>OX422217.1:601370803-602030803 GCA_949130495.1 Sambucus nigra | reverse complement strand
ATTAAGCGCTATCCATGAGTCATTATCGTGGTCGACTGAATGTTCCCTATTATTCGGTAGTATGTCGTACCAATATCAAAAAGGCCAAGCATCAACAAGGCATAATGTCTAGGGTTAGAAACATATGGGATTATCTATAGTCACTTTTATAAATTCATGCGTGTTAATCTACAGGTTGGTTCATGATTGGTTATTATCAAGAATGTAAAAAGATGTAATTTCCTGAAATATAAAGCCACTCCACCTCTTCTTCTTCTCACACCTACTATAAATATCCCACTATATGTCATAGCTGGGACATAGAAAAATGACATACACTCAAACCTAGAGAGATACTTAAGAGCTTGTACCTTGCCCTAATAAGAAGTAACTTTGCAAACGTGGACGTAGGCACCTATTTGGGATAAACCATGTTATACCTCTTCTCTCTTTCTTTGTCTCTCATCTATCTCAAGTTTAAATCATTTTCTTCCAATCCTGTTATTGTTTATTATTGGTATTATTTAGCTGAGACATATAATTATTCAGGTACTAATTTTAGACAATAAAAGATTGGCATCGTCTATGGGAACGACTAGGCACTCCATCAGTTATTGCTTATTTAAATCCCTAAAGTCACCTGTCCACCCTTTTGCCACTAGAAATGGTGGATAATATCGAAAGCAGTAGGGTAAATAAAATCATTCCACCCTCCACTCCTTCGGGGATGTGTGACCTTTAGGGAATTTTGATGAGCATGGGAAAAGGTCAAGAGGCAATGCAAAAAATAGTCAAACAATTAACTCAGACGCTTTAGTCTAGTTAGAGAAGGATAGTAGCGGACCCCATCATGCCGTATGGTAAAAACTCTCTAACACGAGGGGAGAAATATTTCTTTCGGCCCCAATGGAAATAGAAAGATAATAAACTAAGATGGGATGAATGTTGGATAATGAAATGAAAGAATCAGATCTAGATTTTCTAGATCAATAAATGATAGAACATATCGCCCCAAAGCCACCTCATCCCTTAGGACCACTGATCACTATGACAAGCAACCATTCCATGAGAAGAGGTCAAGCGTGTTAGAGAGGCTGAGTCGGAGCTCAATGCTTGATCGTCTAGGTCCCCGAATAGTGAGAGGTCATCATTACAAAGAGCCTAGAGGATCCATAGACTGTTGATAAGTATCAGCCAAGTCAAGGTCTAGCATACGAAGGTCAGTACGCATCGAGAAGACTTCCCATGAAGAGAGCTCGGTGCAAAATTATTACTGAGTAGCTAACATTATCTTCGCCAAGTCCAAGTGGATGATTAGCCATGGAAAGGCTTAATCTAGTGATTAAAGGATTGTTTCGGGGAAATAGCAAAGTCAACAAATTCCTTACACATGAGTTTCCTGAAAGGATCACCTTTCTAACATTAAATTATGATTTATCCTACACCGGTAAACTACAAGCCACCTGTAGTAACCCCAAATTATGATGTCAAAACAAATCTAGTATTACATGTGGAGCAATATCAATCTATCGCCGACTTTATTCAGCCCCAGATGAAATGCGTTGCTGAACATTTTTTAGTACTATTATTAGGCCGCAGATTCGGTACAATAATCCGCCGTGAGGGAGGACCTCTAGCTTTCAACATCTGACTATTTTGTTTGTCTAAAATTGCTACTTTGGAGCCAAATCGGCCAAAAGGGTAGCTCATTTAAGTGTTTGCCAAAGAGTTAGAGAGACCACTCGAGAATACATTACCCGATTCAATAGCGAAAACCTAGAGGTCGTTGATTACTATGGGAAGACGACGATCAATGCATGTTGATAAGCTTGCTACTTGAAAAGTTATAAATGCATTGGCCAATGGATCACCCAAGACTACGAATAAACTACTAGATAAAGTCGATAAAATCATGGGTGCTGAGAAGGTTGTGGCGGCAAAAGAGATCAATAACACCAAAGTTGATTCCAACAAGAGCTCAGAGAAGAAAGAGCTGAAAGATAAAAATGTAAGGAAATAAAAATGATATGACGAAGATACTCCTCTGACCGTTGGCGTTCACCATTTTCTAACCATGGGAACAAATATCAGTAATGCCTCGAAAAATAGAAATCTCCTCAAAGTCGAAGAGATAAAATAAAATACTATGAGTTTCGCAGAAATCATAGCGATAACATCAAAAAATTTATAGCCCTGAAGAACGAGATAAAGAACTAAACCGAAGAGGGAAATTGTCAAAATTCGTGGATAAAAGAAGTCAAACAGACAAATCAGACGAGCACAAACTCAGGAGATGAATGGAATCCCCTTACAAAAGAGGAGATGACAAGAAAAGGGTTAGGGATGACGACTTTGAGGATGATCCAGACTTGCCGGGGATACCTAAGGAACCTGTGTATGAGGTAAAAATGATATTTTTTACGATAACTTTAATTTAAGAGGTGACGTCGACGGAGGAGATAATATACCAGAGAGTAAATCCTACTTCAATTATGCCAAAGCTTGTTCTTACATTTGACAGATCAACATGTCTGGTGTTGTGGACACTCGCCCGAAGAAGGTGAACAGATATCAATTGATGATAAGATTCTCGAAAGATGATATGGCAATGGTGATCTATCCTCATAATTACCCTCTGGTTGTATCGACGATGGTTCATGAAGGAAAGGTTACTAGATTTTTTATCAACAATGGTCGTTCCACCGATGTCTAATTCTACAACGGCTTCAGACGTTTGGGAATACGAGATAGCAAGCTTGAAGACTATCACAGGCCCCTCATTTTTTTCTCAGGATAAAAAGGTGTATCCTTTAGGAATAATTAATCTAGAAGTTGTGATTGGTACCATGCCGACTTGTCAAATTAAGAAGGTCCATTTCAACATCGTAGATAAGAAGGCCAACTCAGCATATAAATTATCCTCGTCAAGGTTTGACTCAAAAAATTCAAAGTAATTCCATCTACCATATATCCGTGTCTAAAGTTCCCCACTCATTATAGGTTCTGCATAGTTAATGGGAATTTGATTAAAGATAGAGAGTGATACTACACTTTAGTCGACGAGAAGGACCAAATAACACTAATGACTGCCTACTAGATAGAAATGTTGGTTTCACATAAAGAAGTGTAATTAATCAAGGGATAAGTTGTGGGAGAATTAGAATCAATTATTCTGGATGATGAACACCAATAGGCAACAACATAAATCGGCTCATCACTGGAGCCTATTATTAGGAAGGAGTTGGTGGATTTCATGAGGCAACGAAATAATGTCGTTGCCTGGAGTTATGAAGACATGTCGGGGATTTGTCGATAATTCATGTATCAGGAACTCACCATAGTCAAGGATGCCAAGACGATCAAACAAAAGAGGTGTGTCTTCATCCAGGAAAAGAACATGGCTATACAAGAGGAAGTGGAAAATCTAAGGAAAGCAAGCTTTTCTGAAGACATCAAGTACCTCGAATAGTTATCTAACGTGGTGATATTTAGAAAAAAGAATAAAAAATGGCATTTGTGCATTGACTTCACGGATTTGAACAAAGCCTATCCAAAGGACCAGTATCCTTTACTAAGGATCAATCAATTGGTCGACGCTATTGCCGGTCATTAACTACTCAATTTCATGGATTTGTACTCAGGCTAGAATCAAATCAAAATGAAGCCTGAAGATAAGGAAAAGACTTCGTTCATAACTAAATGAGTTACATATTGTTACAACGTTATTCCTTTTGGGCTTAAAAATTTTGAAAAAACATACCAGAGGCTAGTGAACAAAGTATTTAAAGAATAGATCGGTAAAAATCCAAAAGTATACATTGAGAATATTCTCACTAAGAGCAAAATAGCCGTCGACTATATTAAAGACTTGAGTTAGATATTCAACCAATCGAAAAAGCATAGGATGAAACTAAACCCTGCAAAATGTGTATTTTGCGTGTGGGAAGGAATGTTCCTTGGCTCCATAATAAACCGAAGAGGCATTGAATAAAATCAATACAAAATCCAAGCGTTGATCAATATGCAGAACCCCAACGAGCAAAAAAGATATACCACTGCTAAAAGGAAGGGTAGCAGCCTAAATCAATTCGTTTCGTGGGTCACTGACAAATGTCTTTATTTTTTTAACGTGCTGAGAAAAACATTAGAATGGAACGAAGAATGTGATTTCACTTTATTGGAATTAAAGAAATATCTAGGATCTCCACCCTTGCTCTCGAGGCCCCTAATGGGAGAGAAAATCCACTTATACTTGGTTATATCCGAGTCGGCAGTTATCTCGGCATTGGTCTAACTAAAAAAATAAGGTGTAAAAATCAGTTTACTATATTAGCAAAGCATAACAAGGAGCATAAATCAAATATTCAAGACTAGAGAAGTTAGCTCTAGCTCTAATTGAGGTTATCCAAAGAATCAAGCCATATTTCCAAGCTCATATTATTATAGTCTATAGAGACCTACCACTACAAAAAGTCATTTATAAACCTAAGAAATCAGGTACACTAAAGGCTTGGGCCATAGAATTAGGAAAGTATGACATACAATACGAACCAATAACGACGATAAAAGGCCAAATTATGGATGATTTTATTAATGAATTCATATATGAAGAAAAATGCGTTGGGCAGACTTCTTCAAATGAGAGTGTACATTTACCCAATGAGAAAAATTCTTTAAAAGAGAGATGACCTATTCAACATGGTGGGCAAAATCATGCAGTAGATAGCACTAAATGAGAAAATAAATATACTTGTCAAGGATGGTAAAATATTACAATTTTTAACATATAAAATTAATTTTTTTATCCTAAACATTCATATATGAGATAAACAGATAAATCAAACTAGGCATTCAATAAATAAAACATTTATTCAGCACTTATGAAACATTACAAGATATTCGTCTTACAGATTACTTGATAACCGCCACAGGTATAATGCGTTAATCTTTGTAAATATTCAAAAAAATATCTATAATCCTCATAAGAATCACAAGACCGCAGTCCTCCCTTTTCAGCCTCAGCCTTTGTCTTCGGCAGGGAGTTCCCTCCGGTATCACAAGTCATTCATAGATATTCCTTCTCCATAATGGGGTATATAAGGATAAATAACTTTCTAGGGTTTAAACGAATTCATAAGAATGATTTTCAAGATGTATGTTGTGAATTAAATAGATTTTTAGAACACAAAACAATGAAGAATTTTCCAAAAGATATGAAGAAACAAATCCGACAAAAGTCTTAGAAAAAATTAACATAAAATAGCTATACATAGGGTGTTCACCAATTTCAAGGATGCGGACTCGTGAACAACATTCAAGGTTCGTTTGAACGACAAATGAATCTCGTTTGAATGAAATAAAATCTCATTGGAACAACACATAAATCTCGTTTGAACCAGTTTCAAATGACCTTCTCGCGAGTCAAAATAGTATGCCCTTGATTAAAGTACTTTAGGAAAAAAATGCATGAATGACCCTTCTAACAAAAAAAAAATATCATTTAAACGAGATGTTCATCTTGTTTGAACGAGGTTAAAATCAAAAATATTTTGCTTTTAAAAATAAAAAACCCTGTTCATTTTTTAGAAAAGTAAACATTCCAAAAATAAATTCTTATAATTAATTTAAACTCAAAAGCTTTATACCTTTATGGGATGTCGAAAAGTCTTTAAACTTTTAGATGCTTTAGTTTGGTTCATCATGACGGTGCATGACAATTAGTAATAGGATATGCTAACCAGCCTAAAATATTAGAAGGCCTATATAATGAACAATATTAGAAAAATTCTTCTTACAAATCTACACCTTTGGCTATCCGATACAAAGCAAACAAACATAACTGAACACCAAATTAAAATCAAAGCTCTCTTATGACAAAAATCTTAACACCCTTCCTAACTCTAGAACAGAATGGCATAAGTTTCTTTGTCCTCAAACTTCTTCTTCTTCTTCTTCCCTTCCATAAAATTTCTCTTCATTCATATGTCTTTCATTCTTCTTTAAGTACCTACACACATGAGACCAAAACTTATACCTTGTGATGCATCGAGTTTGAAGTACAAACAAAAACTCATAAATAAATTCTCTCCCATAACTCAAACTAATAAAATCTCACTTTTAATTTTCTCTCCTCCTTTATTTTTATCCAAAATAGAGAAATAAGTAGAAACATAAACTTTGAAGAATAGTATCACGATTATGGGCAAGGTATCATCATAGTAAATATAAATTAAGCTTTTGTAATGATAATCTTAAAGGCCATCAACACCAACTATTTTTGAAAATTTTCATTTTTTATCAAAAAACTAATTTTCACAAATGCAACAAAATAAAACAAAGAAAATTTGGCACACATATACAGGTATAAATGATCACAAAACATGACACAATCATATAAGGTTTACACACAAGAATAGTATCGATGTGTCTAAACATGTGATATGGAATGAATGGGCGTGAACTAAATACAAATGAATTGTAATTCAAACACTCAAATATGTTCAAGAAGTTCTTATTGATCGCAAAATCCTCAATTGACATAATGAACAAAATAAGCACAATGCATGCAATCCTAGATGATTGATGATTCTACAATTCAATAGCGTTATGAAAAAATAAGCATACTAGGATTCATTGTGCAAACCCATTAAAACTTCAACTAAACTCCCTCAAAAGATAAACATATATCATTTTTCATTCTTTTCATTTCTTTTCTTCTGATGTGATTTATTTTGAATGATGAATCAAACCAAATTGTGTTTGCCCCTTTTTAGCGAATTTTCTATGTATTTATTGCCTTAATTTTTCTTAGGCTCTTTTCAAATGGTGGATTTCACTCAAAGTCAACTTTTCTTTTGCATTCATTTTCTGTGTATACTCATATTTTTTTAATACTCAACAAAATCTCTCATGGGCAACGGTTATTACATGCATAAATCCCCTATAGTCACATAAGCATGTAGATGACAAAAATTGATGGGAGAATATCTCACGAAGATCAAATGGTCAAAGTGAAGTAAACATTTATAATGCTCGCGCTTGTGTGTGGAGGCATATACGAAGTCGAATTAATAAAGCAAATCAATTTGAAAAAACTCCATAAACATGGTTAAGATCATTCGAAGTATCTAAAGTCATAACCAAATGCCCTAACCATATGGAAATTGTGGAGTGTATTGGATTCAAACACACCAATATGCCATACCAAATGTGTAAAACTAAAATTCATAAAAAACAAAATCTTTTTGTATTTTAAAAAAATTTATCAAAATAAAACCTTTTTGTATTTTTCCAATATAACTGAATAAAAGAAAAATATAATTCAAAAAATATAAAAGTCATAATACTAGAAAAAATATATCATGAAGCACACCTAGAGTATGAAAAACAAAATCATGCAAGCAATCAATCATAAGATATAACATGTGAAGAGTCATGTGCAAGTATGCGAGAATCAACAAGCCTAACATGTAGCTCTTCCAAAATGGATTTCTAATCGGAATAGATGTATACTTAATGTATCGGGATTCGAGAACCACAAAAACACTAGAATTCAACTTCCTTGAACCTTTTCCAAGATCATAGAAAAGACGCCTAAGGTGACCTTTCCTACCACAATGCGAACATATGTAAACGTGAGGAATGTTACATATGAATTGGCCTTTTCTGACGTCCTTGAATTTGGTGGATCCTCTAAAACAAACAATAATCTTGGCTTTAACACTCAAAGCAATAGAAATGTTTGAGCCAGTACCTTCACTACTAACACTATTCGATTCTTTTAAAGCATCTTTTAGCTTCAAAATTTTAGACCCAAGCAAAGAATTTAACTCTTCCAATTTTAGGGTCTCCTCTTTATATGTTCTTTTTTTCTTGGAAGTTATCTTGCTCCCCCTCAATGAAATCAAGCTCATACTAATAGTCTTCTCACGTGCCTTAAAATCATTAATTAAGACACTACCCTCAATGGTTCAAACATTAACCCATGAATTTTTAAAGTCCTTTAATTACTTCTCTAAAAATAGGACATTTTCATCACTCCCTTTCTCGGACAATTGAAAATTATTAAAATCATGATCCATGTCGATAAGTTTCTCATAAAAGAAGTATCTTTGACTTTGTACAATTTGTAAAGGATAAATAGCGGATTCAGAACGAGAATTTTCCTTTTAAAGAATTTCATTTCTTTTAGTAAACTTCAAATTTAAACTATTTAAGTCGTCAAAACTATAGGAATCCAATAAGAGAAAAAAAGACAAAGCAAGATAGATGAACAAATAAAAAATCTTAAATTAGCACGAAACATAGGTCTAACACAATAACTAAGTGCAACCTGCTCTGATACTGATTGTGAATGCGAAAATAAATATGCTTGACAAGGATGGTCAAAAATTCAAAATTTTAACTTATTCAATTATGTCTTTTTATCCTAAACATGCAACCATGTGATAAAATAGATACATCAAAACAAGCATTAAACAACGGCAAAGTTTTGGGAAAAAACCCCTTTTGGGTAATGAAAAATACCACTTAAGTAGTTTAATTCAATATTAAACAGTTTAAATACCTCCGAACAGTTTTTTGAAGATACTCTTGAATAAAAACTAACAACTAACACAAGTTGTGTCTAAAAGATTATATGAACGAGTTATTTAAGGTATGGGTGTACTAGTTTTGAAAAATACAACTTATATATGTTTTAAATTAGCACAACCTCAAGAAGGTGATGAGAGGAAGTGTAAGTATGCAAGTACACAAGATTTTAATGTGGTAAAACTCCACCCAATTGCGAAAACATCCATGGAGGTCTCTACACCTCAAAACTCCACTAAATTAGAGTAACAAATTACAAACTATATAATAAACCAAACACACAAGAAGACCGAATCTGAGTTCAGAATTTTTACCAACTCCTTTGGATTATTCTGACTCCTCTGAAGGTTCTAATGTTGAGGTTGTTCTCCCAGCTTTGTAATCACTTATCCTTTTCGCTTTATGTCGACTCTAAAAGTCAATGATCTCTCTACCAACACTTCTTTAGTGTGAAAGTTTTATGATGTGATGTGCCTAACACATTCATGCAACTCACATACACTTATACAGACAATATTCCTAAACAAATTACAGATTTCAAACGAATATGATGTTTGAGATCTAAATCACAATTTGTTGAAAAGCTCAGAATATTAATATTTATATATATCCGCGGACCTTGAGGTTACCTTTCTATTAAAATAATCCAAGGTCCTAAACAATTTCCTTATTATTTACAAATCCATTTCACAAATTGTGAAATATGAATACGAAAGTGTAAAACACCAATAAAGGTCTTAATTAGATCTGAGTATGGTTTTCTCTAAACTGAGAACCAAAACAAGATTTGTTAATACTTATTTTGAAAATAAACATTTGAGGATAAAACAAATATGGATTTCTTGAAAAAATAAATCAACCTTAAGAATATTAAACCTGTTTGTATCATCAAAAGTTTAGATCTGCACTTTCTATGAAAAGAAAATGAAATCAAAACTTTGTGAATATTGGACAAGAGATTAAAGACAGTAAAGGATGAATCTACACACTCAAACCCACAGGTTATTTTTCTGAGGAAATATTAAGAGTTTGGTTTAGGGTTTCGTATTCTCTCTCTCTCTTCTCTCTCTCTCTCTCTCTCTCTCTCTCTCTCTCTTTATTCTCCCTTTTTTATCTCAGAGGTAAAGCGATCCAAAGATTGTAAACATCACACATATGGTCTCTATTTATAAAATAGCATGGAAGACTCTGGAATGTCAGGGCAAAGCAACGGTCAAGATCAATTACCAATGATCGATGCAAATCTTACGGCTGAGATGCCACCGCTTTAAAACTAGATTTAATTAGTTAACTCAGTTGTTACAAGGATTGTGAAAGATAACATGCAGACCGTAGATAATATAGATCCAAGGGTTCTCATTCAATCTCATATATATGAGATTAAAGAAACACATATCCAACCGATATCTTAGCAACAAGTGTAAGGCCATGATCAACTGAAAAACATGTGTTTTAGATTTATAAATAATCTCATTTTCCACCACAGAATTCTTTGCCGCTTTCGGATCCTACCCAAGCAAGTTTTTAGTAGAAAAGGGTAATTACAAACCAACCCACAAAATTACTAAAACCAACTTTTGAATGAATAAAAAAATTTATAAATTCCGAAAAATTATTTACCATATCCCAAAAATTATTAAAAAATCATTTTTATAGGATTTAACACACACACACACACACACCTAAATTATGAAGAATGCAACAAATGAATGCAATCTTAGGTGCAGTGTTGGTATTCTACCTTTGAAATTTTTAGAGGAATTTGACATATAGTGTCTGAGGCACTTTGGTAGACAAGGATATGACTCAATTTTGTCACTGTTTCCAAACTAGACAAGTGACTATATATTGTAGACTGAAGTGAGTCAATGATTTAGGGTGCTTTAGGTAAAACCATTTTTCTGCATTTTAGAAATATTACAACACAATAGACTTACAGACTACTTGATAACCACCATAAGTATATGCGCTAATCATCATAAATCTCTAAAGAACAACTATGATCCTCGCAAGAATCACAAGACCGCAGTCCTCCCTCTTCAACCCCAGTCTTTGTCTTATGTAGTGAGTTTCCTCACGTATCCAAAGTCATCCATGGAGATGCCTGCTCCACAATGGTGTATATAAGGATACACAATTTCCTAGGGTTGCAATGAATTCAGAAGAATAATTATAAGGATGTACGTTGGGAATTATAAATTGTTTTAGAAAACAAGACAATGAAGAACTTTTGCAAAAGATATGTAGAAACAAATTTGGAAAAAGTCTTTAGAAAAACTTAACATGAAACATGTACTTATAGGGTGTTTATAAATTTCGAGTCGGCGAACGCATTTGAACGGCATTCAAGGCTCCTTCGAACAATAAATGAGTCTCATTAGAACGACACACATATCTCATTTGAACCAGCTTCAAATGACCTTTTAATGACATAAAACAATACATTCTCGATTGAAGCACGTTAGGAAAAAAACTACAAACGACCTATCCAACGAATGTAAAATCTCATTTGAACGAGATGTACATCTTGTTTGAATGAGGTTAAATTCAAAAATATCTTTCTTTTAAAAAGAAAAAGCAATGTTCATTTTTTATAAAAGTAGACATCCTAAAAATAAAATCTATGAATTAATTTTAACTCTAACGAGATGTACATCTCGAGTTTGGTTCCTCCTAATGGTATGTGATGATTTGTTATGGGATACGCAAAAATAGCATAAAACATACAAAAGGCATATGCTCTGAACAATATTACAAAAATTATTCTGATAATAACATAACCACTAAGCAGGCCGATCAGACCATCGATGTACCAGAATTATCGACACAACAAAATGAAATTGCTCTTAGCCTGGAGTAACAGAAGAATTCATTCAACTATGGGACACTGGTAGAAGAATATTTTAGAAAGGATCCTCCAGCATGAAATATGTATATATATGGCTCATTATGTGCCTCTTATAATGGAGCAGGTCTGATAATTAACACACCAGACAACATTGATGTTAAATATTCCCTCATATTCTAATTTAAGGCCTTTAATATTAAAGTAGAGTATGAAGAACTCATAATAGGGTTTGACCTAGCATCGTCTCAAGGCACCGAACATATACAAGCACACAACGATTCTCAATTAATAGTGAATCGGGTATTGGGAGGTTACGGAGTTAGAGAGGAATCCATGGCAATATACCTAGATAAGATAAAAAAAAGTAGGTATCATAGTTTCTTACTGTAGGTACCCAAAAAAAGAATGATGGGCCTGGACGAGTAGCGCAATTGTAGCGGCCCAAAGTCTAGACCCCTCATATCTTAACCGGTTATGATTTAGTCTTCTCCCATGTTCCCATTAAGAGGGGTTCTAGGAGAAGATGGAGAACGTGGGGGAGTCCAACACCCCCACTCCCTGAAATGGGCATGTATATAACAAACCCTCTGCCCAGGGCAAAGGACACATTGTATTCTCTGTAATCACTCTCCGGAGTATATAGAAATAATATTGACTGCACCACCGTGGACGTAGGCATCTTTGTTGAACCACGTACATCCTTTGTTGTGTGATTGGCATTTTGTATTTCTTTTTCTGCTTGGTGATTGTGCTTCTCTTATCTCTTTGTGTTGAATAATAATTGTCACCACAATTGGCGCCGTCTGTGGGAAACGTTTATCTTCCCTAAGAAAGCCCACACCAAGAAAAGAGTTCAAAATGTCTGGTCACAGTAGTAATGCTCCCTAGGCAGGAGATATCCAAGAACCTCCTGCTCCTCGTAGGATAAGATCTGAAGTTGGGCATTCAGATCAGAGGACTCGCCTAGAAAGGCCAGAATCAGGAGAAAGCCAAGGACCAGCGAGGTCCACACAGATATCCAGGCTGATTGATGCATATGAGGCGAGGCTCCACGAGCAGAGTGAGTCTTCTCACAGGAACGAATCTGAGAATGCTCGCCTCAAAAGAAAATTAGAAAGAATGGAGAGAGAACTCCATTATGGAACCAAAAGACGTCCATACCGCACTCCTAGCCCTCAGGCGAGCAAGCCTCGCAGCTGAGGAAGGAGTCCCGAGCGCGGATCCCAAAAAGCTAAGGAAAATGAGTCAGAGGAGGACCTGCTCGAGCAACTGGGACTAGCTCGCCATCACAGGATCCCGGATCGCAGCAACGAAAACAAACGCAGTCTGGTCCGAAGGGAGATGGACCAACACCCTACGCATCATGGTACCAGATCGACCCGAGAACTCGTTAGGCGAGCTCTCAAAACTCAGATGCAATCACCTTTCTCGATGGAAATAGAAGAAGAGGAAGCCCCCATGAAGTTTGTTATTCCATGTTTCAAAATTTATGACGGTAAGACTGATCCGATTGATCACGTCAGGCACTACCGATAGGCCATGACCCTCTGAAACCATCGAGACGCACTAATGTGCCGAATTTTTCCCTCGAGCCTGCATGATGTGGTGCATAAATGGTTCGAAAGGCTCCCCCACTGGTCCATCAAGAGTTTCAAGTCCCTGGCTGAGCTCTTTATGACTCAATTCATTACAAGTACCTCCCATCCCAAAATGATGGATGCTTTGCTAACCTTGAAAAAAATGCCCCAAGAGACCCTCCGAGACTACGCGAAGAGGTACTAGGAGTTATTCAATAAGGTCGAGGACTTCTCGGAGCAAGTGGCAGTGGCCTTTTTAAAAATTGGGCTACCCAGCTCCTCCCTTCTGTACCAGTCCTTGACAAAGAAGGAATCCATGACCATCGATGACCTAATGGCCTGCATTGAGAAATATGTTAAGGTGGAAGATGTAACCCACCTCAGCATAGGGGAAAACGGTCGAGCTAAGCTCGCTGCCAAGGGAAGTGACAAAGCTGAGAACCAGAAGAAAGGACGAAAGAATGGGGGCAAGAATGGCTCTAAGAACGGAGGCAACAATGACTTGTCGAAAGCATTTCAGGCGGTTAATACCGTGTTCAGAGATCCAATTTACAAAATTCTCGCAAAAATCAAAGACGAACCATTTATCAAGTGGATCCGTAAAAAAGAAACAACGCGCTGAGATGCGCTTTTCACAAAGAATGAGGACATAAGGCTGAGCATTATAAGGATCTTAAGTCCCACCTCAAAGAGATGGCCCAATCCGGGCATCTGAACGAATTCGTGGACAAAAGGGCAAAGAAGGTTGCTGCCCATAAAGAAGCCAGGCCTAACAACGTGCTCGAAGACGATGCCGGCCATGAATTAGCAGTAATCCATGGGGCATTTGACACAAAACAGATTCAAGGAAATTCAGCCCGAATGGAGGTGAAAAAGCTTACGGCAGTGATGCAAGCTTTTCAGATCAATCCAGCGAAAACACAGTCAGGAAAGCGTCGACGAGAAGATGACGTCGACTATAGTAAGCATATCGTATTTACGGATGAAGATCTGGTGGGAGTGAGAACCCCACATTATGATGCTTTAATCATTACTCTCAAGACATCGAACTATGACGTCGATAAATTGCTCGTCGACCAAGGGAGCTCGTACAAGGTGATGTACCTTGACCTGTTCAGAAAATTAAAATTAATCATTTCCGACCTGAAGGAAGCTACTGTCGATTTGGTTGGCTTCGCTAGAAAGATGACTATGCCCTTGGGAAAGATCGTGCTGCCAGTAAGGGAAGGAAATGTTTCTAAAATGATCAAATTTCTGGTGGTCGACATTGACTCGCCATATCAGGTTATTCTCGGTAGAGGATGGTTACACATAATGAAGGCAGTCTCCTCGACCTACTATCAGAAACTCAAGTATGTGATCGAGCGTGGAGTAATGGAGATCCATGGCAATCAAGCGATGGCGAGAAGATGCTTTATAGCAGCCATCCGCCCAAAACCAGAGAAGAAGGCCGACAAGCGCAGTTAGAAGGTTGAAGAACAAGGAGGACTGATACCGTCGAAATATCAATTAAAATACGTAAGGCCCGAAGTAGAGGAGACCAGTCTCATTCCCTTTGAACGTGTCATCGATGACCTGGAGGAAATCATAGCTGGAGATTGCGATGACAGCAGGATCTTCTTGATTGGAGCTTCTCTCACAGATCAGGAGAAGAAGGAATTGACTACCCTACTAAGAAACAATGTAGACGTATTTGCATGGGAGCCATACGAGCTGCCCAGAATTGATCCTAGTATGGGTTGTCATCAACTTCATATTGATCCCACCATCAAACTAATCGCGCAGAAGGCACGGCGAACTGCACCCGAGGAGGCAAAAGCCGTGGAAAAAGAAGTGGAAAAACTTCTGGATGCAGGATCCATACGGGAGGTACCATTCCCCAAATGGTTATCCAACCCAGTAGTAGTTCCAAAAAGCAACAGGAAGTGGAGAGTTAGCATCGAATTCACCGACCTCAATAGAATGTGCCCGAAAGACAGTTTCCCCCTCCCAAAAATTGATCAACTGGTAGACGCCACTACAGCTCACGAGAGGATGAGTTTTCTGGATGCATACTCAGGGTATCATCAGATCCCTTTGTATACCCCAGACCAGGACAAAACATCATTCATCACCACGGTTGGGTTATACTGCTACAAGGTCGTCCCCTTCGGGCTAAAAAACGCAGGGGCAACCTACCAGCGGCTGGTCACCAAGATGTTCAAGGACCAAATGGGAGACTCCATAGAGTTCTACATTGATGATATGTTCGTTAAAAGCAAGAAGAAATAAGACCACCTCTCAGACCTGTCAAACACCTTCGAAATCCTCGGGAAGTACGGAATGAAACTTAACGCGAGTAAGTCTTCCTTCGGTGTCCAGTCAAAAAAAAATTTTGGGTACTTGGTCAGTAAGAGAGGCATCGAGGCTAACCCAGACCAGATCGATGCAATAAATAGGGTACAACCTCCTCGCATAATCCGGGATGTACAGAAGCTCACTGGTATGCTCGCTACCTTAAAGCGCTTTATCTCTAAGTCCTCCGAGAAGTGCAAGCCTTTCTTCTAGCTTCTAAAGGGAAAGAAAATGGTAGAATGGAACCAAGATTTCTCGCGGACTTTGGACGAACTCAAGGCTTACCTAAGTTCCCCACCACTGCTCGTCATACCACGGGAAACAAATTCCTTGTACTTGTATCTATCCGTTTCCAACCACACTGTCAGTTCGACATTAATGTGCGAAGTTGCAAAAATCCAGCACCCCGTTTATTACGCGAGCAAGACCCTACTGGACGCCGAGTAGTGGTACCTACCACTGGAGAAGCTCGCCTTTGCACTAGTAGTGGCTTCGAGGAAGCTGAAGCACTATTTCGAAGCCCACACTATAATCGTCCTTACATCGCACCCCCTTAAAGCAATCCTGAGGAAGGAAGATTTATCGGGCAGACTGTCTAAATGGTCAGTCAAGTTCGAATGATTTGACTTCAATTTCAACCAAGGAACGCAATCAAGGGGAAGCTCCTTGCTGATTTCATAGCCAAATTCACAGGCGAGAAACCTTCCAACCAACCTCAACCAGCAAGACGAAAGGGGAACAACGCGACGAAGGAAACCTGGAAATTGTTCGTTAATGGAGCCTCCAACTCAAAGGGGGCAGGAGTAGGCATTGTCCTCATTACTCCAAAGGATACAATTCTTGAACAAGAAATCAGGCTTGGATTTACAGCCTCCAACAACGAAGCAGAATACGAAGCTTTAATAGCCAGTCTCCAAAAGGCGCACACTTTGGAAGCAAAGATTTTATAGGTGTTCGGCGATTCTCAATTAGTCTCCAATCAGATAAGTGGAGACTACAATGCAAAATATGAAAGAATGGAAGCTTACCTCGCCTTAGTGAAAAGACTAATGGCGAGCTTCGAAGAGATCAATGTCTAGTAATTTCCCAAAGGACATAACAGCCATGCTAATGCCTTAGCAGCCCTAAGTTCAGCAGTCGATTCCGACCTAAAAATAACAATCCCCATCGATTTCCTCGCTCATCCAAGCATTAACCGTAGCAGCAAGCCGCCAGGCGTTGAGTCAGCACCCAGCTGGATGGACCCTTTAAGAAACTATTTGAAGGATGGCACACTCCCAGACAACAAAAAGATTACCCACCAGATAAGAGTCAAAGTTGCTCCCTTTCACTTATCACCAGAGGGCAAGCTATATAAGAGATCTTTTTTTGGTCCATACCATCAATGCGTTCAGCCAAGGAATGTCGAGCAGGTCCTACATGAGCTTCACAAGGTAATCTTTGGAAGCCATATTGGAGGAAGGTCCCTAGATTTTTTAGCAATGAAGGAAGGCTATTGGTGTCCATATATGCAAAGGGACTCTGCGATGTATGTTCGCAAGTGCCTAAAATGCCAACTTCACGCTCCTATAGTCCACCAACCAGCTAGCGACCTAAAATCACTGTCCAGCCCATGGCCATTCGCCTAATGGGGAAAGTTCATCGTAGGACCACTTCATACCGCCACCAACAATCGCAAATATCTGTTGGTCGCAACTGACTACTTCACCAAATGGATCAAGGCGAAACCCCTAGCGAACATTCGAGATGTAGATATGATAAGGTTCATATGGATAAATATTATCACCCATTTTGGCATCCCTAGAACCATATCACTGACAATGGAATGCAGTTCAAGAGCGGCTCCTTTCAGAGTTTCTGTGACGAACAAGGAATCAGACACCATTTTAGCTCGGTGGCCTATCCTTAGAGCAATGGACAAGCCGAGGCTTCAAACAAGATAATGATCGACGGATTAAAGAAACGATTAGAGCGAGCCAAAGGCGCATGGGTAAATGAATTACCACATATTCTTTAGGACTACCGAACCACTCCACGATGAGCAACGGGGGAAACCCCATTTTCGCTGACATATGGAATCGAAGCAGTCGTCCCATTAGAAGCAGGCTTGCCAACAATGAGGTCCAGCCTTATCAACCAGGGCCATAATGATGCAGCATTGATCATTGAGCTCGACCTAGCCAATGAGCGCCGAGAGCTTGCCCTAGTAAAACTAGCGAGCTATCAGTAACAACTCGCAAGGCATTATAATAAGAGGGTCAACCCAAGGGCATTCCAAGTTGGGGACTATGTCCTGAGGAAAGTCCTAGGCAGCGCTGTAAAACCATCAGACGACAAGCTAGGGAAAAACTGGGAAGGACCATTCAAGATAACTAGAGATGATCTACAGGGAGCCTATCACTTGAAAACGATGGAAGACAGAGAGATACCCCGAGCATAGAATGCAGCCAACCTTAAGAAATTTTATTTCTAGATTCTCCTTTTGATCTTTAATTATGAAACCGGAAGCTCATTTCATTATCATTAATGAAGAGTTGTTTGGCAATTACATTCTACGAAGTATCAGTTAACTAATTTGCATTTTATGAGGTGTCATTGTACAAACTTTATACACTCTTTCCAAGTAACAGGCATACTGATCATTACATTATAGCAGGGAAATGACCCTCCTCAAATTTTCATTATGAAATATGAAAGACCTCATAAGCATTGTCCTTGGCAATATATGAAGCCCTACAGAAAATCCTTAGGCAATATGACCAAGTCAGAATTGGTCACCAAACAATGTTTGGTTGAATAAAATCCTGATCGGATAGAGCATCCAACACCAGGTGTGTCCTCGCCAATTGCCACACTTAGGCCTAAGGGCATGTGACAACACAACCTAAAAGGTAAAGTGAGGAAGAATGGTATCTCGTTGGCATACTGGACTGAAAGTCCACTTACTTGATAATGTGAACATACAAATCTAGTCAGCCAAGACAGGCTCAAGATTTTTGAACAAAAATGTGGAATATATAAGAAACTTGTTTAGTCGGTAAATTTGCCCAAAGCATAAATTTTATATTAATTCATCACATTTACAACAAATACAATACATGTTTAGTTGGCGAGCTCGCCCAAAACATCGAGATTACATCACTTCAATACAAAATATACAGGGTTACTACTGGCAAAAATCTTAGTGAGGGTGAGGCCTCCGATCAAGATAATTAGCCACTTGAGCTCTTCGACCATCATTGGGAGGGGGAACTAACTCTTCCTCAACTTCGTTGACATCCGAATCCAATAGCTGCCGAAGGATGGCATCAATGGGTATCCACTGATCATCTCTCCAAATGTGGTTAGGCATCCGAGTGGAAGGAGATATTTCATGGCGATACCAGAGCATTGAATTCCTTGGAACTTGTGTCTCCCTCAAGGCACTCAACCACCCCCTAATAAAGGCGAGCTCCTCAAACTCTGTTAGCCTCGTTGGAGCATCTAACCAACCCTGGTCGTAACTGTCGGCCCATACTCGCCGAGGTCCTTTATTAAATAGGTGTCGCAGTTGAGTAACATCCCTTTGAAGCCCGGCAGCAATCACGTATGCTCGTCGGACATCATCACAGAGCTCTTCCATTTCCCTAGCTGGGCCCCTAGCACTTGTACCAGCTCGTGGAACAGTTGACGGGGTAGAACCTTGCAGCACCGAAGGAACATCACTTGATCTTGCTCCAACTCATGAATAGGAAGAACCTCGTAATACCCCAGGAACAGTGCTTGGCGCATGGTCCCTAAGTCGTGAGACTTCCCTCCTCAAAGCCTCATTCGCCCACTGAAGAATCTTCCCGACCTAACTGATCTCAGAGGCATCCAGGAGCCTTGATCTCAATGTATTCACTTACTCTTGGACTGAAGCACCAACTTCTTCCATCTCTTAAAGCCTGTCCTTCAGCTTGGCCACAAGCTCAGACTGATCCTTATACTTCTGATTCCTGTACCTAAGATATTTGCAAAGCCTAACAAAGGCTTGGAGAACCTGAGGACTTGCGTTGGGACCAAGGGTCCTGCCCAATTAGGATGTGGCAGGAATATATTTTTCTACATCAATTAACTACAGGATATAAGAGGGAAACGAAAAGAAAAATAAATCAGTGCACTGGGAAAAAGAAACCTTTTCATTTCATTGATAAGGGTTAAAGTACATCGAGCAGCAAAAAGGAAAATTATAAGCAAAAATACAAAAGTAGTCATAGAGGTAGCAGGTTATTTCCCCTTGTCAGCAGCAGTAGAGGCATCCCCCTCTGTAGGGATAACCTCAGTCGCCTAGGCAGGGCGAGCATCGGCAGGAATTGTCTGAGAGGCAGAATCAACGCCTTCGATGGCTGGGGCAGGAGATTCTTCATCCACAGTTGGCTTCGGTCCTGGGTCATGTTCGTCGAATAGAGGAGAGTCAGCATCGACATCAGCAGCTAAGAGGGCCTTGTTCCAGCCCTTCTTGAAGTTCAAACGACTGATGTAGCTTATATGAATCTCAGCGTCTTCATATGCAGCAGCCCACCCGGAGTTGTATGAATCCTCCTTGATGGTGGCTGCCTGGGACTCCTTCTCCTTTAGCTGCTTGACCAGTACCTGTTCTCCTCTATGATGACCAACTTGCTCGAGCAGACCAGGTCATAGGCCTGACTACCGCATCCCTCTCTCGATTGGAATTGGCGAGGTACATGTCAGAAGAAGCTCGAGCAGCATCAACAGTCTTTAGATCAGCCTCCAGTTGAGTGCCCCTAACTTTCAAGGCAGCACTCTGTTGCTCCAGCTCGCTGTTCCTGCTCACCAGCTCGTCGCGAGAGCGATAGAGCACAGCAAAGTCAGTCACAAACTGCGAAAATAAAGAAGAAGACGTCAAGAAAAGGAAATAGCTAATACTTAATAGAGCATCAAAGAAAAAGAAAAAGTCTTACCAAGGCTAGCCTCTGGCTAGCCTGTAGGGCCAATTGATCAGACCCCAGCGTCCTTTGGCGATCAGCAGGAAGCACAACCCTCTCAAGCAGCGCGGGGGCCAACTTAGGAGAAATAACAACTGAGGCCCCCTCGGGCAATGCGGACACCGGGACTAAGGCCTGCCTAGCCTTCGTCCTCGATTCCATCTTTCTCCTCTCCTCCTCTATCTCTTTCTCTATCCTCATTTTCTCCTCCATCCTTTTCTTCTCCTCCATCTTCTTTCTCTCCTCTTCCTTTTTTCTCTCTCTCTCCCTTAACTGTTCTTCTTCTTTCCTCTTCCTCTCCTGCTCTTGAGAAAAAGACCGAGAGCCAGTAGCAACAGCCCCAGTACTGGACTTCTGCTTTTTTGACCTCTGGGCAAGGAGCACGTGATCGTCGTCGTCATCATCCCAAATCAAGTTTTTCCTGGGAGGAACCATCTAGCGAAAATATTGTAACTTCTCAAATAAAATCCAATTTTAATTAATCCCAAATTTTAGTTAAACCCTAAAACATGCATCTAGATGATTTATCTAATAAAATAAAACATGCAGGATAAAATAAACAATTTCAGGAAAAATCCCCCAAAGGGGCAAAACCTTTTATTTCACTTTAATTTGTAAGAAAACGGCTTACACGAATTACAATGAAATAGGATGACATACGAAATTCCAGCAGGTATTTAAAACATAACCTTACCAAAGTAAACTTCGCGGAGTATGGAATGATGAAGAACTTGAGTAACTCGGATCCGTCTTTGATGTAGATGTCTCTTGAATGCTCTTCGACGGTGTAGCGGTATATGACATAATAAATTGATAACGGACCTATAAAAATATATCCTTACAGCTAAACGTGCTCGAAGATTCTCGAGCTTCAGAAGCCTCTTTTGAGTCAGAAGAACTATCACCACTGGAGCTCTCCTCGCTAAAATTGCCTTCAACACAGCCTACAATGTCACTCTCAGAACTGCTCTCCTCCTCGTCCAACTGGATAGTATCAGCAACAATCTCTTCAGAGGTATCAAATTCAGGGATAATGTCTACCGGCCTCACTATAAAGCTAGAACCAACGTTTTTGTCTTTGATCAAGAAAGAAATAGACCGGGGATGCTCGTCGTCGGCTAAAGGCTCCCTGATATTCTAGGCCTTGACCAATTCAGAAAGACGAACCTCACTGAGAGCAGGTTCCAAGTTCTTCGACCACACTGAAGACAAAAATAGGGAAAGTTAGAAAGATCACAAACCAGTAAAGAAATTGAAGGAACAGAGCAAAGACTACCTATATATTTTCCCCATAAAAGGGAATAAAGAACCTATCAGACCTCGACCCCTCAGTCTGGGGAGAGAACTGCCAATTTCTAGCAAGGAAGTCGTCTTCCTAATAGTCCTTCTGGGAATCAGGTAAGTTAACTACCAATACCCTATCAGGACTCCTAGCTTTGAGATAGAGAACACCAGAACTAGTTCGAGAAAAGGAATAACAAAAGTATACCTCGGAGAGCCCTAATTTGGTACCATATAGCTGATTTATTCTATTAACACCATTGATTATCTTCCACACATTGGGCGAGCACTGTGCAGGAACAATGTTAAAATAACCAAAGAAGTGCAAGAATAGACTGTTGGGAGATAAAGTTAGTCCCCCTTGGGAAAGCAGTAAGGCATGGATCCAATGGGCACCCTCTATCTCTCTAACATTTCCAGGGGGAGGGACACACTCAATCTCTACCCACTCTGGAATATTATAAAACTTCCTAAACTCAGACACTGACCTATTACCGATCTTTGCCATTGGGAAACCCTAAAAAACTACAAATTCAAAGAGAAAATACAAAGAGAAGGCACATGAGACTTACAAGATGAAAGTTCGACTCGAACGATGAAGAATCACGAGCCCAAATGACAAGAAATCAATAAGAATGGAGACTAGGAGAAGAGAACGTGAATCGCTAGAGCTCACAGAAAATGGGAGAGTACTGGGAAGGTTGAAACGACGATCGAAAAATGACCGCTCTGGATAGCTTTTGAGTGCTGTTAATCATAATGCACATACCACGAAGCAAGTGCCGCCTAAACTCACTCCTCGAACTTTGGTAAGAGTTGTACGGTGTACAAATGAGCCATTATGACAAATAATTTAAAATTATTGAGCCCAAAGTATGGCCCAACAAACTTAGGGGCAATTATGGGTACCCGAAAATAGAATGATGGGCCTGGACGAGTAGCCCAATTATAGCGGCCCAAAGTCCAGACCCCTCATATCTTAACCGGTTATGATTTAGTCTTCTCCCATGTTCCCATTAAGAGGGGTTCTAGGAGAAGATGGAGAACGTGGGGGAGTCCAACACCCCCACTCCCTGAAATGGGCATGTATATAAAAAAAACTAGGTTCGGGGCAAAGGACACATTGTATTCTCTATAATCACTCTCCGGAGTATATTGAAATAATATTGACTGCACCACCATGGACGTAAGCATCTTTGCTGAACCACGTACATCCTTTGTTTTGTGATTGGAATTTTGTATTTCTTTTGCTGCTTGGTGATTGTGCTTCTCTTATCTTTTTGTGTTGAATAATAATTGTCACCACACTTACAATTAACGTGATTAGGATACCAAGAGCTGATAATGCCCGAGCATATGTACTTGCTCAGCTTGCTTTTTTCGTTATAACAATACTAAAAAGAACGATCACAATAGAGATCTTATAGCACCGGAGCACTGATAATGAGAGCATCAACATTATTTAATTTTATTTGTGCCCATTATGGGTGGATCCAATAAGGAATTACCTAGAAAAAGGTATCATATAGGCCAATCCTATGAAGGTCGGGAGACTCTAATACAAAGCCATTAGGTCTCTTATAAAAAGAGGGTTAATTATTTTGGTACTCAGAAGTGTCCATCAGACTGAGGTCATCATATTGATAAAGGATATACGTGAAGGTTCCTGTGCAGCACACTCAGTAAGGAGATCTTTAGTCAAGCCAGTAGACCCATAAGATTAATCAAGGAAATGTGATAAGAAGCACAAATATGTTGTAATCCATAAACGATCGGGGCATTAACCCATACTGATCACATCCCCTTGGCCCTTTATTTGTGGGGTATTGACTTGGCCGACTCCTTGTCAAAAATAAGAAGAATATTTAATTACTTAGTCATGGCAGTAAACTATTTCACCAAATGGGTGGAGGTTGAAACTCTAGTAGAAATGACTAATTAAAAGGTCTTTCATTTCATATGTAAGAACATCATTTGCCATTATGGGATGACATATTGCTTCATCACCAACCACAACATGTAGTTTGACAACCAGGAATTTGAAGACTACTCTATTAACTATAAAATATTAAAACAACATAACGTTCCTAGCCACACACAATGGAACAATCAGGTGTAAGTTATAAAAAAGACTCTAGTTGATGGGATAAACAAGAGTTTACACTACACTAAAGCAGTCGACTTGTCAAGGTCTAAAATCGTGACAAGTCAAGCTTGTCAAGGTCTTTGATCGTGCTAGGTCTGGGGGTGACAACTCCCTTTTCACGGACTTATCACGGTCCTATAGCGATCATTGATCGCGATAATTTTGGACGGAATTCTGAAAAAAAAACTGATAGGCAATATGGTCACGGCCACTGCCCAGCAGTATATTTGTACTTGTTATAGAAAATTATACCTATCCAAACCGCATATATCCAAATAAAATAAAAATGATGTACCAAATCAACATATGCCAAATCCTGGCATATATAATCCATATCCAAATAATATAGAAATACAAATATCCATATCTAAACCAACAAATAAAATATAAATACAAATATCCAATATCCAAATAAAAAAGATAGAAAAAATATCATGGCACAAGGTCTTGAAAAGGTTGGGGGAGGAAGGAAGGCCACGCGATATATCCATTGGCAACCCCATTAATTCTGTAAGGACACAATTTTCCAATTGAGTCTTAACATAGGGATGGCTCACTTCCGGAAAAAAACATTTGAGTCATAGGATAGTATTGAGTGAGTATCCTCCAAACCTATGACGTTTGGAGTTTGAGTTGAAGACGTAGCGGCCATTATTTCAAAGTGAAGATATCATTTGTCGTGTTTCAGTGCCTCGTTTAACGTCATCAACATCACCGTATTCCACTATCTCTGAATGGTATGAATGCATTATATATATATATATATATATATAGGAGACTTGGAATATTTTTCTTGGGTGTAATTTTATACTTAAAATAAGTTTCAGAAATATTTTGGTCTTAAAATGAAAATATTCAATTCTGGGATTTCGTTTGAAATTGTCATTCAAACGAGAATGTCGTTCGAACAAGAATTTCGCTCGAACGAGTTTTTGCCAACGAGTTCCCATTTAAGCACTGTCATATCGTTCGAATTGTCATTTGAATGATTTTTTCAAGTTTCACATTGGTCTATCATTATAAGGTCATTCAAATAAAAAAGTCGTTCGAACGAGATTTCGGCGGGAATAATTTTTGGCAATTTTGTCCCATTTTCCCACTCTCATATGAGAGTTTTTAACCATTTCGGGACAAAAATTTTCCTAAGACTTTTGAACACACTATGAGAGATTTTGAGAAAAAATACTTCCAACCAAAAGTCCATGTTTTCATGTGTTAAAATTCAAAATAAATTCCTATAAAGCGCATGTTGTTACACCCATAGTTTAGTTTGTTTTATCCAAGTATCTCTACACATATATCTATTGCTTGGAGCTTGTTTTTGGCACCATTGGTCCATCTCTACCACAAGAAGGATAAGTTTGGGTTTGATTCTATTTCCCATAAAAGAAGAAGTTTAGTTTTTGCTGCGACATTCTCATACGGTGAAGGCACCGTGTGTGGGTGACGGGTTCCAAAAACTTTATTGGTGGAGTCCAAGGTTCTGATGGATTACGGGATTATCGACTAAGTAGAGGTTGGTACAAGAAGACGCGTCAGGAGTTTGAAAGAGTCGAGTCGAGTTGAGTAAGTCATTTGTGTTGTACTTGTAAAATTCCACACTTAGTGGACTTTTAAGGCTAGGGCCGTCCGAGGTTTTTCCAATTTGGGTTTCCTCGTACATTGCGGCGTAGTGGTTGTGAATTTATTTTATCTTGAAAAATTCACCTTAGATGTATGCTTTGGTAAAAAGGTAGAATTTGGTTTAATTCATTTCTCTTGTTTAAAAAGGTGCATGTTTAATTATTTGGGAAAAGTTTATTTTTAGTTAATTTAATTCAAATCAGCACAATTTCATTTGATAAAAATTGGTTTGGCCTATATAAAAAATGAATTAATTATTGTTAGGAAAATTTTAGGATTTGGGTTGAATTAATTTGGTTTGAGTGAATTTAAAAGTGTGTGTGTTTACCTTAATTCACTTTGTAGTGTTTAATTTTAATTTGTTTTAAGAATTAAAATTTGTGTTCACCATAATTTTCCATCTTTTAAAGAAAAGAAAATGAAATAAATTTTGGAAAATTAAATTTTGTTAGTAATCATCTTTATTCCGCACTTATAGGAAATTAAAGTGAAAGATTTTAAAATTGGGGGTCTTACCACATCTTCAAATTGGTATCAAAGCGGGAGCGCTAACTTATTGTGTTAAGGTCTTTTTAAATATTTTTGGTTAAAAATGGATTATTCCGTATTTTCTAAATTTCTTATTTTTGATGTTTCTAATTACGCATATTGGAAAGCACGTATGCATTGGGCACTTAGGTCTATCGATAAGAGGGTGTGGTTGTCAGTTGTTAAGGGGTGGTCACCACCCATATATTTGGTAGAGAATGAACGTGTTCCCAAACCCACAGATAGATGGAGTGAGAATGAATTTAAACTTGAAAATTTTAATTCCCGAGGTTTAAATGCCTTGTTTAGTGCGGTCACACTTGATGAATTCCGACATATCATGGCGTGTGAAATCGCTAAAGAAACTTGGGATGTTTTGCAACTCATTCATGAAGGAACTAGTGTCATAAAAGCTTCAAAACTCCAAAACCTCAGTACTCAATTTGAAACCATCAAAATTAATGAAAAATAAACTTTTGATGAGTTTTATGCCAGACTCTTCGATAAGTAAATTCTTCATTTAATTTAGGAGAGAAAATACCCGACGACCGAGTTGTAAAGAAAATCCTTATGACCCTTCCCGATAGATTTATCCCTAAGGTGATCGTGTTAAATTCTTTGCCAACCTTACACTCTACCAAATTTCGGGAACTAGTATATGATTTGCAAACCTACGAACTAGATATGTTCCCCTCCAAAAATGAAAAGAAAATTGATAAGGGCATTGCTTTAAAAGCTCGTAAGGAGGAAAAACAAGTTGTGGATGATGAGAGTGATAGTGACCCAGAAGATATAGCTATGTTTGCTAGGAAGTTTAGTAAATTTCTTAAATTTAACAAAGATAAATTTAAAAATGATTTTAAGAAATTTGAAAAATCTAAGCATGACAAAGCCGAAAAGATCCCTAAAACCTTTAATGAAAACCTTAATAGGGACGAGTCAAATAGGTGTTATGGTTGTGAGGGTTATGGCCATAGGGTTTTTGAGTGCCCCACTAAACGAAGGAGAGAGGGTAAGAAACCAATTTCTTACAATACAACCTTTAGTGATAGTGATAAGGAAGAGGGACCCAATTCCCCCATTGAGCACAACTTTACCGCGTTCATTGCTAGTTATGTAAGTGATAATGAGAAATCATCCAATGATGACATGTTAATAAATAACACTTCTGAGGCCTTTGTTAGCGAAACTCTAAAAGATGATGGTAGTGAGAGTGGAGAAGAGAGAGAGAGTGAAAATGAAGAAGAGGTTGATGTGAGTGAACTTCAAATTGCTTTTCAACAATTATATTTCAAATCAATTAAATTAAAAATAGCAAATTTAAAGTTAAAATCTAGTTTAAAGGAGCGTGACAAGGTTGTAGATTAGAGTGCGTTAGTTAATGACTTTAGAACACGAGAGAGAGGTCTCATAGAGAAGCTTGAGTATGTAGAAGGTGATAGAGATAACCATAAGGGTGTAATGGAATCCTTTCAAAAGGATCTTCTTGCATTTGAAGAACGCAATGTTTTATTAGAGTCTCATATTTCAGGTTTAGAAAATAAATTAAAAGACTCTCATAAAGTCAAATTTGATTTGGAGTGTCGTTCGAAGAAATTAGATAAAATATTAGGAACTATCCAAATTAAAAATGACACATGTTTGGGCTTCGATACTTTTAATGATTCTACTCATAAAGCCAAAACTAATATTTTAGGAGAATCTTCCAGGAACAATGTTATAGATCATTCCGTAGGTAAGTCTTTTCGCCGAGTCTTTAGGTGCTGACATTGTGGTCGAAAAGGTCATCTTAGGAAGTTTTTTTTTACCTTAAACGATATCCTAGAAAATCCCATTGTAAGGCAACCGAGTTATCCAAGATTCCTATATCCCAAGATCGTCATTCATCATTAGTTTAGGTTAGGAGATCCGACTTGGTAGCTTTATGAGATAGGATTTTTTATTCTCATTTACTTTCAGATGCTTACTCACTTGCTAAATCTAAAGGTTGAATGTGTTAGTTTTGTTTGCATATTTTATCTTTTGTGCTTCTTGCTATATTATCATCCTAATTGTATGCTTGTTTATCATTTTCTAGTCATTGCTATACCACATATCTCATGCTAGAATTATTATGTTTCTTTATCTTTTGTATTATAGTTCTTTCATTTTAGTTTGCATTAAATGAATAAATATAAAAAGATTTTTGTTTATCATTTGTGTTTTATCTTGAGTTATTTAGGCTTAATGAAAAATACAAAAAGATTTTGTTTTTCTTTTGAGTAAATTTTTTATATTTATCTAAAAAATTTAAAAACTTAAAAAGATTTTATTTTTGTGTGTATTTCGGTTTTTCACATCTTTTGTGGCATATGTTTGTGTTTGAATCCTTCATACCGCTTTCATGTGACTATAACTTTTTCTTAAAATTTTAATCCTTAAAATGTTCTTTATCATATTTACATGGAGTAGTTAAAGTTTGACTTGCTTAACGGGTTCACTTTTATATTCCTTTTCACACACACGTATGAGCTCTTTGTTAAAACCTTAACTTCACATGTATATTTGAGCTTTGTGAGGTGTTGTCCTTCCAATCTACTCATCTACATACTGCGACCTAGGAAGACTAGTGCATGTTAAAATCCGTTGCACGTGAGAATTGAGAGATAAAAATTATATATATATATATATATATATATATATATATGTGTGTGTGTGTGTGTGTGTGTGTGTGTGTGTGTGTGTTGGGGGGGGGGGGGGGGAGGGCTCTGAAAGGAAATATTATTATTTGCGAGTAAGCCACCGTTTGAAATGGCCTTAAAAGAAATACTTGGTCCAAAGGCCTAAAAGAATATGGAATTAATAGAAAAATATTTTCCAAGGCCTATTTAGTTTAGTTTGATATATTCATTCAAAAGAATTAATATGCTTATTTTGAGGGAGTTTGGATGGTATATCAACGGTTTGCACAATATCATTTATCCTAGTTGTTCTTTAAATTTTATGACTCTATTAGTTTGTAGAATCATCAACATGCGAGGCTTGTTTACATTGTGTTTTTTTGTTCATGAGCTCACTTTATCCCGTCACATAAAGGCTAAATTTTAGTTGATAAATTTTTGCAATCAAATGCGAACTACATGAACACATTTAAGTGATTGGATTTTAAAATTTATTAGTATCTAGTTCACACCCCTTCACTTTCGTTTCCATATGACACATTTATGCCATAAGAGTGTGGAAAACTCATATTAGAATACTTTGTGTCATTTGTGCGTTTATATCTATATACGTGTTCTTGCATACATTTTATATCTAGTGTGTATACATATGTATGATATTTTGTTTTTGTTTTTAGTCTTTACCATTTTAGCTAGTCCACATATGCTTTAATTCATAATTGGTAGCTAACTGATTGCAAAATATTTCTTTGATATCACATGCCTAGTCTCTTATGTTTCAAATTGATATCGTTTTGTTGGCATCATAGTTAGCATCGATTATTCTTGCTTGGATTTGTTATTCTATATTGTTGCCCATATGATTTCATGTCCTTAACACCTTATGCATCATCTTGTTTACTCTTTTCCCCTATTTATATCCCTTATGTGTTTTTCTAGGGGGGGAACTGGTTCTTGTTAATATTGGGGGAGAAAATCAGTATTTAATTTATTCTATCACCTTTGTCTATTCCTGAACAAAAAGGGGGAGAAGTGGTTTCTAAACCTTTAGGTTAGGAGATTTAACTTAGGGGGAGTCTCTACCTTCTTAGGTAGATCATATTGGATAAAGGGGGAGAATGATAAATTTAGGGGCAGTATTTATTTTCATTGCCTTTAATACTTTGATATTCCTTATGCGTGTAATGTTTTGCTCAAGTGTGCAGGAATTATTAGAACGGAAACTTTTATTGGCATATATAGTAATCATCCTTGGGTTTTTTAGTTAAGTTTGCATTTTTTATTTATTTTTTATTTTTGGGTGGGAAGTTTTTTTAGTCTAGTGGAGTTTGATGCCCCTTTAGGATTTTTTTTTTGGTTTTTATCCCGGAATAGTCAAAGGGGGAGATTTGTAAGGACACAGATTTCCAATTGAGTCTTAATGTAGTGTTGGCTCAATTCTGGACAAAAACATTTGAGTCATAGGATAGTGTTAAGTGAGTATCCTCAAAATCTGTGACGTTTGAAGTTTGAGTTGAAGACGTAGTGGCCAGTATTTTAAAGTGAATATATCATTTGCCGTGTTACAGTGCGTCGTTTATACGTCATCAACATCACCGTATTCCATTGTCTCCAAAAGGTATGAATGCATTATATATATATACACATATGTAGGAGACTTGAAATATTTTTCTTGGGCGTAATTTGTATACTTAAAATAAGTTTCAGAAATATTTTGGCCTTAAAATGAAAATATTCAATTATGGGATTTCTTTCAAAATTGTCATTCGAACGAGAATGACATTCGAACAAGAATTTCGTTCGAACGAGTTTTTGCCAACGAGTTCCCATTTGAGCACTATTATATCGTTCGAATTATCGTTTGAACGAGAATTCGAACGAGTTTACTAAGGAGTTTTACAAATTTTACACTCGTCTATCGTTAGAAAGGTCGTTCAAACGAAAGGTCGTTCGAACGAGATTTCGACGGGAACAGTTTTTGGCAGTTTTCTCCCATTTTTCCACTACTTTGTCCCACTCTCTTTTGACAGTTTTTAACCATTTCGGGACAGAATTTTTCCTGAGACATTTGAACACACTTTGAGAGATTTTGAGAAAAAATACTTCCAACCAAAAGTCCATGTTTTCATGTGTTAAAATTTCAAGTAAATTCCTATAAAACACATGTTGTTACACCCATAGTTTAGTTTGTTTTATCCATGTATCTCTATACATATGTCTATTGCTTGGAGCTTATTTTTGGCACCATTGGTTCATCTCTACCACAAGAAGGAGAAGTTTGCGTTTGATTTTATTTCCCATAAAAGAAGAAGTTTGGTTTTTGCTGTGGCATTCTCATACGGTGAAAGGCACTATGTGTGGGTGACGGGTTCCAAAAGCTTCATTAGAGGAGTCCAAGGTTTTGGTGGAGTCCAGGACTGTCGACTAAGCAGAGGTTGGTATAAGAAGACGCGCTAGGGGATTGAAAGAGTCGACTCGAGTTGAGTAAGTTATTTGTCTTCTACTTGTAAAATTTCGTACTTAGTGGACTTAAGGCTAGAGCCGTCCGAGGTTTTTTCCATTTGAGTTTTTCTCGTACATCGCGGCATAGTGTGTTTTGAATTTATTTTATCTTGTAAATCACCTAGAACGCATGCTTAGGGTTAAAAGATAAAATGTGGTTTAATTCACTTACATAGTTTAATTTGGGGCTAAAATTAGTTTGTGTGAATTTTTTTTCTGTGTGTGTTCACCATAATTCACATATTTAGGTTTAATTTCAATTTTGTTTTTAGAAATTAAAATTTGTGTTTAATTTAAATTTTCATCATCTTAAGAAAAGAAAATCAAATAAATTTGGAAAATTAAATTGTTGTGTTGAACCATCTTTATTCTGCATTTAAAAGGAAATTATATTTGAATATTTATTTTTAAAAGCGATTTTTAAAATTGGGGGCCTCGTGCTCCAACAAATTCGTTGAACACTGTATTGTTCGCGCAACCACAGAGGTGAATTCTCCTTTCCGCTCACCACATGTGTGACGAATAGCCTTGCGTCAATTTTTTGGAGGGGATGTCCATAAACCAACATACTCGGGAGGAAGGACGTGTCCCTCAACCAACCGATTGTTGACATAGGCCGCTCAACGGGAGTCAAGATAGGAAATGGATCTTATGGCGGCGAGTGCATGCGTATCAGTGATGAAGCAGTGACGTCCTTGTCTACGTCTACCTCCTTGTCATTGTTCTTCTCCTTATACTTCCCCTTCCCCTTCTCCTTCTCCATCTCCTACCCCTTCCCCAAGTGACGCTTCATGAAGGCGTACATATCAAGGACCATCGCCTCCAACCTTGATAGCTTATCGTCATGGGTTTCCACCTTGTGTGCCATCCCAGTGTTTCTCGTCTCCATTCCAATGATCCTTGACTTTCCCACCCTGCGAGCTCACCCCCTAGTCCTCCCCTTGTTATTCGTCTCGAGCACTTGGCTGAGTGCATCACTAGCCAAAGTCGCTTTATCAGCATCAGACTACGACTCATGCACTTTTTGAAGCTTTGCCTGAAATTATAAAAACTACATGATTTCTTAATTAAGTAAATAAAAGAATTAGGGCATAATTAAAAAAAATTAAACATTTATAACTTACAATCGTGGTTGCGACGCTCGAGGCCGCCTCCTTCTCCTTACCCTTCTAGGTTTGAATTGCCACAAAGGCATCGAGCCTATGTGGCGTACCCCCAGGACCGGTCTCCTGAAATAAAATAATGCAGAATTAGTAAGTAATGCAAAGTAATTCTAAATTAAAATAACATAAAAATAAAATTAAAGAAAAATGCCATCATGTGCTCCACATCCGCGTAAGATGTCTGCCCAGAGTGCTTCACATCCAACTTTTTCACTCGATTTTCCCTCCCCAATTGGCGAGATTCCAATTACTGCTCATCGATCTCATTGTCAACAAACTTTTATCATTGTGATAATGAGATCGGCTCCTTCAGGAAGACGATGTCACGTACACTCGGAATGGACACCCATGTCTTCCCAAAGTACCGTGCTCGCATATTCTTCTTCCACGTCTTATATTGATCCCCCAATTGCTCCAATGTGGAGTCGCAGACAGTTGGGGGCAGGACGAATTGTTCTTATAAAACAAATACAAACCAAAAAGAAAGTAAGTATTAATTGTTTATAAATATAAATATATAATATATATACACTTCCTGTATTGTCCCCCAGATGCTAATTTTAAGGTCATTCGGCATGGACCTCCAATCAGTTTACCCCGCGCCCACGATCTCCTTCAGCCACTCTTGCAATCTCTGCAAAAATGTCGTCTTATTTCCAATGACGGACCCCAATTTGCCCCATTTTGGGGGCCCACTGGTCTAGGAACCCTCGTCGCCTTCGCTACCGCGCTGGGATAAGGACATTTTCTGCAAAAATTGTTATTATTAGTATAAATATGTATATGGACTCCCGGGTCTTCCCACAGTACCTTCCTCGGTTATTTCACAACTTCATTAGCACCTCTGCAAAACACATCCCCTAATCTATTTGTCTCATCCATCCACTCTTTGTTTTTAGGATATCCCACCACAGCTAATATAAACAATCACCTATTATGGGTAAGAAGCGTATATTCGTGGATTAATATAAACAAACGTGTGAACATTTAGTTCCCATTAGTATAAACAATCACCAATTGAATGCGTATGCATAACAACTAGAAGGTTATTTTCTATGCGCACTATATTTAATTTAAATTAGTTATAAATGTTACAGAACCATTATGTCATGCATTCAAATGATAATACATGCATATAAGAAGTTAACTTATTGTAAATTTATTCGTGCCTTCAAATTCAATTTATGATATTAAATCCTATTGCCTACATCTCCTCTAAGAGGGGGGGGGGGGGGGGGGGGGTTAGTGGTTATATCCCATTCAAGACCGCATATTTTTGTAATATACTTAACAGCTCATGCATATTGTTCCAATTTGAGGAAAATTCGACAGCATAAGCCCATAGTTCTCCAAGTTCACAACATAGATTCATAAGTGTGAGTGTTATTTCAATTTATCAATTGAAATAACACTTAACATCGTATCATCTAGTCTGCACCTAAATATCATTAACATACGACTGCGGAACTTTCCCCAAAAGTAACACGCTTAAGCCATTAAGACTATTATTATACAGAAACTATGCAGTTCTAAACTGTTCAAATGGTAAAATTTGAGAGATCTCATTGCAGGATTAATGACTCTGGAACAGGTCAAAGGGATATTGAATGCGTACGCATAAGAACTAGAAGTTTAGTATCTATGCGCACTATATGTAATTTAAAGTATGTTTCATTTAATTATGTCTTATCACAATTCGATGGATTTCATTTAATTATGTAATTTAAATAATGTTTCATTTAATTTAATCTATGCATAAGAACTAAAACTTATACTAATTTATACTCATTTATACCAATTTATACCATTATCAATACCAATTCAAATTCAAATTCAATTTCAATTTATACCAATTTATACAACTATCAATAACAATTCAAATTAAATTTTATTATATAACTAATTTATACCAATTTACACCAATATCAATACGAATTCAAATTCATTTTCAATTTATATTAATTCAATTCAATTGAAATTGATATTGAATTTCAATTTCATTCAATTTTAATTAATTTGAATTCAAATTCAATATCAATATAAATGCAATTCACATTATAAGGTCGTGGCACATCGAATCGTCTAATTCAAATTCAAATTCAATATCACACACACACACTAATTCACACACCCTAACACACACTGACTCCCCCCATACACACACACACACTACCCCCCCCCCCCCCCACACACACACTGCCCCCACCTCCCCCCCCCCCCCCACACCCCTCACCCAACCTCAATGCACCTCTGCCACCACCACCCCCCGGGCGCCCCCACCTCTACCCCCTAGACACACATGCCAAGCCATGTACACACATACCCACTTACACACAAGCACATATACACATACACACACACACACACACACACACACACACATATATATAAAGGGGCGAGAGAGAGAAAAAATGACTTGAAACGAAGGGGAAGAAAGAGAGAGAGAGAGAGAGAGAGAGAGAGAGAGAGAGAGAAATGGTGGAAAATGAAAAAATGGGAAAGAAAGCGGGGACTAGGGGTTTTAGTCAAAAGAATTTCCACTGACCTGTCAAGGTCTTTGACCGTCACAACATTCTAACATTGTCACGGTCATTGACCCTGACAACCCCTTGTTACAGTCATTAACCGTAATAAAAACGCGTGTTTTTTTATCATACTCAAAGACCGTGACAAGGCTGAGCGGCTCAAATGTGAAAATTTAGCCTTTTGGTGTATTATTGGATGATGTCATGGGAAACTGGATCAACAAACTACAAAGTGAACTCTGGGCATACACGAGTACGCGGGAACAACTAGTAGTGAGACTTCTTACATGTCAGCCTTCAGGACATAAGTAGTGGTCCCAATAGAGATTGGTATACCAAGTCATAGGGTGCTAAATTTTAACTCACCGAAAAGTGACCTCATGAGGAAGTTAGATTTAGACCTAGTAAAAGAGGTCAAAGAGCATGTGGCACTTCAGGTAGCAGCGTATCAGTAAAGAACTGATCAGTTTTGTAATAGAAGGGTGAAGCCAAGCAACCTGATAAGAGGGGGAATATATGCTAAAGAAGATTGTATAGGAAGGAAATAAGTTAGAACCCAATTGGTATGGTATATATTACATTTTTGCAGTCGTCCGATCAGAAACTTTCAAAATTAAAACACTAGAAGGGTAACAGTTCAAGAACCCCTAGAATGCAGAACAATTGAGGAACTACTATTAGTAATGTCAAGAGATGTAATTTCTTTTCGATTCCCCACAACTCATTTTCATTAATCAATATAGATTGTCAAAATTCAGTGAATTTTATTTCCCTTTTTAATGTGGGAGATGTGCTAGAAATTCAAAGCAATCTCGAATTACAAAATAAAACTTCACGTCAGACCTCGTCTTTGGATAGGAAACAAACAAGAAGTCTAACTTCCTATATTACCCCAAAGGGTCAAGAATAAGAAGTTCACCAACCAAATTAAAAAAATCTAGTGCAGTCAGTTATCAACTGGCTAAAAGTAAGGAGTAATCCTAACACATTCGGTCTCCACCAGTAACTAACGCTAGAACTTGGTCAAAACAATAAGATCCGATTAAGAGACCAAAAAAGATAAATCGTACGTTAGTAGAACCTAAGGCAGGACAACCTAGGTCGTCTGACAATGGTAACTAGTAAGGCATATTAGTCAGGAAACCGATGACCACATCTTCAAAAGACTAAATCACTAATAGGACATGTCTAAGAAATTAACAAACAATAAATTAATCTAGGAAGAAAAATAATCAAAATTCTCGTTAACCATGAAGTGTTATTACAACGACACATCAAAAGGGATGAGATGTCTCATCTAACTACTAGAACTCACCTTATTCGTCAAGTGATATGGTCAGCTACGTGCAACGTCGCCATACATACCATAATCCCCAAGATATTTTCTAATAAAAGTCATAGTAATAGCATCTGGGGAATTCAAGAAGAATCCATCTTAAAGGATTAGGATGCTCTAAACAACGAGGATCATACCAGTACCACAACTCATTTTTCTTTAGCACTTTCATTATGGCCAAAGCATTAAGCCAACCATGTTTATATCAAACTTCGAGGACTTGATCAAGTTATTCACTCATATCTATGAGGGATTCATTATAATCATCCATCCAGATAGTGTGAGATCGCTTGTTGAAATTATATATAAGGTGATCAACTTTTTCACTTAACATCTTGATGGTCGTTGACTGATTCTTTATAAAGTTGGCTTTCTCAAACAAAGTCTTCTTGGTCCACTCTTCCACCACAGACTGAGGGATCTTAGCCAATTGCTAAAAATAATAATTTTTGTCCAAGGACTTTCTCAATTGGTCCAGCTCTTCCATCAAACGGGCATTATCTTGCCCCAAAAAAGTCACCTTTAGTCTGATTGGCAGACCCATAATTCTTAAGACCCTCGAGCTCATTGCGTAACAAGTTGTTTTCTTATTTAAGCATGCTTGCAACCACGTGGCACGTTTTTGCTCTGACTTAAGAAAAATTCCTTTTTGGAGTTTCCTGAAGACAAAGATAACAGTTACTGGTCAAACTACTACCGTTCTTTAAGGGAAAAAAATTCTCATAATCGATAGTCAGACTTACTACTGCATCTTTATGATTTCGTTAAAGATCAGGGTTTATTCCATAATATGATACAGTTTTTGCCACTACCTGATTGGAAAAGTTCACTCATGCTTAGATAAGTATCCTTATCTTAATTTGATACATCTAGACTGAGAAATTCCTCCAACTCCTCTTCGTTCATCTCTTCATAACCATCTCCGAATAACTGGTTACACCTCTATTGAAGATCACTATGTGTATAGATCAAATAATCCATCTTGGTGTTAAACTGAAAAACATATGGTTTTATACAATTAATAGCCAAACATCGGAGAAGTTGTGATAAATTGGTCAAGACGGTGACAGAGAGAACAAAACTTTATTTTTATTAAAATATGATGGGAATTACATTGGGAATTGAAGTCATATAAAAAAAGTTCACAAGGTAAAAGGGAAAGAAAAATATTAAACCCCTAAAACAACTAAGGCCCATCTCACGCCTTCTTCTTGTCAGTTGTAACCTCACCCTCTGCTTGGCCAACGACCACCAACTGATCCTTAGCCACCACAGGATCATCCACCTCCTCATCATCATAAACCTCTTAGAGTACCAGGATTATATGGAAGAAAAATCTTTGATCTCTCAGCAGTACTAACCTGGGTGAGGGCACCATCCTAACCCTCCTTGAAAGAGGGACACCTCAAATATTCGATCTGTATGACAGCATTGGCAAAAGCCTTATCCCAACTTCTGATAAAGTCATCCTCTTAATCCTTGATGGCCTTGGTGTTAACATCATCCACATGCGTCTTTGCCTGGTCACCTATCTTCTTAGCTTCCTTGGCCTCACTATTGGCAGTGGTCGTGGCTTCCTCTACCGAGCTCTTCCCCTGCTCTAACGGATTAATCTTATCCTCCAACCTCTTCTTCTACCCATTATGGGCCCGAACAGCATCTTCAAAGGATTCTCGTATCCCCTTAAAGCTTTCTTCCACATTGTAAAAGGATTCATTTAATTTCCCATTCCTCCTCAAAAGGTAGTCATAATCAATCACGAACTACAATACAAATATGCGGGGAAAGAAGTTTGAAAAAAAATGGTAATAAATATGATAATAGTGGAATAACAAAAAATACACATACAAGGGACATTTTGTGATTCATATGGTTGACCAGCCTTGAGTGATGGATCGAGGATCAACTTCTTTGTCGGTATGAAAAAATCCAATAACCATCAATCCAGAAGCAAGCTCAGGATTCACTACAACGAATTAAGTGGTACCCTTTCCCTCGTTGACTGGCACCTTTCCATCCACCTCTAGAGATGGAGCTAGACCCCTCCTTAACTTCTTATATGGAGGTCCGTATTCTATGATAGGGGAAATATCCATAATAATCAGTTGACTGAAACCCCCAACTTTGAGCTTTTTGGTTTCAGGGGGAGGGGACCTAGAGTTAGTGATGAGGATAGGAAGGAATGTCAAAACTAAAACAACGTCTAGAGGTACCCAAGTTGAATAAGTGTTTTCTGTCAAAAAATTACCCTCTGCTGTGTGGGAAGACTCTAACCTAGAGCTTGGAGAAAAGGAAGCAGGGTCGTCTAAACTAATGAGGGATATTGGTATCTCCTCGGTTGGATGGTCAAAAAAGGAAGTAATGGAACTATGGTAGCTGTGAGTGAAAGAATTATCACAATGAGAAATCTAAAAATCAATATCGAGATGAAAATAAATGATCACACACAAAAGATCAAAGATACATGATTCGACAACTTACCTACGTCTACGGAGAGGTTACTCTATCAAAAAATCAAAGTTACATCCCCCTTGCCCAAGATCAGGGTTTATATTTTGTGGTTTTGATTCTAAGTGATTGAATTGTAGAAGTAAATAATCTACCTTATAAATAGCTCCTAGGTGTCCTGAAAAATTCCCCGAAATTATTAGTAATCGATTTGAGTCTATCTTCATGCATTTAAGCACCTGTTAAATACACGGGTCTAAAATAAATATTTTAGTTCGGTCGTGAAGTCCACTTTGCATGCTTGGCTGGTCAGATGTATCAGTGGTCTTGAATAAAGAAATAAATAAATAATCCCCCACAATTGTCCCTAAAATCTTTTGGCTGAAATGTTGCGCCAATAGATTTTAAGTGAGTTCAAGACCTAAGGCCCAGAACTGTTTTAAAACTAGCATGTCAGATCACTAATACTTTTGAAGTTGTTGAGGACATGCTCATTCGACTGGAATTACCATGTAAAACTTCTAATACTCCGAGAGAGGAAAGGGTGCGCTGGTTTGACCACATTTAATAAGCATCAAAATCTTCATTGGGAATTACCCCTCATCACTAGCGCGAAGTTCAAATTAAATTTAGTTGTACGAATCGTCATTTCTCCATCTTTTCTTCTTCGCGACTCACTATTGTATCTTTTCTTTTTCCCTTTATATTTCCATAGTTTTTTTCTCATCATCTCCACTTGTAAGTTCTTCTATTCTGATACTTTTATTCACCATTTTAGTTAGTCTTCTTTTCTATTTGAAATATTTTCTCCCTAGCTCTTCTCAATGGAAAAATTATTCTGAAGGTCAGAAAATCATATTGTACTCCTGAGTGTGTAGAAATAAACTATGTCCCTATGCCCAGAGATGTCCGGGACATAGAAGATGGACACTGGATTCACATTATTCTTATTGTTCAAGGGACATAATTCCCCCCCCCCCCCCCCCCCTCTCATACCCTTCATTTTTTAAATTCTTTAGTTATTTTAAGGTTGTTCCTACTCAGTGTGCCCTAAACACTTGGAAAATAGTGAAGGGGTACACGGAATCAATAAATTATATAGGACCAACTTAGGGCTTTAAAAAATTTACAATTATTATGTTTGATCATGCTCCAATGGTGGTGTCTTGTACCTAAAGGCAAGGAAGGATGAGAGGGTTTTGGTTTTAAACCTACCTAACTCCTATAAAGGGCATTAGGTGCAGGATTTCATTACCTAAAATTATAAACATCCTCCCCTACATAGGGGAGAGATGTACAAGGGTTCCTTGAATGGGGGGAGGACCACATAGGTCGCTGCCACTTTTTCTTTTGTCTAATTGGTAAATTTTTGTTTACTAGTCTTTTTCTATTTTATAATCTAGGTTTCTTTTTATGATTTATAACTTGTGATAAGTACCAAGAACTTGCTCATTAGGAGCTAAGGGTTAATGATATTCTTAAGTCCTTAAAAGGTCAGAGATAGGTTGTCTGGAAGTGAGCAGTATCGTGCAACAACTTACCTTCTGGAATACATAAATACCACTTTCAATTTTGTTGTTGGGACGGTAGATAAGATCCCTAACTTAGATCTTCTAAAAGAGGAATCCTAAGAAGAAGAAGAAGAAGAAGACATGGCCCCCTTGAAGGGGAGGTTATTAATCATGGACAATAAAGACCAGGCCTTATTGTCCAATAGGGTCAAACTCCTAAAAAAGATGAGGGTGATACCTCTAGGGTCAATGGTTCCAACTCATGGACCAAGGGTAAGGAGAAAGAGGCTAAGAGGAGGAGGAAGATAAGAGAAGAGAATGTGAAAGGAGGATGGAGGAAGAGAGAAAGAGAGAGGAGGAGAGGAAGAAGAAACAACCTCTTAAGGCCTAATTGAGTTCTCCCCCTCTATTAATGTTGCTATTGTGGGGGCCAATTTGGCAAACACCCCATCCCTTGCCCTGGCTTGCTTAAGTGGTAGTGCTCATTACCGACCGTAAGCGTTCATCGTGTCTAGGGTTAGACCAGCTGGCACTTAAGTCTGAGCAGGCGTTCACCTTGGTAAGTACTCTCTCTTTTGCTTGTTATTTCTCTTTATTTGGCTTCCATGTACTAACTCTTATTTCTCGTTCCTTGCAGTCCTTGTCAAATTTTACTACACTCTTGGATAGTCATACTGACTAGTCTAAGAAAAATTAGGAGCTGAGTGATGCCCCCAAATAACTCTCCAAAAGGCTTGGGTAATGCGCTGGTTAGCTTCGAGAAGGAGAGGGAGAAGGAAGAGAAGGCTCTGAACGATCTGAAGGTGGCCAATAGCCTTGTAGTTACTGAAAAAAGAAGACAGTAAAGGAGAACATGGATCCAGTTGGGATGGTCTAGAAATTGGAGGGCGAGATACCAAACATCAAGGAGAACAGCAATGCAGATGGCTGGAATACAGCCTACAAGGATGCTAATATCTAGATTACTTATGCCAAGGAGTTATACTTCAAAAAGGGATGGTACGAAGACTTTCAGATGAAAGTATTCCCACGAGAGTTTGGCCTATATAAGCTCTATCTCCCAAATCCTTCTCTCATTACTACTGAGGAGCTTACTTCTTGTCAGCTAACTAACCAGGCAGAGAAGGAGCCAAATGAGGTCGAGATGGCTATCGACTAGGCAAAAAAAGCTGCTACAAAGGGGAAAGAGCCAAAGGTCTCTTAGCAGGTGAATGAGTGGAGGAGTGAATTCGTGTAGCCCTAGGACCTTTCCCTTTGTATTATTCTCATATTGTAATTTATTTTTCCCTTTTTCTAGTTGTAATGGTTCTTGCCTCCCTTTTGAACTATCAATGAAAAAATATTATCCTTATTGTTGATGTTCTCTGTACTTATTTATTTATTTTTCTATTTATAGATTGTTGATGTTGATGACTATACATTTCCTTTCCTTAAATCTTGGGAAGGTTCTAGGCCTAGGTGAAATTGGGCAAGATCATCGGAACTTTCTAAAGGTCTGTAAACAATTGAAGGAAAAAAGGGCATGGCACAAGGACCAGTTCGAGCTTGTTGCTAAGTTGAAGGATGACCTCCCAGTTATGGAGGAAATCAGTTTCCCCATTCAGGAAGAGATAAACGATCTGAGGTCCTAACTTACGATGCGCAGGGATGTGGTCTGAGATGATTCAGGCTGAGAATGATGCCTTAAAAAAGGAAGTTACCGAGCTGAAGAACGATATTCAACAAAAATACACCATTATATATAGTCTTATGAGAGACATCAAGAGGCTCAAGTTTCTATTCAGGAGGGTCCCTGGAGCTGTGTGGGTTATAGGGCATGATGAGGATTGGTTAGACGCTCCTATGAGGTTGTAAAAAGCCAAGACATCGCCTATAAGAATGGGTGGCGGAATGCCCTTATAGTGCTGAAGGAGCCGAGAGAGTCCTAGCTGTGATACATGTATCAAGTGGATTTCCCAACCTATATATGACCTCCCTTTAGTAAGGACAAAAAGAGGGTTCTTATAGATTCCATTACCCACCAACTGTTAAATGACTTTGAGTTGGATTAAAGCATTGAGGAAGTGTTCACCCCTAATCTAGATGATAGTTGAATAAAACCAAATAGCAGACTTTTTGGCTTGCCACCCCTAAACAATTTATGTCCTTGTATATCTCTTGTGATATTTTGTATCGCTTTACTTTTCAAGCTTTTGCAAAAATGAATAAAGGTTATTATTAACTGTAGTGCATTTTGGGCAGTTGCCGACTAAATAGAGTTAATTATTATTTATACATTTCGAGCATTTATAAGGACATATTTTCACAGGTCCGTTATCAATTTATTATGTCATATACCGCTACACCGTCGAAGAGCATTCAAGATACATCTAATCAAAGACGGATTCGAATTACTCAAGATCTTCATCATTCAAGACTCCGCGAAGATTACTTTGGTAAGGTTATGTTTTACATACATTTACTTTTCACTTAGAGCTTTTGGGATATTTTTACAAAATATTTTCTAAGTGTTGGAGCGAAATTTTTCGTCAAATATTGAGAATGAGTATTTTTTCTAAGTGTTGAAGCGGACATTAAAATAATTATTTTTCGCAACAGTCGTTCGAGCGACATAGCATGTCGTTCGCGCGAGATAGCATGTCGCGCGAGATCGTTCGAACGACAACTGTCCTTCGTTCGAACAACTTGCTGATCTCGTTCGAACGAGCTTTGTTTTCGAGTCGGCACGTTTTTCTATAAATACTCATTATTTGGTTACGTTTTCATTAAGAAGTCCATACGTTTTCCAGAACAGAAACACTGCCAAAGCAGTATTCTTTAGGCTTCTTCTTTTAGGGGTTTAATCCTCTTTTGTTTACAATTCACAAAACTCCCATATTCTTTAGTGAATTGTTTTGGTTTTCAAGAACACAACTTTTGCCCTTGTTTATTCTTTGTGGGGAGAGCTTTACAACAGAAAACTGCGTGCTATTATGGAGGGAGTCCTTGTGAAGATTTCAGACTGCGTGTCTAGGATTGCGGTCCTTGTGGTATAGCTGCGCGTGAACCACTGCATATTTCTAGCCGTTGCTTTGAAGGTTTGACGAAGACACCGTGCGTTACTCTTATGGGCGATGCAAGTTGGTATGTAAGTCAATGGTCTTGTAAAATTTTCAAAGTTCTAGAAATAAAAGGTTTTGTCCTGTGGTGATTTTTCCTTAAGCTTGTGTCGCATGCTTTATTTATTTTATGGTTTGACACACGCACACACACAGTTGAATGACTTGGGGCTGATTTATTTTGGTTTAAAAATAGACACTAATTAAATAAGCGTGCCAGCGTAGAAAGTTGCGAATTTAAATCAATTATCACACAGTCGCACTTTTACAGCATTTTCCTACCTAAAGAGTTGATATCTGATCATTTAGGCTTTGCGCTAACCAAATAACGTTGTTAATCATCTTGGGACTCTTGACGACTAAATGAGTTAATAACTAATGTTAATCATTTTGGGCCTTTTGCCAAATAGATGAGTTAATAACTACCGTCAATCATTTTTGGAATTTTTGTCGACTAAATGAGTTAATTACAAAAGTTAATCATTCTTCCAGTCGAACATGGCCTTGAAATATCATTCCACCTTCCTTACCTGATGACGCTATGAAGTTACCATTTAATTTTATTTCAGCAGCTTAAGCTCAAGCACACACAACAATGGAGATGGATACAACAGCACAGTAAAGAAAACATAATTTAAGTGGTTCGGCTATGTCAGCTAACTCCACTGGGCAAACGAATATGATTTTTCACTAGAAAAGTCACACTAAGAGCCCGAAATACACAACTCTCAAGCTTTCTCTCTCTATTTTGAATGAGACAGAGTTCAGGGTTTTTAATTTTTGCATTCTTTCTTCTAGGTAGAAGATGGGTTTATATAGCTCCTCGGGTGAATAATGAATCCCAAGCATGCATGGAGTGTGCACTTATTGAAACATCCAATGAGGGTAAGACATATATCCTATTTATGGGCATGTAATGATGATGCAAATATTATCCTCATGTGCTTATGTGATTTTGTTATAACGGCCTATCCTTGTGGGTTGGTCATGCGAGGAGCTTGTATCACATGTGGCTGTGTTTTGTCTTGTGAGGACTCAGCCTAGCCGAGGATGATACTTCTGATATCTAACTCGGGCAATTATTGACCAAGCAGAAGTATGGTCTTAGCTTTTTGGAGGTGTCGGGATAGGATGAGACTGATGCATGGGCATTGGTCCTATTAAGCGGTTTCCATTGCCGAGGGATGCCAAGACGAGATAAGACTTATAAAGAGCTACTGAGTCGATTGATAGGTCTCGGATCATAAGACGAGATGAGGTCGAGACTTCTTTAATAAGATAACTATAAGAGGGCACATAATGTCTGTCATAGCAATTTGTATCATCGTCCATAGTCGAGTACATCCCAGGCTACAACGAGATTATACTTGGGTATATCAATCACCCCTTAGTCCTTAGCCTTGGATATGTGTATAAGGATGAGGGTTAAAAATATTTGAGGGGAGAAATTGATGAGACATCTCTAACCAATGTCTGAGGTGTCCTTTCAGTATCAGGTCTAAAATGATGAGTGAGAGTCTTTGAGCGACACTTGACACTTTTCTTATGGTTTAGCATGTCGTCCAAGGGTGACGGTTGTAGGCCTTCTTAGGGAGTTGTTCCCTAATGATGAAGGCCTTAGGAATCGCGATCAATCATTATCACTATTTAAATACATTTGAACCCTCTTTTTTCTCTTTCTATTCCATTTAACTCGCGTGCAAACTCTCTCTATTTCCATAGCAACCCATTTTTCTTTATTTTCTCTCTCTAACCAATCTTTTCAGGCCATATTTAAGGTTCACCTTTGCTTCTTGTTTTCTTCATCAGGTAACTTCCACCATATATTTAGTTGAAGTCTTTCTCCATTTTTAGTGATTTTAATCTTTTGCTATTTTCTCGACGAAATCTTGAATTTTTCGATAGCCTCTTAGGCTTTTTGAAGGCTTCCCTATGTGGATTTTAGGAGAGGTTTTGGGCTGAGGGTGGTAGTTTAGGAATTTCCCATTTATTTCGCATCTTTTTTTCCATCTATAAGGGTTGCCAGAGCTATTTTGGTTACCTTCTCCAGTGGTCTTCAAACTACTGTTCTTGAGTTGTTCTTGAATAAAATGGTTCAACTTCTGTTTTTTATCTTTAAGTCAAGTTTAGTCAAACTCTATGAATTTTTAAGACTTTGTATGAATTAATTAACCAATTTCCCCATCTTAAGGGTCGTATACTTAGAGAAGTACATAATGGCGAAGCTGAAGCCAAGGCTAAAATGAAATTCGGGAATGACCTCATATGTCCTATATATCCTATCCCTCTAGCTTTAATCCGTCCTTTTGTAGTTGAAATAAGTGAGTATTTAATGAGTTCGAGCTCATCTCCACGTGAGGGTACCATTGACATCTCGTCCTCTGAGGACTGTAGCCCTTTGACCTATAGGGTCTCTAGTGAGGCCGATTCTTATGAGAAAAGTGATGGTCCGTGCCTCTCTTACAATCGACTATGGGGATACTGGGTCTGGTGAGGCTAACCAACCTTCTGAGACTTCAGTTCCTGAGGGTCCGAGAGTTACCATTGCTAAACCCCCTATCCAATCAGTCATTCCCATCTCGACCATCACTGGGGGGAATTTCGAAATAGGTTTCCTAAGGAAGTATCGATCATTAAAGTCATCGACTTCGGTGATAAAGCCAATGAAATACTTGACATATCCTATGCCTAAAATTTCCGAAGCACCGCGATCAATGTTGACCTCCTATATTGGAGGCGCCTACATGGCATCAATTTTGAGATTATGATAGGGGTCCCTAACGAATCTGAGAGGATATTTAATAGCTGACCTGGTGAGATTGTTGAATATGAACAGATGTTCAAGGTTAGCTTTTGGTTTACTGTTCATCCTAATGTGTGGGCGATCCTCGCTAGTACGGGTCAAGCCCCAGCACACATTTATCCCAACGCTTCGAAAATCCTTCTCATCTTCATATCACTTTGGAAATTCTTTCATAGCTCTAACCTTCCAGTTAGCATCTTTAAGGCCTATTATAATGTCTCCTGCACTAAAGCTCAATCTGGCTACTATCATTTTGTATCTAGGAAGCTGACAAAGAAGGTTGTTTTCATTAAACAAACATCCAACTACCATTGGAATTCGAGATACTTTTTCATTTCCAATGCATGGGAGTTTCTAGCAAATTCTTTTGACTCTGCCTCAGAGCCGAGGGTCCTTCAGAAATGAGCAAAATCTTTAATGGATGCCAAACTTGACTCCGTCGTGAGCATGGACGACCAGGAAAAGATAAAATTAATCAGAGAATATGGGGATAATAGTGGGCTCACTGAGTTTGAGCAACTCATGATCCCTGAAATCCCGGATGAGATAAGATTAGGTGTTATCCCCTTGACTGAGATGTGTAAGTTTTTCATCAATTGTAGTCTATTCTTTAACTTATTTTTATTGTAGGGCATGTGGATGTTATATTCTGAATTGTCCTATCGTCTACTGCTATATTACTTCTGACATTCTTCAAACTATTTCGCAGATCAATCCGAAAATTTCCCCAAAGAAATTTTGAATTTGGTTGCCCCTAATATTTTAGCGATAATTAACAAACATGGAAAGAAGTCTCCTCCTTCTCCCCCAACAAAGAATACAACAGTAAGCGGCCCGGGTAATCCCGAGGCTGAGAAGAAAAGGAAGGGGGCAGTGGATGTCCTCACAATTCACCGCCAGCAGAAGAAAAATTGGACGAAGGTTCCGTTAAAAGGAGGATCTGACTGGGCAATTTCAATATCATCAGACGATGCTCTAGTCACCCATTTGTCCCAGTTAAAACTGAGTAACGAAACTTTTATGGGTGATTCCTAGAGGACATAGACTATTATTTACTCCATGGTACCCAATGTTGACAAACACTTTTTGGACCCAATGTTTTCCTCTCGTCTCATAAAATTCAGTGTCCAAAAGTCCACTCAGGTAATTAATTATAACTTTTATTATTTTTCTTTGAAGTGTTATCTCATACTCGCCCCTTCTCTTCAGCATTCTGCAGTCTCTTTTCACCCTTTATCGTCTTGGTGATTGGATTTAGAAGAGGCTTATCTTAATCCTAAAAGGGAAGGATGTTGAGAAAATAGAGAAACCTTGAGGGATGAGCTAGCGGCTAAAGACGTTGTCCACCAGAAAGCTATGGGTACAGAGCAACATAAACATCAAGGGAGATGAATAGATTGAAGAAAGAGCATGATGACTACCTGAAGGAAATAGTCGATAAGAGATAGGTCGAGATTTCAATAGAGATCTAAAATGCATTAGACTAGGTTATGGCTCTGGCTATGGTCGAATTTAAGGCCTCGGAGGAGTATGGCGATTAAGCTTTTAAATACCTAGAGAGAGGCATGAAGATGGTGTGTTGTTAGACCATCCTTTGCACGGCACTACCCTAGATGATATTCAGAATGTTGTGAGCACCCCAACTGAGATAACTGAGCAATCGGCGATTAAGATGACTAAACTAGTTGGAGCTGATATGATTGAAGGGGAAGTCAATGATGTTAGGTTCAGCACTGAGTCTGCTTCTGACAATGTCGCCACCAACCAGAACGTTGCTCCTCAGGAAGATACTGTCTAATTTTTCCTTTTGTTACTCCTCGGGCGGCCTCCTGTGGCCTAATTTTCCTTTTTCTTATGTGTACCCTCTGAACAACATTTTTTATCATTAGTTGAATAATCTTGAGCGATATTTGTATCATCGTCTGAACATCATATTCAATAATTCTTGTGATGTGGTGAATGCAACTTTGAGGATATTTTATTTCCAGCCCTTATGTGCTATTATCTTTTTCTCATTATACCATATCTACTTGCTTTGAATGCTTGTAACCGTTAATGGATTTTTCATTAAATGAGAGATCTACTCTCATCATTAGACGATACAATTTAACCAACTTAATCATTTTGACATTAGAAATCAGTAGTTCAATGATGTTTAAGGTAATAGATCACCAAATCAATGGTGTTAGTATAATCTTGTCGTTAGGTGAAACGGTTTAACTAACTTGTTCCTAATTTTGAAATTACGAACCACCAAATTAATGATGTTTAAGGTAGTAGATCACCAAATCAATGATGTTAGTCTAATCTCATCCTTAGACTAGGAGATTTAACCAACTTAATGTTTTTTAATTAGAAACCACCAAATTAATGATGTTTACGGTAGTAGATCGCCAAACCAATGGTGTTAGTCTAATTTAGTCCTTCGAATTGACAATTTAACCAACTTAATGATTTTCAATAAGTAGTGTTTTCTCACCACCTTAATGATATTATCACCCCCATTTTGCCCCCTCTCGATGTTATTGAGAACCTATGGACCAGACGAGTCTCACATGGTTTCTCGTACCATGAAAAGTGATTTAGTGTAAATTAATGAATGATTTTGTTTAGACTAAGACAATTCAAACCATGTATTTAGACAACTCGTACAAGAAATATATGAGAGAACACTTGAAACTATTTTCATTCATCACTTTAACTCTTTCTAATATGAAGAATCGCATAAACTGAATACATAAGTCTACTGATAATATTTTTTCAGAAGGTCAGCATTCCATGGATTGGAGAATAGCTCCCCCTCTAAATCCTACAACCTATATGTTCCTAGAATGACCTCTTCGATGACCCTGTAGGGGCCGTGCCATTTTGGGTGTAACTTTTTTGGCTTCTACAAAACCTTCTTACAACTATGTCCCCCACAGCTATCGGCCTAGGTATGACCCTTTTATTTTAGAATTTGGTCGTTCTCTATTGGTATTCTGCTTGCCTTACCTCGGTATCCTCCCATATTTTATTCTATCAAATCCAGAACTAGCCCCCTCTCTTCATTATATATCTCAGGGTCATAGGTACAGACTCTATGGTTGGGCAAGCCGAGTTCGATAGGTATCATGGCTTTTGAGCCATAGGCTAGCACAAAAGGGGTCTCCCTCGTCGGCATCCTCTCCTTCGTCCAGTAGGCCCACAGGATGGTATGCACCTCTTCTTTCGATAAGCCTTTGTATTATTCTAGCTTTTTATTGATCCCTTCTAGAATTATACTGTTTTTGACCTCTGTATAGCCATTTGCTTGAGGTCAGCCTAGCATTGAGTAAAATTTCTTGATTCTGACCCTTCCACAATAAGCCTCCAGGGACTTATTTTTTTACTTTCTTTCCACTATTTAAGATCACTGTATAAGGCAAGCCATATCTTTAAATGATATTCCTCCTAATTAATTTAAAGGTCTTCATCTCTGTAATGGAGACCATGGTCTTAGCCTCAACCCATTTGGAGAAGTAGTCGATATCCATAATCAGATATATGTAGTTACATGAGGCTCTAGGCGAAGGTCCCACCAAGCTAATCCCCAAGACTACAAAAGTCCAAGGGGCTATGATGGACGATAGAATTTGATAGGGCTTATGTTAATTGCATGCATATCTTTGGCATTTATCACACTTTTTTGCATAGTCGGACGCATACTTAGCAAGGGTCAGCAACTTGTAAACTTACGTTATTATCCATTTTTCTAAACACCATCCCCTAATATGACTGGAGCATGATCCCTCATGCACATATTTCAAAACATACTCTACCTCTGAGGGGTGGACACATCATAATAAGGAAAGAAGAAAACTGTTCTCAAATGAACATCTCCTATGATAGTGAATTTTGCTTCCCGGTATCTTAATTTCTTTATGTTAAGCTTTGATTCTGGTAGGTCCCCATCTATATAAAATTTGATGAGAGGGTCTAATAAGCGTTCATATTCAAATTCAAACAAAACTCAAGTTTTCTATCCTCCTTCTCTATGCTCGGTCTGTGTAGTGTCTCAATTGGGACAATTTATCAAATTTATGTTCTAGTAGTCGATGATAACCTCACCAGTGTGTCAACTCATTTATTTTCAAGCTGAGTGATGCTTTTTATTTTTGTTTCTCTGAAGTACGCTAAGGCTCTTTTCACCCTAGCCAAGGATTTGTCCATCTTCTCATCCTTTGTTTCATAAATTCCTAAAATTCGGTTCACCACTAGTTGGAAGCCACTGAGAACCACTACGTGTCCAATATTAGTACCTTGGACAGGTATAATCTTGCCAGTAGAGCATCGTACTCAGATTCTTTGATGGAGTCTTAAAGCTGAACCGTAGCAAATACTCAATGTCAGCCCCTTCTGGAGCCGATAGTTTGAGTTTTGCCCTGCTGTCGCTTTCATATGAGGATCCATTTATAAATAAACTCCAAACTGGACTATTGGCTATAAAAGTCTCTTCACCTACTGCACCATTTATAAACAAAATGTTTTTTCTATAAGGTAGACTCGCATACCATCGTCTATCGCCGAATCCACTGTTCTTTTTCGGTGGAACTTCCAACTCGTCTTCTTTGGTATAAGCCTCAAGCCAAAATGTTATCTAATGTTTTCCTTTAAATTATTTTTCTCGGTTAGAATATGATGTCAAACTCCCCAAGCTTAATTGACAAGCCATCAACCTACTCGATTTCTCAAGTTTATGGATGACTTTGCTCAAAGGAGTATCAGCGAGCACCACCATAGTGTGATCCTGGAAGTATGGCTTCATCTTTATTGAGGCATGTACTAAGGCCTACGCTAACTTATCCATCTTTGGATTTTTCAGCTCGTTCCCCTGAATAGCCTTACTGTTAAAGTAGACCATCTTTTGCAACCTTTGTAATCTCGAACGATGGTTGCACTGATTACAGATTCTGACACTGCTAAATACAAAAGCAGTTATTCTCCCTAGACCAAATGAGAAAAAGAATCAGTGAACCTAGATAAGCCATAACCTTTTGAAAGGATCCTCACACTCTTCATTCCACTCAAACATTTTCCTTAGAATTTAAAAGAAGGGGAGATAATTGTATGTGTCCCTTGAGACGAACATGTTGAGTGCAGCAACCCGCCCTCTCAGCCTCTATATGTCTTTGATGGTCTTTGGAGACTTCATTTCAATCAGCGCTTTGATCTTTTCATGGATTCCCTCTATACCCCTTTGGTTGACGATGCAGCAAAGAAACTTACATGTACCCATATTGAATACACACTTGGTTGGGTTTATCTTCATTTGATAAACATCCATCGTATCAAAGGTCCTCTCATGGTCAGCAACATGGTCCTCAACTTAGAGGTTCTTTGTTAGCATATCGTCCACATAGACCTCTATAGTCTTCCCAATATTCTTTTCAAACATATTATTAACCAACCTTTGGCAGGTTGCCCCTGCATTCTTTCGAACAAAAGGCATTACCTTATAGCAGTAAGTTCTTTTATCAATGATTAAGGAAATCTTCTCTGAGTCGACCTCATCCACAAATATTTGATTATATCCAGAATACGCTACCATGAAACTCATCAATTCATGCCCTACTGTAGCATTAACCATTTAATCTATATGAGGCAGAGGAAAGTTATCTTTACGTTAAGATTTATTTAGATCAGTGAAGTTGACGCACATATGCCACTTTTCATTAGCCTTTTGTGACACCCCGACTAATTAAATACCGGGTAGCTACTCCTTTATTAAATCAATACAAAATTCCAAGTTGGTTCAGTTAATAGCATCACTGTCGAAAACATTTTAATAATTACTAACCACCTAGTATTTAAAAAGTAAGTGCCAAATTTTAAGTTAAGTCTGATTAACATGCAGTAAAAGAATAACAACCATTCACCATAATGAAGTAATGAATAACCAACAACATAAATATAAATCCGGAGGAAAACTCCTCACGACAGTCCCACAACTGAAAAATAATACGACAAGTATGAATCCTGAATAATTACATGCCAGAAGTCTGAATAACTGAAATAAATGAAATGTCTCTAAAAGAAATGGGCGACATGCCCTACAACTGATAACTGAAGAATATCGAGTCAAGATAGATGAAGCGTCTAATGAGGATCCTAAGCATGGTGTCCTCGTGGTTGGGCACCTAAAATGGTTTTTACAAAAATAGATTTGAAAGCAAATGGGTCAGAGCCCGAAAGTGGAAATCATTTTAAAAACAGCAAGTGTTTTAATAACATTAAAACATTAAATGAAAAATACATGTTAGGACGTGCACTAACATGAAATTCTCATCTCTCGACTACATGTGCACTCTTAACGTACATTAATGACTGTTACACCGCAGATTGTCACGAGAGTGGTAAAGGCACAAGCAGATGACTCGTTCTGTCAGGAGCTGATAGTTTGATTACTAGCAGAGGGAGCTGAGTCATATACCGTTAGCTCAGACGGGGGATTACGCTTCAATGGGAGATTGGTAGTTTCGGAAGGGGAATAATTGCGGCACGAGGTGATGGCCGAGTCGCACGGCTCACGATTCGTGGTACATCCCGGTGGGGACAAAATGTACCAAGACATGAGACGACAGTATTGGTGGAGCGGGATGAAGAGAGATATTGCCGAGTTTGTTTCTAAATGCGCCACTTGTCAGTTAGTAAAAGTGGATCATCAGAGACCGGCAGGACTGCTACAGCCGTTGGAGGTCCCGATGTGGATGTGGGAGAGCATATCCATGGACTTTATCACGGGGTTGCCTACGTCACAGAGAGGTCACGACTCCATTTGGGTAATTGTGGACAGGTTGACCAAAGTCGCTCATTTTCTACCCGTAAGGACAGACTACACTACGGGACAGTATGCCCAGCTCTTTATTTCAGAGATAGTGCGACTTCACGGTGTGCCCCTAAATATCGTGTCTGACCGAGACAAGATATTTGTTTCACGGTTTTGGGAGAGTTTTCAGGAGGCCATGGGCACGAAATTGCGGTTGAGTACGGCGTATCACCCGCAAACCGATGGGCAGACCGAGCGTACAAACCAGATGTTGGAAGACATGCTACGTATGAGTATCATTGATTTTGGGGGTGGATGGGAGCAGTATCTTCCACTGATGGAGTTTACTTACAACAACTCCTACCAGTGCACCATTGGCATGGGTCCATTTGAGGCGTTGTACGGTAGACCTTGTCGTTCCCCAGCATGTTGGTTGGAGGTGGGGGACAACAAACTACTTGGGCCGGAGGTGATTCAGGATACTTCGGCAAGGATAGAACTGATACGGAGTCGCATTCGGGTAGCTCAGGACAGGCAGAAGAGCTATGCTGATGCGAAGAGGTTCTTCAGGGAGTTTCAAGTGGGGGACCAATTTTTGCTCAGAGTATCTCCTATGAAGGGGATTATGCGTTTCGAGAAGAAAGGGAAGTTGGCACCGAGATATGTGGGACCATTTCCTATTATTGAGCGGATTGGACCGGTTGCGTATAGGCTTGGGTTACCGGAGCATTTGCATTGGATTCACGATGTGTTTCATATTTCCAGCTAAGGAAATATCTTAGAGATGATTTGGCTCATTCTCACATTGCTTTGGAGGACATAGATCTCCAGCCCGATAGCTCCTATGAAGAGGGGCCGATTGCTATTTTGGACCGAAGTGAGCGGAAACTGCGGTCAAAGACAGTCCCGTTAGTGCGTGTTCAGTGGCGACATCATTATGTTGAGGAGTCCACATGGGAGCGCGAGGATGAGATGAGCGAACGTTATCCAGAGTTGTTCTTACCAGGTACTTTCTAGTTCCGAATTTCGGGACGTAATTCAGTTATTAGGGGGAAGTATGTAATACCCCGTATTTTTGTGATATTTATTTATGGGATTAGTTATATTAAATGCGTATTAATTGGAAATTAATCCGGATTAAACTACTAGAGAGATGCGAGTTGGTATTTGAATATAATGTGCATATATGATTATATATGAATATGGAAGTATGAAATTTGTCGTGAGATTGAAATACGGCAAGTTGGAAAATTTTATTGAGACGCGTGTGACAGTCGCGGCAGGGAAATATTTATTTTAATTAAAAAGTGAATTTTAGTTCTATTAACCGTATGGTCATTTTGAGTGCGCCAACGCGTCTGGAAGGGTCGAAATAGTCAGAAAACACTAGCCGGGGGTTAAGTTTGGGTCCCGGGGCATTATTGGGCCATACTGGTAACTTATAAGGGCATTTTGGTAATTTCGGAAATTGAGTAATTAAAACCCACGAAAATTAGAGTTAAAAATCTGACTTAGTATTAACCCACTAAGCCATTTCCAACCCCAATTTAGGTAGTGGGCTACGGGAGAAGTTAGAAACTTTATAACTTGGCAAAAACCAACCCCACCTCCATTAACACCTTGAGAAGAACTTGTAGAGAGGGAGAGAAAGAGAAGGATTCTGCAGAGAGAGAGAGAAGGCAATTCAACCTCCAAAATTCAACCTCAAATTCAGAGATTCAAATAAGGCAAGTGGTTTAATTCCAATTAATTTCAGAGAATGCTTCTTCCATGTGTAGGAATTGATAAAACCTTATTGTTCTTGGGAATTAATGAAAAACCCATTTTAATTGGAAGTGAAAATTACATTTTTGATGAGGAATCGCATGTAGATTTATATTTAGATGATTATTCTGATGATATTATCATTTGGATGAAACAAAAACGGATTTATTAGGCTCATTGATGATTTATAAATTTTAGGGTTCATATTCATGTAATTTGGGGGATAAATGAAGGGATTTGATGATTTGATGATGATTAAGTTGTATTGGCCCTATATAAACGTTTAGTTATGATCCATGAATGTTTAGTACGAGGAGCCTTAAATTGATGTTGGACCGATTTTTATGAGGGATTAGGAGTGAGGAAAGTTGGAAAAACGAGATTAGAAATTTCTGGGCTCGAATCTGGCCACTCGTTAGAAGACCTGCCCAGGTCGTTCGAACGAGCTCGTTCGAACGAGCTTCTAACGAGTTGACAGTTTGGGTTCTAACTAGAGGGATGTTCGTTCGAATACTTTCGTTCGAACGAGATCTCGTTAGAAGGCCCAGTTCGTTCGAACGAACTCTCGTTCGAACAGCCTCGTTCGAACGAGACTTCGAACGAGTTGACAGTTTAGGCTTTTAGCCTGTTTTGATCCCGAGTGTCCCGTAACCTTGTGTATATGTAGAGATAACCTTCCCTTGATGATTAATTGTTACATTTGGGATGTTTGGGATATAATGAGGAGTCAAACCTAGAAGTGTAGTTTGAACCTAAGGGCAAATATGAAGTAGGACGTGAGTGTCTATTACGTTGCGAGAACTATTGACGGCCTAATTTATTATATTAACCGGGAATATATAAATTGTGTAGTATTATATGTCGGTAAGAAAATGGGAAGTGCACCACCAATATATTATGGTGATTACTAAGATGTGTGAATACTTAGTATATGTATTGATTTTATGTGTATGACATACCTACCATACTTGCTATCACGGGAGGTTTACGTTCGCTTAGGGCCTTCTAATCCTTGTGTTGCCCGGATTTAGATTGGTTACCTCGATGAACATAGGTCAGAGAAGGACTTATTGGGATGTTTATAAGTCTGCTGATCGTGGGAGCGCAGGTATGTGCGTGACCCATGTGATGTGACTGTGTTCGCCTCCATTATTTGTGATGTTGTTATCTGAGAACGATTCCTAAGAGATTCGGAATGCGTGATCCTTATGTACGTGATGTACCGGGATGGATAGCAGAGTTTGTGTGCACCGCAACTAGTCTCGGGGTGCTTGTATTGTATATTTATGATGTGAATAATATACACTTAATTAATGGGAACTTTCATGATTGGTATTGTGAATAATATTATGGTAATGATTGAGAAAACAAAACGGGTTAACTGATAGTGAATTATATTACTAATTGAGACTCCGAGTGTATGTAAAGCCCTCTATTTAATTGATAACGTTAGAATGTAATATGGGAATCGAGTAGTAAGGGGTAGAACTTATTACGTTTTGGTTAGATATATGTGTCATTTAGATGGGTAATGTACGTTAGGAGTGCACATGTAGTCGAGAGGTGAGAATTTCATGTGAGTGCACGTCCTAACATGTATTTTGCATTTAATGTTTTAATGTTATTAAAACACTTGCTGTTTTTAAAATGATTTCCACTTTCGGGCTCTGACCCATTTGCTTTCAAATCTATTTTTGTAAAAACCATTTTAGGTGCCCAGCCACGAGGACACCATGCTTAGGATCCTCATTCAGGTGACGAGCTGTAGCTGTTTGTGGAAGTTATGGGACTTTTCTTGTAGACGCTTCATCTATCTTGACTCGATATTCTTCAGTTATCAGTTGTAGGGCATGTCGCCCATTTCTTTTAGAGACATTTCATTTATTTCAGTTATTCAGACTTCTGGCATGTAATTATTCAGGATTCAGACTTGTCGTATTATTTTTCAGTTGTGGGATTGTCGTGAGGAGTTTTCCTCCGGATTTATATTTATGTTGTTGGTTATTCATTACTTCATTATGGTGAATGGTTGTTATTCTTTCATTATTCTTTTACTGCATGTTAATCAGACTTAACTTAAAATTTGACACTTACTTTTTAAATACTAGGTGGTTAGTAATTATTAAAATGTTTTCGACAGTGATGCTATTAACTGAACCAACTTGGCATTTTGTATTGATTTAATAAAGGAGTATCTACCCGGTATTTAATTAGTCGGGGTGTCACACCTTTGGGACTATCACAATGTTGCACAACCACTCTCGATAGTGAACTCTTAAATGAACTCTGTTGACTAGAATTTTTTAAAACCCTCAAAATTTGTTTTGACGGCTTTGTTTTTTCATCAATGTTCAATTTGTGGCAGATGACCTTTGGGTCTATTCCTGGAATATCTGTATGGCTCCACGCAAATGCGATTTCCCTCTTCTTTAGAAAATCTACCTTTTTCTTCTTCACCTCCTTTTTCAGCGAAGAGACGATTTGGACAGTTTTTTTCCACCTCGTCCTCATTAAGGACTATGGATTCTACCTCCTTAGTGGCTTGGCCTTTCTTTAATTTCCTCTCATCCCTTGGGTCGAGAGTATCAATGTCCTACATATTATTCCGTGGCCTCTATTTATTCACCTTGAACTTCCCCTACCCAATAAGAAGTTAGGAATTTTATCATCTGATGTCGAGTAGAGAGCACGAGTTTAAACTCTTTAAGAGCTACACGACCGAGGATCATGTTGTAAGTCGAGAATACATTTTCATCCATTACAAAAAAGTTAACCTTCATTACTAGGCACCTCGACTAGGTGCCCATGCAGACTTTTATTCCATATACTCCCAAGGGATACACTTTCTCACCATTAAACGCAATCAAGGGTTGGTGATACGAGATCGACCTATTATTGCATAGATTTAGTCTTTTAAAACACTCCCAAAACATAACGTAAGTCCAGTTACCACCGTTTACCAAAATCCTAGATACTTCATACCCATGAACCCTGGTGCTGATGACCAAAGGGTCATATTGGGGTGCCAAAATTCCCTCAAAGTCTAACGTGCAGAATCCCATAACCAGAGTATCCATATACATATTTTTTATCTTTCACATCTTCAGATGTGAGGCCTCCGAGTTGACATCTATCCGCTTTGGCGCTGATTTGGCCTTTACAACATGCGCTTTATGATCTGTTAGCTTTGTCCCTCCGCTGGCCCTTCCCCTGTTGATCATTTTTATATCAAATAAAATCATATTTCACTGTCCCTTTGGCTCTGGGATTTTTGGTGGGAGGTCATGGTCGTCTTCATCATAATCAGACTGATTATATCTCTTATCGCCCTGAGGCTGCGGCCTCGGCCTTTCAGCTCTCGACCCATCATGTATCTTCTGGGCATCATCCTTGGAACCACTTCGATCAAAGTACTTATTAAGCTTCCCTTTTTTCAGAATTTTTTCAATCTCATATTTTAATGCAAAACATTTGTCAATGGTGTGGCCATGATCTTGGTGAAAGTCACACCATTTGATATTATCTCTCTTATGAGGAGGAGACATAAGCTTTTCACAGTCCATCTCAAAGCTCTATCATCCTTAATTGCATTTAAAATCAAATTATTTCTTATCTTAAGTGGAGTGTAATCAGCAAACTTGTCACTATCCAACCTCTTTTTTCAATTCTTACTCTAAGCTTTGTGAAATTTACTTTAACTAGCCTCTCTCTCATCCTTTCCCTTGGCCGCCATGGATTACTCCATATTCATGACTCTCTTGACCGTAGCTAGGAGTTCTGGAATGTATTTTGAAGGATAGTCGGCTAGCTTCCAAAACAGTTTGCATTTTTGCAATCTTCCCATGAGGGAGGTCATGGCAATGTTCTCCTCTTAGACTTCAACTTCTAACTTCTCTTTGTTAAATCGTGTAATATATTCTCTGAGAGACTCATTTTTCCCTTATGTTGCATGCAACATATGGGTAGCTTTTTTTTGCGTTTCATGTTAAAGCAAAAGTTATGAATGAACTTCTCGACCAGCTGTTTAAAGTTCTCAATGGAGTTCTTGGGGAAAGAAATGAACTATAAATGAGTTATGCTAGTGCGAGTGCTGAAGAATTTCCAGCATCTCATCTCATAAGAAATTAAGTAGATGTTGGTCATGAATTCGTACATATCGACGTGATGAATGGGGTTTGTGCTCCTATCGTACTTGTATAGAGTTGGGTAGCTCACTATCTTTGATACAAATGAAGACCCTTCCATCTACCCCCTTTGCATGGGGTCTCAACTTTTTAGGAGATCGTCGATTTTGTCCACCAGCCTCTAAATGGAACTATTCCATTTTTCTTGGTCGTTGCCACATTATCTCACTCGACCTCCATAACATTTTCCCCGGCTTCTTCTTTATCGATTGGGCGTTGCACAATCTCTCTGCCAACTGTCCTCTAATGGTTATTAACATATCTTTGCTCTTCCTCTCGACCACGTGGAGGCCGATGGTCAGCACATCCTTCATTTCCCTTGGAGGCTGCAATACTGTGCGATATGGGGAGACTGTCTCGTACATCATAAGTTGGGATGTCCAAAGTTGACCCTTTGTTCAATATATCAAGTACTGAAGCCCGAGGTTGGCCATCTCGGATCAGCCGAACACTAGTTACTTTACTACATGGGACTAAACATACTATTTTTCTAAAAATCTCATAAGGCTCCCAATATTCGTCCTCATCGTAGTACTAGTCATCTAGGGTTGGCCACATATATGTGGTTTTGTTGTTGTGGCATTCTTTGAGTGGATCTGGGGGTGGTCCCCTTTTTGCCGAAGATATTTCCCTGGCAGCCGGAGGTATCATCTTCGCTAAAGCACCGTTAGGTCTGTCCATCATAATTTGGCTAAAGGACGCAAGTTGTTCTTGCATTTTCTATTGGCTAGCCACTTACGAATGTAGCGCCATCTTAACCTTAGCCATATCTAATTGAGGAGGCATCTGGATAGAGTTGGGGCTAATGTCATGGGGAAAATTTGAGGCCATCCTCTTTAGTTAATGAACAGAACAAGGGGGTGAACCGAGTGAGATAAGTGAGTTGGAAAAAACATGAAAAACCCAACAAGTGCTCTTTCAATGGTGATACAGATAACCAAGTGTGGAATTGGATCACCACCGGAGAATGAAGTGAGAAACAAGATGAAAACGAAGAGGAATAAGATGAAGAACCTTATTTCCCATAGACGGTGCCAAAATGATGACGCTATGAAGTCACCATTTAAATTTATTTTAGCAACTCAAGCTCAAGAACACACAATAATAGAGAAGTATATAACAACACAATAATGCAAATATGATAAGGGGATGAGGATAAGAGGAAAGAAAACACAAATTGTGTGGTTCAACTATATCATCCTACTCCACTATGAAAATAAGTATGAATGTTTACTAGAAAGGGTGCTCTAATGGTCCGAAATACATAACTCACAAGATTTCTCTCTCTATGTTGAATGAGACAGAGTTTAGCTAGGGTTTTCTATTTTTGGATCCTTTTTTCTGGGGAAAAGATGGGTTTAAATAGTCCCTAGGGGGAACAACACACCCCCAAGCATTCATGAAGTTTTCACTTATTGAAACACTACTGGGCATGGAATGTAATAATGATGCAAATATTCCCCTCATGTGCCCCTATGATTTCGTTATAACTGCATATCCACGTGGGTTGGTCACGCCAAGAGCTTCTATCACACGTGGCTACCTTTTATCTTGTGAGGTCTCGACCTGGATGAAGATGATACTTCTGATATCATGCTCAAGTAACTAATGACCAAAACAGAAGTCTGGTCTCGGCTGTCTAGAGGTATCGAGATAGGATGAGAATGATGCAGGGCCATTGGGCCTGTTGAGAGGTCTCAATTGCTGAGGGATGCCAAGATGAGATGAGACTTGTGAAGATCTAGTGAGCCGATTGATATGACTCGAGCCATGAAACTAAACGAAGTCAATACTACAGGAACAAGAAAAATATATGAGGGCACATAATATCTATAATTACGATTTGTATAGACGGCCTTGACTGAGTGGGTCCCAGGCTGGGACAAGGTTATACTTAGGTATATCATTGCCTTTTAGGTTTTGTCATCACACTCCCTTGGGCCGAACAGAGATGATGGAAAGAGTGCACTTGATCATTGGGTTATCCATCAGATTAGGCTTCAAACGACCAACATAGTTAGTGGCCAACCTTTGGTAGCTTTTTTCGAAGGATCCCTTGTAGGGATTTTATTATTGCCAGGGCAACTCGGGAGGTCCTTTATGTTTGATTTGATAAAGACCTGAGGATTCCAGTGATTGAATCAAATTTAATACTTTGTTAAAATATGTACCCTGCTCAGCGCAAGGTGATTCCTTGATTGAAATAAGTTGAATTGCCTATTATAATCTAAAGGAGTTCTGTTATGCGCGAAAAATTCCTTAATTGAAGTATGCAGCGTAGATTACTGTAACCAAGTGTAGTTTCACTTAGTATCTAAAGAATGGAGTTGTTACATGGAAATGGTGCACAATATCGAGATATATATTATAAAATTCAGGAAATCAAGATGTAAAAGTAACATGTGAGAGCCAATGGGCCTTTATTTATTGAGTAATAACTTAAGAGCAACATAAGTCTGAAATGAAAATTTGCATAAATTATATGTGCTAAGGTTGACTAAAAAAAGAACTTCTTGAGGTTGGCCGCATTTCATGCCCTTGGTATCACTCTTCTCTCCAATATTTCCATGTGATAAGATCCTTGAAGGTCATCCCTAATTATCGTGAAAGATCCTTCCCAGTTTGTTCCCAATTTACCATCTGACGGCTTTGTTGCACTACTGAGGATTTTCCATAGAACGTAATCTCCTACCTGGAATTTCCTCGGATTGACTATAGTATTGTACAGCCTCACCAATTACTGATGATATAAAGCCAAATTGATTATAGATTTCTCTCTTCATTCATCCACTAAGTCAAGTTTAGTGTAAATGGCATCATAGTTTAGCCCTTAATCAACCAAGTTAGTTCTTATGGTAGGGAGACCTACTTCAAGTTGGATGATGGCTTCCATTCCATATATGAGTGAGAAGGGAGTTTCCCCAAAAGGCCTCCTAGGAGTTGTACAATAGGCCCAAAAGACGTGAGGGAGTTCATCCACCTAAGCACCCTTTACTATGTTCAGTCTCTTCTTCAGACCATCGAGCATCCTCTTTTTGGAAGCTTCTTCTTGACTTTTTCTCTGAGGTATCCTACAGAGTTGAAGTGATGCTTAGTGCCATGCTCATTACAAAATTTTTAAGAGAAACCACTCACAAACTATGTGTTGTTGTCAGTGATGATAGCTCTTGGTACCTCAAAGCATGTTATGACGCTCTTCCAAATGAACCTTGTTATATCAACATCACGACGTAAACTCAATTTTCATACAATACGTCTAGTGCCTAGAAAGTAACCTCAATTTTCATGCAGTGGGTCGAGTGTTCCTATTGTTCTAGATGATCGATTTCTTCTTCTGTAGATTTGTAACATATCCCGAATATGAAGTCTCGAAGGTCAGGGACTTCGAAGGGCGTGGCTCATTCATTACATATCCCGATTCGTTTTCTAAGCGAGTAGTCCCATTATACCATCATTTCTTAGACCTGAGGGTTGAGAGTGAAATCGTCTCAAGGACCCTGGGAAGTAGTTCCTTCCGTGATGAGGATTTGATCAAGGCAATTTATTATCCTTTGGTCTGGTAGTCCATTATAGTACATAGGGTGGGGATTGTGTGTACAAGGTCTCCAAGTAAGCTCTGGGAGGACAATTGTGGTGTCCTTCACAAGTGGGGTAAGTATGGGTTTTAGGCCTATTAACCATTAGTGGTCAATATCCCTGCCACTATCTGTTCGTATTATGTATATGGTAGTAAAAGGCATGGTTCACGATTCATATCTTGGGAGGTTGAAATGGGTGGTCATTCCTCGTTTCTTTTTGTACTAGTTGTAAAGATTATCTGGGTGGATATGACTCTTTAGTTCTCATGAAATAGGTTCCATATTTTTCTTGAAATTCTCTTATGTGGGGTGTATATCACTAGGCCAGGGTTCACTTGTAGTTAATCCTCCCAAGTTGTATCCCTATGTGCGGTGTGGACCTCTTTCTTCTTCTTTGTACAAATAACTGGTGGCGGGCTCTTAACTTCCATGCGATGTGATCATTTTCCCTGAGTTGTCAGTCTCTTTCACTAATCTATATTGGGTGATAGGATATCAAAGTGGCCAACTAAGGGGTTTTATTGTTTGGTGGTAGACTAATGTGGTGCGTTCGAAATTTCTAAAAAAGTTAATTAATAATAGTAAATAGTGCATATCTTTGTTGGATTCTGAATTTGACACAGCGAATAGGTAAGCATTAGAGGTCGAGCCCTCTCATCTAGTGAGATGAATCAATACTGCACTGGTGACATGCTCGGTTGAGTGAATATCTTCATCATGTATTTCTCCCTATAGGTCTGAGACATAGGCCTTTACTAATGAGGCGTAATGACTTCGGTTCTTTAAAGAGCATGAATTTTGTGACTAAGCATAGGTTTGGGTGCAACGATTGATCTACAAGGAGTGTATGGCCATTATGGAAAAATGTCGTATGGCATATGGTGGGCATAGTCTCAATGATGATTTTTATAACAATCAATGGTGTGACCAGGGGTAGTTATTTAGAAGGGATCATTCTCCCTCATCCTCAATTTGTGATGGATAAGGACTATCAGAGTAGAGGGATCAGTGTTTGGGATTGGATTCAGGATTAAGATGATATGGAAAGTGGTTGCTGGTGAGATTGGGCCTAGGAATAGGGCTGGAAATTTTGGGAACGAAACGATAACAGACACAAAACGAAACAAAAATGACACGAAATTGACACAATTTTTCGTGTTCGGGTCTAGTTTTTTAGACCCGCTAACGGGTCGTGTCGTGTTCATGTCCAATTTCAGCAACGAAATTGACCGGATAAGGAAACGATAGTAATCCAATTAAGGACACGATATAAATCCTATATAGACCCACAATCGACCCCCATTTAGACCCACTATTTTGACCCACTATTTTTGTCATTCCTCCCTAATTGGTCTTATTGTGTCCAATCGTGTCGTATTGGGTTAGATCTAATCGTGTCTAATCAAATCGTATTTACTTTTCATGTTATCATGTCGTGTCGTGTTTTTAACGTGTCATGTTCGGATTAAGGAAACAAACACGCTATCGCGTCGTGTCATGTCGTGTTCAGGCCCGTTAAAATTCTTATTGTGTCATGTCGGGTTGTGTGAAAACACGACCCGTTGACCCATTTTTCCATCCCTATCTAGGAAGGATGAGGCTCGCCGTGTCGATAAGGTCTTAGAAGACGTATCATTTGGCCCAACATATATTGATGATGTGATCGGGTCCCTGGTGGTACTAACAGTATGTTCTGATTTCTAGTTTTCATCCATAGTGTATGGGAGTGGTCTGGGTAATGTGGTTTGAGATGAAATTCTAACTTTAGAGAGGTGCAAACCCGACTGAAGGCTCCTATGATTTAGTGAAAGTTCTCAGCTGAGTACGAAACTCTTAGGGAGGAGGTATGGTCTAAAAAAATTTGGAAGTAGGGCCTATTGGGAAAGGTGCAACGGTGGCTACCATGGACATGGTAGTATTTCCAATAAGGTATGATACTGGTGGTGGACTAACTATAAGGGTGGCTATGTAAGATCTCGAAGTACCTAGTGGGTTCCTACAGGTGGAGAATTTATTGGTAGCGGGGAGGTTCCTTGGTGGTTTTGGAAGCTTTGGCAGCAAGGATTTCTTCGATTTTACACCCTATATGATTAAGTGATTTAAAATTTTGGATCTTAGAGATCCCAAGTTCACTTTGTTCACATACCTTCGAAGGTTTATGTTTATGATATTTTTGTTATTCCTTCTCTATAGGATGATTAATAATCTGATCGGCTTTATCTCTCCAACGAGTGATAAAGATGACAACTGCCCCCCCCCCCTCCATCCTGTTTTAGAATTTCTAAATCCTTACAGGTGATGCCCAATTGTTTATTGTATTCGTAATTCTTCAGGAAAGCATGACATACAACATTTTGGGTCTGGTTAGTCCCCTTATGTATAAGGGACATATATGAAGTGAGGGATCCTCCGGCTAGTGTGGATGAGAACATCCATTACAATAGCCCTAGGTTGACGTTTCGTACATGCAAATAGAAGTAATAGTTATATAAATGGGAATTTGGAGAGCATAAACCTTCGTAGTTGTTGAAGAATGGAATTTTGAACTTGTTCGAAAGTCGGGCTTTGGGATAAAGAGTCATCTTCTTGGTGTTAGTATGTTGATCTATTATTTCAATTGGACTTATGTTAACTCATGGTTTGGTGGCGGGGAATAACCTCTTTGACCAATGGGGGCACAGATTAAGCCCTGGAGGACCTTAAAAATAGGTGTTCGGGTACTCGGGGTACTGGTGGTAGGGTTCTAAGTAATCTTTCGGGGGAAATGGTACTTGGGAATGGGGATCACCAATGTTAGCAATGCAAGCCGAAGTTGAATCTTGATCAGGCAGAACCTGGGGGTTAGTGGGCATGCCCTCAACAGTCACTGTAGGTAGTATACCAGTGTTCACTATTATAGGATGAAGGACGCTCTCTCCTGTATTGGTTTGGGTTTGTCCTAGTGCCTGATCTCAAACTCCATGGTGTTTTCAGAAGTGATGATGTGTTCAAGCTACCTCAGAATGTGATCCATAGTTGACGATACTTCATCTTCTTAGATAGACATGGATCGTACGACAGTGAGGATCTATAATAGTGGGTTGGGAGCTCACTAATAAATACTAAACGACTACACAATGCACGAACTCAAGTTTCCAAGATAAGAACTTAATGGGATTTTTTTTTCCAGTGGTGATAACCCCTAACAAAAAAAGTCGGGGCAACTTCATTCGTTATTTCAAGAAAAAGGACTAGCAAAATGACAATACATATGGGCGAGAAGGAATCACATATGTAATGATTTAATGTGATGAAATTCTTTTATCTTTGGACGGTATATTTTATTTTTTGAGTTCTTTCTTTTGGTAGTATCTTCAAAGGGTAACAACTTTAACATAGTCCTATTGGATTCGAATGAATGGGGGTGAGATCTCATTTTGTTAGAATATGGGGCGAGGATACAATAGAACGAGGTCTATTACTTTCCCCCTAATATAAAAAGTTGTTGGTGGAATCCAACGTAAGGAATCCTTGTTTTGACGATGATTTGCAGATTCATACTTTTGATGTCCTATGTGCAAGGAAGACATTCATATTACAATCTTAGGTGTTTTGGACTAACCTCCAACCATCTGACCACTTTGGAAATTTTCTCAGAGAAATTGACCTGTAAGTATAATTTTTTTATGCCATAGGGTGTGTTCCTATAGCTTTTTATATATGCAAATGGGTGATGTGATTCGATTACTAACGGATCACTTTTTACTGCCATGGGTCTAGATATACCGAGTTTCTTAGATTGAGCAAACTTAAAGGTTCATGTGACACCACTTTACCCTAGTGCTAAATAGTTGTGAGAGACTATTCGATATACCCCAATACTAAACAAACTTCATACGTTTGTCACCGAGATCTCGGGATCAAGTGAGAAGTTTTTGATGTACTAGTCGGGTAGACGAAAAAAGTGAGGACACTTGATCAGTCACATTTATTGCATTTAATACCTCATTAATTTGTGAATTCTAGCATCCATGTGAATCTTATACCCGGTTCTTATGTTCATTTATTTATTAACCCCTATTTTTAACATATATATACTTTGTGTGACTTATTTGAGATTTTATAGGTCTCGAAAATGCAAGATATGAAGTTTGGTTGAATCTTGGGAAAGTTCAGTTGAAAGTCGAAAAATTGGGGGAAATTTTATAAATTCAGCATTCAGGTTTTGATCCCAATCTCTTCACGGAAGTTAATTCCCTTCGACTCATATTCACGTGGCCTCCGGCGGTGCATGAATACGAGTTGAATTAAAGAAGTTACGAAGTATGGAGCTTGGGAAAAATGAAGTCATTCCAGCCCCTCCATTACTTTGAGATCAGTTGCGAATCGATTCGTGCCTTAGACCAAATCGATTCGATTCCTTCTAGTCAATGGCGGATCCAGGATTTTAGTCCAACCCGGGCGAAATCGATTCAAAATTTTTTAATGACAGTAATAAATAATGAACTCATAAAAACCAACAACTGATAAAAACATAAATATTGAATATGCCAAAATTTCATATCAATTCATCCCTAAATAACCAAAAATTGCAAATACAAGGATAGTGTTTACAATATTCCCCTACGTGGCTTCATATTTTGAAAATATTGAATGATATCTTTCGTATCAAAATTTTTGGAAACATCACGTTCAATGGATGTCACCAAAACTATTAACGATTTTAATTGTGGAGAATGCTCCTTCCACGCTTGTAATTGCAACCGAAAATGTCAAGGCGAGTTTTATAAGCAAGTACACTAATAAAAATAACCGATCCCTCTCAATTTCAACCACTTTTTGAGAAAAAAGCACCAATCCCTTTCAAATATTTGAATTCTTCATAATCACGCACACTATATATATAATTTTTAAGTTGTTCCCCAATGACTGTAAGTTCAATCGAATCAAAATCATTTGTATAAAACTCTGCAAATCGAACTAATCTTGGTGCATTAAAATTGGAGAAGTTCATACTAGGATCAAGGCATGCCATACATAAAAGTAACTTTATATTCACCTCATTAAACCGATGTTTCAACTCCAGAAGTTGCATATCTATCACCAAATAGAGTAATTCAATACGATAGTGATGAAGATTTGTCCTCCTTTTAATGTTCAACACGATATTCCACCGGTTACAAAACAATCTTCCATATTTATGATTACAATATCATGTGTCCTACAAAATGAAGAGACTACTTTCAATAATTTATCCCATCCATGCTCCCTCATTTTTTATAAATGCAGCTTAGGTATTCTAATAATATCCATTTCATTCATAATATCTTGATCCCTCTGTTGTAGTGATTGTGACAAGTCATTGGTAATCACCAAAATTGCTTTCATTAACTGCAATTTGAAAATAAAATCAAAGCAGTGCAAATAGATAATCATATCATATGCTTTTATTCTCTGAGTACCTACATCATCATCAACTTGAACCACCTTAAGTACACGAATCACAATAGAGAACAAATGATCTAAACTCAAAAGTGTACCATAATGTGAACCCCACCTTATGTCCCCTACCCGTGTGAATGCTTCTTCTTGGTTCAAACCACGAGATGTCTCCCAATCACCATTGTATATTCCTTTAATTATATCATCATATTATTTCATCTGAAATGTATCTCTACACTTGTAAGATGCTCCAACAACATTCGAAAAATTGAAAATTTGAGAAAGAAATAACCAATTGTGTTATGATTATTTGACACCGCTTCCAATGCCAACTGTAGCTGATGAGCAAACCAATGAACGTAATAAGATGATTTTTTTACCTCATAGTGAAACTGTTCAGCCCATAAACTCCCCTTTCATGTTGCTCACCCCATCAGAACCTTACCCACGAATACATGACATACTCAACCCATGTTTCAAGAGAAGTGACTCAAGGCTTGCCTTAAGTGTTAAAGATGTAGTGCCTAGAACATGTACAATGCCAAGAAAATGTTCAACCACATAGCCTTTTTTGTTCACATAACGTAAAGTCACGACCAGTTACTCCTTCATAGAGATGTCACGAGACTCGTCAACTAGTATGGAGAATACCTCATCCCCAATATCTTGAATTATGACTTTGGGGGTCAAAGCGGCGGCGGCATTAATGAGCTCTTTCTAATTTGATGGAGCTATGATTTGGTCGTTTGGGGGGCATTTTTCAAGACACCTTTGTTGATAGCTTCATTTTTCTCGATAAGGAATTGTAAAAGTTGAACTTATTGATGGAGAATATTATAAGACTCCACATTGGGAGATGATTGAACCTCAGCATCGGATACGGTTTGAGTGTTGTCACCTCTTTATCGTTTAAAACATTTCTCTATGACATACTATTTAAAAAATAGCACATATTTCAGACTACATATTGATATTTCACCACATGTAAAACCACATATTTATAAATAAAAAATACATATTACACATACAAAAAACTAAGTTGATTACGCTATTAAGGATATATAAAAAAATCAGATTGCAAATTACAAATTACAAAAAAAATCAGACTACTGTACACATACATATACAAATACAAAAAGATTTAGAATAAACATACAAAAAATTTCTCTACATACAAAAAATATATAAATACATAAAAAAAATACCTAATTTTGTTGAAGTGAGATGAGTTTGAGATCCGTTCCGTCTTGAACTGAGGTCCATTCCATCCTGAGGTGAGGCAGAGAGGAGGCTTCAACAGAAGAGCAGAGGCTGAGAGGAGGCGAGCGACTGGGAGGTATCGATTGTCGTTGTTTGCTGAGGGTGAGAGCAAAGGGAAAAGGGAAAATAGGTTTAAACTTAGACAGATGAGTAAGATGAGAGAAAAGAGAGACAATTTTGTGTGTTTATTATTTTAATTAATTGCACACTTACGCCCTCATTTTTGTTAATAATAAGAGGTTTACCATGAAGTTTGAATTTTTACCAAAAAAACAATATATTTTTATTTGCTTTTTAAAAATTGACCTGGGGCAGCCTCCCCCCTTCATCCCTATGTCTGTCCTCCCCTGCTTCCAGTTCTAGACATTTTCCTTTGCGAATCAATTCGACTTCTTTCCGAATCGATTCACCCCAATTCTAGCTTATTACAATTATTCCATCCAAGATTTGTTTCCCTTTTTGTAAATATCAGTTATTTTACTTAGAAAGTTTCCAATTTTAGAAACTCTCTCTTCTCTCTCCTAAGTTTAGTTCATTTATGGTTCTTACCCACTTGTAAATCATAGATTACCTACAAGTGTTTTGTTGTCAATGCAAGAAAGGTTCATTTAATTCTCCTCTACTTGTTTCCTTACCTTTAATTTGCATATATTACCATCTCATGTATTGGTTTGTGTTTAACTAGATGACTTGATTAAGTATGTTATTCCTTTGCATGAGTAGCTTAGTTTCCAATATGAGTAGATAGACTTATGGTTCACTACATCAAAATGAACAAATTGTAACTTTTGAGCCATCCACCCTTGTCACGGTCAATGATAAAAAAATACGCATTTTTTATCACGGTCATTGACCGTGACAAGCCCGCGACAAAGTCTTGTCAAGGACAATGACCGTGACAAGTCCGTGACAAGAATAGTTTTCACGGAGACCATGACAACATTATAAACTTGTCAAGGTCAAGAACCGTGACAGGTTCGTGACAATTTTATAAGTAAAAAAATCTTTCCCTCTTTTTTTCACCATTTTCTATTCCCCCATTCTCTCTCTCTCTCTCTCTAAGCGACTGCTCTCTCTCTCTCTAGGATTTGAGGTATTTTTTCTTCTGTGTTTCTCTTTCATTTGTATATATGTGTGTATGTGTGTGTATATGTGTTCGTGTGTGTGTATGTGTGTGTGCACGTGCACGTGCGTGTACAGGGGTGTGTGTGTGAGTGCTTGTGTGTGTGGTGGGAGGGAGGGGGTTGGGGGTGGTGGGTTTGTGTGTGTGTATTTATGTGTGTGGGGGTGGGTTTGTGTGTGTGCAATTGTGTGTGTGTGTGTGTGTGATGGGGCATTTGTGTGTGGGGGGGGGGAGGTTGAGTTTGTGTGTGTGTGTGTGTGCAGGGATGGGGCAGGGGGTGGTGGGACCGGGGGTGTGGGGTGTGTATGCGTGTGTGTATATGTGTGAGTTGAACTTAATTGGTGTTTTGTTTAGGACTTAAAATTAATTGTTAATGTTGATTGGACATTATAAATATTGTTTCTTCATTTTTATTTAGGTTTGGAATTGTTATTGTTGAATTAATTGAGTAGATGAATTAGATGGAGTACGGGATACACATTTGTTCGCTTGTTGTTTATGTTGCATTATATTGGACGGATGTGGTTGGATATGGAAGTTGGTTGTTAACTTTTTTTAAAATACTTTATTTAATTCACACTAATAAATCCGTAAATAATTATATTATCTTAATTGGTTGAGTTGGTTAATTTTGCATATGGCACGACCACTGGATTATTGTAAAAATGGGGGGAGGGGGAGGAGGAGTTTTCCACTTTTTTCTAAAATTACTTTGTGTCACGACCCGTTCGAGAGTGGCACGACCATAGACTTGTCAATTTGACACATACGAAGATGTTGAAGAATGGAAAAAAGTAAGTTTAAATTATTATAAGTTTTACATTATTTGAGATTATTTTATACATGACTAATTTTGTAATACATTGGTCACATTAATTTTATGCAGAAAATATGAAGCCTATGAGAATAATAAAAGACGAAAAATAATAGCACTATCAAATAGCGATTTTAAGTTGTGGTTGTCACACGAGTTAATTATAATGAAAACGGTTGTTATATAATGTTACATTACAGTAAAACTTTACAATAAACCTAATTAATTTATCTATATTCTCAGCTCTTAAAGACAGGTAATGCGACATCAAGTCTTTCTCGTCTAGACACTGGACCCTTGTTCATGGCATAAGAGTACAAAAAGTATCAATTGAACGGTTACGTATTTGACGCAAGAGTGTACGAGAAAAATACAAATGTACAGAACTCGGGCATTTCATACAAGGCTCTTACTTTCTTTCGAGCGAGCGCAAAAGATAAAAACCACGTCGCAGCTGAAATGATTTACTATGGTGTAATTCGAAATATATTTAAATTGGACTATGTAAGCTTTAAAGATGTTGTATTTTACTGTGATTGGGTAAGGGTTGAGGAGAAAAATTCTTGTAAAGTCGATCCTGACACCAATTTGATCTTGGTTGACTTGTCCAAGTTGAAGAGCAACAAACACGTGAGTGGTGAGTCGTTTGTTTGTGCTTTTTAAAAGGTCAACCTAGTGTTTTACTCGGAGTATATCAACAATGAGCCATGGTCAATCATCCTATATGTGGCAAAGTGTTTAACCAGTAGTGTGGATAACTTGGTTGCTCCTACCGAATATCAATCCATTTTTTATGAGATCCCGAATTTGAAACATTTTTTCAATTTGTAATAAGTATTCCAATTTAGCGTATGTACTAGTGTTTTATTATCATCGAACATCGATTTAATGCTTTTAATTCATTTGTACTTGATCATTTTCACTCTTTTATCTTTCTCTCTTTCCCTTGTATATGTGTATGTGTTAAACAGTAATAAATATCCCAATTTTTGGACTAATGCTTTTTATTCATTTGTACTTCATTAAATTAGCGCATATACTATTTAGGCTTAATGTTTGCATGTATTCTTCTAATTCATTTTGAATTTGTACTAATAACAACATTTTTTACAAAAAAAATGTCTCCTTCAAGGATTAAGACAAGGATGATGATGATGATGATGATGATGATGATGATGATGATGATGATGATGATGATGATAATGATAATAATAATGATGAGGTCTTCTGGCTGGCGGTAGCAGAGGCGATGAGGGCTCCTCGAACCCAAGGCTTCCCAAATGGGGCAAATTGGGAATGACTGTCGAGAACAAGACGTGGATAATAGCTTGATCCCTCGATCTGGTAAAGACGGTTATCGACCCGGGGTACACTAGTTGGAGGGAGGTGCCAAATGAGCTATTTGGGCAGCACTACAGGTAATGTATTTATATCTTTATTTATATTTATATTTCAATTTATATTTATTCGCAACTAACATTGTATTTGTTTGACAAGAAAAATTCAGCATGGCCCCAAAACTCCACGATTCTGTCTTGGAGCAGTTGAGGGAGCAACACAAGACATGGAAGAAAAATTTGCGGGCTTGATACTTTGGAAAGACCTGAGACTCCATTATCAGAATGCGAGAGTCTATCCCGTCGAAGGAGCCGATCTCATTGGCACAGTGGTAAAAGTTCATTGACAATGACATCGAGGAGCGACAATTGGCATCCTGCCAATCGGGAAGGACAAATCAGGCAAAAAAGATGAACCTGCACTACTCCGGACGGACGCCTTACGCCGAGGTGGAGAATAGGATGATGGTAAGTTTTTATTTTTTATAATTACAAAAATATGTTATTCTGCATTATTTTACTTTGCGGGTTCCGTACTAATTTTGCATTATTTTATTTAACGGTATGTGGTGTGGCCTTGGGGGTAGGCCACATAGGCTCGATGCCTATGTGTCAATTCAGACGAAGAAGGGGAAGGATAAGGAGGTGTCCCCGAGCGTCGCGGCCACGATTGTAAGTAATTCGATAGTTTACTTTTTGTTAATTACATTATAATTTTTTATTTAGTTATTTAACTAATTGTGTGCTTTTTGTCATTTCAATCAAAGCTTAAGGAAGTGCATGAGTCGCAGACTGGTGCCGACAAGGCATCTTTGTCCACGGACACACTCACCCAATTTCTTGGCGCTGATCGCAAGGTGGGGACAAGGGCGTTAAGCTCGCGGGTGGCCAAATCTAGGATCATCGAATTGGAGACGAACAACTCTAGGTTGGCTCATCAGTTGGACTCGCATCACGCGAAGCTATCAAGGTTGGAGGCGACGGTCCAAGATATGTTCTCATTCGTGAAGCGTTTGTTGGGTGAAAAGGGCAAGGGGAAGGTGAAGGAGGATGAGGACGTGGATATTGTTGCTTCATCGCTGACACATGCGGACTCAGTAATTGATGATCCAATCCCCTTTTTGGCTCCTTTCGAGCGGCTTATGACAATAATTTATTGGCCAAGCGTGTTTATACTCGACGTAATTAATGGCATGAGGATAGGGAGAAGGTTGAGGGACCCGAATAACATCCGGGGTATATTGGTTCATGGACATGTGCTTCAAGACATCAAGGCCAAGGTGCTCATCACACATGTGATAACCGGGAAGGATAACTCCCCACTGGGTTGCGCAAACAATGCGGCGTGATGCATATTAAGGGGTGTCTCAATGCGTATATCATGTGGCCTTACTTCTTCCTCAAACCTACCATGCGACATTATTTGTATCTATTTTATTTAGACACTTGGATTATATTTGTATTATTTTGATTTGTTACATTTTGGTTTGGATATGGAATTATATATGCAATGATTTGGTGCATTCTTTCTATTTTATTTGGATATATGTTGTTTGAATAGGTAAAATTTTGCTATAACAGGTACAAATATACTATTGGGCAGTGAGAGTGGCCAAACTACCCAACATATTTTTTTTAAATTCTTCCCAGATTTGTCACGGTCATTGATCGTGATAAGTCCTTCACAAAGAACACTTGTCACGGACTTGCCACTGTCATTTATCGTGATAATTTTTAAAGGTTGTCACAGTTTTGTCACGGTCTCTGACTGTGATAAATATTATCAAGGTCAAAGACCGTGACAGGACCGTAACAAGTCTAATGAACTTATCACGCTCATTGACCGTGAAAAGTCCGTGACAACAAAAGTTATCACCCCCAGAACTGTCACAATCATTGACCTTCACAAGTTGGACTTGTCATGGTCAATGACCATGACAATTCGATAAATTTGGGGTAGTGGTTGGGGATCATGATCCCACCTCGGATGATTGAACTTCATATTTAGGATTTGGTTTATAATTGTTCTAATGGAACTTCATGTGTTGGTATTGGAGTATCCTAGTATTTTAACTTCCCTTGTCATACAAGGGTAGTGTTTGATGCTTTACTACAAACCCAATCCATTTAGAAATAACTAATCAAGCCCTAATCCTCTATCAACGAGTTTTGTCTCTACATGGTTGATGTTCGAACTTAATTAGTTATGCTCGATTCGAATTAATTTGAACCATATCTTATCATCTTCTTAGCGAATCTGAGGTGGGAGAATGATCCTTAATCTCTTTTATCTCTAGAACTTAAGCTTATCTTAGTTCATTTCAGTTTATCTTCATAGTTAACTCGTGCTTTATTAATTAAACGCATTTTTATATAGCGGTTACTTAATCTTACCACTTCAACCAACAAATCATCTTTTACACTTTATATTGGTGACATTTAAAGAATTACTTTTAACCCACTCTAGTTCTCTTAGGAGTGTTCAATCCCTGTGGAATACGATTTCGGACTTACCCAGCATTACTTGTTACGAAAGATTTGCGCTTAAATCATACACTATTTTTTGAGCATCAAGTTTTTGGATTCACTGTCGAGGATTAGCAACAATTATAGGTTTTAGGAAATTCTCTTTACACTCTCCCATTCCCGGTGGTCATCGTGACAACACGATTTCCAAACACTCATCCAAAATTTATTATGCAAGATGGGAGCCATAGTACTTCAAATCTAATACTTGAATCACCATCGTCTAACAAATGTTCGAACTATTGACGGCTATCTCCAACTCCTTCCATTTTTATCTCATCTCATATCGGAGCCCACTCCAAGTCTAACTCTATGGAAAAAAATCATAGAGAGAATGGTAGTCAAGGGACCCATGAGAGACTATCTACAATCGGAGAGGACCACCACTCCATCGGGTATTATCTTTCCATATAATGTCGTGCGATTCCATTTCCATAATGGAATGATTCAAATTGTACCCAGTTTCCATGGCATGGAGAGTGAGAAACCATACCTACACGTGAGAGAGTTTAAGGAGGTTTGTGCTACTTTTAATGATCAGAACAGTCCTCTCGATGTTACATGACTCAAACTATTCCCTTTCTCTCTTAAGGAGAAATCTTAAACGTGTCTTTGGTCCTTATCTCTAAACTTTATAAGAAGTTGACAGGATATGCATGCCCAATTTTTGAAGAACTTTTTCCCCACCCACCGCACCAACTTACTTAAGGGTCAAATCCAAACCTTTCTCAAGGGGAAGGTGAGACTTTTAAGAGATGTTGGGAAAGATTCAATGAGCTATTGAATAAATGCCCACACCACGGATTTGAAAAATGGATACTTATCTCCTTTTTTTACACAGGTCTTTCTCTCAATGCTAAAAAAATGATGGATACTATATGCTCAGGGGAATTCTTCGAGCTTGTTCTGTATGATGCGTGGATACAGTTCAAGTGTTGTGTCGAGATCACCTAAGATTGGGATACCTCAGACCCAAACAAATCCAACTCGCGTTCTTCCAATCCTCCTTCCTCTAACCATAGGATATATCACTTAGCCGATGGGGACGATATCTCTTTGGGAGTATCTCAACTAACCAAAATAATTGAGGTCATGGATCAAAAGATTTGGGAACCCTCAACTCTTTCTCTATCTCATATAGAAGAGTCGTGTGCTATTTGCGATGTTGAAGATTACTCTACTGAGGATTGTCCTATAATCCTGGCATATAAAATGATGCTTCATGATCAAGCCAACGCAATGGCCACTTATAAGACGCAATTTATGACTCCTCTCGGTGAAGGATGTAATACCTCTTAGAGAAACCATCCTTGTTTCTCTTATGCTTAACCCCAATAAGACCAAAATCCTCCTCACTTCAATTATCAAGGTCCTCCCGCACCTCCCAATTACCAATAATAGTACTTGAAGCCACCCCCTCCTCCTAATGTGAAAATTCAAGGTCCTCCATCGGAATCTTCTCCTCCTGTTATACCTCCTTATGCCCATCCGAATAAGAAAAATCTTGAAGATACTCTTCATGATTTTATGAATACTCAACAAGCAATCAATAATCAAAATAGGCAAAGCTTTGCTCGACTTGAATCTTCAATATCTAAGTTAACCACCTCCTTGAATGTTGAAGAAAAGGTTAAGTTTACTTGGCAACCTCAACAGCCCATTGGGCAATATAGTGTGAATACCGACGTCTCGAATCCCCTTTCCAGTTAATCTAAGTCTTTTTCCATTCTACGGAGTGGTAAAGTAAAAGATAAAACTATCCCTCCTTCACTCCCAACCATTAAGGAAGTTTCTCCCGACCCAATAGAGGTCGAAGACACTTCCTCAAAAGGGAGTGGTGAGGAACCAGAGTTAAAACCGGAGGTAGTTGCAAAAAGTTCCATTCATGTGCCTTATCCTCAAAGGCTTATTCCTTCAAAAGGCAATGTTAACAATGCTGATGGCTTAGAGATGTTAAAGAAGTTTAAGATTAAAACCCTCCTCTTAGATGCAATAAGACAAGTTCCCACCTATGCCAAGTTCCTCAAGGACTTGATTACGGTATAGCAGAAACTTTTTGTGCAGAAAAAGACATTTTTAGCTCAAAATGTGAGCTCAATCATTCAACCCAAGCTACCTTCAAAATATAAGGACCCCGGATGTCCTACCATATCTGGTACGATTGTAAACTTCAAAATAGAGCAAGTTTTTTCTCGAGTTAGGTGAGCGAGTTAATTTACTACCATACTCGGTGTATGAACAGCCAGGCCTAGGAGATCTCAAACCCACCAAAATCACTCTTCAATTAGAGTATCACTCCATTAAGGTTTCTAGAGGGGTTATGGAAGATGTCATCATTCAAGTTGACAAATTTTACTTTCTGGTGGACTTTTTGGTCTTGACACCCATCCCGTTACTCTCGGTAGCAATAATACCCCCATTATCCATGGATGTCCGTTTCTAGCTACCTCCAATGCCTTGATTAATGCTAGAAATGGAAAAATAAATCTCACCTTCAGAAACTGGACCGTGGAGCTTAACATATTTAATATCTCTAAGCAAATGGGTAACGATGACGAGGTTTAAGAAGTAGACCTTATTGATGAGGTAGTCTAAGATAATTTTGATGCTATGTGTTGTGTGGGTCCCTTAAAGGCATTCTTAGTGAACTCATTTGAATTGGAGAACGATTACTCTCCTTATGATAATGAAGTCAAGCTAGTGAGTTCGATGTTAGATGAGGTTGAGCGAGTTAAGGAAGTTATTTGGTGTTCTAATTTTGAGGATTAACCCCCCCCCACACACACACACACACACACAGACACACACACATACACATACACGTTCGTACGAGGTACCCTCGGATGTATGATTTCTCAAGCTTGATCTCAAGCAATTGACATCCTAACATAAATATGGATACTTTGGTGACAATGAGATATATCCCATCATTGTCTCATCTCACCTCGAAGGGGGTCAAGAAACAAAGTTAATGGAATTGTTAAAAAATCACGGGTGGACTATAGCAGATTTAAAAGGAGTGAGCCCTTTGATATGCACTCATAAAATCTATCTTGAGGAGGATGTAAAACCCTCCCATGAAACGTAGCATAGGTTAAATCCAGTGATGAAGGAGGTAGTTAGTACCGAGGTGATTAAGCTACTAGATGCGAATATAATCTACCCGATATCAAATAGTAAGTGGGTGAGTCCGATACATATGATTCCTAAGAAATTGGGAGTCACCGTCATCAACAATGTGAAAGGGGAGATGATAACCAAACGCACCACCACCGGTTGGTGCGTGTGCATTAATTATCGAAAACTCAATGCCATGACATTGTAAGATCACTTCCCCCTTCAATTTATCGATCAAATGTTAGAACACGTATTCGGCCAGCTGTATTATTGTTTTCTCGATGGTTATTCAGGATATTACTAAATCGACCTCGATATCCAAGACCAAGAAAAAACCTCTTTCACATGCCCTTTCGGTACATTTGCCTAGAAAAGGATGTCCTTCAGGTTATGTAATGCACCGGCTACATTCCAAAGGTGCATGTTGATCATGTTTAGAGATATGGTAGAACGAGGGTTGGAGGTATTCATGGATGACTTTAGCATCTTTAGAAATTCTTTCGACCATTGTATTTCCATTCTAGAGGGGGTTTTGTCCAGGTGCGTTGACAAGAATCTCGTCTTAAACTGGGAAAACTACAATTTTATGGTCACTAAAGGGATTATCCTCGAGCGTATTGTCTCATCCGACGGTATTGAGGTGGACAAGGCAAAGATTGAGGTGATTGACAATTTTCCCGCTCTAAAATCACTGAAGGACATAAGGTATTTCCTAGGGCACGCCAGGTTTTATCGATGATGCATCAAGGAATTTAGCTCCATTGATAGTCCCTTGTGTAATCTAGTCTCAAAGGAGAAACGATTTGAATGGAGCAATGCTTTTAAAGTAGCTTTTGAGGAGTTGAAAATCGTGTGTACCATCGCCCCCATAATCCAAGCCCCGGATTGGACCTTACCCTTTGAACTCATGTGCGACGCTAGTGATTTCGCGGTTGGGGACGTATTATAAAAGAAATAAAAGGCCCCATGTTATTTCTTATTCTAGTAGAACTCTAAATGGTGCCCAATTGAATTACTCTACCACTAAAAAAGAGTTTCCAACAGTTGGTTTTCCTTGTACAAGTTTATAGATTATCTAATGGGATCTCCCATTATGTGCTTCACGGACCGCGTGGCATTGAAGTACCTTCTTTCTAAGAAGGACACCATGTCACGTTTGATTAGGAGGGTTCATCTACCACAAGAGTTTAATCTAACGATAAAAGATAAAAAAGAAGTAAAGAATGTAGTTGTCGATCACTTATCTTGATTGACATTCGAGGCACCCAAAGACCAACTTTCCATCAAAGAATTCTATTAGGATGAATAATTGTTCTTCACTTTATCTCTTTCGTGGTTCATTGTCATAGTGAACTACCTCGTGACAGGAGCCATCCCATCTCATTAGATCCCTCAGGAAAAGAGGAAGTCCTTAATTTGGTTGTGCGTGTTATTCTTCGATGACCCATACTTGTTTAAGTACTGCGCAGACAAAATCATTCGAAAATGTGTTCTTAAATACGACATATTGAGCATTATTCGATTTTCCCACTCAAAAGCATGTGGAGGTCACTTCTCCTCCAAGAAAACTACAGTAAAAATTTTTCAATGTGGATTATATTGACCCACACTTTTCAAGGATATGCATGAATTATGCATCTCGTGTGAGCATTGCCAGACGTTGGCCGCTATTACTCGTCAAAACATGATGTATATGCCCCCCATTATTGAGATAAAAATATTTGATTATTAGGGAATTGATTTTATGGGCCCATTTTTCCCTTCGTTCGATAACCACTATATCCTAGTTGAAGTCGATTATGTTTCTAAGTGGGTGGAGGCGATAGCGTCATGAACCAATGATCATAGGGTGATGTGAAAGTTCCTTAAGGAACACATACTTTCTCCTTTCGGTACACCGAAGGCAATAATAAGTAATACTCCGTTTGCTAATTTCAAGTGAAAGTATGGGGTCGTTCATTAAGTTAGAACAACCTAATAACCTCGGACTAGTGGCTAAGACGAGTTAGCCAACTGAGAGATCAAACACATCCTAGCGACTATGGTAAGTCCTGATTGAAAAACGTTGATAATGCCGTTTAATACAAGATTAAACTATATAAGCAACTCCGAGATGTTTGTTGAAGAAACCCTTTTCTTTTGAAAATAAAAATTATAAACAACAAGATGTGTTTACAAAAAAAACTTATGTACGAGAGTAATCAAGACTTTGTAATCAGTTTTTAAAACTAAGACAGTTTCAAAAATTCAGCACACTATAGAATGAGATGAGTAGACGAAGATAATCAACACACAGTTTTTAACGTGGTAAAACCTCTCCCAACAGAGGAAACATCCACGGTGACTTCTAAGTCACAAAAGTAAAAATCCACTAACAACAAATACTAGTTACAAACAATACAACATACATGCACACAAATCAACCTATTCTAAGTTTAGGAATATACCCCACTTGGTGTCCTTCTAACTTCTCATAGATCTGATTGTTGATGATGTTCTTCCAATTTGATAACTTCCTTTGCTTTAGCTTCCTTATGTCGACTCAATGATCTTTGATCTTATACACAACACTTTCAGTGTAGTAGTGTGTTAAGTGTTTGTGAAGTGATTCTTATCAACATGCATGAACTCACACACACTTAGATTTACAGACAGTCCTACAAAAATTACATATAAAGACTATATGCTGTGATTTTGTTTTCTTTCTTTCTTACAGAACTACAACCTTTTTTGACCTTTAATATAACCCAGATTGCACGGATATCTCGCTTCTAAATCGGTCAAGATCTTAATCAATCTCGGTTTTAAAATTATTTTTGAGATTGAAAATCTCCAAGTGTGAATCCAACTAGGTCAAGGTTAAGTTTCGTAAGAATAGAAACCATAAAACATTTTCAAAACTAAATCAGTAAAGATTTTCTTAAATCAAGTAAGAAATATGCAAATCTAGTGAAAATGTAACATGCAAAGTGTAGATCTAAAGTTTCTATGAAAAAGAAACACAGATCTTCACACGAATGTTTAAGTTGTAAACAAGATCATAGACAAAGAGGTTACAGCTTCAATATGAACAAACCACTCTCTCTCAAACACTCAAGGTTGTGTTTGGGGTGTTATATAAATGAAGGTTTGATTCATAGTGTGAAGTGTTTAGGGTTACGGTTAGGGTTTGGCTAACAGTTTATTTTCTCTCTCTTCTCTCTTTTCTTTTCTCTCTTCTCTCTCACTTCTCTCTTCTCTCTTTTTTTCTCTCAGAAATGACGAATGCCCAAAAGTCTTGAAATGCTGAGAAGTGGAGGGTTTATATAGGGGTGAGGGAAGGTTCTGGAACGACGAAGGGAATCAATGGCCGAGATCAAGTCTTTCTAACTTTGACTTGATCCAAGGGTTATGAAATAGCGGTGGTTAAGATGATTGTGATTGGTTCATAGATATACCACCAGGATTGATTAAAAACACATGCAGTCCATCGATTAGGAATGATCCAACGTTCAGTAATGCACCAGGCAATCCTCTCACATAACAAACACAAACTGATGCAACAAGCAAGTGATAAGTGTTGGCATGTGACAGGTGTACAAACGCGCGTTTAAAATATTTACAAGCAGCCCCCTGAAGTCTCTAGCGCATTTATATCCTACCCAATCAAACATTTCAGTGAAAACTGAAGTTTCCAAAATAGTAAATTTACCCCACACATTATATAAACACATTTTATTAATGAAAAAATTTATTTAAAAAATGTTTAAAAATTCCCGAAAAATTATTAAAGCACTATTTTAAGGGGAATTAATCACACAATCAATTTAAAGCAATATATACACATGTATGCACTTCTAATTGTGTGTAGTGTGATTCAATTTATACCTTCATGGATCATTGAAGAGGATTAGAGAGATTGATTCTGAGGTTCTTTGGATTCTAGGATGGACAACCAATTTTGTCACTATTTCCAAACTAGTTGAACACTTATACAGTATAGACTTAAGTAAGTCAAAGGTATAAGGTGCTTCAATCTCCCCCTTTGGAAATATGAGACAAAATCTCCTTTGAGTTAGCTTAAAACTCTTAGGGAACCAAAAAAAAATACCTATACAAAAGATACTATCTACCCATTTCCTAGAAAGTCAAAAATTACATAACTCAACTATTTACAAGTTTGTACACTAGAAATGGTAGACAATCAGTAGAAGAGATTCCTGCAAATGTGCACACTAAGATCAAGCAGTTTAGATGAAATGTGAACAAAACATTGAACTCGTAAGACTCAAATTTCTCCCCCATTTTGTCTCAAATGGACAAAGGGTAATACTTAAGGTCTTAAGAGTTTAATCAGTGCATACCATACCTATAGAATTACGTAAATACAGAAATCTGTTATAGTCTAAAGGTTTAGTGAACATGTCTGCAAGTTGCAGATCAGTAGGCAGGTAATGAATTTCTAATTCCTTAGTTTCAACAAGTTCGCGTATAAAATGATGCCTTATTTTAATATGCTTAGTTCGCGAGTGTTGAACCGGGTTTTTAGATATGTTAATGGCGCTTTGATTGTCACAATACAATTGTAATTGATCTTCTTTAATCCCATAATCACTTAACATCTGTTTTATCCACAACAATTGAGTACAGCAACTTCCTGCTGCTATATATTCGGACTCAGCCGTAGATAAAGATGTGCAATTCTGTTTTTTACTACTCCAACCAACTAAATTATTGCCGACATAATAACAGGCACCTGATGTACTTTTACTATCATCAGTACAACCGGCCCAATCAGCATCATTATACCCTATGATGGTGCTGCAGGTATCATTAGTGTACCTAAGTCCAAGATTGAGAGTGCCTTTTATGTACTTTATTATACGTTTTACACACGATAAATGGCTCTCTTTAGGGCTATTCTGGTAACGAGCACACAGACATACAGCATACATTATGTCTGGACGTGAGGCAGTTAGATAGAGTAGGCTACCAATCATACTACGATAGAGTGTGAAATCAACTGACTTACCATTTTCATCTTTGCTTAATTTAACAGTAGTACTCATAGGGGTTTTGGCAACTTTAGCATTCTCTAAACCAAATTTCTTAACAAGGTCTAAGGCATACTTGGTTTGAGAGAGAAATAGACCATCAGAATTCTGTTTCACTTGAAATCCTAAGAAAAGTTGTAGCTCCCCCATAAGGGACATGTGAAACTCCTTATACATAATAGCAGAAAAAGATTTAACTTCAGAGTTTGAACTTGACCCGAAAATGATGTCGTCTACATAGACTTGGGCTATAATAATGTTTTTGTCAAAATGTTTGACAAAGAGAGTCTGGTCATTTCCTCCTCTCTAAAAACCCTTATCCAACAAAAAGTTGGAAAGGAGTTCATACCAAGCTCGAGGAGCTTGTTTTAAGCCATACAGAGCCTTTTTTAGACGAAAGGCATGGTCAGGATATTTAGGGTCAATGAACCCTTTGGGTTGTTCTACATACGTTTCTTCGGACAGAATTCCATTGAGGAAAGCAGATTTGACATCTATTTGATAAAGTGTGAATTTTAAGTGACACGCTATGGCGAAAAGAAGTCGAACAGATTCAAGACGAGTGACAGGGGCAAATGTCTCGCTAAAATCTATGCCTTCTATTTGAGAGTACCCTTGAGCAACTAGTCTAGCTTTGTTTCTAAGAATTACCCCATTTTCATCAGATTTGTTCTTAAAGATCCAACGTGTTCCAATAACATTTTTGTTTTGAGGCCGCGGTACAAGATACCAGACATCGTGAATGACAAATTGTAAAAGTTCTTCCTGCATAGCAGAAATCAAGTGTGTGTCATTCAATGCTTCATTAACATTTTTCGGTTCCACAAGGGAGACGAAACATGCATAATTAGCATAATTTCTTTACTGGGATCTAGTACGAACTGGCTCATTAGGATTACCGACCACGTTGTCAATGGGATGATCTTTAGAGACCCAGCCAGGTACATCTAGACTCTCAATAGGCAACGAGTCATCTATTTCTGGTGAATCAGTTTTGAAATCATTTTCAGATTCAACCACAATAGGTGATTCAGAAATCTTATTTTCGACAATAGTATCGCTTACAATTACATTTATCGATTCCATAAGGGCCTTAGTACGCAGATTGTATATACGATAAGCACGACTGTTTGGGGAGTATCCTAAGAAGATGGCTTTATCACCACGTGCTTCGGATTTAGACAAATGTTCTCTGTCTTTACAGACATAACACTGACTTCCGAAAGTTCTTAGGTATTTCAGATTAGGCTTCTTACCGTACCACAACTCATAAGGAGTTTGTTTAGAGTTTTTCCTTAGATATACCATATTAGTGATATGATAGGCAGTTCTAATAGATTCTACCCAAAAGTATTTAGGTAGGGATTTGGCATAGAGCATGACTCGTGCCATCTCTTGAAGAGTTTGGTTTTTCCTTTCGGCAACACCGTTCTGCTGAGGAGTCTTAGGGGCGCTGAATTCGTGTTTGTAACCGTTATAGTCACAATATTCAACTATTCCTGTGTCTATGAACTCTCCCCCTCTATCGCTTCGAATACGATTTACTTGTGTATCCTTCTCATTTTCAATTCTAAGTAAGATTTTTAAAAAATTCTGAAACGTGTCAGATTTATGTTTCAAGAAGGCAACCCAAGTGAATCGTGTGAAATCATCAACCATGACAAGGATATAAATGTGTCCACAAAGACTAACAGTTCTAGAGGGACCAATGAGGTCCATATAAATGAGATCTAGAGGTCTAGAGGTGAGAATGTCTTTAACCTTTTTATGCGAAGTCTTAACTATTTTTCCTTCCTGGCAATGACCACAGACAACACTTGAAATAGGTTTAATTTTAGGAATTCCTCTAACAATCTCTTGACTAGACAATCTACCAAGGATATCATAACTCAAGTGACCCATACGATTATGCCAGATTTCATTGTCATCCATTCTGACAATGTTACAGGTTTCAGAACTAGTCTTGACAATATAACAATTGTCAGGTGTTCTAAATCCTGTAATAATGCATTCACCTTTATCATTTAGAATTTTACAATTGTTCTTTGAAAAGGTGACTGTATGGTCAGAGTCACAAAATTGTGATATACTTAGGAGGTTGGCTTTAAGGCCTTTAACTAATAGAAAATTTTCGAGAACATGCATTCCTTCTTCTTTTAGGGTTCCTTTACCTATGATCTGGGATGAAACTCCGTCACCAAAAACTACTTTGCCACCAGCAAATCTGGTTTTGTTTAAAAGTTTGGTTTCATCTCCTGTCATATGTTTGGAACATCCTGAATCTAAATACCAACCAGATGAAGTGTGTTCAGCTTTTAAGGCAGTGATAACAATGTTGCACTTCATTTGGGGTAAAATATCATCTTTTCTAACCCAAATAGCTCTAGTTTTAATTTTGCGCAAGTTTGCCCTAATTTGATAAAACTTTCGAGAAATAGCTTTTTGTCGAAAAACATTTGGGACAACAAACTGATTATTGTGGAAAATTTGAGCTTTTGGTTTAGGAAAGTTCCTGGGAGCCTTTCTCTTAAATGAACTCTTAGTTTTGGTCTTTCTATTTCTGTAGTTAGAGTTCTTATCAGGTTGTCTTGGAAGGACATAATGGTTACGATTTTGCCTAGAATAGTTAAAGTTCTTGTAGACAGAAGAGTTGTACACAGGGGTGTTTAGACGCCTAGCATAACAACCTTCAAAGGAATGACCATAAATGTCACAGTATGAGCAATATTGATTGCTTGAGGGATGAACTTCCTTAGGAAAACATCTAAAAATGGGTTTAACAGCATTCTGTTCAGTAGAGCTATTCCTAGGAGGGATGGTTTTGAAGGTAGATTCAGCCTTTCTGATCAAAGGACAGACATATTTTGTCTTAAGTGCAGTGTCAGCTTTAGAATTACTAGACTCTCCAATGTCTTTCTGTTGTTGCTTTTGATCAAATTCCATTTTAATAAAATGAAAGTCTGGACATGTTTCAATTGGTCTTTTGCCCCCAGACACAAACTTAATAGGTTTAAGATTTGTAGTTTGTGGTTTGTTCTTAGGGCAAAATCCAATACCGGTTCTATCATCAGAATTGGTCTTGGAGTCAACAACAAAGTCAGTAAAACAATTAGAATTGCTTTCAAACTTAGAAATTTTTTTGAAAACGGTAGCAGTCTTTGTTTTTGCTTCCTCCAGTTCTAATAATGTTCCCTTGTATTTCATTTCCAGAGTTTCATTAATTTTAGTCAACTCTTTTAATTTTTGATCAAAAGTTTCAATTTCAGATTGATGAGTCAGACACTGGTTAATGTACTCTTCAGCATTCAACTTCACAATAAGACTTAGATCATCTAATTTCTTAGTCAGGTCTCTAACAGTCTTCTCCAGTCTAGTGCCTTTTTTGAGAGTCTTAGCATACAAAGTATGAATATCTGGGAGGTCATCTGTGTCTGAGTCGCTAAGTGAAGTGTGTGTAGTGACCCCTAACGATTCAGTTTTAGTACTCACGCACCCATTTGCATCGTCATTATCGAGATCACTTTGACTCACACACACGGTAGTAGAACTAGCAACATTTTCAGATAATAAAGCATCTAGGCCAGTCAAAATAGTATTCACACAAGCAGGAGTATAAGCATCATTATCACACACAGTCATATAATCATTGTAAATGATCTTAGCATAAAATGACATGCAAGGGTCAAGTACATTTGATGCCTCAAGTTCCTCTTCATCTGAGTCACTTGAATCATCCCAAGTTTTACAGACATTGGCTCTATTGTGTGTGTTGGCTTTATTCAGATTAACTCTGCAATCGTGAGCAATGTGACCTAGTTTCCCACTTCTAAAACATTCAATCTTTTTAAGGTCTCTAGTGGGTCTGGAGTTGTTGTCCTTAGGATGTTTATCAAGACCTCTCTCATGAGGTTTGGGATTAGACAGAGTATGATAATTAGGCTTGCCTTGTTTAGATGCCTGTTTGTTTCTAAATTTGACAATTTTCTTAAATTTTTTAGACATTAAGGCAATCTGATTATCTAGTTTGTCTATATCGCACTCCTCATCAGAGTCATAGTTGATCAAATTAGACTCAAGTTTAGATATCTTAGAGGCAAAACTCAAGTTAGAGTTGGGTTGTTTTCTTTGTGAATGATTTAATTATTTCTTAAAGTCTAATTCCATTTCCACAGTCCTAAGTTTGCTACTGAGTAACTCAGGGGTAAGGTTTTGATCACTCATTTCCTCAATAGCATACCTCTTGCTGTGAAACTTTTGTGGTAATGATCTTAGGATTTTAGAAACAATTTCATTCCTATCATAAGTAATACCATTAGCATGCAACTTGGTGACTATATCAGTTAAGTTCATGTAGAAATCATCAAAAGACTCAGAATCAGACATGATCAAAGAGTTGTACTGCTGGATAAGCATTTGAGTTTTAGCAGCTTTAACTCTTGAGTCTCCTTCATGGGCAGTGATTAATGTGTCCCATGCTTCCTTAGAAGTGGCACAAGATGAGATTCTCTTGAACTCATACTCATTAATAGACATAAAGATGGCATTCTTGCCTTTATTGTTATTTCGAGAAATAGTTTTCTCTTCTTGTGTAAACTCACTTAAGATTTTGTTTACCCTCTCATCGCTTCCTTCAGGGGGTGGCTTAGTAGGATAAGTGTATCCATTTTCAATAATGTCCCAGACATCATCTCCTAAAGTCCCTTGGATGAAGGCAACCATTCTTACTTTCCAGTAAGCAAAGTTGTTTCCATCAAAGAGTGGAGGTCTGGACAGATTACCAAACCTTTCATTCTTCTCGTCCATAGTTAAGTTTTTCAGAAAATGATTTCAGAAACACAAGATCTTTTTGAAATAAAAGTTAACAGGGCTCTGATACCAATTGAAAAATGTTGCTAATGCCGTTTAATACAAGATTAAACTATATAAGCAACTCCGAGATGTTTGTTGAAGAAACCCTTTTCTTTTGAAAATAAAAATTATAAACAACAAGATGTGTTTACAAAAAAAACTTATGTACGAGAGTAATCAAGACTTTGTAATCAGTTTTTAAAACTAAGACAGTTTCAAAAATTCAGCACACTATAGAATGAGATGAGTAGACGAAGATAATCAACACACAATTTTTAACGTGGTAAAACCTCTCCCAACAGAGGAAACATCCACGGTGACTTCTAAGTCACAAAAGTAAAAATCCACTAACAACAAATACTAGTTACAAACAATACAACATACATGCACACAAATCAACCTATTCCAAGTTTAGGAATATACCCCACTTGGTGTCCTTCTAACTTCTCATAGATCTGATTGTTGATGATGTTCTTCCAGTTTGATAACTTCCTTTGCTTTAGCTTCCTTATGTCGACTCAATGATCTTTGATCTTATACACAACACTTTCGGTGTAGTAGTGTGTTAAGTGTTTGTGAAGTGATTCCTATCAACATGCATGAACTCACACACACTTAGATTTACAGACAGTCCTAGAAAAATTACATATAAAGACTATATGCTGTGATTTTATTTTCTTTCTTTCTTACAGAACTAAAAACTTTTTTGACCTTTAATATAACCCAGATTCCACGGATATCTCGCTTCTAAATCGGTCAAGATCTTAATCAATCTCGGTTTTAAAATTATTTTTGAGATTGAAAATCTCCAAGTGTGAATCCAACTAGGTCAAGGTTAAGTTTCGTAAGAATAGAAACCATAAAACATTTTCAAAACTAAATCAGTAAAGATTTTCTTAAATCAAGTAAGAAATATGCAAATCTAGTGAAAATGTAACATGCAGAGTGTAGATCTAAAGTTTCTATGAAAAAGAAACACAGATCTTCACACGAATGTTTAAGTTGTAAACAAGATCATAGACAAAGAGGTTACAGCTTCAATATGAGCAAACCACTCTCTCTCAAACACTCAAGGTTGTGTTTGGGGTGTTATATAAATGAAGGTTTGATTCAGAGTTTGAAGTGTTTAGGGTTCGGGTTAGGGTTTGGCTAACAGTTTCTTTTCTCTCTCTTCTCTCTTTTCTTTTCTCTCTTCTCTCTCACTTCTCTCTTCTCTCTTTTTTTCTCTCAGAAATGTCGAATGCCCAAAAGTCTTGAAATACTGAGAAGTGGAGGGTTTATATAGGGGTGAGGGAAGGTTCTGGAACGACGAAGGGAATTAATGGCTGAGATCAAGTCTTTCTAACTTTGACTTGATCCAAGGGTTATGAAATAGCGGTGGTTAAGATGATTGTGATTGGTTCATAGATATACCACCAGGATTGATTAAAAACACATGCAGTCCATCGATTAGGAATGATCCAACGTTCAGTAATGCACCAGGCAATCCTCTCACATAACAAACACAAACTGATGCAACAAGCAAGTGACAAGTGTTGGCATGTGACAGGTGTACAAACGCGCGTCTAAAATATTTACAAGCAGCCCCCCTGAAGTCTCTAGCGCATTTATATCCTACCCAATCAAACATTTTAGTGAAAACTGAAGTTTCCAAAATAGTAAATTTACCCCACACATTATATAAACACATTTTATTAATGAAAAAATTTATTTAAAAAATGTTTAAAAATTCCCAAAAAATTATTAAAGCACTATTTTAAGGGGAATTAATCACACAATCAATTTAAAGCAATATATACACATGTATGCACTTCTAATTGTGTGTAGTGTGATTCAATTTATACCTTCATGGATCATTGAAGAGGATTAGAGAGAATGATTGTGAGGTTCTTTGGATTCTAGGATGGACAACCAATTTTGTCACTATTTCCAAACTAGTTGAACACTTATACAGTATAGACTTAAGTAAGTCAAAGGTATAAGGTGCTTCAATCTCCCCCTTTGGAAATATGAGACAAAATCTCCTTTGAGTTAGCTTAAAACTCTTAGGGAACCAAAAAAAATAAAACCTAGTCCTATACAAAAGATACTATCTACCCATTTCCTAGAAAGTCAAAAATTACATAACTCAACTATTTACAAGTTTGTACACTAGAAATGGTAGACAATCAGTAGAAGAGATTCCTGCAAATGTGCACACTAAGATCAAGCAGTTTAGATGAAATGTGAACAAAACATTGAACTCGTAAGACTCAAATTTCTCCCCCATTTTGTCTCAAATGGACAAAGGGTAAAACTTAAGGTCTTAAGAGTTTAATCAGCGCATACCATACCTATAGAATTACGCAAATACATAAATCTGTTATAGTCTAAAGGTTGAGTGAACATGTCTGAAGTTGCAGATCAGTAGGCAGGTAGTGAATTTCTAATTCCTTAGTTTCAACAAGTTCGCGTATAAAATGATGCCTTATTTTAATATGCTTAGTTCGCAAGTGTTGAACTGCGTTTTTAGATATGTTAATGGTGCTTTGATTGTCACAATACAATTGTAATTGATCTTCTTTAATCCCATAATCACTTAACATCTGTTTTATCCACAACAATTGAGCACAGCAACTTCCTGCTGCTATATATTCGGACTCAGCCGTAGATAAAGATGTGCAATTCTTTTTTTTACTACTCCAACCAACTAAATTATTGCCGACATAATAACAGGCACCTGATGTACTTTTACTGTCATCAGTACAACCGGCCCAATCAGCATCAGTATACCCTATGATGGTGCTGCAGGTATCATTAGTGTACCTAAGTCCAAGATTGAGAGTGCCTTTTATGTACTTTATTATACGTTTTACACACGATAAATGGCTCTCTTTAGGGCTATTCTGGTAACGAGCACACAGACATACAGCATACATTATGTCTGGTCGTGAGGAAGTTAGATAGAGTAGGCTACCAATCATACTACGATAGAGTGTGGAATCAACTGACTTACCATTTTCATCTTTGTTTAATTTAACAGTAGTACTCATAGGGGTTTTGGCAACTTTAGCATTCTCTAAACCAAATTTCTTAACAAGGTCTAAGGCATACTTGGTTTGAGAGACAAATAGACCATCAGAATTCTGTTTCACTTGAAATCCTAAGAAAAGTTGTAGCTCCCCCATAAGGGACATGTGAAACTCCTTATGCATAATAGCAGAAAAAGATTTAACTTCAGAGTTTGAAATTGACCCAAAAATGATGTCGTCTACATAGACTTGGGCTATAATAATGTTTTTGTCAAAATGTTTGACAAAGAGAGTCTGGTCATTTCCTCCTCTCTTAAAACCCTTATCCAACAAAAAGTTGGAAAGGCGTTCATACCAAGATCGAGGAGCTTGTTTTGAGCCATACAGAGCCTTTTTAGACGAAAGACATGGTCAGGATATTTAGGGTCAATGAACCCTTTGGGTTGTTCTACATACGTTTCTTCGGACATAATTCCATTGAGGAAAGAAGATTTGATATCCATTTGATAAAGTGTGAATTTTAAGTGACACGCTATGGCGAAAAGAAGTCGAACAGATTCACGACGAGTGACAGGGGCAAATGTCTCGCTAAAATCTATGCCTTCTATTTGAGAGTAACCTTGAGCAACTAGTCTAGCTTTGTTTCTAAGAATTACCCCATTTTCATCAGATTTGTTCTTAAAGATCCAACGTGTTCCAATAACATTTTTGTTTTGAGGCCGCGGTACAAGATACCAGACATCGTGAATGACAAATTGTAAAAGTTCTTCCTGCATAGCAGAAATCCAGTGTGTGTCATTCAATGCTTCATTAACATTTTTCGGTTCCACAAGGGAGACGAAACATGCATAATTAGCATAACTTCTTAACTGGGATCTAGTACGAACTGGCTCATTAGGATTACCGACCACGTTGTCAATGGGATGATCTTTAGAGACCCAGCCAGGTACATTTGGACTCTCAATAGGTAAGGAGTCATCTATTTCTGGTGAATCAGTTTTGAAATCATTTTCAGATTCAACCACAATAGGTGATTCATAAATCTTATTTTCGACAATAGTATCGCTTACAATTACATTTATCGATTCCATAAGGGCCTTAGTACGCAGATTGTATATACGATAAGCACGACTGTTTGGGGAGTATCCTAAGAAGATGGCTTTATCACCACGTGCTTCGGATTTAGACAAATGTTCTCTGTCTTTACAGACATAACACTGACTTCCGAAAGTTCTTGGGTATTTCAGATTAGGCTTCTTACCGTACCACAACTCATAAAGAGTTTGTTTAGAGTTTTTCCTTAGATATACCCTATTAGTGATATGACAGGCAGTTCTAATAGATTCTACCCAAAAGTATTTAGGTAGGGATTTGGCATGGTGCATGACTCGTTAAACTATTTTTAGAGTTATTTAACCCTTCTACTGAAACAATTTTGTTGTTCGACCCCATTTACGGGGTTGGATAGGTTCAATCGAACCTCAATTTTGGTGCCGAACAACCACAGTATGTGTAGGGTTATAAATTTTTTGTCTCGGACCATTATACGTCTTTGGTACCCTCATAGGGTTTTTAGAAAACCAAAGAATCTATCCCTTTAGTCATTATTTCTTATGTTGGATAATCCAGCAGGGCAAGAAAGAAGAAACCCATGTGCGAATTGAATCGGGTTAAAACCGAATCGATTCTTTAAGGTCCAGTGAGCAGGTTCCTATTTCTTAATCGATTTAGGTGAGAACCGAATCGATTCTATCTCATCTAATGAGCAAGTCCGCTTTAGATAATCGATTCAGTACAAATCTGAATCGATTCGGTTGAAGTCAATAGTTAGTTCTAAGAATAGCGAATCTATTCAGTGCACATCCGAATCGATTCGATGAGAGACAGTGCAATAGTTATAACTTAGCGAATCGATTCAATTCACAACTGAATTGATTTGATTTGGTCAGGTCTTTTAAAATTCCATGCTTCCTCTAAAATTCTAAGTCTTTCCTTCTCTCCCCTCACCTTGTGGCCTACGAAATATCCCCTCTCCAAATTACAATTCCCCCTCTATAAATCTATTCAGTCCTCAAGATCCACTTAACTGAATTGCTTTCCCATCTTTCCTTTGTCATTTTCAACATCTAATTTATGGTTATTGTATTCAAAGTAAGAGATAATGCCATTTTATATTGTGTTTCTTCTTTTTCATAGAAATACCCAAATATCTTCACTGTTGTTTCTTGTAAAATGAACAAATACAACTTGTTTTTATGGTGTTGATGATTAATGTTGTATTTTTTGAGGGTGTTTCATGAATCAATGCATTTTCATCCTAATTTCCCTACGGTGCACACAAAGTGTGCGATAAAATGCCCCAACGGGTTATAGGTGCACAAACGATTAATTTTGGCACCATTTATCGCACATTCATGTTGATTTGTTCTTTGTTTCAGTGTGGTGCGCGTTGGCTCTGCTTTTCTGACCGTTTTAATTTGACGTGAACCCTCCATTCCTTTACGACCCATTTTCACGCTATACTTTAATTTTATGCATTGCACTCATTTTGAATGTATTGAATTAATTTTTTATAGGGCGCTACGGCTTCCAAACCGATAATCTCCGTTGTCACAAATCGAACTGGGTTCGAATCCTTCCACACTAAGGAAGAGAGGGATTGGTACAGAGCTGAATTCCCATCCACTCGTGAAATTGCTATTGAGAGCTCAGTGCACCTAGAAGAGTTCCCTTACTCTGTTAGGAGATACTTCAATAATTTCACATGTGAAGGTAACCTGGCCCAGGTGGGAGAGGTAAATGAAGAGCATGTTCACCGATTCTTTGCTTATTCGTCTCATTTGGAGATAGGACTTAAGAGGTGTATGTGCTGGGTAAGAGAATTTCGACCTCTAATCCTATCCAGGAATTACATTTGATCGGGGCTGATAACCCCAAGGATTATGATTATCCCTTTGCTTATTAGTGAAAGTTGTCTAACGAGACCCTTATTGTGCATTTGGTGCCAGGAAAAATATGGGTCGGGGACACTTTCCCCACATATGGTATGCCGTCCATTGTCTTATCCACTTGGTATCCGTCAATTCCATAATACCAACCCAAACAAAATTTGTCCTCCACTCCAAGCAGGCACAGTTCCTCTACCACCTTTTAGATGCAAATTTCATCATTAGCCATCCCGCCTTAGGGCTTAATCATATGTTAAAGACTGGCTACTGTGATAAGGGATCGACTAATCTCCCTTATGCATGGCTTGTGTCTAGGATATGCAGACACACGATGTGTGAGGTGGTGGGGACTGATAAAATTCCGAGGCTTCCCACGATGCTCAACAATCAAGAAATTGAGAAGAATTTAGGAAAATACTATTGGGAGTGATTCAAGAGGAGAAGTGACACAACTAAGAATATGTCTAATAAGTGCGTACTCTCTAGGCTCAAGTGCAAACCTGTCGCTCAAGTAATAATCCGATAAGTCGGGTATCGATCCTCAGGGAAATAGGACAACAGAGTTGTAACGATGTTGGATAGATGAAGAAATCCTAACTCTGACTCTAAAAAGAAAGGAAAAGATGATTTGTTTTGAGAATTGGCTACAACTAAATGCAATTTTGACATTATGAAAGAAATAAAACTATTCTAAATTACCTAAATTACTGATAATGATTGAACTGAAACTTGAAATATATGATGAAGAAAATAGGACGGGAATACAATCCTTCAACCCTAGTGTATTGATGGTTTAAAACTAATCGTAAATTTAAGTGATTAATTAGACCCAGAATTTAGTACTCCCAAGCATTACGCATATAAGGTTCACGATCGCACCATAATTAATCAGAGGATGAGTAAATCGGTACACGCGATAGTGACACTCGCATTGCATTCTAAAGCATCCCGATTACCCAGAAGCAAACGAGATCCAAATATCTACAATGGTTGTGTTTCTACACAATACGGTCATAATAAATCATTAAATTTTAAGGATTAATTTTATACACATGCAACTACCACATCGGGTTAGGTTCATGCATCCCGACCCTTAAAAAATTTAGCCTACCATGATGAAATTAATGAAAACGATTGTTGAATTGCAGGAAATCATGATTAAACTAAGGGAGAATTGAAGAATGATGTCGAAGGAAGATTAGACAGAAGAAAGTAATCAACTAACTTACCAAAGAACTAAAAGCATTAACTAAAATTACTTGTAATCACAGAAATCTGAACAAACTTCAAATTTGGAATTAAAATTGCAATAAATCTTTAAACTAGGGTCTTGTAGCAACTTTCTCTCTCTAACTACCTCTAAAAGTTTTAACTGAAAAGGGAAAAATTTAGATGAATTTTTCCACCCTAAAAATGATAATAAATCGAGTTTAAATTCCCTACAAGACTCCAAGAGTTTTAGCTTAACCAGGATTCTCCATTAGAGGAAGAATAAAAAACCAAAATTGCGACAGTCGGACCGGTTCGGTCCTCCTTTGGTTCGGTTCGGCTTGGATTGGATTGGTTCTTTTCTTTTCTGTTCGGATCAGTCCGATACGGATCGGTTCTTTTAATTTTTATCAACTTCGATCCGTCTTCGGTCTGGGGTTCACTGGAACTTTGCATTTCGGATCGGTCCCCACGTGACCCCAATGAGACCGGTTCGTCGAGTGTCCTTAAGAACATGCCCTTATCTGCTGTTTTTGTTTAGTATCTCTACTTATTGCTAGTTTTTTTGGTTAGTTTTGAGTACTGTAACTTGAGGGAGAGAGTACATTTACTATATTTTCTATTTTTGGTTTCTAATCCCACGTACCCAACTTGATATTATTAATGAAATTTCTTAGTTTATTTTTCTTATTTGCATTTGTATATATCTCTTTATTGTTATTTTTTGTACCAACATATTAATAGGTATGCCGTTGTGCTTCTCAGGATTTTCCCCTTATGGGGTGACATTTTCTCACCTTCTTTTCCATTTTTGTCCCTCCTAAGATTAGGGATAATGTATATTTCAAGTTAGGGGGTGTGAATTACATTTCTGCTACCGATTAACATATTATTAATTCGCTTTTATTTATTAATTTAAAAAAATTCAAATTTAAAAATTCAAATTCTTCTTTTTCTCCCTTGTCTCTAATGATTATGTATATAACGGTGATTTATTCTTAGAGTTTATGATTGATTAGCCTTTAGCCCGTATATTGTTAGCATTGTGAATAACTTCATGAAATTAAATCGCGAATCCCATGAGCAAAATACACAAATATTTGTTTATGATTTGGTTTAAATCTATTCTAATTCGTTGATCATAAGCGCAAGCTATGCACTTGCATAAGTGAGATTCAAGACAATCCTTCAATTGTGAGCGTATACAATTACTCTTTCTCTTTCTCAAAAAACCTATCTTATTGAAAATCTCACTTTATTTTCATTGATTGCATATTAATTCAATTCATCATGAAATAGACACTTGAGCATGATTTTCAATAGTGTTGTGTCCCGATAATCACGTGAAACCTTAAGAAATGATTATAGGCCTTCTTTTCTATTTAACCCATACGACCTTAGCCTGACCCTTACACATTTCCTTCACCTTAGGATCAAAAAGGACTTTTTAGGTATGTAATAAGGCTCAAAGGGGTTGACGAAGGAAATGTGTAAGGGTCAGGCTAAGGTCGTATGGGTTAAATAGAAAAGAATTATCCTTTAAAGTGGATTTCACCTCGATTAAAATGAATTATCCTTTCATGAGATTTTATTTTTCATTTTTAAACATCGCTCTTCATTGAGGACATGTGCACGGACAAGTTTCCATTTACAATTACGCCTTATGCCCACATGTCCCCTGTGTGTTACATCCCATTTCTCAGTGCTTTCATTTGTTGAGTGTAACAATCGGAGAGAATTCGAGGCATGTATGCTTTAGCGTCTTTATGGATTATGAAAGCTTTGCCAAATCTAAATTACAACATGTGTCCACTTATTTAATATTTCTGTGGTTTCAATTTTAGTTGAAGCTCCCCTTATAATGTCAATAATTGACGACTTATGAGAATCATTCACTTTGTTAATCGATTATTATTTTTTTATTATTGTTGAGTTATGCATCGATTTTCTGGTTATCATTGTATGAGTAGACTTAATATTTGTGCGTATCATCCCTGGAAACCCTCACGAGAAAACACTCGTCCTCTAGGTTCGCCTAAAGGTTCAACGGATTATTGCATACCCTAAATGCAATCGTTCGTCCGCGAAAGTGCCATTTTTCTTCTTTGAACATATTTCTTCTATTATGGTTTTATTGATGGCTCTTGTTTCTTCATACTTCATTGCTCGGGACTAGCAATGTCTAAGTCAGCGGTGTGATTAGTCACATTTATTGCATTTAATACCCCGTTAATTAGTGCATTCTAGCATTCCCGTGCATGTTATTCCCTATTCTTATGCTCATTTATTGATTAACCCCTATTTTCATTAGGGATGGCAAAGCATGTTATTGGGTCGTGTTTTCACCTAACACGACATGACAATAAAACATTAAACATGAACACAACATGACACGAAGTTGTGTTTTTTAAAGTGCCATGAACACAAATCACGTAAAAACACGACACGACACGATTAATACGATTTTTCTAAATTACCATGATTTACACAATCAATTTTTTTCCATAATAACATGATTAACACGAAACCGATTTGAACAATTTTTTGTTAAAATTATAGCTATAACGTGACAAATTATTATTTAAGTCCACATAACTTGTTAAAGATGTTAAATCCATATAATAATATGTTAAAGCTACTTACTTCTAATTTAAAATAACCTGTTAAAGACACACGTAATCTGTTAAAGCCACATAATCTATTAAAGATAAATATGTTATCTTATCATTCAACAAAGCCACATAATCTATTAAACCAAGCCACAATGCTACATAATAGTGCTAACTTATCATTCAACCAAGCCACATAATCTATCAAAGCCAAATATGTTATCATCCAATATAACAGGTTACATAATATGTTATCATCCAACCAAAAAAGGATTATGTGTGGCAACATAACAGGTTACATAATCTGTTAAAGCCACATAATCTATTACAGGACCTGTTAAAACCTAAAAATAGTTACACATAATTACAGCCACACCCACACATACAATAGTGTTTAAGCTGGAAAGAAAGAGTGTTTAAGATGGACAAAAAAATAATAAACCTCGTGTTTAAACTGGAAAAAAAAAACACTTCTTATGCTCCAAAAACATCCACAACCCTTTACAATCAATCCAACGAATCAACCCCGCATTAAATTAGAAGTAAGTTACTTTCAAAACAATTTAAAATTTCTTAAACAAGTGATAAAAGTTATCAATTGAATTACCTAGACTATGGTTTTAACCTTGGTCTCCAATTGAATTATATCTTCGGTTAATTCAAGTAAACTTAACTCATAATCACCAACAAAGATAAGTAGGTAAAATCCAATTAAATAAATATTAAAATTAGTTATGTCATGATATAAATTATTACTCAATCGACTCGATTATACCTTTTACTCCAAATAATCAATCTCTTTTGCAAATCAAAGCCGCTATCGTCTCAGCTTTTAAAGCACTTCGAAATTGATTAAGAACGTGGCCTCCATTGCTAAATGTGGATTTCAGTGCTACGGTTGATATTGGAATGCTCAAAATGTGACGGGCCATGCAAGAAAGTTTTGGATAGCAATATTGATGGGTTTTCCAAAAACTAAGAACATCCAACTCTTCCTCCAAATCACTTCTCCGCTGATCCAAATACATTTCAAGTTGCGTTTTTTATGCACAAACATATTCTAAACTCTCATATGTAGAAAATTCCTATATTTAAACAACAATGACCAATTAGGTAAAAATAATAATATCCAATTCAGTAAAATTTAAAGAAAATAATATATGCATTAGAAAAACTTTTAAAAAAATTACCTTAAACATGCATTTTGTGCTTCTACTTAGTGTTGTTTCTTTACTCCTCTCCAATGCGAGATTAGAACTAACACACTCCTCAAAAGATGTTGATGTAAAAGGTGATTTTTACACATACTCACCAAAAAGAGAAACAATTTTTTCACGAACAAGAGCACTTTGATATGAATCGGAGCCAAAAAGTTTCTTATATACAAACTTAACAAATTGTAACTTATAACGAGGATCTAAAATTACCCCCATTGCCAAAATCAAACTATAATCACACAAATATTTTGAAAACTTGGCATACATTTTAGAAGCCATCTCCCTCATAAATCTATCTGAGCTTTTCATTTCTTCTTTTAACGTTAGCTCAATTATGAAAACAAAAGGAAAATACCAGTTTGAAGGAGGGTATTTGTTTCCCAAAAAAATACAACTAACTTCATTAAAAAAAACTCTAAAAAACTATATATTTTTTCAATTTTACCCCATTCTTCTTGATTTGGCCAATGTGTGAAATTAGAATCGCTCAATGCTAAATGAACAAAGGCACGGCGATTGATAATAGCACTCTCAATCAAAAGAAAGGTTGCATTCCACCTAGTTGGAATATCTTGACGCAAACCTTTCTTAGGGCTTGAGTTAACAAACTTCACACATCCATAAACTTATGTGTTCTCACTTGTGACCCTTCAACATACTTCACACACTCACGAACTTAACCCCCCCCCCCCCCAATTGCTTTCAACCCATCTTGCCCAATTAAATTCAAAACATGTGCACAACATCGAAAAAGAAAAAACTCACCATTACTCAAAAGCGCACTCTCATTATGTAGTTGACTTTTTAACAACTCTACAAATCTATAAGTACTTGACGCATTATTCAATGTCATGGTAAATGATTTCTTTCCAATCCCCCATTCCTCCAACAAAGAAGATATTTTTTTCAGTCAAGCAAATGTCGTTATATGGAGGTGTCATAAATTGAAAATTTAGAATTCTTTTCAAAAATTTCCACTCTTTATTAAAAAAATGTGAAGTTACGCAAATAAAATCATCGGTGTTTATGGAGGACCACAAATCAGATATCAAGGAAATTCTACTGGGAGCACTTCAAGCATGTGCTTAAGATTATTTTTTCCTTTTAATGCATTTTAACACATCGACTTTAGCGGTATTCCTTGAGATGGGGATGACATCTTCATACAAGTATCGAAAAATAGCACTAATGCCTTCATATTCAACAAGTTGAAAAGGCAAGTCATGTAAAATGATGGCCTCACTAACCAGTTCATGGAATTTGTCAGCATTAAATTTAGTGCTATGCATTGCCAAAGACCCTTGTTTAGGATTAATAACTAATTGCCCTATATCACCCCTATCCCTCTTTGGGCACTTTTTCAAATGATTTCTCAAACTTCTGGTTCCGATTTGAGTTTCACATATATAACGTCTTCCACATTTTTTACATTTATCCCTTTTCCTACCGTCATCTCCTATAGGAAGCATATCAAAGTATAGCCATGCCGCAGACCAGCATTCTCTTTTACGATTAACTTAATGATCGTCTCCTATTAATTTAACTTTAATTGGAACATCAACAATATGAGCATCATCATCTTCGCAAGAATGGTCCTCTCCAATCCCCTCCTCCTTTTCTAAAATAGTAAAAATGAAAAGATAGTAACTAATCACAATATAAATGAAATAAAGATGGAAATCAATCACAACAGCAATCTCAATCACGGAAAGGAAACAATTCACAGCAGCAAGCTTCACAAGTTTTTTTTATTTTCAAAAAAAAAACTCTCAAGAAAATAATGGTTTATTTTTCATCATATATATATATATATATTGTGTGTGCCTTATTTAAGCTTTCATAGGTCTCGAGAATCCAAGATATGAAGTTTGGTTGAATCATGGGAAAGTTTCATTGAAAGTCACAAAGTCTAGGGAAATTTTGTAAATTCGGCATTCGAGTTTTATTTATTAACTCTTCACGAAAGTTGATTCCCTTCGACGCATCTTCGCGTGGCCTCCAATAGTGAATGAATATGAGTTGTATCGAAGAATTTACGGATGATTCTACAGAGCTTGGGCAAAATAAACCCATTCCAGCCCCTTCCTTACTTTGAGAGCAGTTGCAAATTGATTCGGGCCACAGGCCGAATCGATTTGATTCCTTCTAGTGCTAGCCTTTTTCCTTTGTGAATCGATTCATCCTATTTTCAAATCGATTCTCGCCTGTTCTAGCTTATTACAATTATTCCATCCGAGATATTTTGGTGGGTTTCACTCTTTGTTTCCCTTTTTGTAAATATCAGTTTTTTTACTTTGAAAGTTTCCAGCATTAGAAACTCCCTCTTCTCTCTTGTAGGTTAAGTTAATTTATATTTATCATCAATAAGTAAAGCATTGATTACCTACATGTTTGTTGTTGTTAATGAACGAAAGGTTTATTTACTTCTTCTCTACTTGTTTACTTACCTTTAATTTGCATTTATTACCATCTCTTGTATTGTTTTATGTTTCATTTGATGACTTGCTTAAGTATGATGTTCTTTTGCATGAGTAGCTTAGTTTTCATTATGAGTAGCTAGACTTATAGTTGGGGATCATGATCCAACCTTGGATGCTTGAACTTCATATTTAGGGTTTTGTTTATAATTGTTCTAATGGAACTTCATGTGTTATTATTGGAGTATCCTAGTCTCTTAACTTTCCTTGTCATGCAAGGGTAATGTTTGAAGCTTTACTATAAACCCAACCCATCTAGAAATAACTAATTAACCCCTAATCCTCCATCGATGAGTTTTGTCTCCACGTTGTTGATGTTCGGACTTAATTATTTATGCTTGATTAAAATTAATTTGAACCATATCCTATCATCGTTTTAGAAAATCTGAGGTGGGATAATGATCCTCAAACCCTTTTATCGCTTGAACTTAAGCTTATCTTAGTTCATTTCAGTTTGTCTTTGTAGCTTACACGTTCTTTATTAATTAAAAGCACTTTAGTGTAGCGGTTACTTAATGTCAACAAATCATCTCTTACACTATATCTTTGTGACGTTTAGAGAATAACTTTTAACCCACTTTAGTTCTGTTAGAGGTGTTCAATCCCTATGTAATAATATTTTGGACTTATATGGAACTACTTGTTGCGAAAGAATTGCACTTGAATTATACACTATTTTTAGAGCATCAACACTTATTGGCAACTAGCCTTTCAGGGAAGCAACTTTTTGAAAGTACAAGCTTTATTCAGAGTATTGACTTCTCAAAAGTACGAACCTCTATTTTGGGAAAATGGTATTTTTCTAAATGATGAATGTTCCCTTGGATAAAATTACCTTACTAAAATACAAAATTCTTTTAACTAGCGACTTATGGTAGCCCTCGAGGCTATAGGGTTTAAAAAAATATGAAAATAAGACTTTGAGCATATCATATAAACAAGTAATTTTAATTTTTAGATGTGTTGTTTTTAAATTTATCGTGAGGTCTCCGCACGCACCTATATTTTATGGTAAAAGGTATGATCTGGTACATGGTGATCTAAGTTCGAATATCCGTTGTGAGAGACTAAAAAACTAAAGCCTCTAAATAAACATAAAATTGAGGTAAAGTAGTTATGCGGGAGAGAAATATTAAGCACAGTAGAAAGGAAGCATATAAATAGTTAGGTACTCTTGATTTATCTTCGATGGAGTCACTACTATGACGTAGCTGGTGAGGTCCAACTATCATATACAATGTTGCATTCTGATATAAGAAAAATTATCCCTAGGAGAGTCGCCACTATGGTATTTTAGGCCCGAGCAAGATGCACATAATGTTACGCCTAGGGGGAACTATGTCACAGGGATGAGAGGAGTGCTTGTCCCCACTTCCATCGCGTGCCCTGTGGTTGGGTTATCAATTTTACGTTGGGTCGATGATTTTTCCCCAAAATGCTATTTGATACCATGTCCAGGTTATGTGCACGCCCCTTTTGTGGGTGTGTCCATTATGCGAAAGATGGGGGTTTATTCGATTGCTCAGAGTCATCATTTTTTTATATTAAAAAATGATTCGGGCTAATCCTAATATAGATTTTAAACGTTGCAGTTTGTCTAGAGATTGTTGTTGTGTGGGTTCTGGAACTGGGTTATGAGTGAAGAAGGTGTTAGGTACCCCACCTATTATGTATGCTTTCTTAATTATATGTTTATTATTTCTCCTTCCTTGAGCTCACAAGAAAGACCTGGTATTTCACCTACGTACCCAAGAAGAATTGGGATCAAAGCATACGTACTTTGGTTGTAACACTTGTTCGAACATGATGTGTGTTTAAATGTAGGGCTTGTCTTGGAGAGGGGAGGATTGGTCAATAGAATATCAAAGTGCGAGTGAACTCGAAAATGTCTGATAATGACCCATAACATTATTGTATTTGGGTGGTTACTAGACAAAAAGCATGATCCTTCATATTAGTTTGAGGGTCTAGTGTTAAGTATGTCATATGTTAAACATCCATCGAATGGGAAGGCAGAGGTAGAAATATGGAAAGTTAGGATTAGGGACGGAGGCATCCCTGGTAGATAGTACATCATAAGATGTATAATAAGGCTTGGGATTTACGAATTTAGTTTGGTATAGCGCCTACGTACCCATGGGTACTCGGGATCAAAGCCAACATAGTTTACCCAAATGGATTTTAATATATATATATATATATATATATATATATATATATATATATATATGGGGGTAGGATAAAAAATGGCGGCATCCATAGGAAATAATACGCCAAGAGGCATATTATGAGGCTTGGCTTCATGAGTATAGCTCGCTATAGCGTCTACGTACCCATGCAGGCTTAGGATCAAACTCAATGTAGTTTCCTTAAGCAGGTTTATTTTCAAGCGTAGGCAACAGGATACCAAGTATACAAGGTACAACGGTGCAATATCAATATAGTCTAGTCCTTAATATAGCATTTTCGTTGTGTAGGATTAATATAATCATTTTCTCCTAAAATATTTTGTTCAAATGTGGATGTTTGAAAAGTATTAAAATTAAAAAGCATACCCAGGGTGTTGTGCAAAGACAGGCTTTGTTCGCCTGGAGAAGTGGTGAGTGTAGTCAAATTTTAGACATTGTCCTGCAAAGTTTCGCATTGAATGCGGCTCAATACAACTCTCCCAAGAATTTGTTTTTGAAAGGTATGTTTTGATGTTTTTAATTTGGAATCATGGAATTTTGTTTGTATTATTTATCTTATGAATATGTCAACTGCCACGACCCCGTCCCAACATACTAGTGCGGAATGAGTGTCTTGACATGCCACCAAGGCAACAAATATTCTGACTTAAATTGTTTTCTTAATTAAATACAACGAAAATACAATTACATGGTTATGAATCGCAAAATACTGAAATTAAAGGAATTACGTCATCAGAGATTTCTAAAAAGAAACTTCATTTATATTACAAGTAACAATGAGTTACAACTTAAAACGAAATTTAAAACTTATTACAAGAGGGCCAAACATGCTATATATGATATAACAAACTTTTTACTTAAAATAACAAAAAGAGCTCTAAAAGATGGATGTTCCATATAGTCCTTTTACGTTCCCTCCAAGCCTACTTATTTCCTAAAAATGGTTAGGTATACAACATCAGCTAAAAGTCGAGTGAGGTTTAATCTCTAGACATTCCAAGGTTTTGTTCAGAAAAATGGTACCTATTCAAATCCAAAGAGTAGACATATACATATATGGATAGGAATTTGTTGTATAAAATTTGAGATGACAGTAAATAAAAATGAATTGCACAGAATATAACAGATACAAAAAATCACTTTACAAAATCTTTTTCTTTCAATCATATCATTTTAATGGCCAAGTACACTCTAATACCGTATTCTTCTACCGTATTATTCATCGGTAGTTGAGGGTCAATCGAACTTGTTCGTCACAACGCTTTATTTAGGGCACACCAGCGATAACCCAGCTGGGTAGGTCAGCCAGTAAGAGAGGTCCCTTAGGACGAATCTTATTTCCAATATTAAATATCATTTTCAAAACTCTTTTTAATTGGTATGTCTATATGGACAAATATAAACATATCACAAGGAATCAATCATCGGTATCAGATGAATTTTGGGAATAAAAGCAGTTCAAAAAATACATATAGTTTGCATAATATCATATAATTAAAGCGCACAAGGAATGTTAGAGTACTCACCTAGAACAGAAGTCTGAAGCTATAGATACAGAGTCTTGGATCGCTCGCTACTCTTCAGACGAAACTTCTTCTCAAACTTTCCTCGCGCTTTCTCTCACTATTTATTTGTAAACTTCTGGCATAATTTGGTATAATAGCTGATCCAAAGGTTTTATTATAGATTTTCAAAGGTATTTAGGTGTTGACACGTGTTTGGGTGATAAGGCTTTCATTTTAATGAGTCAGCTTTCACATATCGCGTTGCGGAGCAGCCTTGCAGTCTTAGTTCACCAAACGGCGACACGTGTTTTAAATTTAAAGGATTGACATGTGTTTTATCCTTTCCTATAAAGGCGACACGTGTGTGGTGAAGGTGTCCAAAAGAAAGCACGAGGTGGAAAGTTATTATGGGTATAAGGGTTATTTTACACATGAAGGGTATTTTAGTAATTTTACACCATACATTTTCAATATTTCTTAGAGGTCCTTGAAAATATTTTATTTACAAAATAGTAGTTTATATGTTTTCATTTTAATCCTTAAGACTTTCTTTATTTAAAATTTAGTCCCTAAAGTTTCATAAAATTATATTTTCTACCCCAAAACTTATCTTTTAACTTAGGATATGCTATTAGACTTTGATTTGATCCATTCTGCTGAAGAAAAAGGTCATTTTAAGGTGTTTAAATCGGTCTAACTAGCCTCCCCTTCCAACCAATCAAAATATAACACATGGTGTGGTAATAAGATAAAATACAACTTAAAGGATGGACAGATTTTCCCTTATTTCGTAATTTCAGTATAACTTCTTACTCGGACCTCCATTTAACACAAAGTTTATTGTGTTACAAACCTAATTCATATATCTACAACTTTTTAGTTTTTACCTTAAGTCAATTATTATATTATAATGGTAAAAACTAGTCTTTAATATGAACATTCCTATCGAAAAATTTTAAAATTTTATGTTTGTAACTAGTTTGATATTTCAGGATTTATGAAGGGAGGATTAGACAAAAATAATAAATTAACATTATTCATATCAGATATGAAATAATAAAATATTTAAAACTATATATGAACATATAAAAGGGTGGTCATTACATCATACCCTCCTTATAAAAAGTTTGGTCCCCAAACTTTACTTACAATAATTTCCAAACAAGTATGGATATTTCTCTTTTATTTCATCTTACCGCTCCCATGTTTCTTATTCAATGGAATGATTATGCCAAAACACTTTGACCAATGGAATTACCTTGGTTCGTAATATTTGATCTTAATGGTCCAAAATTTCTATCGGATGCTCAATGTATGACAAATCTTCTCTAAAATGAAGAGGTTAGTGACTTAGGATATGAATTGGATCTGGGACGTATTTCTTCATTACTGACACGTGGAACACATTATGCACACTAGAGCATTCAGGAGGTAAAGATATTATATATGAAACAGCTCCTATCCTCTCAAAGATTTCAAAAGGTCCTATGTATCTTGGACTCAATTTCCCTTTCTTTCCAAATCGGATTACTCCCTTTGTTGGTGATACTCGTAAGAACACATAATCTCCTCTTTGGAATTCCAACTCTCGTTGGCAATTTTCAACATAACTCTTTTGACGGCTTTGATTGATTCAAAGTCGGTTTTGCATCAATTTCACTTTCTCTGTTATGATCTAGATCAATTCTGGTCCCAATAATTTTCTTTCTCCAACTTCTACCCAACATGTAGGGGAACGACACCTTCTACAATAAAGTTCTTCATACGGAGCCATTTGAATACTTGCTTGATAACTATTATTATACGCAAATTCCACTAATGGTAAATGATCATCCCAATTCCCTTTCAAATCAATTACACGTGCCCTAAGCATATATTCTAAGGTTTGAATTGTTCTCTCAGATTGTCCATCTGTTTGACGGTGAAAAGAGGTGCTAAAATTCAATTTTTTTCCCATGGCTACTTGTAGGCTTTTCCAGAAGCGAGACACAAAATAAGGGTCACGATCCGAAATAATTGAAATCGGAGTTCCATGAAGCCTAATAATTTCTCGTACGTACAACTTAGCTAACTTTTCTAAAGAATGGTTAATCTTAATGGCAAGAAAATGAGCAGATTTAGTTAACCTATCAATAATTACCCAAATAAAATCATTACCAATTGAACTCCTTGGTAAACCTATCACAAAATTCATAGTAATATGTTTCCATTTCCACTCAGGGATAGGTAGGGGTTGCAGTAATCCTGATGGTTTTTGATGTTCAGCTTTTACTTGTTGACAAATCAAACACTGAGATACAAATTCTGCTATCTCCCTCTTCATGTTATTCCACCAAAATACTTCTCAAAGATCCCTATACATTTTTATACATCCGGGATGAAATGTGAATCTTGAGTACTGACATTCCTCCAAAATTTGCCTCTTTGATTGGGCATCAGATGACACACACACTCTATTGCCATATCTCAATATATCATCTCGTATCAAAAATTCAGTTCTCTTACCCTAGATGACTTCTTCTCTAATCTTCTTCAGTTGTGGGTTATTTACTTGCGCAATTTTGATCCTTTCCATAAACATAAGTTGTACTTGTAAGTTTGCAATTAATCCTCCTTTGTTATAGATACGTACATCTATTTCCATACTTATCAAATCCCTTAACAAAGGTTCCTGATTTGTAATGAGACATGCTAAATTTGTTGTAGACTTCCTACTTAAAGCGTCGGCTACTACATTAACTTTCCCCGAGTGATAGTGAATATGTACATCATATGCCTTCATCAATTCTAACCACCTCCTTTGTCACGTATTCAATTCTTTCTGAGTAAATATATACTTCAAACTCGTATGATCGATATAAATCTCACAAGTCTCAATATACAAATAGTGTCTCCAAATCTTAAGAACAAAAATTACAACTGCTAATTCTAGGTCATGGGTTGGATAATTATGCTCATAGGTTTTTAACTATCTCGAGGCATAAGCTACTACTTTTCTATTTTGCATTAGCACACATTCCAAACCATTTTTAGAAGCATCACTATAAATCATAAATCTCCCTGTCCCGAAAGGAATAGTCAAAATTGGGCCCGTTACTAATCGATTCTTAAGTTCTTGAAAACTATTCTCAACTTCCTCAGACCATTCATATTTCACCTTCTTTTGGGTTAACCTAGATAGATGTTTGACAATATTAGAAAATCCTTTAACAAATCTTTGATAATAACCAGTTAATCCAAGAAAACTATGAATCTCTGTCACATTAGTTGGTCTAGGCCAATCCAGTATAGCTTTGATCTTTTGAGGTTCAACCGACACTCCCTCCTTAAAAATGATATGTCCTAAAAAAGAGACACTAGGCAACCAAAACTCACACTTCTTTAATTTTCCATATAATTTCTCCTTCGTAAGAATTTGCAGCACTATCTCAAAATGCTTTTCGTGTTATTCAATACTCTTGGAATAAATAAGGATGTCATTAATGAAAAAAAACCACACATTGATCCAAATATTTCCTAAACGCTTTATTCATCATATCCATAAAAGTGGCTGGTGCATTAGTTAGTCCAAAGGGTATCACAAGAAATTCATAATGACCATCTCTAGTACGAAAAGTTGATTTTGAAATATCATCTTCCGTAACCTTCAATTGGTGATAGCCTGACCTAAGGTCGATCAATCTTTGAAAATACTTTTGCACCTTGAAGTTGGTCAAACAAATTATCTATACGAGGTAAGGGATAATTATTCTTAATGGTAACCTTATTTAGTTCACGATAATCTATACATAACCTCATCGTCCCATACTTCTTTTTAACAAATAACACTGGATCACCCCAAGGGGATACACTTGGTCTAATAAAACCCTTATCTAACAGATCTTGTAATTGAACTTTTAATTCCCTTAGTTCTAATTGTGCCATGCGATAAGTTGGTTTTGATATTGGTATAGTTCCAGGAACAAGGTAAATCGTAAACTCTATTTCTCTACTAGGAGGTAGACTGGGTAAATCATCTGAAAAAACATCTAGAGAATGCTTAGCTATGGTAATATATTCTAAACTACTCTCTTTTATTTGAAAATCAATAACACTTGCAAAGAATCCTTGACATCCCTTCTTAAAAAAGCTACAAGCTTGCATTGCAGAGATAATATATATGGGAGATAGGATGTCAGTTCCTTCAAAACTAAATTTTGGATGGTTAGGAATTTGGAAAGTAACTCTCTTCTCAAAACAATCTACCTTAGCATGATATGATGCTAACTAATCCATCCCCAAAATGACTTCAAAGTCTCTTATGTCTAAAACTATCAAATCGACGAATAGTTTATGACTACTAACATTTATAGGGCAAGAGTTATATACTAATGTTCCTGTCAATAACTCACCCGAAGGAGTAGAAACGTGTATGCTATGATTCAAGGGTTCAGGAATATTAAGAAAGCGATTAGCAAAACGTACAGACATAAATGAATGGATAGAACCAGGATCAATTAAAACTTGAAAAGGTTATACACATATAGAAAGTGTACCTGACACTACTTCATTAGAGGCTTTTGCATCAGAAAGATTAAAAACTCTATGTTGTCTGCCATGATCCATATTGTCATTAAAAGTCTTTATCGGCGCCTTTCCTTTGTTTGGGCAATCTCTCATTTTATGTCCCTTTTGGCCACACCCAAAGTAACTTCCTGTCTCCAGGTAACATGGTTGCCCTCTATGAATATTACCACACCATTGGCATCTATCAAAATTAAAGGGTTTATTTTCTAAAGGTTGTCCTATATTAGGTATAGTCCTAAAGGGTTTGTTATTGAGGTTCTTTCCTCTTTATTCTCCAAACTTCCTCTTCCCCTCTTTAACATGATTATATTCTTCACTATCCTTGTCAACTATTGTTTCCCTAGCCACCACGTCATTATATGATGTCAAGTTCAAGATGGAAATTTGACTGTGAATATTCAACCTTAACCCACATTCAAACTTCTTAGCTTTTAAAACATCGCTTATCACAACATGAGGTGCAAAATGGGATAACTCGTTAAACTTTGCCTCATATTGACTAACTGTCATATTACCTTGAACTAGACTCATGAAGTCAGCTAATTTTTGGTCTTGCATCGTTTCGAGAAATTATTTCTCGTAGAAGATCACTAAGAAGATATTCCAATCTATGGGATTATTCCTTTCGTCGTGTATTCTATTAGTCATTCTCCACCATTGTTCGGATTCACCTTCTAACATGAATGTTCCAAAAGAAACCCTTTGTTCATCTGTATACTTAAGAACATCGAACATCTTTTCCATTTGCATCACCAAATTTTATGCTTCAGTGGGGTTAGGAGTACCTTTAAAAGATGGCGGGTTCAAATTCTTGAACTGTCCAATAGTACTACTTAGTTCAAGATTTCTTGGTGCTTCATTATTCACCTGATGCTCCACAATTCTTGCTAGACTTTCAATTTCCTTGTATGCACCTTTCAGTCCTTCCATATTTGAACCACTATTCCCGTAGTTGATCTCGTCTTGGTCATTTTCTATAGTCATGGCCAAACATAAGACGTATTATACTATCTCAAGATTGCAAATTAGAAGAACATTTATATATATAGACAATTATATATAGACTGTAAGACATATGGTGGGTTATCACATAAGTTGGATATTTAATCCTATATCCTATGTATGGAAACTTGAAATCGATAACATTCGAAACTTATGTTCAGTAGTTTACGGGTTCATAACCTATGCTCTGATACCACCTTTGTAACGACCCCGTCCCAACATAGTAGTGGGGAACGAGTGTCTTGACATGCCACCAAGGCAACAAATATTCTGACTTAAATTGTTTTTGTAATTAAATGCAATGGAAATACAATTACATGGTTATGAATCGTAAAATACTGAAATTGAAGGAATTACGTCATCAGAGCTTTCTAAAAGGAAACTTCATTTATATTACAAGTAACAATGAGTTACAACTTAAAATGAAATTTAAAACTTATTAAAAGAGAGCCAAACATGCTCTATATGATATAATAAGCTTTTTATTTAAAATAACAAAAAGAGCTCTAAAAGATGGATCTTAAATATAGTCCTTTTACGTTCCCTCTAAGCCTACTTATTTCCTGAAAAGGGGTTAGTTATACAACATCAGCTAAAAGCTGAGTGAGGTTTAATCTCTAGACATTCCAAGGTTTTGTTCAGAAATATGATACCTATTCAAATCCAAAGAGTAGTCATATACATAAATGGATAGGAATTTGTTGTATAAAATTTTAGATGACAGTAAATAAAAATGAATAGCATAGAATATAACAGATACAACAAATCACTTTACAATATCTTTTTCTTTTAATCATATCATTTTAATGACCAAGTCCACTCTAATACCATATTATTCCCCGAAAGTTGAGGGTCAATCGAACTTGTTCGTCATAATGCCTTATTTCGGGCACACCAACGATAATCCAGCTGGTAAGGTCAGTCAGTAAGAGAGGTCCCTTGGGCCGAATCTTATTTCCAATATTCAATATCATTTTTAAAACTCTTTTTAAGCGGTATGTCTATATGGACAAATATAAACATATCACAAGGAATCAATCATCGATATCAGATGAATTTTGAGAATAAAAATAGTTCACAAAATATACTTAGTTTGAATAATGTCATATAATTAAAACGCACAAGTAATGTCAGAGCACTCACCTAGAACAGAAGTCTGAAGCTATAGATACAGAGTCTTGGATCGCTCTTTAATCTTCAGACGAAACTTCTTCTTAGACTTTCCTCGCACTTTCTCTCACTATTTCTTTGTAAGATTTTGGTATAATTTCTTGTAATGGCTGATCCAAAGGCTTTATTTATAGTTTTTCAATGGTATTTAGGTGCTGACACGTGTCTGGGTATTAAGGCTTTCATTTTGGTGAGTCGGCGTTCACGTGTCGCGTAGCGGAGCAGCCTTGCAATCTTGGTTCACCAAACGACGACACATGTTTTAAATTTTTCTAAGGGATTGACATGTGTTTTATCCTTTCCTATATACGTGACACGTGTGCAGTGGATGTGTCCAAAAGAAAGCACGAGGTGGAAAGTTATTAAGGGTATAAGGGTCATTTTACACGTGAAGGGTATATTAGTAATTTTACACCATACATTTCAATATTTCTTAGAGGTCCTCGAAAATATTTTATTCACAAAATAGTTCTTTATATATTTTCATTTTTACCCATGAAACTTCTTTATTCGAAATTAAGTCCCTAAAGTTTCATAAAATTACATTTTCAACCCCAAAACTTATCTTTTAACTTAGGATATGCTATTAGACTTTGATTTGATCCATTTGGATGAAGAAAAATGTCATTTTAAGGTGTTTAAGTAGGACTAACTAGCCTCCTCTTCCAACCAATCAAAATATAACACACGGTGTGGTAATAAGACAAAATACGACTTAAAGGATGGACAGATTTACCTTTATTTTGTAATTTCGTATTAGTTCTTGCTCAGACCTCCGTTTAACACAATGTTTGTTGTGTTACAAACCAATTTCCTATATCTACAATGTTTTATGTTTTACCTCAAGTCAATTGTTATATTATAATGGTCAAAACTAGTCTCTAATAGAACATTCCTACCAAAAAGTTTAAAATTTTATTTTTGTAACTAATTTGATATTTCATGATTTTTGACAGGAGGATTAGACTAAAATAATAAATTAACACTATTCATATCACATATGAAATAATACGACATTTAAAACTATATATAAACATATAAAAGTGGGGTCATTACATCAACCCTAAACACAAGTGGATTTTGGGTGAAAAAACTAGGCTTAAACAAGTATAAACGTTGTAAATTGCATACTCACTCCCCTACACAGGGGCCCGATTTAGAGAGGATGCACAATTATATATTTTATATAACAATATATATGTGGAGTGTTGCCCTAAAGTTTGTACTAAAGTTCTTTACCCTTGCGGAGAAAGTCGACCTTTTGCTTTCGGGGGAATTCCCGCATTTTCGTGCTTTTTAGTTGGGGAGTGCTTTGGCTTGAAATGTTGAATTTTGTAGAATTCATACGTAGGTTTGAATCTATTTTTCTCTTAGATGCCTCTTTTCGGGAGTACAGACCTCTTTTGTGGGAGACTCTGCAGAAATACAAGTTTTTCGTTTAGAAAAATTGACTTTTCTTAAGTACAAGACCTTCAAAAGTTCTCAAAAACAAGCTCAATTATTTGAGGCACTCGGGATTAAGAAATAAGAAAACTTAATCAATGTTGGGTTTTTTTATCTAGATTCATAGTAGAAATCCGTGAAATTGTGGATGGGGACCTCTATTTATAGGGTTTTGGAGGGCAGTTTGGCCGATCGGTAAAAAGTTTTGAGCCATTGATTTTTAATCAAAAGTTGAGGAAAGATTTTGATAAGATCTGGTGTCAGAGGCCTTTGGTCATTCGCCTAAATCCTTTGGACAAACATTTATTGTTGGGGAATCCTTCTTTATCCAATCAGATAACGGACCCAGAAAGTTGTTTGTTGGTTTCTCAATGAATTAACTAGCTTTTTTGGTTTTGTTTATTTATACTTTGGCCCTATATTCTTAGGTTTCCTGTGTTTTTAACACTCAAAGCTCTAGTGTAGGTTTAGAAAGTTGGGTTTTATTTGGAATATAATGAATTGTCCAGAGAGCTTTCCTCATGGGAAACATAAATGAATAAGCATGCATAAAATACGGATAATGTCATAAAAATAAGAAAAATATCAAAAATTACTAGAGTCCAATAAGTAAGGCACAATATATTTGCATCAAATGAAAGAATAAAGGAGAAAGAATGAAATGTATGAATCGATGGAACAACGACCTCCACCAATCCAATGAAATCAAATCCTACTCATGGCGGGCCATCTTATCCCTCTCATCATCATCACCACCACCACCACTCACAACATCTGGATCCTCGGGATGCCTATAAATCGGTCGAGATGGAGACGGACCACATGAATATTCATCAAAAGATTCATCGATCCGATCACGTAATTTGGAACCCCATCACGACGGGAGAGAACACAAGAGAGAGAGAGAGAGAGAGAGAGAGAGAGAGAACATTTAGTTCGTTGTTCATCCTCATGGACCGATGTGGGGCCATAGACCTGAATGGAATACGTGTAATACCCCGTATTTTTGTGATATTTATTTATGGGATTAATTGAATTAAATGTGTATTAATTGAGAATTAATCCGGATAAAATACTAACGAGATGTGAGTTGGTATTTGATTATAATGCGTATATATGGCAATATATGAATATTGATAATATTAAAATTATCGCGAGATAGAAATACGGCAATTTGGAAATTTTGTTGGAACGCGCGTGACAGTCGCGTCAGGAATATAATTATTTTAATTAAAAAAATTGAATTTTATTTTTATCAACCGTATGGTCATTTTGAGTGCGCCAACGTGTCCGGAAGGGTTGAAATAGTCATAAAACACTAGCCGGGGGTTTAGTTTGGGTCCCGGGGCATTTTTAGGCCATACCGGCAACTTAAAAGGGTAGTTTGGTAATTTTGGATTTTGGGGATTTATGACCAACGAATTTTGGGAGTTTAAAATAGGGAATTTCATAACCCACTAACCCATTACTAACAATTAACTGAGTTGAGGGCAACGGTAGTTTTAGGATTGGTTAGGAGAAGTTCCCAAAAAAGAAACACAACCTCCATCCTCAACCTTGAGAGAAAAGGAGAGAGCAACCTTCAACAGTCAACATCAAATTCTGAAGATTAATCCAAGGCAAGTGGTTTAATTACGTTAATTTCAAGCGAATGCTTCTTCCATGCTTAGAAATTGATATTATTGCATTGTATTGGGAGACTTGTAAAAACCCATGTAATTGGAGTTATAAATTCATGTTTTGATAAAGAGATTGCATGTAGAATTATGTTTGGGCGATTATATTGTTAGAAATACATCTTTTATATTACAAAAACGGATTTAATTGTGGATATTGATGACTTTAATTTGCTAGGGTTCATATTCATAAGGGTTGGGGGAATGTTGGGAGATTTGATAATTGGGTGTTGTTTAGGGAGACTTGACCCCATAAATATGTTAAAATACGACCTAAGTATGTTTAGGAATGATTAGGAACCTTAAAACACTGTTGGGATAATGTTTGGATGAGTTTTGAGAAGAGAAAGTTGGAGGAAAAACGAATTTAGGAATTCTGGCTCGAAACTGTCACCTCGTTAGAAGACCTGCCCAGGTCGTTCGAACGAGCTCGTTCGAACGAGCTTCTAACGAGTTGACAGTTTTCCTTCTAAAGAGTTGGATGTTCGTTAGATGCCCACTTCGTTCGAACGAACTCTCGTTCGAACGAACTCTCGTTCGAACGACCTCGTTCGAACGAGACTTCTAACGAGCTGACAGATTGGCCTTTTTGACCTGATTTGATTTCTTGTGTCCCGTAACCTTGTGTAATTGTAGAGATAACATTTCCTTGATGACTAATTGATATAGTTGGGATATTCGGGATATATTGAGGAGTAAAATATAGAAGAATGATTTGAACCAAATGATATTGGTAGATTAGGACGCGAGTGACTAATCACGATGCGAGGATAATAAATTACTTAAATGCATATAAACCGGGGGCATATAATTTATGTGACATTAACAGTTGGTATAAGAATGAGAAGTATACCACTAATAATTTATGGTAATTACTAAGATGTGTGTATGCTTAGTATATGTATATGATTTTATGTGTATGACATACCTACCATGCTTGCTATCACGGGAGGTTTGCGTTCGCTTAGGACCATCTATTCTTTGTGTGCCTACGGGGGGATATAGCTTGGTACCTCAAGGACATAGGTTAGAGAAGGACTTATTGGGAAGTTAATAAGTCTGCTGATTATGGGAGCGTAGCTATGTGCGTGACCCATGTGATGTGACTGTGTTCGCCTCCATTGTTTGTGATTGTTGTTATCTGAGAACGATTCCTGAGAGATTTGGAATGCGTGATCCTTATGTACGTGATGTACCGGGATGGATAGCAGAGTATGTGTGCACCGCAGCTTAGTCTCGGGGTGCTTGTGTTGTATATTTATGATGTGAATGATATACGGTTAAATGAACAGACTTGTCATGTTTAATTATGAGAATAATTTATAGTAACTCCTTGAGAAGATAATTAAGGGGATAACCTCCAGTAAATGGTAATGCTAATAATTGAGAATCCGAGTTTAAGTAAAGCTATCTATTCAAGTGATAACATTGGGAATTCATATTGTGAATCGAGTAGATGGGTTAGAACTGATGTCGGTTTAGTTAGATATATACCACTTAGATGGGTACTGTACGTTAGGAGTGCACGATTAGACGAGAGGTGAGTATTTCATGTGAGTGCACGTCCTAACATGTATTTTGAATTCATTGTTTTAATGTTATTAAAGCACTTGCTATTTTTAAAATACTCTCCACTTTCGGTCTCTGACCCGTTTGCTTTCAAATCTATTTTTGTAAAAACCTTTTAGGTGCCCAGCCACAAGGACACCATGCATAGGATTTCTATTCAGGTGACGAGCTGTAGCTGTTTGTGGAAGTTACAGGGCCTTGCTAGTAGACGCTTCTTTTGTCTTGACTCTATTCAGTTTTCATCATTTGTAGGGCATGTCGCCCATTTATATTAGAGACATTTCATATTTCAGTTATTCAGATTGTTGGCATGTAATTAATTCAGGATATACTGTTTTATTTATTTCAGTGGTGGGATTGTTGTGAGGGGTTTTCCTCCGGACTTATTATTAATTGTTGGTTACTTTATTGAGACTTTATGGTGTATGGTTATGATGTTCTTTCATAATACTTCACTTACTTCATATTAATCAGATTTAATTTAAAATTGGCAACTCGCTTTTTAAATACTAGGTGGTTAGTAATCATTAAAATATTTTCGACAGTGATGCTATTAACTGAACCAACTTGGCATTTTGTATTAATTTTAATAAAGGAGTAGCTACCCGGTATTTAATTATTCGGGGTGTCACAGGTGGTATCAGAGCATCAGGTTCTAGTGTCCTTTAGGATCTGTACGGCTTATTATGTTTCCTCTGAGCTTTCTTTGGTGTAGAGCCCTATATGTTAGGACTGTTGTATTCTTTTATGTATGCTTCGCTCTTCAGGTATTTTGAGTTTATAACTGCGAAACCTATAACTTTACTCTTAATTCAGATGCCTCCATGACGTTCACCACGGGTTCCTAGGAATGCACAGCCAGAGCCCCAGCCAGCACCAGTACAGGGCACCATGAATGCCGCAGAGGTTGCAGCCATTGTAGCCCAAGCGGTAAATGCCGCTCTAGCAGTTGTACAGCAGGCATCACCCCAGGCGCCAGTAGCCGCGCTAATTCAGGCACATGCTTTCCCGTCTGCTTGGGAACGTGTACGTGATGCTTTTCAGAAAGCGCACCCGCCGGAGTTCGCAGGTAGCTCCGATATTGTGGTTTCAAGTCAGTGGAGGAAAGACATTCAGAGTCACTTGAGGATGTATGAGTGCACTGATGTTCAGAAGCAGGTACTAGATACTTTCAAGCTAGTGGGATCTGCACTGCAGTGGTGGGAGTCTATTACCACCGGGGAGGAGAGAGATACTCTCACGATACAGGAGTTCTGGGTGCGGTTCGACCGCAAATATTTTTCGTCAGCTGTTCACACGGAAATGAGGAGGAAGTTGATGAACCTCAGACAGGAGGGAAGGACTGTGGCCGAGTACGAGGCCGAATTCACTAATTTACTGAACATTGTTCCGGATGAAATACAGACCGAGGAGAAAAATATTCAGAAGTTTACAGATGGATTGACTTGGAGGATCCGTCATCATTTATTGGGGAATCTCTCGGTGGCCACTTATTCTGACGTGGTTAACGCTGCATTACTACACTGTCAGGATCACCGCTTTCACATGTCTGAGAGCAAGAGATCAGGAGAGTCCAGCCATCAGGGCAGGACTGGGGGAAATTTTGCCAGCGGGGCACAATCTGCTCAAGGACAGCATAGGCAGGGTGATCAGGGTTCCCAGCAGGGGGATCATAAGAGGTTCAGATCGGGAAATTTCAGACTCGGACAGGGAGGTTTCAGGTAGGGCCATCAGGGTCCGAACGGCCATCAAGGCCAGCAGGGGCAGAATGGTCAACAACAGTTTCAGCAGGGCCAGCAGGGCCAGGGGAGGAATGGTAACGGCCACCAGGGCCGAGGGCAGCAGGGACAGAGAGGGGGAAACTTTCCGGTGAAGTGTTACGTTTGTGGTAAGACTGGCCATAAATGCCAGGATTGTCCGGATAGGGGTAGGGCCCCGCAGCAGCAGCAGCAGGGTGCTCGACAGGAGCCGCAGAGGCCTATGTTTCCCGTCGCCCTCCCGGCACCACCACAGATGGCAGCATTACCACCCATTCCAGCAGTCCCAGTTCAGCAGGGACAGCTTCAGTATGGGAGAGTGTATCAGCTCCAGCAGGTCGCAGCCCCACAGGATCCACCAGCCATTGAGGGTATGTTCTCTATTCAGGGGACTCTGGGGCGTATTTTATTTGACATGGGGGCTACACATTGTTTCATTGCTATGAGATTTGCACGCACCATTGGGTTGTTAGACACCGCCAAGAGTACGGTTACTTGTGTAGATTCGCCATTGAGTAGGGGTTCCGTGATTTCCCTTGTATGTAGAGGCGTGAGTATAGAGATCGGGAGGTTTACTTTACCCGCGGATATGTTAGTGTTAGATATGACCGAGCATGATGGCATTATTGGTATGGATTGGCTAGTTGCATACCGAGCCATGATTGACTATTTTAGTAGGAGTATTATCTTTGCCATTCCCGGGCAGGAGATGTTTTTAGTGGCGATGCCTCGTCCTGAGGGAGGATCGTCCACTCACTTGTACTATATAGAGGAGGAGACCTCTAAGGAAGTGGTGATACCACTTGATTTGATTCATGTTGATCACGAAGTCTTATTAATATGAGAAATGGATAAGCTCGATGTTGACAAAGGTGTTTAGCATTCATCAATCGGTATGATTTTTGTTTGTCAGGGATGAAAGGAGGAAGACTTATTCCTAAGTATGGAATTCTATAGTTTGACTTTCTAAAGGAGAATAGCTTGTGTTCTACGTACTTCTCCTATAATGATAGATTTATGTTCCTATTCGATTCGACTGATAACTCAAGCCAGGGTATATGGCCAGACTAAAATCTGATGAAAATACCCGAGAGGAGTCATAAACTTCAAGCGTATGACATAGGTTTGCCTTTTGTAAACCATAGTCTATTGTGTATAGATTGGATTCTCTCATAATGATTGTTCATTAATTTTGATTCGTTGCGTTCTTTCGATTTCGATAGTCAAGGACTGTTTTCTTTAAATTTTGATAGTAGAGGAATATCTTCTTTCGATTTTTGAGGTCTAGTATTTTTACATGTTGCAATTTGATCACAAAACACCTTGGCTCGGTATAAGTGCAAATGGACTAAGTGTGGTCATTAAAGCTGAGCAACTGAGTGCGCTCTTGTTTGAAATATCCTTTTATTTTTCACATATTTCGTCCACATGTGGCTGCGCATTCAATCACAAGGATTACTTGTAGTATCTATTTTCCTTAAGATTAGCAATCTTATAGATTGGTCGGCATGGAAATTAGCGAATCTCATTGTAAAGAGAAGGATTATAATTTGAGGACATCATAAAGTGTTAGAATCGAAGAAACATAGCACGTAGGTTGTTTTACCACGGTAAGTAGATTGGTGTAATACTCGGGCGAGTGATCCATAGTTGGATGCCTACGGCGGTCCTAAGTTCATATAAGGACCTTTTAGAAGTACTGATTAGACGTACAATTTGTGACTTAGTCAGTATGTCACTTCTCGGAGTAAATAACTACCTATAGGAAGTCAGTATCAAGTTTAAGTGAATGTGTGTGGTCTGGATGACCTGAGAATTTGAGGAGTCACGGGATGTATAACCTAATATTCAAAATAATTCACAATGATGAATTAGTTGTTGACTGTATGTCATTTTTCTCTTGGTTAAGTATCGATCACTAGAGAGTGTTGCCCCGATAGATGTGCCGATATGCCTTGGCTATTAGTAAGGAATCACTAAGATTTTATTGAGTGTGATAATCATGTAAGTGGAGACTCAGGGTCTGTTATGACTAGACTAATGGTGAGAATTATAATATGTTGCATGTCCAGCTCTTTGGTGACATTCCTTTTTAAAGGGACATCTTAGTGATTGAGAATTTTGATGACCCAGAATTGAAAGATCCCTATGACTTCTAATAAGAATTGATAACCTACAGGAACTTAAGGAATTAATGGGTTAAGAATTTTGAGAATGAAATTCCCTAAGAAGGGAAGAATGTAACACTCGCCCTCGCGATGTTGATCCTACCCATAGGAGTTGGTGACTTTATGTGACCTAACTACACTTTAGACTTTGTAAGATGAACTATGGATCAAATTTTGGTAATATTGTGGCCTTAGTGTAATTAATTGGATTTAGAACTGCTTTATATTTAATTTGGAAAAAATTAGGGTCGTTCGAACGAGACCCTTGGTTATTCGAACAAGATCCTAATCTCGTTGGAATAATGCTTCAAACGACCTTATAATGACACATCTCTGTTTCACAAATCCACTCTTGTTAAAAACTCGTTCGAAGTACGTACAAAGAAGATAGTAGTTCTTGATCAAATGATATTCAATCTTATTCGAACAAGACTATAAAAAGTTGAATTTTTAGATTCAAAAAATGTTGTTAAAATCCTGTTCCTTGGATCATTCGAGTTGTCAATCTCTCAATGGAGTAGATCAAATCATAGAGGTTGTTGTTAGACTAAAGGTTAATAGTTTTAGGGGCTTTTGGTTATATATAAGAGAGAGGAGAGTGTTGGGGTCCATTCCAACACTTCTCCATCAGATTCTCTCTCTCTCTCTCTCTCTCTCTCTCTCTTGGATCTTCTCCACCAATATAGCACCACCATCTCTCCAACCTAAACCATTGTACTTTAACCCTTTTATACCGCATTTAAGCCTATAAAATCCATACACACCACATGTCTAAGTAAGACATCATTTATGGACATGTTGTTGGGGAACTTTAGAGAGAAATGAAGACAAAATTATGGCGTTTGATGGGTTTTTCATGGAGATTTCATGGAGTAAACTAGTCGAGCTAGGCAACCTCTTTAAGTACTCCTTACAAGGTGGGACGTTTCCATCACCATCTACTTCATCCTAGCACCTTTGGAGCTTCTTTGAAGTGGAAAACTCTACTTTATAAGTTTAAGTTTTAATTTCCCCAGTATTTCGTCTTGTATGTAGAGTTTTACGAGTATAATATATACATGTTTTAAGATACATATTTTCAGATGTTCTTTGTAAAATTGTTTACAAGTAATTTTCAAAGGTTTTAAGAACAAGATATATTTTCAAGAAAACATAAACATTTCATAAAATAAAATGTTTGAAATAATAATTATTTTATTGAGATATTTTATGAATGAAGTTTTGAGGTTTTCTTGTAAAAATGGATTTTTTTATGAACTTAGATATTTATTCAAGTTTTGAAGAATAAAAATGTCTTTTAGTCTTGAAAAGTTTGTTTTGCAATTATGACGAAATTTCTTAAAATTTCCTTTGTTAAATTCATTTTCTTGAATTTTTGGACATAAAATCCCTCTTCCCATCTATATAAACTTGTAGTTAATTAGCAATGAGTATACAGATAAGTTTAGGTACAAGTTTTAATGAGTTTTAACATGAAATAAGGAAAATAAAAATTTCAGCCCCTCAAGTGTGTTAATAAATGTTAAAAATGTGACAAGTGTGTTTTCAAGACTGTTGTGTTAATGAAGGGAAAATGGTGTTTTTCTTATAAACTAGTCTTCAAAATTCCAAGTGATTTCTTTGATAAAGAAAGTATTGAAGTAAAGAGATTTCAACTTGAGAAGTGTATTACTCCAAAGTGTTAAAGAAATGTTAATGAGATAAAAGCATTTAAGAAGTTAGTGAGTGTAACTTAATATTGTTTTTGAAAAGATAACACTTATGCAAATGGAGGAAAATGCATGTTTGGAAACAAATGGGTAAAATGGTAACTTTATGTAAAGGTATAATTTTACGTAAAGTGAAACATTTTTATGGAATAAAATTGTTGAAAAATGTGTTACACTAAATGGTCCTAAATAGGAGTGATTTTTGGGATGAAATCAATCTATGTATGTACAGAATATGAAATGGTTATTTTCAAGTGTAACATAAATATGAGGTGAAGTTCCTAGAATTTTGGCTTCGGTCGGTAAAGTCCAATAATGTGGACATTTGAAAAATGTCAAAATACTTTGAAAAATGACTCGGATGTGATCGAAAATAATTAATAAGGGCTCGGAGCCCTAGGGTGAAAGATCTAAAATCACAAGTGAAAGCATATAATTGTGTAGCTAGCGGTGTGAAGCTCATTAAAGTACACAGTTGTGTGGTAAACTCCAAGATAAAGACAATGAGAAGTTGTGGAACATGATAAAAAAAATATGTTGTGTTAAAAAAAATAAGAAAATACAGCCTTCGTGAAATGAAAATAATAAATCTTCCTGTTTTGGGGAAGTAATTTGGACAAAAATTATGAAAATGACTAAGTTCAAGTAAAGCATGAGTTAATAACACAAGTGAAGTGACTAATGGGTAATCGAGCAACCTAAAGTGGTTTTAATCCATAAATAATATAAGTATGTGTTGTGAATGGTTTTCAAAAGGAAAACAAGTACTTGCTAACACCGAGTGTGCGTGTATTAAAAGGTCGTTTTCAAAGAAAGTACTAAAGTGGATTTGGTATGAGTAAATGGCAAATTTAGGTAAACGAAGTGTTTTTTCCTAAACAAATGCAATTTGTTTACGTATTTAATTAGGCATTAAATTGGAAAATAAATGTTAAGTCGAGTAAAAGGGGCGGCAAAAAGGGATCTTTTATCAGATTAGTGTGTTTATATAAACTCAAAAAACATTTTGGAATAAGAGAACTCATGCGTTAGAATATGTATATCTATGTATATATGGTTTTTTCATGTGCACGTAGGTGGTACGTTATAGAGTCTATTTTCTACCGTTTGATTCTATGTTGCATTATTGTATTTCTCACTGAGCATTAGGCTCATTCATTTTCCTTTGTTATGGCAGGTTGCACGCGATTTCAAATTATGAGAGCGTTATAAGGGTAGCTATTCTTTTATTTTATGTTATTAGCTCTGAATTTTTTAGACTCCAGGGACGCTTTCCACAAGTTCCAGACGTAGCTTGATATAAATTGGAATCGTATTCTATATAAGTGAAATGTTAATTTAATAAAATTGGACTAGCAACATTATTTAGGTTGTCTCATCGCACTTTACATTTAACGTTCAGGTCGGACCGGGTTGACCCACTGGTAACTAACAAATTCGGACCGAGGTATTACACTCGCACTCCCATAGGAGGATCTTCGTATCCTCCTCATCCGAAGATAAAGGAGGGTCATATGACACCCGCACCCTAGGCACCGCAAAAACCCCTGCCACGTTATCCCCACCCAATCATCAATATGAGGGGCCACACTCTGGTACCCTATGGAGCCCATAACGAACACCTCCGGCCATATCTTAGCACATACTGGCCTAACCTGCACCGCTATACCCCATTTCCACCCAAGGCCCCATCCTAGGCCTAGTTTAAGTCTGGGGCATCAACCTCATTGTCATCTATCAAAATGGGCTCCAAATTATCCATGAATGCCAAAAAAATGCCAATCAAGTAAGAGGAGATATTTCAAAGACAGAGAGAATAAGTGAAGAGAAAAATTGGAAGAATGAAGAGTAGGTCTTTGAATGAGCCTTTTATAGGTTGCGGGCACTAAAAGGTTTAACCGTGGTTAAAAGTTTCAAATTTCATGATCGCATGGTTAATCATCTTGGCATTTTTTAAAAATCACATTTTTCCCGTGCCATTCCATTTATTTTCCTTATAAACCCACACACTTCCCTAAAAGTGGGAAATTCTAGTTTTAACCCATTCAATTTTGACGAAGAGTGCCCGCCCGCACACCTTTTTAGTCGATCGCCTCTATAGAAACCCTAATTTGCAATCGGGGTGTGAACCATGTTTATCACCTCTATCAAAATACTCTTGAAACCACAACACACTAAAAATCCCAGAATCAAGACCTTGGGGATAAAAATGCTAATAAGATAAAACCAAAATTTTTTTTAAAAAAAAACTTTGGGGGGTAATTTAACCACAGGGTTAAATGCCCCCATCCCTTTAAGCACGCAGTTAAAGCACTTTGTTCGCATAATCATCCCCTTCCCCTCTCATCATTTCGAGATCTTTGGACTTCTTTTCTCAACCCTACGCATGCCCCTACCCCCTTTTTCACCCTATATGTGTATTGTCATTTACTGCATGGTTAAAGGTCCCCATGATCGCATGGTGAAAGAACCTGTCTTGGCCCTTATAAAGAGGTCCCCACAACCATTTTATAAGTACCCTAACACCTAACATTGATTCAGTTGTCTAACTCTCTCAATCTTGAGTGCTCAATACACTCGAGATCGTTCTAAAAAGTCTCGGATCAATCACACGACACTAAACTTAACTATAAGATCATCCACAAATCAATTACATGACACCAAACTTATAATAAAAAATTATGTTTATGGGGAAAAAACTCGGATGCGTGTCTATATCTCATTCGACTTCAAAATTATATATTACAAGATACAAGAAGATATCTATTACTTGTCTCATTTTAAAGTACTTACATATTCTCATAAAAACGTTCTCTGGTTGAATAAAAAATGCTTCAAAGCACAATCAAAATGGTGAGGAAGTCAATTACCCTCCTAGACATATCACCTTGAGGCAATTCCTCCAATGAATTGCTTGAATTGAATAAATCTTGCTTTAGACCTGATCTGATGTGAATATTAATGTAGATTGAAGTTGATAATGGGATTTTATTCTTAAGACCGTGTAATGACAATTTATTTATAAAAAGATTGTCTAGTTCACTTTGAAAAGAGGATGGTGTTTGTGATAATGCTTTATATTTACGTTTATAGATATATTAGTTTATATATGTGTGTGTCTGTGTGTGTTTGTGTGTGTGTGTGTGTGTGTGTGTGTGTGTGTGTGTGTGTGTGTGTGTGTATGTGTGTGTGTTGGTCAATTGTACTTCGTAGGAATTCTAGTAAGTTGGATTCATTATGATCAATGCAGATTAGAATTTCAGTTCTAATAATATTGAGTAGTTCACATCCTAGATAGGGAGTTGACATCCTATTGGAAAGGTTATGGTATTATCCAACTAGTTTATATTAAATTATAATAACATGACTGATGGTTCGATAACTTGTATGATTGGTCAAAAAAGCATTGTGATCAGTACATCCAGGAATGTATTAAACATGACCACTTGTGAGATTTAATTCTATGGGTTGTCTTGATTAGACTTAGAAAATCTCACGCCATTTGCAAAGGGTGCATACATTCTTAATTTCGAGAATTATGCGGATTGCAATTCCAGCACAATTATTTCATTAATTGCTAGAGGTGGGATACAATTTTACACATGGTCAATTGAAACCCAGTATATTGGGAAACAGTTGTGTAAGTAAGCCTGAGATTAGAATTCAGAGGTATCCGTTCCCATGAGATATCATGGATGGATCTACCCTTCGTTATATGGAAGGCGTGTTAGTGCTAGTTAAGGAATATGGATTGTCAAAACCACTTTTTAAAATGCAATTAAATTAACGAAATTAAGAAATTAATCCGATTTTAGTCAAGAAAATTTTAAACTTACATTGGGAAAATTATTAACTAACTTTATCTTTCCCTAATCATGCTTCTAGGTGACTTTCAAGAATAAAATAAATCAATCACACAACGCCGCGATGTACGAGAAAAACAACAATGCAAAAATCCTCGGAGGGCCAAGCCACACAAGTCCACTATGTTATAGGTCTCATGTAAGACTTACTCACAGACTTGATGCCATCAATCCTTTATGCGCTTATTTGATCCTTGTTACCTTGTTCATAACCATTGTTGGATGCCTTTCAACAAACTCATAGAACAATCGCCTCCCATGTCTTGGAATTCACCAATCTTAGTTGTTTCTTGACAAGTTTAGCCATCACCCAATGCAAAATAAAGAATTCATCACTCAAAACAATCTCAATGATGTAGAGTAAATATCCTTGGTGCAAGACACATGAGATCTCAACCAACAAATTAAGATTATTCTTAGATCTCAAACATATGGCTATAAACTAGGGATTTGGAGACTTAGTTTTTGCGTATAAAAATATTTTCGCAAACCCTCTCTCTTTAAAACTACTATATCAAGTCCTTTGAACAAAAACCACAAACTCATATGAACGAGATCATCCATTTCATTCAAACCAAAACAAAGTAATTTGAACGACCTAGCTAACCTCATCTAAACGGGGATCGACCGAGATTTTAACAAGAGTATTATGCTAAGTAGAAAATTTTTGATAGAAGCTCGTTTGAATGAGATTCCCCAACTCGTTGGAAAAAGATAAAGAACTCGTTCAAACGAAAACCATTTTTTGAATGACAATAAAGTTGTGCAAACGAAATTTCAAAAACAAAAAATTTTCTTCGAATAATATTTTATAAAAATAGCCTTAATGATTGATGGATGGCCTTCCGCTCTCTATAACCATTTTTTCTCTCCCCCTTCTGTAACTGCTTTCATGGCAACGGCCTCTGAATGTCGTCCCAGACATCTGAACCATCTTCGCTGCTTTTTTCCTCTCTCAACCTGACCCCAAACCACTAAACAGAAATACTCTTAAATCCTTCGCTGACATATGTTCAACTAAATTTGATACTTCTTTAAAACCAACGGTTTCTCACAAAGGAGAAATTGCATTTGTCTTTTCTGATAATGAAATTTTACTGATGGCTTCCCCTTTCAAATTTTCACTCATTGGTCAATTACATCATAGTCGTACTTCACTTAAAACTATAAGGAAAATTTTCTTAACGTTCTCTCTCAAATCCGATTCATCTATTGGTATGTTGGATGACAGATACATCTTGACTCGTCTCAACTGTGAAGAAGATTTTCTCTACATGTGGTTAAGGAATCTTCGGAATATCCATAGATTCCCTGTGAAGACACATTTCTCAATTGCTAATGCCATTGGTAACCCCATTAAGATTGACAAGGCAATAGGGACTCTCTCTTGACTAGCTAGGGTTTGTGTGGAATTTAAAATTTTGAAACATCTCCCCAAATTGATTTGGCTTAGTACATCGAATAAAGGTTTTTGGTAGAAAATAATTTTTGAGAATCTCCCTCTTTACTGCCATTTATGCTCAAAACTTGGCCATGACAGTTTAGACTACAACAAAGAAGATGAAGTTAACTTGGCCAAACCAGTGGATAAGGGTAAAAATATTCTTAAACATGACCAACACAAGAAAGTGAAATGTTTGCAAATAGATAAGCTTCTTATCATTAATGACGGTGATCCCTCGGAAACCATATCACAAAAACCTTTGATTCCTACTAATATTCCCACCCTACCCAATAACCCTAGTACGAGCGGTGATGTGATAAACAAACTCAACTCGGTAAGCCATGCTGATTTCTTTATAACTCTTTGATCTTGGATAATTCGATGATGGAAGAAGGAGAGTTTCCAAAATCACCAAATACTATTTGTAACTCTTGTAGCAGCACTAAATAATTAAATGAAGAATTAAAAATTAGGAACGAAATTATCCAATTTTGGAGCAAATAAATCTGGGACAGAAAATATAAGAAATCCTGGAAGCAGGTACAGTCTAGAACACGGCTGAGTCGCAGACAATGTCGCTCTCTTTAAGGTGTTTCGCGGCTCTGCCCAAAGTCTGCTAACAGTCTCGAAGCCCCGCCACCCCCAGGATAAAAACAACCTCCAAAATTAGAAAATACAGATCGATAAAGCACAAAAATCAACCCGGTCTGTGTACACCCATTCTGTATAATTGTTCGATTCTAATAATATAATTAATCTGCGAAACGAGATTAATTATTCTGGAAAAAAAAATTCGGAACTGTATCAATGGTGGAGGAACTGTATGATATTTTTCTTGTGTTGGAACTGTTGGAACTGTTTGAAAAACGGAGGTCTCAACCTCCTTTATGCAAAAAAGAAATTACCGTTAGTGGGCAAAAACGTGGAGAGAAAACTGGAAACGTGGGTGAAAAAATTCAACAGTAAAAGGCCCACGTTTTTTTTTCGGAATTAATTACCGTTAAAAATTAATTTTTGAAGCCCAAAACTGTTAATTTATTTGTCCAAAAAATTAATTCTTAATGAGCCCAAGCCCAAGACCCAAGACACGGGCACGGGCCGGACGGACGGCGGCGTGCGCGCGCATGTGTGACTTGGCCCAATAAGTCCTCCACCCATACACACAAAACATCTAATGCCCAAAGGGCTTGCCCATTGGTTCCAAATAAATTGTAAATACACCCAACTCATTTTAAACTCCAAACCGATGTGGGACAACCAAAACAACACTTTGTCATTTTCAATGTTTTGCACCAACACGTTAACGTTAACAGCTTTAGAAAAGTTGTTCTGATAATCCCCCACTTGCAAAATTTGAAAACTTTTTATTGAGCAATAATCTATAGAATTGTGCATAAGTAAAGGTGTCTTTCGACTTGAACATTTACGTAGTAAAGATGATTCAGAATATACTAGAGTAACCGTAGTTTTAAACTCTATCTCTGACAACATCCCACACACAACCATACTTGGATGTAATTCTAATAGCTAGCACGTTACGGCCATGTGCTTTTATCCCAGTATAATGAACGCTATAGGAATTTTCCCATAATATCCATAGGAAGCGGCCACACTTCCACATTCCCATAGGTGAGTCTATCAAGAATACTCCTGTAGCTAAGTACCTCACTCAAAATAGAGCTATAGATCTCATTAAGAGTTATAATAACTCATTCTTAACTCGTTTCAGGATATCATGTTCCATAGGGATGGACTCGGAGTAAAACCTCGTTCTATATTAATTAATTATAGCATGATTCAACCCATATCACTTGTGATTTGTAATTATCCTTTGAACATATTTCTTGGGATCTCCAGTCTATATGTTGGGTTACCATCACAAATGACTCATTTATCCAAGGGCTTTAGTCCCATCCCTTTCGAGGTGTTCCACACCTTCTCCGTAGCTAGTCCTTTCGTCAAAGGATCAGCTAAGTTTTGTTCAGACCATATATGACCCACCCTCACAGCACCCGTAGAGATAAATTCTCTAACATTACTATGCTTACGGCGTATTTGTCATTTCTTACCGTTATAATAACGGTTCTCAACTTTTGCAATAGCCGCGGTACTATCACAATGAATCAAAACGGCTGGTATCGATCTTTCCCATAATGGGACATCTGACAGGAGGTTTCTTAACCATCCTGCCTCTTCACTAGCAGTAGCTAGTGCTATCATCTCAGACTCCATAGTGGATTGCGCCAAAATTATTTATTTCTTAGATTTCCAAGAAACTGCACCACCAGCGATGCTAAATATATATCCACTAGTAGCCTTAGAATCATCAGATAGGGTGTTCCAATCAGCATCACTAAATCCTTCAAGGACAGCGGGATGCTTATTATAGTGTAATTTGAGGTTCATCGTCCTTTTAAGGTACCGCATGACCCTCTCAATAGAATGCCAATACTCCATACTAGGTCTACTAGTAAATCTACATAGTACTCCCACAGCATAAACTATGTTAGGTCTAGTGCAATCTGTAGCATAGCGTAAGCTACCTATAATGCTTGCATAAGCATTTTGATTTACACTGTCGTCAGTGTTCTTAAATAACTTTACACTAGGGTCAAATGGAGTACTAGCAGGTTTACAATCAAAGTAATTATATTTCTTTAGAACTTTCTCAATGTAATGAGATTGATCCAAAGAAAATCCCTTTTCTGACCTAGTAATATTAATTCCTAATATTACACTAGCTTCACCCAAATCCTTTATATCAAAGTTAGCACACAATAATGATTTAACATTTTCTACGGCATGAATATTATAACCAAATATAAGAAAGGCATCAACATAAAGACATATGATAGTGCAAATGTTCTCAACATATTTATAATAAATGCATTTGTCACTTTCATTTATTTTAAACCCATTAGCGATGACTAAGCTATCAAATTTATCATGCCATTGTTTAGGTGCCTGTTTGAGTCCATAAAGAGATTTATCTAATTTACACACTTTATTTTCTTGACCGTGTACAATAAAACCTTCAGGTTGATCCATATAAATCTCTTCTTCTAATTCTCCATTTAAAAATGAAGTTTTAACATCTATTTGGTGTACAATTAAATCATTTAAGGCAGCTATAGCAAATAGTACACGTATAGGTGTTATTCTAGTCACGGGTGAAAATGTATCAAAAAAGTTTATATTTTCTCTTTGTCTAAAACCTTTAGCAACAAGACGTGCCTTATATTTTTCAACAGTGCCATCAGGTTTTAATTTCCTTTTAAGAATCCATTTACACCCAATTGTTTTACATCCAGGAGGAAGGTCCACTAAATGCCAAGTTTTATTTGTTTCCAAAGAATCCATTTCATCATTAATAGCCCCTTGCCATAAATCGGCATCTAAAGAAGATAAATCTTCTAGAATAGTATTAGGATCCTCCTCTAAAGTGTAGGCATAAAAGTCGGGACCAAAATTATTTTCTGCACGAGCCCTTTTACTTTTTCGAATTTCTAAAATGGATTCATTATTTTCTTTATTTTTATTTAAAGAAATATTAGTGGATGACTCGCCCCCACTATTTCTTAATTTAAAAGGAAATTTATCTTCATAAAAATTGGCGTCATTTGATTCAATAATTACTTGATTTTTCAAGTCATAAAATCGGTATGCTTTGCTATTAATAGCATAGCCTATAAAAACGCACTCATATGCTCCACTAGCCAATTTAGACCTTTTAGGGTCGGGTATACGTACATAGACTAAGTACCCCCACGTTCTAAAGTATGACACGTTAGGCTTAATATATTTTCAAATTTCATAAGGAGATATTTTCATTTTAGTCTTAGGAATTCTATTAAGCACGTGACACACAGTCAAAATAATTTCACCCCACCAATGTGAGGCAGCCCTTGAATTTAATAAAATAGAAACAACTAATTCAGTTAATGTCCTATTTTTTCTTTCGGCTTTACCTTTTATTTCGGGCGAATAAGGGGCAATTTTTTCGTGAATAATACCGTGGATTTTATAAAATTCAATAAATGGTCCAGAATCATATTCGGTGCCTCTATCACTACGTAACCTTTTTATTTTCCGATTAAATTGATTTTCAATTTCATTTAGGAAAATTTTAAACATGTCAAACGCTTCACTTTTATTTTTCATTAAATACACAAATGAATAATCGGAACAATCATCAATGAAAGTTATAAAATAGCGTTTGTCATTTCTAGTTGTGACACCATCCAATTCACAAATATCCGAATGAATTAAATCAAGTGGTTCAGATTCTCTAAAAGTAGATTTATGTGGTGTCTTAGTGATTTTTGCTTGACTACACCATTCACATTTTTCAAAATCATTTAATGATAATTTGGGAATTAATCCTAAAGTGCTCATATTTTTAACTAGTCGTTTATTAACATGACAAAGCCTAGCATGCCAAACGTTAAATGAACAAGCAATATAAGCAGAAGGAGAAATTTTATTCATTGCATCAACATTCAATTTAAACATCCCAACAGTGGCATAACCCTTGCCTACAAAAATTCCATTTTTGGTCAAAGTAAATAAATCAGCACCAATAGTTTGAGTAAAGCCAGCTTTGTTGAGAAGATAACCCGAAAACAAATTTTTCCTTATCTCGAGAGTGTGAAGAACATCTTTGAGGATAACAGTTTTTCCCGAAGTGAACTTCAATTCCACATTTACAGTACTAGTAATCTCAGTGGAGTGAGAATCATCCAACAACACCTTCTTATCTGCAGTCTCAGAATAAGTCTTAAACAGAGTACGGTCATAACAGATATGGCAGGAAGCGCCAGTATCCAACCACCACCCTTCAGCACCGCTAACCATGTTGATTTCTGAAATCATAGCACATAGGTCCTCTTCGATCAAATTCGCTTCTGCGTTTGGCACATTGCGATATTTGCGTGCCATATGGCTAGGCTTGCCACACTTGAAACAGAGAAACTGTCCCGAGTTGCTAGACTGCCCATTTCCAGGGTTCTTATACTTATTTTGAGTCTGAGTCTGATTTTTAAAATTCTGGTTGTGGCTCTTTTTCTGATTTTTCATATTTTTTTCGTTTGCCTTTAAAACAACTGGAGTGTGGTTCTTTTTCTGATTTTTGTTGTTAGACACAACAAGAATTTCATCTTTATAGTCCTTTTTTCGGGATTCCTCCTCAATTCTCAATTTAGTAATAAGTGACTCTAGTGAAAATTCTTTAGACTTATGCCTCAAAATATTTTTAAACTCTTTGAACAGTGGAGGCAATTTATCAATAATTACAGCCACCTGAAATTGCTCATCTAAAGCCATCCCCTCGAAAAAAATTTCATGGGGAATCATTTGTAAATCATGGATTTGAGCAACAACAGATTTGTCATCCGTCATTTGAAATTTCAAATAACGACTCGCGGCATATTTTTTAGCACCCGCCTCCTCCGTGTCATATTTTTAAAAAGTGCGTCCCAAACATCTTTCGCAGTTTTATAATTGGCATAATAGTCATAAAGTTCGTCACTTAGAGCATTCAGAATATAGTTCTTGCACAGAAAATCATTTTCCTCCCAAGTTCTAATTGTTTTGCTTTCCTCAACAGTAGGTGGATTATTTACTACGGGTTTGTCAAATTGAAAACACGATGCGACTTTTTTCGTAGTTAAATAAAATAACAATTTTTTGCTCCAACGTTTAAAGTGGATGCCTTCATATTTGAAAGGCTTATTAAGGTTGCTTGAGTTAATTTCGTCCATGGCAGAATAGTAACACCTTAAAATTATTGTAGCAGCAGTAAATAATTAAATGCAGAATTAAAAATTAGGAACGAAATTACCCAATTTTGGAGAAAATAAATCTGGGACAGAAAATATAAGAAATCCCAGAAGCAGGTACAGTCTAGAACACGGCTAATTCGCGGACAATGTCGCTCTCTTTAAGGTGTTTCGCGGCTCTGCCCAAAGTGTGCTGACAGTCTCGAAGCCCCGCCACCCCCAGGATAAAACAGCCTCCAAAATCAAAAAATACGGATCGATAAAGCACAAAAATCAACTCGGTATGTGTACACCCATTCTGTATAATTGCTCGATTCTAACAATATAATTAATCTGCGAAACGAGATTAATTATTCTTAAAAAAAAATTCGAAACTGTATCAATGGTGGAGGAACTATATGATATTTTTCTTATGTTGGAACTGTTTGAAAAACGGAGGTCTCAACCTCCTTTTATGCAAAAAAAAAATTACCGTTAGTGGGCAAAAACGTGGAGAGAAAACTAGAAACGCGGGTGGAAAAATTCAACAGTAAAAGGCCCACGTTTTTTTTTCGGAATTAATTACCGTTAAAATTTAATTTTTGAAGCCCAAAACCGTTAATTTATTTGTCCAAAAAATTAATTCTTAATGAGCCCAAGCCCAAGACCCGGACACGGGCACGGGCCGGGCCGGGCCGGGCCGAACGGACGGCGGTGGCGACGCGCGCGCACGTGTGTGACTTGGCCCAATAAGTCCCCCACCCATACACACAAAATATCTAATGCCCAAAGGGCTTGCCCATTGGTTCCAAATAAATTGTAAATATACCCAACTCATTTTAAACTCCAAACCGATGTGGGACAACCAAAACAACACTTTGTCATTATCAATGTTTTTCACGAACACGTTAACGTTAAGAGCTTTAGAAAAGTTGTTATGACAGTAACAACTTAGTTAAAGAGATGATAGGCTTTGAAGATTATTTGCATGAGATTTTGGATAAGAAATCCATGGAGGAGTGGGATTTCGATATGATTGATATTGCAAAAATAAAAAACGTATTCATAGATCCCACAATATTTTTAACTATTGACTTTCTCCCCGAGCGCCAAGATTGCAATTGGAACACTCACTTTTAGAAGATTAGCATCATTTATATGCTTCAGACTTTGAAAATTCTTTAGTGGGCAAGATTAATGATGATTGGGATACTTTTTCTAAAGGTATATCTAATAGATTCCCGAGACTTGACAAGAAACTCTTTTCTGAGGAACCGAAGTTAATGGATGAAGAATTTACTATGGTAAAGAAGATGTAGAAAGAATTATTCATCCATTTAACCAACATTTTCCAAGACTCTTTCAGGAGGTAAAGTGACTAAACGTTTTAATCTCAAATATTCCAAATGAAGCAATTCCTTTTTTGGAATATTCGGGGAGTGGGAAATGACCCCTTGATTCGTAGACTTAAAATACTCATTCGTATACATTCAATTTCTATATCGCGTCATTAGAACCGAAGATTGAAGAAATTAATATTTAAGATGTATGTAGAAAATTGAAATTTGTGGGAGAATTAACTCATTCATCTAATAAAATTTGGATCCTTTGCAAGGATGATTAGACGATCAATGTGGAAAAAAATAAAGATTAATCTTTATCACTTTGGTTGAGCAACAATTTCTAGAAAGCCCTATCTTATTCACGGTAATTTATGTTAAATGCAATAAGGAAGAGAGATTGGTTCTTTGGGAAAAAATTGATTACTTATCAAATCTTGGAGATTTGAAATTGATAATGGGTAGTGACTTTAATATCATGGCAAATAATGAAGAAAACGTTGGAGGTAATTGTAATACCCCGTATTTTTTATGGCTTTTAAAATTGGGGATTTATTAAATTTAATTGAGATATTAATTTAATATTAATCAGAATTTTTTTTTTATATTTACTAGCGTGATGTGAGTTAGTAATTATTGGAGATTTGTTGAATATTACTGGATGAGTAAAGTAATATATGATATTTATTTTATTAAAATTGTCACGAGTGAATAAAATGGCAATTATAGAAATTTAAGTCAGGACGCGCCTGTGTCGTGTCGGGACTAAATTAGTATTATTAAAAGTAAATAAATTATAAGTTGCCCGTATGGTCATTTCGAATGCGCCAATGTGTCCGTAAGGGTCGAGATAGTCATACAAGTGTACCCGGGGTTTAGTTTGGGTCTCGGGACGTTTTTAGGCCTAACCGGTAACCCGGGAGGGCATCTTGATAATTCTCTATTTTTTGCCTTTAATAATGATGAAAATCATTAAGATTATATCAGATGGAGTGCCAGGGAAGTTAGAGTTCTTAGAACCTAAAGGGAAGCAGGCCATACGAAGAAGAAGGGAAAAATCTTTCCAAGTGTTCAAGGCCAAGAACCACCAATCTTGCACCCCTCCCCCCCCCCCCCCCCCCCCCCCCCACAACCAGCACCACCAAAGCGTAGATCAAAAGAAGATGATTTTTGCGATACCAATTATAGTCATCGAATCAGACCTTTAATTCTCAAGCAAGTATCTATCTTGATTTTGTTTTAGTTAATGTCTCACCCATGTTAGTTTATGATTATCAAGAACATGTTTTATGAAAGAAATTGATAATTTAGAGACTTTAAATCGCATGTTTAGAGAAATTTAATATATTCTGGACATACCCATAACATGTAGAGGATTACCCATGAATTAGTATGAATTTAGAAACAATAAATCTGGGAAATAATTAGAAGAATGTATGGTTCCTCCAAAATTAGGGTTATTGAGGATTATATCAATTTTACCCCATTAATTCGATATCGTTGATGAATTTGAACATGTTTCACGTAGGAAATCATGTACTTAGGTATATAGTACCAGTAGTAATGTTGTTTGGGAGTTTGGACAAAATTAATAGAGGTTTTAAGGGCTTTTGATGATGAAACCCGTAGGATAGTATATGCAGAATCTGGGCAATATCGGGGCGATCGATCGATCGACCTTGAATGTCGATTGATCGACTGGATCGATAAATCGACCCCCTACCTTCGATCGATCGACCTCTTCTGAATTTTGAAGCTTGTTCTTTATTCTTAATGATTAACCCTTTGCCACTTTATGGGAACCCTTAAACAGATTTTATTTATCATAATGGGACTTAGGAAAGACCAGTGGGTTTGTAGGCAAGGTTTAGGTGATACTATTCATATGTGATTTAGCCGTGGGGTTTCGGGAATATATATTTAGTGGGAAATCGTGCGTACGCTATGGTATATCTTGTGAGGATTAAGGAAGACTTAGACCAGTAGAGTAGTGAGGGTGTACCTACTGATTTTATATTATTTTGAGAGGAGCCACTTCGAGAGTCGAGAAGTACATAAGGATTTGTTATACTTAATAGAATAAAAAGAGTGATTTACTTATACGTGAAACTCGAGCGTGATATGTTACGCATAGCTATGATAATATTATGGGTCGTGGGCGCACCTAATTTAGAAATGTGAATATTTATATATATATGACTGTGTGATTGTGCATATTATGTATCTGTGTAAAAATCATACCCGGGCTACTTGCTATCACAGGGGTTTCAGTGTTGGGACGATCTTATCTCTATTGGACCTTTATGGGGGATATGACTCGTACCCTAGAAAATAGTATCCTCGATACAGGCTATCTGAAAATGATAGTCAGATGTTCTAAGAGACGTGAGGTTATGTGCTGACCTCTTAGGACCTGTAACTATGCTTCGCCTCCATTTGTTAGTGTATTGTATTAATACAGTCCGAGAGGGATTCCGGACAAGTGTTTCCCCTAGTTTGTGCGATACGAGGACTTGATAGTAGAGAATACTAGCACCATAGGTTTTATGTTGGGTGTCGTTAGTATATATATTATATGTGTGACTAATATATATATGTATATCTATATGGAAACTTTCTAATGTCCGTATAAGTAGATAAGTAATGAATAAATGCTTCAATTTTATTATAAGTGTTCGGGAACTTTATAAGGGAAACAAGTTGTTCTAAATAATGTAAGAAATCTTGAAGAGAATGATTTCCTAAAGTAAATATCATAACCTCGCTTTTCACCTGATAAAACCTTATTGAGAATAAGTTAGAGAAACTTATGAGATTTATTAGTACGGTAGAAGTGCACACTAGATGAGAGGTGAGAATTCTCTAGAGAGTGTCGCATACTAACATGGTTGTTGCATTAGCCGGTAAGCATTTTAAATACTTGCTAAACTAAATTTTTAAAAACTATTTTACACTCGGGCTCTAACCCGTTTCCTATATTTTCTCTCTCTTATATATATATATATATATATATATATTTATGTATGTATCTATTATAGTTGCCCAGCCACAGGGGCGTCATGCTTAGATTTCTTGGAACGAACGCGCTGCAGCTCATGTGGGAGTTGGAGGCCATTGTTTAGACGACCTCATTGTTGACTCTACTCTTAATTTAGTTCTGATTAGTCAGGGCATGTGTCACCCATTTTCCTATTTAGTTGGATTTGTCAGAGATTTATGTTCATTTATGTTCAGTATTTGGTACTCTTTGGAATGTAATTCGTGTAAAGATGATTTGATTTGTAGTTTTTAAACTTGGTATTGGTTTCTCTGAATGGTTGAATTCTTGGGTGTTTATTACCATTCTTCATATTTATGTGATTCTTCAACTGTTAATTATTAAAAAGGGTTTTATATCTGGATTTAAATAAAATGGAAATAAGCTTTTAAATTGTTTTGACACTTAGCTTAATTATTTAGGGTGTTTAAATTGGAAATTTATATTGCGGCAGTGATGATAAGAATGAACCAACCGTTCACCTTGATTTTTAATTTAATAAAGGACTGATCACTCGGTATTTAATTAGGCATTGTGTCACAGTAATGAGGTGAATTTGTATGGTATGATGGATATCAATGTTGGTTTACAAGAAATTTCGTTCAATGGTTTAAGGTTTAAGTGGTGTAAAAATCATGAAGTTAACGCTCGTGTTTGAGCTCGGCTTGATAGAGTGGTCAATAATACTAATAGGGTCCACAGAAGTTTTATTAACTCGGTGGATCATCTTCATAGGAGCAATTCGGAGCATAGTCACTTACTCCTCATAATTAAAAATAATATTCAAACTTTTTCTAAGCCTTATAAATTCCAATCTTTTTGGACTAAAGATGATAAATTCTTTCAAGTGGTGAATCAAGCTTAGCCTTATGAAGTGAAGGGTAGGCCTTTTACTATATTTGTGCATAAACATAGAGTAGTTCAATCTTTTACTAAATTTTGGTCCAAATCCAAATTTCATGATTTCTTACAAACTGCGAGAAGAGTGAAAGATGATATGTCACCTTATTAAGTGGCGTTCAATGCAAAACCATGGAAAACAGAGAAAAAATCCATAAGGGACAAGCAAAATACTTAAAAGTGATGAAAGTGGAAGAAGATTTTTGGGGATAAAAAGCGATGTTTAAATGGGCTATTGATGGGGATTTACACAAAAAGAAATCATAGTATCACCAAAAAGAAGAGGGTTTCCCAGTATTTATCCCGCATCCAAGAAGATAATAACAGGGGGTTGGTTGATAAGAAGGATATTGAAGACTACATTAATGGATCGTTTCAGCAGCGTCTGTGTAGCCATTTCTTAAATAGCAGTTGCTATCCTATCACGACAGCCCCACTGCCAACAGGTCTAACTAATTTACGCTATGGGACTGCATTCCCAAATCTATTATAGATGGTGAAAACTTGAATCTTAGTGACATTTCGAGCTTAGATGAAAATTGAGATTTTTTGTAACAACCCAAGACTTTCGTAACAATAATAAATTTATTTTGGGAGAAATAAATATTATCTTATTCGGAGAATAATTAAATTGGCAGTTGAGGTCAAAATTTGAAGTTGTTAGAAAGTGCGTCGAATGGAGATTCTGAGGGTGTAGTTGTGTCCGGAAGGGTCGAGAAAGTCAAAATGACTGTACTTGGGGTCTATTTAGGTTCCGAAATAATTTTTAAGTCATTTGGCTCGAATTAAAGTTACTGGGTCATTTAAAGTGTGTATTATCATTTAAAGATGTGTACATTGGGAGATAAGGCTTATAATGCCTACGTGAGACTTATTCTCCTTATAGAGAAAGAGAAATAGAAAGAAATAAAGAGAGAAGAAGAAAGAAAGAGAAAAGAGAGAGAAGTGGAGATTTCCGGCCAAATACGCGATCTCGAGGAGGATTCAGACCCTACGAAATCGAGACAAGTGATTAAACTTGCTAAATAATTGTTGTGTACTATTTATTGCATGATTTGTGGATTGAATCTTTGGGTTTCAGGTTTAGTTTTATAAAAACTTAACTTTTGGGAAAACCTTAGATTTATAGTGCATAAATAGATTTTAGGTTAGAAATTAGCTTAAATGTATTCTAGGATGAATATTAATGGTATATATGTGATTGGGTTGAAGAGAAATGAAGAGAAGTTGATTAAAAATGATTTTTGGGAATTTTGGCATTGAAGAAATAGCCATTACCGTAGCCCTAGAACAGGCCGAAACGATTCGGCCCCAACCCGAATCGATTCGGAATGTTCCAACTTGACAGGTCTGAGTGACCGAATCGATTCGGACCCTAGCCGAATCAATTCATCCTGAGACTGAGTCCCAGGTCTGATGACCTGAATCGATTCGCCTTGGAGGCCGAATCGATTTCCCAGGGCCGAATCGATTCAGAATTGGCCCGAATCGATTCGGAAACAGGGCTTTTCTAGGGATGTTTTTCTGGGGAGAATTTCATTGTGTTTTGTTCGAGGTTATCAATTGGGAACCTCTATAGGGATCGTATGGAGTACGTTTTGGAAATTTTTAGGGAGTTTCCCTTATGAGATATTATTTGGGTCATATGGATTAAATTGGAGATATAACGATTAGAGATTTTAGTATAATCTAAGTGGGGAAGCCCACTACCATTGGGAGTTTTATTTGGAAATAATCATGAAATAATCAAAGAGAGAGAGAATGAGCTTAGTGTCAATGGATTTGAGAATCCAATCCCAAATGGGATAACTTTGAAGGTTCATATAATTAATCGAACCATATTATGAATGGAGAGTCATAAATGTTAATTTATGTGAATACGAATATATGTAAATATCCTTAATGAGGATTGATTTGGTAGATGTCTCACACAATGAGAAATTATAATTGAGGTGCATTAGGATAAAGAATATCCTTAACTTAAATAGAATTAAGAGACAATTCATAGTTAGAAGCGACATGTGAGCTTCAAGCGAGAAATAGTATAATGTATACTAAGTGGGGAAAATGTGTGTGAATTGACGGTTAGTGTATCAAAAGAGAGTGATATACTAAATAATGATATTAATTGAACTACGCCTAAATGCGTAATACAAAAATGTAAATGATGTGGTAGGTATACCTTACATGATGGTATATCTTTATTTGATGTGATGATGTATGTATACCTTATATGATGGTGTGTATATATATATATATATATATATATATATATATATAGTGAAGCATACCCCCTCCTTACTATCATTGGGAAGTTGCGCACGATAAGGGTGAGCACCCGGGCTCAATGAGCAGGGTGTAGATATTCCCCAGGTTGTAGTCCTCCATGGTGATTATTATGTGATATACATTCATTATTTTTGGGGGTGAGAAGTCGTGGGTATGTGTCATTCTCACTTTCCGGTTATGAGTTATGACCGCTTCTCGGGATGTTGTGTGCGTGAGTTGATCACGAGGTGGGTGCCGCTGAACCCCACCAGGTGGCCCCAGTATGCTACGTGGATGGGCAACTGGATGATGATAGCATGTGAGCCTGCGTCCTCGAGTTCTATCTCGGTTGGATGGTTATTATATTATGGATGTGATTGATACTTGGGTATCAAGGGCTTAATGGACCTCAACGACCAACAGCGCCAGAAGTAGTGTAACAGGTGGGTTCCTTGTTTGGATTTTGCTTCGGCGAGACGTCCCACGCATGAAACGCAGTGTGATGTTGGAAAGTGAGGAGGAGTTAGTCCTTAATGCTCATAATTATATATATAATAGTTTTTCTCAATGACCAACAGTGCCAGAAGTAGTGTAACGGGGGGTTCCTTGTTTGGATTTTGCTTCGGCGAGACGTCCCACGCACGAACCGCAGTGCAATGTAGAGAATTGGGAATAATTAATTAAAAATTAGAATAATAAGAAATTGGGTTACATGCATCATGCATTGAGGGCATAGTAAATCTGGATGATTAATACTGCTAGAAGTAGTGTAACGAGGGGGTTCCTTATTTGGAATTCGCTTTTGCGAGACATCCCACGCACGAAACGTAGTGTCGTATTGAGAATTGGGAGAAGTTTAGTCCTTTGCACTTAGATGCTAATAACTCATATATAATAAATTGTATATTGATGGTACAACTAGAATATATGAAATTCTAGTAAAGAACTGTTTATGTGAAGTGGTTATATGATGAATGTGAATCGGATCATTGAGATCTAGAAGAATTGGAATTGAATTTGAAAGTATGCGATTCAAATGAAAGTTAATTAAATGGAAATTGTAAGATAATTTAGAAAATCTTAATTCGGGTTTTAAATTAGTTTACCCTACCTAAATAGAATTGGGTATTCCTTTGGAGATCACGTGCATACGTTTAGTTGCGCGCCTTAGTTGAGAGGTAAGTTAGACTTTTATGGGGAGTGCGATTCCATTAAATCATGTAATAATGCATTTATAATTATTATGCATTTTAATGCACTTGCTATAAAAATGTTTTCAACTCGGGCTCTGACCCGTTTATATTTTCTCCTGCTATGCATATATATTGTATTACTTTAGGTGTTCCTCCGCAAGGACGCCATTCATGTCGATCCATCCAGTGTATTCGTGCGCTGTAGTAGTAGCGGGCTGTTGCGACACTTGGTTCTAGTCGATTCCTATCTTTTGTATATCAATATTAGGATTCAGTTTGTACATCGGGTTTATACCCAACTATTGTAGATTATTTTTTTTATATTCTCTCTCAGATTATTGTATTGTCTGTGACCCGACAGCTTATTCGGGTATTTTATTTGCACATTGTATTGCATGCTTTTATAATATTGGAGTTTGTACTGTAGCACTCATCGTATTTTGATGAAGTATTGTTGGTTGTTGATTCCATGGTTGGTTTTGTTTCGGTGTTAAATAAAAGTTTTAAATTTTTGGCAATTCGCTTTTAATAGTTTCGAGTAGTTAGACTTATATTATTACGTATTGTCAGTTGATGTTAAGACTGTGCCATCTGGGATTCCTGATTATTTTAGTATAGGGCTGGACACCCGTTATTATTATGAGCGGGTTGTCACAGTTATTTTCAAGATGAACGGAGAGGGAGTAGCAGGTTCGAATGGTTTTAAGGGTTGATTTTTCAAAAAATGTTGGGAGGTTATTATACATGATCATCACAAAGCTATATCCTTTTTTATCGGCGAGGATCTTTCGATTAGTTGGACCTCAACCCATATCATTTTAATTCCTAATATTGATAGACCAAACAATTATGGGGACTTACGTCCAATAAGTCTCTGTAATTTTTTGTCTAAAATTATTTCTGAAGTTTTGGCAAATAGGTTGGGCCTGATTTTACCAAAACTTATTCTTCATCCCAAACCGACTTCACTAATGGTAGACCCATCCTGAAGAATTTACTTTTAGCCCAAGAGCTTATGTCTTATTTTAGGAAGAAAAAAAAACTCATGGTTGTTTATCTTGAAAAATTTTAGGAGTTTTTGTTTTTCAGAGACGGTTATCGTTTGATTTGAAGGATTATTTCAAACTGTTGGTATTCAATTGGTGTTAATGGGAAATCTTACGATTTCTTTAAATCTCATTGAGGGGTGACACAAGGGTATCCTTTATTGTCGGCACTTTTTATTATAGCCTCGAACGTTCTCAATAGAGCGATTCAAAAAATGGTGAAAGATGGGAAAATGTCTCAATTTTCATTAACCAGGGGTTGCCCTATGATTTCTTGTCTTTAATTTACAGATGATGCTCTTATTTTTGCTAATGGTGATTGGATATCTCTTAAAAACTTCATAATTTTCTTGAAAGCTTATGAAGAAGCTTCCGTCCAAGTGGTTAATTGCAAAAAAATCTCCTTTTATCTCCCGAGAAACGAGACATTTGTCAAGAAAAGAATAGTGGAATCTATAACTGCTTATAAACACAAAAAACTTCCGATTATTTATCTAGGTATTCCTTCATTTGTGGGAAGGAAAAAGAACTCTTATTTTGCTCCATATATTGACAAACTTGTGGAGAAATTTTATTATGGGAACCATGAAAACATATCTCAAGAGGGAAGATTAACTCTCATCAAATCGGTTGTGAAATCCATGAACCTTCACCTTCTAGCCTCTATAAATTCACCAGGTATGGTTCTTAGTCACTTAAACAATCTCTTGGCTCGGTTCTTACAAGGTAAACAAGACGATAAAATAAATTTTCAAAGAGTGGAGTGGTCCGATATTTTCAAAACTAAAGAACAAGGAGGATTAAACTTAAGGTGTATGTTTGATTGATCTCTTACTTTTACTCATAACTTATGGTGGAAATTTTTTAACTCCAACTCCTTATGGTCCCGATACATGCATAGTAAATACAAAAAGTTAGGAGTGCAAAATTTTAGAGGGACACTACCGGTTTCATCTCAAGAATGGAAAAGAATGCAGAATGATTAGGATGACTTCTCAAATAATATTGATACCAATACCGAAAAATGGGTTATGACAAATAATGGCAATGTCAGTGTCAAATTCTCTTGGCATTTGGTGAGGGAGAAAGGATGTGTACAACATTCTTTTTTCTCTAATTTGGGATATGAGGATTGTTCCTAAAATTTTAGTTTTCATGTGGAGATAACTTCATTAAGGGTTTTCTATAGATGAGTATATCAAACGTACGTCTTCACATCCCAGATTCTCAAAATGTAGATGTTATATAGTTGCTTCTGAAGAGAACAGAGGTCATCTTTTTTGGAGTGGTACTATTGCACAATCTATTTGGAAAAGGTTCAGAATCTTCTTGGCTTAAGAATTTCTTCATCCAATTTTGAGGGAATCTGGATGAATTGATGGATAAATTCAAAAGGTGAAAATATTAGAGGCATTTTATGTCATATTATTCCAACTTCCATTTGTTGGCATTTATTGTGAGCGAGTAACAAATATAATTTTGAGGGTGCGACGATGACAGAATATTCCATTTTCAATCTAATTTGTTGGGAGATTAAGATCGTTTTTCATAGATTTCCTTTCAATGAATATAAAACTCGCTTTTGTGTTGATGTTTTTTAGGACTTTTTCCAACATAGGTGCTCATATTTCACTTACTTGATGTAGGCCACCGGTGGGAGGCTATTCACTGCTAGCTATCTGTAATAATATGATGGGAGATATGATTCTTATTTTTTTTTTTTAAAGAAAAATAGTCTTAGTAAATTTTAAAAACATTATGTAAGGAAACAAATTTCCAATTCAATCTTAATGTAGTGTTGGGTCAATTCCAGACATAAACATTTGAGTCATAGGATAGTATTGAGTGAGTATCCTCCAAGCCTATGACGTTTGAAGTGTCAGTTGAAGATGTAGCAGCCAGTATTCAAAAGTGAAGATTACCAAAGTGCCGAGTTTCAAAAGTCATGTTTTTACGTCAACGACAACTGAATTCATAATCTCCAAAATGTATAAATACATTTTTTTATATATAGGGAGACTTGGAATAATTTTCTTATGAGTGTAATTTCATTTTAAATGGATTTTATATTCAGAAATTTATTGTAGAACTTTGGATAAAAAGTTTTTGAGCTTAAAATGTAGAATTGGACTTTCTGACATTTCGTTCGAACGAGAATTTCGTTCGAACGTGTCTGCCAACGAGTTTTCCCACTTTGTCCACTGGAATATCGTTATATGGTCGTTCGAACGAGACTTCGTTCGAACGAAAATCTCATTCGAACGAGATTTCTGGGGGGGGGGGAACAGTTTTAGCAGTTTAATCCCATTTTCCCACTCTTTTGTCCAACTTCATTTTGGTTGTTTAAAATATATTCGGGACACATTTTTTAATAGACTTTGGTATCTTCCTTGAGAGTACATTTGAGAGAACAATCACGAACCAAAGTTCCATGTTTTTATGGGTTTAATTTCAAAGAAATATTTTCAACATACATATGAGTTTACACCCATAGTTTGTTTATCCAAGTACCTCATATACATTATATTTACTTGGAATTGTTTGGCACCATTGGTTCATCTCTACCATAAAAATGAGAAGTTTGGATTTACTTCTACATCCCACAAAGACGAAGACATTTGGTTTACATTTCGGTGTTCCCACTCGAAGAAAAGCTTCGCGTGAGGGTGACAGTGTCCAAGAGTCCCATCGGAGGAGTCCGAGACTGTGAAGGAGTTCATGGTTATCTACTAGGCAAAGGTAGTTATAAGAAGGAGCGTCAAGGCTTGGACGGGGTCAAGTTGTTGGTGTAAGTCTACTATCTTGTAATTTGTAATTCCGTACTTAGTGGATTTGTTAGGCCAGGGCCATCCGAGGTTTTTCCCGTTTCGGATTTTCCTCGTACATCGGCGTGTAGTGTGATTGGTTTAATTTATCTTATAAAATACGTAAATTCATGCTTAGGTAATTCAAGATAAATTTGGTTTAATTATCACACTTAATTATTTTAGAACTAAAATTAATTGTATGAAATTTAACTTAATTTAAGCAAGTCATATATTTAATTTGATAATTTGGTTTGGCCTAATTTGTAAAATTGAATTAATTATTGTTAGGCAAATTTCTAGGACTTGGGTTGAATTAATTTGCTTTAAGTGAAAGATCCATTTGTTATTTAATTTATTCACTTTGTGTTTAGTTTAATTTTGATTTAAAAGAAATTAAAATTTGAAGTTTGTGTGCGTTGTGTTGAACCATCTTCATTCCGCACTTAAAATGAAATTTTATTTAATTTTACAAGAATATTTAAAATTCGGGGTCCTCGCACTTTTCAGATTGGTATCAGAGCTGGAGCGCTAATTTATTGCGTTAAGGTCCTTTCAAATATTTTTGTTTAAAAATAGAATTTTCACCATTTTCAAAATTTCCTGTTTTCGATGGTTCCAATTACGCATATTGAAAAGCGCGTATGAAATCGGCACTAAAATCTATCGATGAGAGCTTTTGGTTGTCAGTTTTTAACGGGTGGTCCCACCTATATGTTTGATAGAAAATGAGCGTGTCCCCATACCCGTAGATAAATGGAGTGCGAATGAATTTAAACTTGTTAATTTCAACTTCTGAGGTTTAAATGCCTTGTTTAGCGCGGTCACACTGGATGAATTCCAACGTATAATGACGTGTGAAACCGATAAGGAAGCTTCGGATATATTACAACTCACTCACGAGGGAACTAGTGTTGTTAAGGCTTTTAAACTCCAAAACCTCACCACTCAATTTGAAACCATCAACATGAATGAAAAGGAAACATTTAATGAATTTTATGCTAAAATTTTTGATATACTAAATTCACCATTTAATTTGGGAGAGAAAATACCCGACAACCGAGTAGTAAAAAAAAATTTAATGTCCCTACCCGAGAGATTCATTCCTAAAGTGATCGTTTTAAATTCTTTACCCACCTTGCACTCTACCAAACTTGAGGAATTAGTAGGTGACTTGCAAACCTACGAGCTAGATATGTTTCCCTCTAAAATGAAAAGAAAATTGATAAGGGCATTGATTTAAAAGCTCGAAAGGAGGAAAAACAAATTGTGGTTGATGAGACTGAAAATGAAAGTGACTCGGAGGACATGGCTAAGTTTGCTAGGAAATTTTTAAAATTCCTTAAATGAAATAAAGATAAATTTAAAAATAATTTTAAGAATTTGAAAATTCTAAGCATGACAAAGCTGAAAAGATCCCTAAAACTTTTAGTGAAAACCTTAATAGGGACGAGTCAAATAGGCGTTACGGTTGCGAAGGATATGTCCATAGGGCGAGAGAGCACGCCACTAAATTAAGGAGAGAAGGCAAATAACAAATTTCCTATAATGTCACCCTTAGTGATGAAAGTGAAAAGGAAGAGGGACCTGATTCCCTCATTGAGCGCAACTTTATCGCGTTCATGGCAAGTCATGTGAGCACCGACAATTAATCTTCCCATGAAGATATTCAAATACATGACACTTCTGAGGCCAAAGTTTATGATTCCCTTGTTTTTTATGGTAGTGAGAGTGAAGTAGAGAGAGAGAATGAAAGTGAAAATGAGGTTTATGTGAGTGAAATTTAATTTTTATTTCAAAAATTATATGCCGAATCTATAAAATTAAAAAGGGCAAATTTGAATTTAGAAGCGAGGGTAAAGGAACATGCCAAGGTTGTCGATGAGAGTGCGTTAGTCGATGACCTTAGGACACGAGAGAGAGATCTACTAGAGAAACTTGAGTATGTTAAAGGCGAGAGAGATATCCTTAAGGGCTTACTGGAATCCTTGAAAAATGAGCTTTCTGCGTTTGAAGAGCGCAATGTTTTATTAGAGTCTCGCATTTCAGAATTAGAAAATAAATTAAAAGACTCTAGTAAAGTCAAATTTGATTTGGAATGTCGTTTGGAGAAATTAGATAAAATACTAGGAACGGTCCAAATTAAAAATGACACATGTGGTTTAGGCTTCGATACTTGTAATGTGTCAACTCATAAAGCCAAAACCAAAGTTTTAAGAGAATCAACTAGGAAAGCCTTTGGAGAACAATCCTTAGGTTCCACCTTTCGACGTGTTTTTACTTGTTCACACTATGTTCGAAAAGGTCATCTTAGGAAATTATGTTTTGATCTTAAAAGAATTACTAGAAAATCCCAACGTAAGGCAATCGAGGTAGCCAAGATTCCTATATACCGAGATCGTCGTTCATCATTAGTTTGGGTTAGGAGATCTGACATGATAGCTTTACAAAATAGGATTTTTTATTCTCATTTACTTTCACATGATACCTCCCTTGCTAAATCTAAAGGGTGAATGTGTTAGTTGTTTGCATACTTTAGCTTTTGTGCTCTATGTTATATTATCATGCTAATTATATGCTTGTTTATCATTTTCTAGTCATTTCTTTATCACATACCTCATGATAGAATTATGATTTATGTTTATCTTTCGTATTATAGTTCTTTCATTTAGTTTGGATTAAATGAAAAATACAGAAAGATTTTGTTTGTCTTTTGAGAAAATATTTTTGTTTATTTGGTTAAAAATTTCAAAAACTCAAAAAGATTTTTTGTGTGACATACTTTATGTGGCATATACTTGTGTTTGAAGCCCTTTTTTCGCTTTCATATGGCTAGAACTTTTGGTTAAGATTGTAATCCTTAAAATGTTCTTTACCATGCTTACATGGAGTAGTTAGATTTTGCCTTGCGTAATGGATTCTATTTTTATATGCCTCTTTTCACACATGCACTAGCTCATTTAAAATTTAAATGTTACATGTATATTTGAGCTAAGTGAGATGTTCTCCCATCAATTTATTCATCTGCATTTTACAATGACTATGGAGGATTTTTGCATGTAATAACCGTTTTTCGAATTTAAAAAAATATAAAAATATGTTTATCGGGTGTAGTTGTTTATTAATGGAATCGGGCTGCGAAAGACAAAATTACTTAGCGTGAAAAGCCACCATTGAATTTTAGGCCTTAAAATTAAAAAAAATATTTTCCAAGGCCGAAATTGTTTAGTTAATATGTTCAAAAGAAAAAGAAAAAGAAAATTATGAGGGGTTTGGTTGGATATATTAACGGGTTTGCATAATGACTTTGAATCCTAGTTAAGCTTTTATTGTCATGACTCTATTGGTTTGTATAGTCATCAAAATTCTAGGCTTATGTGCATTGTGTATGTTTGTTCATTGAGTTCAATTTATATTGTCACATGAGGCTATATTTAAATGTTATAAAGTTTTGCAATCAAATGAGAACTCCGTGAACATATTTTAAGTGATTGGGTCAAAATTTAATTGTTACCCCTACACTTCGTTTACCACATATATTTGGACACATTTTTACCATACGATTGTGAAAAGCTTAATGTATTTTGTGTTATGTGTGGTGTTTATACCTATGTATATGAGCGTGTGCGTTAGTAATATTCATTATGTATACATATATATATTTTTTAGTCTTTGTCTTGCTAGTCCATCTATGCTTCTAATTCATAATTGGTATATATCTTTTTGCGTATATTATTTGATATCACAAGCTTAGTATCTTATATGTCAAATTGGTATCCTTTGTTTTCGCATCATAGTTGGTATCCATTAATATTTGTATGGATTAGTTATGTTAGTGTTGCCCATATACTTTCATCTTCTTATCACCTTATGCATCATCATGTTTACTTGTTTTCCAATACTTATATCCCTTATGTAGTTTTTAGGGGAGAAGTATTACTTAGTTAAATTGGGGGAGAAATGAGTAATTTATTCGTTCTTTTATCCTTTGTCTATCCCTGAACAAAAAGGGGGAGCAATGGTATCTAATCCTATTGTAATTGTATCTATGTTTAGGATATCTATCTAAAGGGGAGAGCGTTGTCTTCGTAGGTTGATCATATTTGATAAAAGGGGAGAATTAATTTAGGGAGGGTATTTAATTTAATTGCATTTAATACTTTAGTATTCCCTATGCGTTTAATGTTTTGCTTAAATGTGCAGGAATTTTTCTAGTGGCAACTTTATATCGGCAAAGATAGCCATCCCTGTGTTTTGAGTCAATCTTATATTTTTTATTTTGGGTGGGATGTTTTTTAGTATAGTAAAGCTTGACGACTCTTTAGGATTTTGTTTTTATTTTTGTTCCGAAATAGTCAAAAGGGGAGATTAATAAGGACACAAATTTTTAATTGAGTCTTAATGTAGTGTTGGCTCAATTTAGGAAAAAAAATATTTGAGTCATAGGATACTATTGAGTGAGTATCCTCCAAACCTATGATGTTTGAAGTGTCAGTTAAAGACGTAGCGGCCGGTATTTAAAAGCGAAGATTATCAAAGTCCCGAGTTTCAAGTGTCATGTTTCTACGTCACGACAATTGATTTCATAGTCTCCAAAAGGTATGAATGCATTTTTATATATATAGGGAGAATTGGAATAATATTCTTATGGGTGTAATTTCATTTTAAACGAATTCTTTTTTCAGAAAGTTATTGTAGAACTTTGGATAAAAAGTTTTTGGGCTTAAAATGTAGAATTGGACTTTCTGACATTTTGTTCGACATTATCGTTCGAACGAGAATTTTGTTTGAATGTGTTTGCCAACGAATTTTCCCATTTTGGCCACTGGAATATCGTTAGATGGTCATTCGAACGAGATCTCGTTCGAACGAGATTTCTGGGCAGGAATAGTTTTGGCAGTTTAATCCCATTTTCCCACTCTTTTGTCCCACTTCCTTTTGGATGTTTAAAATATACTCGGGACACATTTTTCAATAGACTTTGGTATCTTCCTTGAGAGTACATTTGAGAGAACATACACCAACCAAAGTTCCATGTTTTATGTGTTTAATTTCAAAGAAATATTTTCAACAAGCACATGATTTTAGACCCATAGTTTATTTATCCAAGTGCCTCATAGATATAATATTTTCTTTGAATTGTTTGGCACCATTGGTTCATCTCTACCATAAAAAGGATAAGTTTGGGTTTACTTCTACATCCCACAAAGAAGAAGACATTTGGTTTACGTTGTGGTGTTCCCACTCGAAGAAAAGCTTCGCGTGAGGGTGACGGTGTCCAAGAGTCCCATCGGAGGAGTCCGAGACTGTGGAGGAGTCCATGGTTATCTACTAGGTAGAGGTAGTTACAAGAAGGAGCGTCAATGCTTGGACGGAGTCAAGTTGTTTGTGTAAGTCTATTATCTTGTAATTTGTAATTCCGTACATAGTGAATCTGTTAGGCCAGGGTCGTCCGAGGTTTTTCCCATTTTGGGTTTTCCTCGTACATCGGCGTGTAGTGTGTTTGGTTTATTTTATCTTGCACAACACGTAGATGCATGCTTAGTTAATTCAAGATAAAATTTGATTTAATTATCACACGTATCTATTTTGGAACTAAAATTAAATGTGTGAAATTTAACTTAATTAAATCAACTCATATATTTAATTTGATAATTTGGTTTGGCCTAATTTGAAAAATTGAATTAATTATTGTTAGGGAAATTTCTAGGACTTAGGTTGAATTAATTTGGTTTAAGTAAAAAATTCATTTTTTGCTTAATTTATTCACTTTGTGTTTAGTTTAATTTTGATTTTGAAGAAATTAAAATTTGAAGTTTGTGTGTGTTGTGTTGAACCATCTTCATTCCGCACTTAAAAGGAAATTATATTTTATTTTAAAAGAATATTTAAAATTGGGGGTCCTCGCACTTTTCTCATTACACACCCAAATTGAATAAAGGGATCAATCATAATATGCAATAACACCTTATCGAGATCCCATGGAATGAAGAAAAAACGGTTTTAAACTCCAAATGATATTGATGTTGCTTTACTTGACTGCTACAGTCTTAAACATACATCATAGGATTGAAGGACAAGCTAAACTAAAATTCTAATGTATGAGTCAAACTGTTTTGTCCAAACAGAATAAATAATGTCTTATATATTTTATTATAAAAATTGCAATTGATTCGATCTGAAATTTGTCGTTACAAATATGCCCCTTCGGCTATTTCGGGAAAAAAACCAAAAATAAATAACTACTAGGGTACTATTCTCTCTAAGACTCAATCCCAACCTCAAAAGGTAAAGGTATAAACTGATAATTGACCTACGCAATATTGTGTATCGTTTCTCCTGTGAAACTTTTCCACATCGTCGCTAAAACCTGCACTTAACACACTTTTCAAATGGAAAGAAAATATAATATATATAAATCGCATTTTGACAAAAGCCTTCCCTTAGAGAATACTTCTCCCCCTTTTTGTTCCCGAATAGACAGAGGCTAGTTGCATAGTATAAAACAACTTATCCACCTTAATGTAACACATATAAATATAAATGAAACAATCATATCATGCGATGTGAAGTGAAACGACAATGACAAACAAGCAGGGAAACACAAGCATAAATATTTTAAATAATGAAACATGTGGTACCAAACTGATACAAATATGAAGCATATGTTATTAATGTAAACACATATGACAAATATGGATTACATGCTATGCAACTCAAAATAAGCATCCCATATATATAAATACATATATATCAACAACGCACATAAATATATAAGTATAAACACCACAAAAGACACAAAATAACAACATTCCACAATCGCATGGCATAAAATGCGTCAAAACCAAATGTGATATGGAGTGAAGGGCGTGAAACTAGAAAATAAAATAAATATGTCCCAACCATTCAAGATAGTCCACCAATTTCTACTTAACCGCATTAATTTGTCTAACTTAGATTTAGCTTCATGTGATAAATAATATGAACTCAAAATGGATAAAAAAACTAAATGCACACAATCCTAAAAAATATTGATGATTCTCAAATCAATAGCTTCAAACATTAATGGTGAACTAGGACTCATTATGAAAATCCATTGATTTTCAATTTATAACACCCTAAAAATAAAAATATTTAATGTTTTCTTTTTGAAGACTTCACGCTTTATGATCAATTTCTAAACTTGGCCCTGCCAAATCTTTCGTTTTCTTTTCCCTTCTTATTTTTTTAAGGCCCTGACCAATGACAGGATTTCTGGAAAAGGATATATATTCCTTTCATATCCCTCTATATTGAACACGCATATTTTTTTTAAACCTAAGATAAAACTCACTACAAGGTTCCTTAAATGAACAAATCCTCGGAATATAAAGAAATGTGTTGATAAGAATGATAGGACAACACTTCACTTAGGTCATGTAATATAAATAATTAAATTAAAATAACTCCTTCAAGTGTGTGAAGATGCATATCCAAAGATGAATTCATTAAGAAAACCAAATTAGAATAAATCCATGCAAGGCCTGACATTATCTACCCCCCATTTTCCAAATTTAGGGATGTTGTTCTCAGAAAATAGAAGTGTCATTCTGATGGTTCCGTTTCCAAGCATCTAAATTTAGCTCTTGTTCTTTTAAAGTTAGCTTGCCTCTATAAATTTAATACTCTGTCGGTAGTGTGACCTCAAAGAGGTTGGCTATGCATACCTCCTTTGTTCTTTCCTTTTAGTCTCTTTTTTACCTATTTTAAGTTCATTTTTTCTTTACTAATATTGTCCTCATTATGCTTCCTCTTTTTTCGCAATTTATCATGGTTTTCTTCAATTTACTTGACTGTAGTGTCGACCATAAGAGTGAGTTTTATGACTAGGGTCAATTTGGGAGATGCCTAAAGGCCCTTGATGCGTCCAAGGTTAAGGTATCTGAGGGGGGATAAACAAAATTCTTAGGATAAGGAATTCCTTTAGTTGAAGGCTAAGGTGGAGACTTGTAGAAGGAAAACAAAGAGCTCGCTTAGAAGTTGGTGGTAACGTTAGAGACAAACAATGCTCCCTAAGATAAATGTTGGGACAAAGCTTTAGATAATGCGAAAAAAACAATCGTGTTTTTTCGACAAGCCTTTTTTAAGAACGGATAGGATGGGAGCCTGGTTAAGGCTGGTGTCCATGAGGGCTCGAAGCTATTTGGCGAGCACGATCCTGAGACTCCTTCCAATTTAGAGGAGGAGGGGAAGATAAAAAAAAGCGACATATCAATCCAAGGCCGAAGAAGACCTTCAAAGTGAGAATATTTTAGGAACTTCTTGTATTCTCCTTGGATGCTTTCCTTCCTTCTCTTACTTTCCTATGTGTAAGGGATTTGAACCAATTCAATTTTTAAATGAAAAAGAATTTTTTACCTTATGTTTTTCTCTGTATGGATTTAATACTTAATACATTGATTATATTTAACTTGTATCTTGTGTTTCTCTCAGACAATGAATTAATTGTATCCATTTCTTCAATCTAACAATTGCTTGGATCTTATGTCAATGGTCTAAAATGATAATGACTTGAGTTTAATGCTTGGGGATGACACTTTTGGTCAGGCTATGATGGCCTTTTTGTTTATTTGCCAAACCCTTCATAGGATGATGATGTTATATGGTGATCAAAATGGAAACTCCTCATGTCTTCAAGCCAAGCTCAAAGAGGTGGGGAGCCTTGAAACTTTATTGTAGTTAAATATGATAATGATAAGGCACAGGATCGTTAAATACGAATAGGATTTTTATGACAATTAATATATTATAAGGGGATAAAAACTTGGGACTCTCGAGTCTGATATATCAATTTCGAAAGCATCCTCGCTAAGTTTGGATCAGTGACTATGATGAGGGTATGGCTGGATGAATGCCTTGGCTATTATTAAGGTCTCATTCGACTCTAAGTATTAGGAATGGTTTGCCATGGACTCCCCCATTACAAGCTTCCTCCCTTTTGGAGCGAGGACTCATGGGTACTAGTTGATGCGGATCATTTACCTTTGATCAATAAGGACTTAATCAACCATGAAAAAAAATCATGTTTCATCATAGTCCATAGACTACCCACTAATTTTCTGGGGCTGGACATCATTATACTTGTAAATAGTGAACATTTTGATGAAATGAAAATTGCATTTTTTTCCAAGTGTTTTTCATTCCCCCTTTCCCATTGCTTTGTATGTTTCCTTGGTCTTACATTTTAGGATGTATCGTCACACCCTACCTTAGTCCTAGTACCAATTTTTTGTGAGAATGCACTTGTTCGTAGGGTTATCCGCATGATTAGGATTTTATCTGACCAATGTTGTCGAATTACTAAGTTCTTAGGGATCCTATGTGGTCTTTTGTTTACCATGGGCAATACCTTATATTTTTATGTTGTATTGATGAAACATGTAGCCTTAAAATAGCGACTAGGACTAAAATCAATCTAATAAGGCATTATTTGAAATAAGTGATATGTTTTTATGCATATTAAAAACAACTTGATTTATGACTCGCTTGTCACTAGGACCGATAAAAGCTAACTAGATTAAGAGATAAGAAAAATACAACTACTAAATGTAAAGAATTGATGATTAGAAATGAAAAGTAAAGAATTTGAAATCAAAAATAATTTTTTTTAATATGAGATTAATTCCATGCCTAAGGTTTTTATTCCTCTCCATTGTTTCTAGGTGATAGGCTCCTTGTATGTTGTCTCTGCTGACTCTGAATGGACTTACATAGTTTTCTCCTAATTTTCCATCGGAAGATTTCTCACTTTATCGACGATACTTCTTAAGACATAATCCATAATTTGAAATTTCCTCAGATGCATGACTTTGTTGTATTTCCCTTTCGAACTGTTGTTGGTAGGCTACCAACATGGTCAGATCTTATCCCCTCCTTTTATCTACAAATTCAACTCGGTACCAATCATCTCTTTGTTCAAGCATTGGTCGGCTATGGTTGTTTTCATAGTCGGCAATCCTGAACAATGCTATTATTTTATATAGTGAAGTAGTTTGTGCCGGCTATAAGGTATTTTCTAGGCCCTGTAGTTAATAGTCCCACAGTATTTAGCACCCGTTAAGGAAATGACCATGGGTTCGTCAAGAACTTAAGTTCTCGTGCTTCCTGGTGGATTAGTCGAGAGAACTATTGGCATTTCTTACATTTTTCAAATAGGATACGATATCTTTCTGCATATAGGTTCACCAGTACCCTTATTTACTTACTTGAAATTCCAAAGGTCTTCCACCAGCCTGACTTTCATAAATTCCTCTGTGCTTCTTGTATAAGACTTGATTAACAACTCTAGGGTGGACACATTGTGAGTATGGTGTAGTGAATGATTTCATATATTGATTTACTTCAGAGGATAAACAAAATCGTTAATCCTTTACCCTGATTAGATGGGCCTCTATTTTTTTTTTTTTTTTTTGGGGGGGGGGGGGGGGAGGGAATACATCTTCCATTAGATACTTCACTATGGAGTCCATCCAATTAGGAGAATTTTTTGATGTCTAGTACTTACTTGGCAACATATTTTTGTTGGATGCATTGTTGTGATAGTTACTCTACATGTATCACTCTTTTGATATTGGACTTGAAAGGTGAATCCAACATGGCTAAGGCGTTTATTTGGCTATTTTTTACCTTGGAAACTATTATTATTGGATATGTTATAATTGAGTGAACAACTCATGTGCATTGTCAAGGTAAATCGACATACATTCATCTCGGACATTATAGTCTCATGATATTTTATTTAATACCAGTCTTGAGGTGCAAGATATGTCAAGGTGAGTGGTTACCATGCCTTCTCAAGTTGTCTAATGATAGCCCCATATTTTGCCTCGATATATTATGCATTAAAGATAAGACGTATCAATTGCTCAAGGACATTGTGATTTGGGTTCACTAACATTATCCCTACGCCGTCTCCCTTTGTCTTGGATGATCGGCAACATAAAGATTCCATTTTTTATCGCGTTATGAACCTTCTTTAGTTACTTGGTCACCAGGATTGGGGTATTTCTCAATTTTTTGTTCTCTGAAAAACTAAGTGATGAAGTTTGCCAAAGTTTATCCTTTCAATATCGTTTTAGGTTGATAATGGATATCAAACCTCCCTAGATCCATTATCCATTTGGACATCTATCCAAGAGCTTTGCCATTATGAGGATCACTTTTAATGGAAAAGAGGTTATGACTAAGATATAATATGTTACAAAGTAGTATTTTAATTCTCATAAAGCTATCACTAGTGAATAAGCTAACTTTTCTAGCAAGAGATATCGCAGTTCGACACCCAGTAGTGTTTTACTAACACAGTAAATTGTGGTTTAGCATGCTTCTTTCTCACAGACTATAACCAAGCTAACTGCATTATCAGACAGTAATAAATACATATAAAGTGGATACCCTAAATTAGGAAATGCAAGCAGGGGTGGTCGACACTGGTAATTCTTGATTCTTCTCGAGTTCTATTCATCATTAATCATTCCATAATCCATTTTTATCCTTTCTTAGTAATTTAAATAAATCTAGGCATCGCTCGTCAGATTTTGAAGTGAGCCGATTGAGGGTGGCAAGCATTTGAGTCAACCATTGGATAACCCTAACGATTTTAGGTTATCAAATCATCCTTATTGCTTTCATTTGATTAGGATTCACTTCAATTTCTCTTTAGATCACCAATTAGTCAAGGAATTTATCGAATTGTACTCCAAAAGATCATATCGTTTCATTAAGACTCATCTTTTAATATCGAAGGACTTAAGTTTTTTTTTGCATGACCTGGGGGGTGATTGCCTTTTTCTTACTCATTCAAATCATGTCATCGATGTATATATCTATAGTATTTCCTAATTGTTACTTGAATATTTTAGCGATTAACCGTTGGTAGTTCAATTTTTCACTGTTTAATCTAAAGGGGATGATTGTAGATTAGTAAAGACAAAGTTTGGTGATGAAAAAATCTTTTCCCGTTTAGGAATGAATATGGGGATCTGATGGTGAATAAGCGTCTAAAAAACTTATCCGCTCGTGTCTAGCTATGGCGTCGACCAAGTGATCAATCTTTGGTGGTGAAAAGCTATCTCTTGGAAAATTCTTATTTATGCCAGTAAAATCAAAGCAAATTCTCAATTTCCCATTTTTTTTTTCTTGACTACAATCAGATTCAAAACACGTTCAAGGAATTGATCTTCTTTGATGGGCCTTGCCTCTAGAAGTTTCCTGGCCTCTTATTCGACAACTCTTGCCTTCCCAGGATCTATTCGGTGAGCATTCTGCATCAGCAGGGAGAATATTGGATTGACGTGAAGCTTATGACACATTAATTATAAGTTTATGCCAAGCATATCATCTGGTTTTTAAGAAAACACGTCTTGATTCTCTTTAAGGGAGGAGATCATATCTTCTTTTTCACTATCGAAAAAGTATATGATAATGAGAAATCTCTTCTATAGGTGAAAATCATAGATTGGAACTTCTTGGAGTGGTTCCATGACCCTGTTAGGTGGGTCTACACTTATATCTTCTACCCTCGTCTGCTTATGCTTTAGTTATTTTTTGATGGGTTTTCCCCATTCTCATTCTACACCTTTTCTTTTAATTTCTCCTGTTTTTGCGTGATGGATGCTATAAAATCATTACCGAGGAGAAGCCCAATTCTCACGTATCGCTATTATCCCTGGTCGGTAATGCATTTTATCTTTTACTGGTAAGTGAATTAGATTATTGTCATCACATACAGCTATTTCTTCCAAGGATTGCATTATGTGGATATTTGATGTCGATAATCAAAAATTCAATTAATTTTAAAATAATCCCATTTCGTACTAGAAGCAATACTTTTCCTAATGGCATGGTCATTTTTTATAAACCTGACTAAAGGGATGATTGCTTTCTTTAGGCCTTCCATTTATTAGTTGAGTTGGTTGAACAACTTGAGGTATATAACCTCAAAGTAACTTCCCTAATCCACTAGTAGCTTATACACATCGCAGTTATCAATATTGGTATTATTATTAATGTGTCATAATGTGGGGTCCTGAATTCAACCAGATTTTCCTAGGCAAATATGATATGCTTAGCATAGTCTATCTCTTCTGATACAAAGCGTTTGCTAACAATGGGCTTGTTCGAATTAATTTAGAAATCCTCCACTACTATATTGATCTTCTTCATCTCCACTCTTACAACATTCTCCTTGATCTGGTTTGGTTTGAGTCTTCGTGAATCATCAAAAATTTATGTCCTAACTCTTTGTCTTCAAAGACATCTGTAAGGACATTGTCCGTCACATTTACTATGTCATATACCGCTACAAGTTGGTCGAAGAATTGGGAATCTTATATCTACAATCGATAATCCAAATTTCACGACGACTTCAACAATCAAGCCCAACAAGGACGTACTTGGTAAAATTTGTTTTTGTTCCGTTTAAATTTTACATAATAAAGTGTTGGGATTTTTGAAAAAATATAATATTTTTCTATTTATGAAAAAATCATATTTGAAAATATTTTAATGATTTTATTCATAAAAGTTTTGGATAAAGGTTTCCGATCTCGAAAACAGTCTTAAATTTGAAGCATCCAAGATTTATAAAAGGCTGAAGTGTTTTGGGGAAACGTGTATGATGTCGTCAAACGACGTCATATCTCGTTCAAATGAGATTAGATCTCGCTTGAACGACGTCATTTCTCATTCGAATGAGATGCTTATTCTTACACGTCACCGCCTTGATTTTCGTTATATAAAGGGTGTCAAACTTCTATTTTTCGTGTGGAGAAAACACTGATTTTAACAAAATACGATTTTGAGTGTTTTTGTTTATTCTCCATCTTTTTGAGGGTTCAAAACTTTGTTTTTTACAACTCACAAATCCTGGACTTGTTTTGTGAGTTATTTTTTGGAACCCATAGCATACTTTGCATTTGTTCATCGTTTATGAAGAGATCTCTACAACTGAAAAGCTGCGTATTGTTGTGGAGGAAGACTCAAAAAAGTTTATAATTGCATGTCATAGAGGATCTTCAGTGTGTTGATTCTTTACTGAAGAATGCATGTCCAGGGTTGTGTGTTCTTGTGGTATAGCTTCGTGTGAATCATTGACTACTGATTTCTAGACTGGTACTTTGAAGATTTGCTGAAGGCACCATCCGTTACACTTGTGGGCGATTATCAAGTGGTTTATAAGTCAAAGGTCTTGTAAATTATTTCAAAGTTCTAGAAATATAAAAGGTTATGCCCTGCGGGGATTTTTTCTGAAGTTTTTGCCTATTTAATTTGCTTTGACACGTAGTTGCATATTTTAGGGATGAACTAAAATTAGTTTAAAATTGAGTTTTATATGCTTTGGACTCAAATTGTTTAGAAGATTGAAAATTGTTTGAAACCACCCATAGGCAATTATTCTTGGGCTAACAAGTGGTATCAGAGATTTTTAAAGCGAGTTCATACCCTTTTAAAATTAGTATCAGAGCAGGTTATGTTAATTTATTGCGTTTGATCTTGTGTGCCTGCATCTTGGGTGGTTTGTTCCTCCCAATGGATTTGTGAATTTTTGTTAAAGAAGATTTTGAGATATTGAAACTCGCATATAATTCTTCTCTTTCTATATCGTATAAATGATTGTGTCAGTTTCATTTTGTCATACACCAGTTATACTTCATAATATATCCATGCTAGTGTTATGACGTGTGTACTTTTTACATTATATTTTTTTTGAAAAATTTTGAAGAATATAAAAAGATTTTTGTAGTTTGTTTTGCACCGTTTATGAATGCACATTTAGGATAACCAAGTCACAATTTCATGCCATATCCATGTGACTTTTTGATAGTGCTTTGAGATAAAATATTATGCCATTCATGTGCTTTACAAAGTTTGGAGTCTTTGGGATGCTATAGTGTTGCTACCTACATGTTTGACTCCTTTTGTCCTTTATTGCACATGAGCACGAATTTATTTTGTAAGTCCCCAAAATATAACTTTTGCTTTTGCGGAATAAAATTAACAATGAATGCAACTCAACTTTCTTTTTTTGAAAACTCTTTTCTAATTTTATCAAACTAAGTTGTGACACAAATTAACTTAACTAAATTTTATCTTGATTAATCCTAAACATGCAACTACTGATTAAAGCAAGTAAAGATAAGTAAAGATACTACAACGTCGGATGTATGAGGAAAAACGCAAAATGGGAAACAACCTCGGACGGCCCAAGCCAGACAATCACTTTGAATAATGGTTTTACAAAGACAGATTAGACTTACACACAGACTCGATCCCCACGGGTCTTGACGCTCCTTCTGATCTTCAACCGTTATTCAATAGTGGCCACGTAGAAATTTCGTCTTCCATGATGCTCGTCCATAATACTCGACTCCACGAATGTCTTGATGTCCACCGATATGGCTTTATACGTCTACGATGTTAAACACGATATTCGTCGCTTCTCCACCGTAAAACAAAAAATCACAAGTGTTCAATGATGAACTAAACTCAAACTTGGTGCAGCAAGGATCACATAAACATTATGCTAATGAAATCTAGGATCTTTGCAAACTTTATGGATATGTTTATGCCTTTGAAGCCTTAGAAAACATGTGCAAACAGGTTTTTGGATCGTAAACTGTTTTTCCAGAATGCACACACTTCGAGGAAACTCGACACCTTTGTTTATAATAAAATTGAGTCAGTGTCAGAATCTCGTTCGAGCGAGATGCCACGTAGTTCGAACAACAGTGGATCTCGTTCGAACGACCTCAAATCTCGTTTGAACGACGTCGTTAGATAGAGTTCTTAATTTAAACAGAGTTTTGATTCAAACAAACTCTTATCCAATTCTCATCCATACTTATCTGACAAAAACGAAGTGTGAACAATTAAACCTCTTTTAAAAACATTTTATTTTTAAAATAACATCCTTATTTTATAAAATTAATTTCGAGTTTCATTAACATTATGTATTCATAGCTGTGTGATCTCGAAAATGCAATTAAACCTTGAAGACGTGAAATTTTACCAAATAAACCTCGACATGATTAAATCTTTGAAGCTTTGTCGCAATGTCTTAAGCATTCTTCGATATGTCCTAGACTCATGGGATCGGACAATAAAAAACTACCTATGACTCAAACATTTTTTGTTTCGAGAATAAGTCAAAACTACATTGAGACTCAATTGAAAATTCGATCCTTACAAATCTCCCCGTTGACTATTTCAGGACAAAACCAACAATAAAATGCTTAAGCCGGGTCGTCAAGCCGTATGACACCTAAATCTCGTCCCATAAAACCCAAAATGAAAAATACGTCATCAGTATAGGATAAGATTCTTCAATAATGGACCAGCATGCATGAAACTGTCTCGAATGTCTGAATGTGATGTATACTTGAAATCTCGAATATCTTTAAGCATACCTACACACATGAGATAGACAAATACCCAGTGAAGTGTGGAGGAACAAATGATATAAAATAATATGAAACTTTAAATCCAAATCATTTGTTATGTGAGTAAACATGACAACATTATACCAATATGTGAACATGATATAAACAATCATCAAGCATAAAACTCACCAACTCCCCCTACATCAAAAACATCTCTCCCCCTTTTTGTCTCGAATAGACAATCTGGTGAAAAGATAAATAAAAACTAACATGGGATATACCAATATGATTTCTTGAACGCATATTATGCTAGATAAATATGAAACTACCAGTGAAATATTATCAAGTAAAGTCAAATCAGTAGCTAGTAAATAATGAATCACGCAAAAATATATCATACTAGGCAGGTGTGATAAACGAATCAATGCAGTATAATATATCGTCGAACAAAGTAAACTGCATAAACAGAAACCCAGTACCTAAATATCAATCAATATGTAGCAGGGTACTGAAACAAAACACAACCAGAATAAGTCAAAAACTAGTCAAAACAAGTTGTCGTTTGAACGAGCCAGGGACGACATTTGAACGAAAGACGATGTCACTCGAACGAAAGACAATGTCGTTAGAACGACATATCCAAACTTTCATAGTCTCTCCAGAAAGTTAAACAGCGTTGCCCAGTAAAAAAATTTCATGAAAATTCAAACTGGAAGGGGCTCAAAGCTGCGAAATAGTAGGAAAAAAGTAGCAAAACTAAGGAAAAAACAAACAAATATGAGTAACATGCTAACATAGTATTAATGTGCCTAAACATGAACATAGAATGTATGTTCGTGAACTAAAACAAAGGTGTCATTATTCCAACACATCGAAACGATCAAGAAGCTCTAATCAATAGAAATCTATCATCAAACTTTATTGTAGCCATATATGACAAGTAAAGTGTGAGCTTAATGAACTAAACAAACTTCATGCACAGAAATCCAGAATATTAACGATTCTACAAACAATAGCGTCATGACACGGGTTTTCAACGTTAGGATTCTTTGTGAAAACTCGTTTAAATATTTAATTCATCCAAACTCCCTCAAATATATCATATTTTTCTTTTGAATGAACTAAACTAATTTGGCCCATTTTTGGTACATGATTCTTTTTATTGCCTTGTGAATTTTTTGGACTCTTTTAAACGGTGGCTTTCACGAAGAGTCGATTTTACACTCTCGCAGCCCTTTCCCGTACACTCATCAAATTTTCAATTAAAATACTCAGTGGTAAATGGATATTACATGTACACTTCTTCCTTAAGTCTACTTACGCATAGATGACAAAATTGAGATAAGAACGTCTCACCAACCTCAAATATGCAAAAGTAGTCAAACATCCATAGAAACTCGAGCATGTGCGCAAAGATGGCATATATATAAAGTCGAATCAAAACGCATATCAACTTCGAAACAACCCCATAATACAATGGTTAAGATCATTCTAAGCATCGATAATAATGACCAAATGTCCTAGCCATATGGACAATAGAAGGAAGGGGGTCCAAGCACACCAATATTCCATATCAAACATGTTAACTCATGACACAAAAACAAAACAGAAAATCTTTTTGGCTTTTTCAAAATATTTTATTAACTCAAATAAAAACAAAATATTTTTGTGTTTTTCTCAAAATTTTTAAAACCAAAAACTTTTTGTATTTTTCAAATGAGATGCAATAAATGAAAAATTATAATAAAAAATGATAACAGGGTAACACACTCAACCGTTAGATTCAGCATTGGAATAATCAAGTGAACCATACGAGATCCATGAAGTTTTATTCCTAAAGCCTAACCCAAGTAGGTGTGAAACGATGCATGGGAGTGGGGGGAATTGGGGCGACTTTATTCCTAAACTTCCCAAACTTGCGAGGAGCATTCCTAAGGTCATAGAAAAACTTTCTAAGGTGACCTTTCCTACCATAAAACGTGCAAATGTAGCGATGGTATAGAAAGTGACCTACATGTGGACCTTTTCTAACGTTCGTATGTGGCTATCTCACACGTGCGGGGGGAATGGGAACATCACGATCATCAAAACCAATACCTCCCCTATCTCTCTTAATTTGGATGGTGCCTAGCATCTTATCCAACTTCTCACTTCTAGCTTCCAAGTCAAGCTTAACTCTAGAAGAGTCTCTCAAAATTTCCTCCAACTCCTTCATACTAGACTCTAGTAAACGCCTAAACTCCTCAAACTCTAGTACCTCCTTTTTCAAGGCCTGCGTTAAACCTCTAAGGGTGTCTCTCTCTTTCTCGACGTACTCTAGCTTCTCCCTAAGCTTCATCTCTCGTGTCCTAAGATCCTCAATCAAAACATCATTATTTTCTACGGCACGCTTTTTCAACTTAGCTTGCAAATTTGAGTTTTCTTTTTCACTTTCACCGTCCCCTCAAACAACTCTCGAAATGAAACTTGTAACTCTCCTACGTCGATCTCTTTATCCTCTGTCTCTCATCACCCTCACACTCTCGGGAAGCACTCTTAACAGCCTCGGAAGTGTCATGCACATAAGTATCCTCGTGGGAAGATATATCGGCATCACTCACATGACATGACATAAATAAAACAAAGTTATGCTCCATGGGGGAACTCTCTCCCGCTTCCAGTTCACTATCACTTAAGGTGGCATTGTATGAAATTGGTTTCTTGCCCTCTTTCTTAAGTCTAGTGGGGCACTCTTTAACTTTGTGACCATACTCCTTACACTCGAAACACCTATCAGACTCATCTCTCTTAGGCTTCTCACTATTATCCTTAAGGGTGGAGTCTCCCTTGTTCTTGAATTTTTCAAACTTTTTAACGTCTTTCGATTTCTTATGTACTTGAAGAAATTTCTTGAACTTTCTTGCCAACAAAGCGACATCCTCAAAGTCGGAATCGAAGTCGTTATTCGAAACTTTAGTCTCCTCCTTCAAGACTTTCAAAGCAATGTCATTTTCTTTCTTAGGCACTTGCTTGGAGGTAAACATATCAAGTTCGTAGGTTTGCAAATCACCTACGATATCTTCTAATTTCGACGAGTCAATCATACCAAGGGAATTCATAACGATTATTTAGCATCAAACCTACTCGGCAACGATCGCAAAATTTTCTTAATCACTCGGTTATCGGGAATCTTCTCACCTAGGTTAAACGTCGAATTAACAATAGTAGACAACCTCGTGTAAAATTCATCAAATGTCTCACTCTCTAACATCTTAATCATCTCAAACTGTGTAGTGAGATTTTGCAACTTAGATCCCTAACCGTGCTTGTGCCCTCGTGAGTGAGCGCCAGTGTATCCCCAGCTTCTTTCGAAGTTTCACAAGTCATGATGCGGTTATACTCTTCAGGTGTGACATGTGAGGAAATAATATGCTGACCTTTAGAGTTATACAGTGCAAGCCTATGTTCAGTCTCAGTCCATGACTCAACGAGTTTCAAACTAGTGACCTCACCCTCTCATGTGACAGGTGGTGTCCAACCTTTTTCAACAGCTAACCACGCACGCTCAATAATGGATTTTAAAGCATTTTTCATTCGCATTTTGCAATAAACATAGTTAGTACCATCAAAAGCAGGAGTGCGAAAACTATCATAATTTTCAAAATTCATCCTTATAAGCAACCGGGATCAAATACAAAACAAAATGTAATTTTAGCTTTGATACCAGTTTGTATGTCCCCAAAATATAATTTTTTCTTTTACGGAACAAAGTTAAGGATGATTGCAACTCAACTTTATCTTTTTGAAAACTCTTTTTCAATTTTATCAAACTAAGTTGTGACACAAATTAATTTAACCAAATTTTATCTTGATTAATCCTAAACATGCATCTAGTGATTAAAGCAAGTAAAGTTAAGTGAAGATACTCACAACGCCGGATGTACGAGAAAAAGCCCAAAACGGAAAAAAAAAACTCGGACGGCCCAAGCCAGACAATCACTATAAATAATGGTTTTACAAAGACAAATTAGCCTTACACACAGACTGGATCCCCACGGGTCTTAACGCTCCTTCTTATCTTCAATCGTTCTTCAATAGCGCCCATGCAGAAATTTCATCTTCCACGATGCTCGTCCACAACACTCTACTCCACAAATGTCTCGGTGTCCACCAATATGTCTTGATACGTCTACGATGTTGAACAAGATGTTCGTCACTTCTCCACCGTAAAACTAGTAATCAGTAGTGTTCAGTGACGAACTAAACTCAAACTTGGTGCAGCAAGGATTGCATAAACATTATGCTAATGAAAGCTCGGATCTTTGCAAACTATAAGGATAGGTTTATTCCTTCGAAGCCTTAGAAAATATGTGCAAACAGGTTTCTGGATCGTAAACTATTTTTCCAAAATGTACACACTTCGAGAAAACTGGACAGAATCTCATTCGAGCAAGATGCCACATCATTCGAACGAGAGTGGATCTCGTTCGAACGACATCAAATGTCGTTTGAACGACGTCTTCAGATAGAGTTCTTAATTTAAACAGACTTTTGATTAAAACCAACTCTTATCCAATTCTCATCCATTCTTATCTGACAAAAATGAAATGTAAACAATTAGACCTCTTTTAAAAACAATTTCTTTTAAAAATTACATGTTTTTTATAAAATGAATTCCAAGTTTCATTAACATTATGCATTCATACCTGTGTGATCTCGAAAATGCGATTAAACCTTGAAGACGCGAAATTGCACCAATTAAAATTTGACATTATTAAACCTTTATAGCTTTGTAATAACGTATTAATCATTCTTCGATATGTCATAGACTCGTGGGATCGGACAATAAAAAACTATCTATGACTCAAACATGTTTTGTTTTGAGAATATGACAAAACTACATTAAGACTCAATTGGATATTTGGTCCTTGCATATTTGAATATTGTTCTTGTCGAATCACATACTGGTTACGTGTTTTCATCTCAATTATGTCTATTAAAATGAACCAAATGCGATAAAACAAGATAATAAAAGGTGTGCAAGCTTTTAAACCATTTTCCGTGAGTTTGTGTGAATTTTGAAAACGAAAAAGGGCTTCAAAAAGTACTTATTTTCTTTGCAATAAAGCCACCATTTAAATTGGACCTAAAAAATTGAGGAATTTTAATTATTCGGGGTCCAAAGATGTTTAAAAGAGCCCGAAAAAATATGGAATGGCAATAAAAAGAAATATAGGCCAATTATAGGCCATTAGATTTATTCACCAATTCTCCAATGTTTGAGAATTTAGATCATCTCAAAAAGAAAATATATATGAGGGAGTTTGGTTGGAGTTTAAAACGGCTTTGCACGTCATTAAAAAGTCTTGAAAAAGCATGAAAAAGTTTTAAGACGTTATTGGTGTGAAAATCATGTTGACTTTGATTTGTTGATTTTGATTTAAAACGATGTCATCTAAATTAAACATTTTAACACTTAAGGACTATTTTTTATGTTCATTCGTTAGGATTACACTTATGCATCTTACACAAATGATATGATTGAGTTAATTTTCCTATCGAATTTTTCCACACCCATTCATTCAGTTTTCATGATTTGGTCATCTTAATAAAAATTCATGGTGTGTGATTTTTGTAACATCAATTTTTGCATTTTTTGTATAAAAAAAATAAAAATTTCAAAAAATAGTTTATTTGCGTTGTTTATCGTGACACCTCGATTTGCTTTATGTGATCTATTCTTTTGCTTGTCTATTTTAGACCAATAAAAAGGGGGAGAATAGTATAGGGGAGTTTATGTATGGGGGAGATTTGATTATGCTTTATATCATTTCAAACTCGATACGTCACGAGGTTTTTTCTTTGTCTCATGTATGTAGGTAAAATTAAAGTTTTTTGGATTGCACACCCTGATGAGAAAAGCTTGGAGATTTGAAAAGTTGATTGTTGAAGCCAAGTTTGATTGAAGACTTTTTCAGTTTATCTTTCCACGTTTGAGTTTTTGGGAAGTTAGATTTGTATAGCATATATTTTGATTGATAATTCAGATATTTTTATTTTCTACCGGCATAGACATAGGGGTGATTTGTAAGGACATTGTCCGTCACATTTAGATTGTCGTATACCGCTGCAAGTTTGTCGAAGAATTGGAAAGCTTATATCTACTATCGACAATACGAATTTCAAGACGAATTCAACAATCATGACCAATAAGGACGTACCTGGTAAAATGTGTTTTTTTCCATTTACATTTTACATAAAAAGTGTTGGGATATTTTCGAAAAAAAAATGTTTTTCTATTTATGAAAAAATCATTTTTGAAAAGATTTTAATGATTTTAATCATAAAAGTTCTGGATAAAGGTTTTTTATCTCGAAAACAGTCTTAAATTTGAGGCATCCAAGATTTATAAAAGACTGAAGTGTTTTTGGGAAACGTGTATGATGTCGTTCGAACGACATCATATCTCGTTCAAACGATATCAGATCTCGCTCGAACAACGTCGTTTCTCCTTCGAACGAGATGTTTTATTCTGACACGTCACCGCCTTGATTTTCATTATATAAAGGGTGTCAGACTTCTGTTTTTCGTGTGGATAAAACACTAGTTTTAACAGCATACGATTTTGAGTGTTTTTGTTTATTCTCCATCTTTTTGAAGATTCAAAACTTTATTTTTTATAATTCACAAATCTCAGAATTTTGTGTGAGTTGTTTTGTGGAACCCATAGCATACTTTGCATTTGTTTATCCTTTGTGGGGAGATCTCTACAGTCGGAAAGTTGAATGCTATTATGGAGGGGAACTCTACGAAGTTTATGACTGCGTGTCAATGAGGATCTTCTGCGTGTTGATTCTTTGCTGAAGACTGTGTGTCCAGGGTTGTGTGTCCTTGTGGTATAGCTTCCTGTGAACCACTGACTGCTGATTTCAAGACCGGTACTTTGAAGATTTGTTGAAGGCACTGTGCGTTACACTTGTGGGTAATTATCAAGTAATTTGTAAGTCAAAGGTCTTGTAAATTATTTCAAAATTCTATAAATATAAAAGTTTTTACCCTGAGGGGATTTTTCCTGAAATTTGTGTCTATTTTATTTGTTTTGACACGTAGTTGCATATTTTAGGTATGAACTAAAATTGGGTTTAAATTGAGTTTTATATGCTTTGGACTCAAATTGTTTAGAAGATTGAAAATTGTTTGAAACCACCCATAGGCAATTATTCTTGCGTTAACAATATCGTCTAAATTTTGCTCACATTCCGCCTGACTTTTACCTTTTTTCGATAAAATCATCCAGATTGCCTGCTTGTCTGAATTTCTCCAAGTGTAATTTCAACATTTTGATGTTCTTTATCTTGTGTCCGTGTTCCACTACGTAGGAACATCTCATTGTAGTGTTCCTTATGAAAGGGTCTCATTCAATCTTTCTTGGCCATTTGAAGTATTTTTTGTTCCTAATTTTGGACAAGATCTTGTATAATGGTTCCTTAAAGAATGTGTTGGTGGCGCGATGATCTTTTTTGGAATCTCACTTCTCTTTAACCTTTAATTCATCATTCTTCTTTTTCCCCACTTCTTGGGAGAAAAGTCTGTGTCTTTATTCTTGATGTCTTTCAGTTAACCGTTGTCCTGGTTTGTTCCTATGAACACATCTTCAACTTTGGCATATTTTTTGATCCTTGATACTCGATCGTCTATAGTGTCCGCTTTCTTCTAGGTGAGGGGGTGGTATAACATGGAGTTATTTGGCAAACTAATTTTGAATAAGGCCATTAAAAATTATTCAATACATTATTTTACCTCATTATAGATCTCCCAATACCATTTAGCGTACTCATATAGGGAATGTTGTTTCATCTTCTTCAGCATAAGGGGTGAAACCATTTTTTTTATGTGGACGCTACTTGTGATTAACCTTGTGGCACGATCTGTTTGAAGAAGGAGATGGATCTATGAGCTAACTTTTAAAACCACTTTTGTGTTAGGTCTCTTAATCTTTAGGGAAATATCCAGTACATCAAAGTTTTGTTTTTGTTCTAGAGTTTCATAACCTGGCAGTACTAGTGAATATGGTATGTGGGCTATGTTTTACCATCATATATTTTGATCCTTAGCATATTGAATTTCTTCAACGGTTAAAAATCTACAATCGAGAGAGGAAATAGCGATTTCACCTGGTTGACTAGGGCTTGCCTAGATAATATTTGGTAGCAAAGAAATTCTTGCCTTAAAGATATGTAGGAGGATGTCCCTTTGAAAACCCTTAATTTCTTCCTTAGTTCTTTGCCTTTTTCCCCTCTTTTGGTATTTCTCTCTTCTTCTTCCGTAACTGTTGATTTAGGTTTTCTATAATGATAGTGGGAGAGTGGTTTACCCCCACTTAAACTCTAATTAAGTTGCTAATCCCTAGTTAGGCCTAAAATCCAACTTTTGGACCGCCAAATGGACCCAAATCCATAACACAACTAGCCCAAAAGCTCCCCAACTCATATACCTATGACCCGGGAGCATTTCTAAATATTTAAAACACTAAACCGAGTCTCTAGCGCTTCCCAAAACGCATCCCAATTATTTTTATTTCACTTAGATATTTTTATTACGTTCAAACAACACGCACCCATAAATTTATTTGTGTTATTTATTTTTCACTCGCAAGCCCATTATGTCCAGTTGAGTTCTATCTTTATGTTATCAAGAATAATTGTTCATTTAAGCTAAAAAAATTTACTCGCTTAAATTTTAAATCCTCCCGATTTAACTTATTCTCAAAATAAATCTGACCTATTACATTTATTTATGTTATAATATTCTATTCTAGAATTACAGGGTATTACATTCTCCTCCCCTTATAACATAATTTCATCCTCGAAATTCTCTAAAGCCCAACCTTTTTTTTAATCCGTGTTATAATCCAAGTTTTATGCTCAATTATTCCATACTCATATCCCATTATATATAACAAAAAGCTCACCTATGCCTATCATAACATTACTGGGGTATTCATATATTCCACATTATATGTATACACACATAGCATTACCAAAGATGAATGGAACATATACATATAATTTGTACCATTCATACCAAGCATATCCATACACCAAATATATCACCATATTTGTAAATGAGAAAAAAAGATAAGATCTCAGTATTCTACTTCCCTCAACTCCCGACTTTGGCCAATTTCATGTGTGGGACGTCTAGAAAGAGAAATCCAAACAAGGAACCCTCCCGATACACTATTATACGACTTAGTCAGTTATTGAGATCCATCGGCCTAAGATTAAAAGGAAAAAAATGCAGATAAAAATAAATGTCTACATTAATAATGTAAATTCCTATTTTTTTCAATTACCAATTAAAGTCTCATATCGCCTAAGGGATACACTAAATCCCAATTAATATACCCATGTAATTATACTAAAATTAATAATACAAAATGTCCGAGGGTCTAACATCTCTCAGCTCCCGACCTTTACTAGTTTCATGTGTAGAATGTCTCTCAAGTGAAATCCAAACAAGTAACCCTCCCGATACACTACTATGTAGCATATCCAGGACCCATGTCTATAATGTGCTCAAATAATTCACAAGTCTCTCCAGGCCCTATAGTCTCCCATTTAACCATATTTAAACTCAAGGTGTCTCAATTCCTTTAGTATTTTCTATCGTGAGAACAAACACTAATGCCCGATAAATTACCAACATGACAGTACTAAGAACAACGACAAAAAATATCCTAGAATCCAACATCTCTCAATCTCCTGACATTTGATATTTTCATGCGTGGGACGTCTCACGAACAAAATCCAAACAAGGAACCCTCCCAATACACTACCGCGCAGCTTTGTCGGTCATTGAGATCTGTTGGTCCAGAACCTAAGTTTATTAATATTTTTAAATCAATATATATGGCTTTTCAAACCTACTCATTCCCATAAAGTCTATAATTGTCCATTTCCAATGACATCATCATTATAATAATATTATGATTGTACACCTCATCGTGTAATCAAAAGTCCTAATACTTCCAAAGGAACCAAATACTTCTAAAATATGAATGCCTTTCATTTTGCATACTCGTAACACAAATAGGAAGGTTTCATCGCTAGATAATTATCTTACTACGACATATCTTAACAATTTCGCCTAAAATAAGCATAAGCCTCCCCGTAGGCATTTCTATACATCTACTAACCAACCTAAGATTGACCCTTCTCACCCACGGTGAACCAACCTAAAAATACTATCCCAAGTATGAAGTCTAACTTCTCTAAAGTACTTACAAAACCGAAGTGAAGACTAAGTTCCAATATCAAACAAAACATATCATGCGTACTCCAAAATAGGGAAAAACACATCCTTTACTGTCGATGTTATCACTAGTCTCTTTTTTTCCAAATAATTTTATCTATAATCCGATGCTCATCTCATTGTGGGTCCTAGTTTACACGAACTAACCTCTGTTGGTGCATTATTGAACCATTACCACTTCCTCAAATTCCCTAAATGTCTTTTATAAAATTATTACGAACGAAATTTCCCGAACTCCTCGAAATTCTAGCAAGTGACCCATATTAAGGTCTCTATGGCTCTCTCTCCAAAACTGACCCCTTTCCCAAACGAAAAATAATTACTAGCAATGAATACAAGGATTCCTACTCATAGGGCTCTACATCAAAGGATGCAACGCAGAACGTAACGAGATCAAGCACATATTCCAAGGACACTAAAACTGTGCTCTAATGCCAACTATAACAACCCCATTTTCTAACGTAAAGACTAGTCAGGCACGATACGTCGAAGATGGGGCTTGTCGATCAATTAATACCATTATTAGCACAACGTAACATAAATATTGTTATTTAAAAAGTTCGATACTTTAAACTTTATGAATATCTCACTAACAATAATTAAACTCAGTCAACAGCAACTAAATAATAAATTTAGTAACAAGTAAATACCACAACTCAGCATAATGTAAATAAATATATAAATAATCCTTAGGTTTATGCCCTTACAAATGTTTCTAAATAAAATAACTAAATTCTGGCAGAAAAGAACCTAAGCTAAAGTCAATGATCTGGAAAGTTATTAAGCACCGATAGATCGCAAGGTTGGTACAGCCACAGTCCTATTATCCCTGTCTAAAAATAATCTGGGGAAAAGCATTAATAATTTGGGTCAGAGCCCGAGGTGTGCAAGAATTAACTTAATTAATTTATGATGCAATAAGACATTCGATGGAAAATAAATATTACCCCTTCGTCACTCACATGTGCTTAACGCATCACCCTTCATCTAAGTGTGATATTATCCACATCCCAATAAATCTCAAATAATAACTATGACAACGTCTCAGATTAATAATAGTGGTTAAATGATTTAAGTGTACCGAATACATTTAATTGTCAATACTAGTAATATCCCAGTCTTCTAATTATAACATAAATGGCATAAAAATCCATTATTCAATAAAGAATCGCAATTGTCATTTATGTCCACATTCTTAGACATTTCAGTTTATCTCGTATAAAGTCCGGGTATATATATATATGACACAAAAAGGCATCTACCGTCGGTGTTTATTCCTGCTCTATCGACAAGTCTCGAGGAATTCTTTATCCTAAACGGACATCACAAAACACACACAAGTTGGGTGCAGTCGCTATGCAGGACACCGGTACGTGACTCATACCCAGTGATGATACAAGAACAGTCAGTGCCTACACCTACCTCTCATGCGTGTAGCCTCCACGTAGTACCTATATGGCCTACACATCGCCAAGCCCAGCTGTGACATGTGGTACGCGGCCCGAATGCGCGAACCTCTGTCCGATAGGATGGTCCACTGGTATGTCCACATAAATACATAATAGTACATATTATTATCCCATATAATATGTATAGGTAATTACTCCATAATTATCATAAAATTCCAACCAAAGTCCACAACATTTTTCCATTTATTAATAATAAATCATCTAATAAATTATTAAATCTCCTCCCATAAAATAGTTCCGTAGTCATGTAGTAAATTGAAATTTTCTCTGTTCAACGTGGGCACAAGTGTAATTTTAATAAATTCTTTATTTTTCCAAATTTGGTTCCACTCACTCACTTGGACTCAAAAAAATACTCACAACCAAAAATCCCAGGCCCCCCAATACCCTCATTAATGTTAATATTCCTCAATACCTAATTTTTTGATACTCTAGGTATTAAACTTCCATCTCATAAATTATTAATTTACATCCATAAAATAATTACTTTAACTAACTAGTCAATTATAATTATTATTGATTTAAGTGTGGGTGTAACATTACTTCACCCACTAATTATAATTCCCTTTCTTATCCCTCTTTTACCTACCATCTAAGTGGTAACCAAAAAATTCAGAAATCAAGGCTATAACAAAATAGGATGAAAGAGTCAAAAGTTTAACCCATCGCATGAACGAGGGACGATTGGGACCCTCGTTCATGAGACATAGCATGTCGTTCCAATGAGGTCCCTCTTCGTTCGAACGATCCCCATTTTCCTTACCCACGTCATCTTCTTCTTTCCCAGAAATTCAGTTTCATTCCAAAACAAATTTTTCCTATTTCTGCGTTCGAAGGAACCCAAATCTCACTCCTTTTAGTATATGAAGAAACCCAAAATTTCATCAATCCAATCCCAAAATTTACAGCCCATAACTTTTATATTTAAACCCAAAAGCAAACCCATACATGATATACCAAACCCCCAAAATAAAACAACATCGATTTAGGAATTTAAATGTTGAATCATTCTCCAAACTTTAGCCTATATAACTCAAAATAAGGCGCATTTGTTATGCGATTTATAGTACAATTTCAGTCAAAATGTCCTCTACATTAATTTATCAAGATGTCCCCAATTAACTATCACGCCCTAAGGAATCTACCATTAATATTTAAATTCACAAGACTAAAATTTATGGGACAAATTCTACATAAAGTCAGTCATCTACATGTATTGTTCATCAATAAATTAATCAATTTAAAACTAATTTCCATAAATTAATGGGGTCATTAGATGCATCAAGAAATAAATTGAAAACATAAATTAAGCAAGGAAATTATTGCCTTAAAGATCTGTACGAGGATGTCCCTTTGAAACCCCTTGAAAACCCTTGATGTCTTCCTTGGTTCTTTGCGTTTTTCCCCTCTTTTGGTATTTCTCCCTTCTTCTCTTGTATCTGATGATTTAGGTTTTCTATAATGATAGTGGGGGAGTGGTTTACCCCTACTTAAACTCTAATTAAGTGGCCAACCCCAAGTTGGCCCTAAAACTCAACTTTTGAACCCCAAATGGACCCGAATCTATAACCCAACTAGCCCAAAAGCTCCCCAACTCATATACCTATGACCTGGGACCATTTCTAAATATTTAAAACACTAAACCGAGTCTCTAACGCTTCCCAAAACATGTCACAATTATTTTTATTTCACTTAGACATTTTTATTACGTTAAAATGACACGCGCCCATAAATTTATTTGTGTTATTTATTTTTCACTCGCAAGCCCATTATGTTCAGTTGAGTTCTATCTTTATGTTATCAAGAATAATTATTTATTTAAACTTAAAATTTTTACTCGCTTAAATTTTAAATCCTCTGATTTAACTTATTCTCAAAATAAATTCGAACCATTAAATTTATTTATGTCATAATATCTTATTCTAAAATTACGGGGTATTACACTAAGAAAGGTACCAAAAGAAAGATACAAAAGTCGGGAATCCAATTCCACAAACTGTTCGTTATTTGGACCTCTATAGATTGAGTTATAGTCATTTAACCAAAATTTGTTTTTATTGACAGCATAATACGAAAATACACTCTTGAGTTGATTCTTGCATATAATAACACAATTTACAAGAATCTATGCCCAAGTCAAGTTCAATTCATATGTATCGTGGTGAAAGGTAAATTCATGGGACACACCCGTGTCAGTTGGTTTATGTGTGTGTGTGTTTAATACGTGTTAAACTGATGAATATTTTGTTTTTTCTTTTACTTTTATACATTATTAATTTTCGATTGTGTTTTTGATATTGTTGGAAATGAATTTTTAAGTTAGCCTCGCTTTTCGGAGTTTTTCCTAGTTTTAGACTTTAATTCAAATTAATCAGTGTATTAGACTTTAGAACATTTTTTCTCGTTAAATGTCATCACTTTTCGTGGCAAAATTATCATATTTAACGATGAAAAATGTATTAAATTCTAATAAACTGATTAATTTGAATTTAAATTTAGAATCCAATATTTAATAATGTATTGAAGTAAACAAAATACATATTATTAAGTTACATAAAATTTAGACGGATGCAAGAATGTGATATGAGTGCATCGGTCATTCATCCATACATACCCACACATTTACAAATGCATTTTTTTTGTATAATTTAATTAAATGACATCCCAAAATATCTTTCCATTGGTAGGTTCTCAATTTTTTTTTTCTAAAATTGCCACGGTTATTATTTATACGAACTTAATCATGGTGTTTTAGAATCATGCTTTTTTCTTATTATCGTGAGATATTCTACGGTCAGCGTTACTTTGTGAATAATACCGGTTAGCAAATTCACGGGTCCTATTTCTTCGATGTAAATCAGGAACTCGCAAATATGATCAGCAAAAATCGAACCCAAGCCAAAAATCTCTTTTTTCCAGGGATGCTTTTTAGATTGCATTTTGAGTACGTTTTCTTTTTTCAAGTTCAAGCCACTTGGAGGTAAGAGTGTCGAATTATGTTATGGTTTCTGACTAATATAGAATCCGTAGTGGGATAGATCTGTTATAAAATAAAATTATTATTTCTGATTTGGAAAATCTCTTTCACATTGTTTTCCGTAATAAATTTGTATGATGGAATGGATCAATAACTAATTTTCATCGCATCATCACTTAGTGGAGATCCCACATATAGGAGACGAGAAATGCTTTTGGTACCGGCTTAACTGCACCGCAATAGTGTACCGGCTGACATGGCCACATGACGTGGCATTGAAAACAAAAGCCAGCAAACACACAAGGCACCACAGTTGTCTCTAGCCAAAACCCAACCAAAAACGGAACAACTCTTTTTCAAATGATCAAGTCACCACAGTTGAAAAAAATTATTTGTTACCAAACCAAAAATAAAGCCTCAAGTTCATAAAAAAAAAAACACACAATAGCATTTTTTAATTAACACAAGAAAATTTCAAAAGCTACTTACTGCCTTTATTTATTTAAAGTTGTTTCTAAAATGTACAAAAATATTTTATATAGAAAACAAACTGTTTGTATTATAATAAAGTGTTATAACTATTAAAAAAAGTGTTTTTGAATAATTTTTTTACCTGTTTCAAAAATTGTGTTGTTCTATAAGAAAACTTTTTTAAAAAAAATAATATTTCTTTTGCTAAAAATTGCTAAAAACAGTTTTTTTTTTTTTGCTAACTAGTGTTGCGATCGACACATAAAAATCTGTTGGAAAAATCAGTCCAACCAAAAAATATAAATACACACTATATATAAATATATGTAAAAAATATATGTTAAAATTATAATTTGTTAAAATACAACAAGATAAAACACAAAATCATTTTTTTTACTTAACACAAACTAATTAAAAAACTAAACAATGCGATTATGAATCTTTTATTTTTTAACAAACACGATCACGATCCAAATAAAAACGGTACGTGACATTGAGTCATATTTTTTTCATAACGTTGGCGCAGACCATTTTTACTATTCTAAAAATAGTAAAAAAATATTTTTTTGTGAAATAGTAAAAACAATAGCACTGCTCTTTTTGTGTGGCCAATAAAACTGCTCTTTTGTGACAATAACAAAAGATTTTTTCAATGATCAAAATATTTTTTAGTAAAAAAATATTTTAAAACTAGTTTTAATGCAAAAAAATAGATTTTAGCAAAAAAAAAAATGTTATGCGGAAAAATAAAAAACGCCTCTTGTCAAAATAAAAAATGTTTTAAAATCGATTTGTTAGCGCTGCTAGCGCGACCCACATCCATTAAGTGATGCAGATCCGCGCCAGTGACAATAACTGATCGCTGACCATTTTTTTTAATATGTTGGTCCGCGCAGTGACAATAATGTGGTTACTGTCTTATGAATGTGGTTCCGCGATAGCAACAATAACCAGTGTCGTAATCGACACATAAAAATCATGAGTCGGCATAGAAAAATTATTTTTCCAATCAAATGTCATTTTATGAAAAAAGAAATTGACGTTAACATGTTTAAAACTTGTTTTTTTTTTTTTTTTGTGTGACACAATATGATTTTGATTTTATTTATCTAACACGCACAATAACCGATTCAAACCGAACATGACCTTCACATTTTTTTACCTAATACGAACACAACTAATAAAAAATATATTGTGATCGTGATAGATAAATAAAATAAAACTGGTATTGTGTCGCATTTTAATTGGGTCTTGTTCATATTTGAAAATAATTGTAGAATATTTTAAGATATTTTGTTCAAAATTAAAATTGAATTTAGAATTGAAAAAAAAATAATTAAAAACTTAAACCTTTTCAATTATATGATATAATTTTTTGATGCACATCCATTAAATGATGCGGATCCGGGTCAACGATAATAACCGATCCCTGACAATTTTTTCTAATATGTTGGTCTGCGTCAGCGGTATGTTTAGGTGGTCGGACTCCCTGTGCATACCGCTAACGCGGACCAACATATTAGAAAAAATGGTCCGCGCCAGCAGTATATGTATAGCTGGTCGGACTGCTTATTTATACCGCTTGCGCAAACTATTTTTTAAATGTAGTAAACAGTTTTTTTTAATGTCGCGTATGAAAAAAAATACAACTCAATGCTATTGACCACACAAAAGAGCTGTGATATTGGCCACACAAAAAGCGCTGCGATATTATTTTTGCTAGTTTTTTTTGCTAAAATCAATACGTTAAATACACGCAATATATAAATATATGTCAAAAAATATACGTCAAAATATAGATCAACGTTCGGTTATTGTCGCTGGCACGGCTCCGCATCATTTAACGGATGTGGGTCCGCGCCAGTGGCATTAACAAATCAATTTTAAAAATATTTAAAAAAAATATTTTTTTTTGCTAAAATCTATACGTTAAATACACGTTATAAATAAAAATTGGTCGGCGCCACCGGTATGTACGTGGATCCGTATTGAGATTGGTTATTGTCTTATGAATGTGGATCCGCGTCAGCAATAATAACCAGTGTCGCGATCGACACATAAAAATCATGAGTCGACAGAAAAAAGTTATTTTTGTTTTTCCAATCAAATTTCATTTTATGAAAAATACTGTTGTTGAACATGTTAAAATTTTATTTTTTTGATTAAAACCTTTTTTATTTGAAAAATAATAATTCCACCGGTTTTGTGCATTTATGTTTTTTTATTTTTCGATCAAACTGTTTTTTTACTTAACACGAACCAATTAAAAAATTACACAATACGATTATGAATCTTTATTTTTTAACAAACACGTTAACGATCCAAATTAAAATGTGACGTAACATTGAGTCGTACTTTTTTATACCGTTGGCGCTGACCATTTTTTACTATTTAAAAACAATCGTTTTACTATATTTAAAAAAATAGTTTGCCCCGTAATATGTATAAGCAGTCCGATCATCTATACATATAACTGACGTGCACCATTTTTTCTAATATGTTGTGTATTAAAACTAGTTTAAAAATTGTCTTTTACTAAAAAAATATTTTGTGTGATTTTTTTTGTGTTAAAACTGTTTTTTTTGTAAAAGAATTTTCTCTATCTTTTTTTTTTTTTTTTAGAAAATAGCATGTATATATATGTGGCCAACTCATGTGGCCAGCTCATGTGGCCACATCAGCCGGTAGAGTTATCCGGTTGATTCACCCGGTTCCATTAGCAGCCCTCGAGACGAGAAATGCTTTTGGTACCGGCTTAACTGCACCGCAATAGTGTACCGGCTGACATGGCCACATGACGTGGCATTGAAAACAAAAGCCAGCAAACACACAAGGCACCACAGTTGTCTCTAGCCAAAACCCAACCAAAAACGGAACAACTCTTTTTCAAATGATCAAGTCACCACAGTTGAAAAAAATTATTTGTTACCAAACCAAAAATAAAGCCTCAAGTTCATAAAAAAAAAAACACACAATAGCATTTTTTAATTAACACAAGAAAATTTCAAAAGCTACTTACTGCCTTTATTTATTTAAAGTTGTTTCTAAAATGTACAAAAATATTTTATATAGAAAACAAACTGTTTGTATTATAATAAAGTGTTATAACTATTAAAAAAAGTGTTTTTGAATAATTTTTTTACCTGTTTCAAAAATTGTGTTGTTCTATAAGAAAACTTTTTTAAAAAAAATAATATTTCTTTTGCTAAAAATTGCTAAAAACAGTTTTTTTTTTTTGCTAACTAGTGTTGCGATCGACACATAAAAATCTGTTGGAAAAATCAGTCCAACCAAAAAATATAAATACACACTATATATAAATATATGTAAAAAATATATGTTAAAATTATAATTTGTTAAAATACAACAAGATAAAACACAAAATCATTTTTTTTACTTAACACAAACTAATTAAAAAACTAAACAATGCGATTATGAATCTTTTATTTTTTAACAAACACGATCACGATCCAAATAAAAACGGTACGTGACATTGAGTCATATTTTTTTCATAACGTTGGCGCAGACCATTTTTACTATTCTAAAAATAGTAAAAAAATATTTTTTTGTGAAATAGTAAAAACAATAGCACTGCTCTTTTTGTGTGGCCAATAAAACTGCTCTTTTGTGACAATAACAAAAGATTTTTTCAATGATCAAAATATTTTTTAGTAAAAAAATATTTTAAAACTAGTTTTAATGCAAAAAAATAGATTTTAGCAAAAAAAAAAATGTTATGCGGAAAAATAAAAAACGCCTCTTGTCAAAATAAAAAATGTTTTAAAATCGATTTGTTAGCGCTGCTAGCGCGACCCACATCCATTAAGTGATGCAGATCCGCGCCAGTGACAATAACTGATCGCTGACCATTTTTTTTAATATGTTGGTCCGCGCAGTGACAATAATGTGGTTACTGTCTTATGAATGTGGTTCCGCGATAGCAACAATAACCAGTGTCGTAATCGACACATAAAAATCATGAGTCGGCATAGAAAAATTATTTTTCCAATCAAATGTCATTTTATGAAAAAAGAAATTGACGTTAACATGTTTAAAACTTGTTTTTTTTTTTTTTTTGTGTGACACAATATGATTTTGATTTTATTTATCTAACACGCACAATAACCGATTCAAACCGAACATGACCTTCACATTTTTTTACCTAATACGAACACAACTAATAAAAAATATATTGTGATCGTGATAGATAAATAAAATAAAACTGGTATTGTGTCGCATTTTAATTGGGTCTTGTTCATATTTGAAAATAATTGTAGAATATTTTAAGATATTTTGTTCAAAATTAAAATTGAATTTAGAATTGAAAAAAAAATAATTAAAAACTTAAACCTTTTCAATTATATGATATAATTTTTTGATGCACATCCATTAAATGATGCGGATCCGGGTCAACGATAATAACCGATCCCTGACAATTTTTTCTAATATGTTGGTCTGCGTCAGCGGTATGTTTAGGTGGTCGGACTCCCTGTGCATACCGCTAACGCGGACCAACATATTAGAAAAAATGGTCCGCGCCAGCAGTATATGTATAGCTGGTCGGACTGCTTATTTATACCGCTTGCGCAAACTATTTTTTAAATGTAGTAAACAGTTTTTTTTAATGTCGCGTATGAAAAAAAATACAACTCAATGCTATTGACCACACAAAAGAGCTGTGATATTGGCCACACAAAAAGCGCTGCGATATTATTTTTGCTAGTTTTTTTTGCTAAAATCAATACGTTAAATACACGCAATATATAAATATATGTCAAAAAATATACGTCAAAATATAGATCAACGTTCGGTTATTGTCGCTGGCACGGCTCCGCATCATTTAACGGATGTGGGTCCGCGCCAGTGGCATTAACAAATCAATTTTAAAAATATTTAAAAAAAATATTTTTTTTTGCTAAAATCTATACGTTAAATACACGTTATAAATAAAAATTGGTCGGCGCCACCGGTATGTACGTGGATCCGTATTGAGATTGGTTATTGTCTTATGAATGTGGATCCGCGTCAGCAATAATAACCAGTGTCGCGATCGACACATAAAAATCATGAGTCGACAGAAAAAAGTTATTTTTGTTTTTCCAATCAAATTTCATTTTATGAAAAATACTGTTGTTGAACATGTTAAAATTTTATTTTTTTGATTAAAACCTTTTTTATTTGAAAAATAATAATTCCACCGGTTTTGTGCATTTATGTTTTTTTATTTTTCGATCAAACTGTTTTTTTACTTAACACGAACCAATTAAAAAATTACACAATACGATTATGAATCTTTATTTTTTAACAAACACGTTAACGATCCAAATTAAAATGTGACGTAACATTGAGTCGTACTTTTTTATACCGTTGGCGCTGACCATTTTTTACTATTTAAAAACAATCGTTTTACTATATTTAAAAAAATAGTTTGCCCCGTAATATGTATAAGCAGTCCGATCATCTATACATATAACTGACGTGCACCATTTTTTCTAATATGTTGTGTATTAAAACTAGTTTAAAAATTGTCTTTTACTAAAAAAATATTTTGTGTGATTTTTTTTGTGTTAAAACTGTTTTTTTTGTAAAAGAATTTTCTCTATCTTTTTTTTTTTTTTTTAGAAAATAGCATGTATATATATGTGGCCAACTCATGTGGCCAGCTCATGTGGCCACATCAGCCGGTAGAGTTATCCGGTTGATTCACCCGGTTCCATTAGCAGCCCTCTATAGGAGACTGAAAAATACTTTCCATGGTATGTTGAGTTTAAAATTATTTGTCTTTAGAACATTATATATATATATATATATGTTCTAGTAAGAAAAGGCTCGGTAAGAACACAATATGAACACTTTTTTAAAAAATAGTAAAAAATATTAAGGTGACTTTTTAATGATATTTTGAATTTCAAGAAATTCATAAAAAATAACAGAAAATATTTTTTTTTGTTATTTTATAAAAATCAATTAAAAGCTTCTAATGTTTAACAACAGTTATAAAATTTGACTGCTTTTTTTTAAGTGTCAAAAAAATTCATTTGAATTGATTTTTTCATGGGTTCAAGGAAATGTTAAAATATTACAAAAAAATAACCTTAAAAAATTTGTTATTTTTTAAAAATGTGTTCGCACTCGAGATCGAGAGAGAGAGAGAGAGAGAGAGAGAGATCTTTTAGAATTAGGACATCAAATATTACTGGTTATGCTTTTAGAGCAACTAATAATTTTTTTTGTAAGAATGGTCCATATTTTTTAAATTTCCTTATTACTCTCATCATAAGGTTAGTAGAAATTGTCCCTATTTTTTAGGTTCTAAGGTCTAAAATAAAATAAGAATCTTGGTTGCCTTAGATGTGAAATAAAAAGGTTAAGCAGCCCTATTAAAAATATAAAGTCCCCCCACCCCCCCACCCCCGCCACACACACACACACACACACACACACACACACACATATATATATATATATATATATATATATATATATATATATATATATATATATATATCAAATAGTCCCTCGAACATTTTTTTAATATGCGTTTAATCCAAGTCTTTTTATTTTGCTCCAAAAAATCCCTCTTAAATGGGTGTTTGAGGGACTTTTTGGTACAAAATAAAAGGTTTCGATTAAATGTGTATTAAAAAATGGATGTTTGAGAGACTTTTTGGTACAAAATAAAAGGCTTCGACTAAATGTGTATTAAAAAATGGGTGTTTGAGGGGCTTTTTGGTACAAAATAAAAGGTTTCGACTAAATGTGGATTAAAAAATATTTGAGAAACTTTTTGGTATTTGATCATATATATATGAAGGGTGAAAATGTTAGGAAGGGAGAGGTGAAATTTGCTTCATTTAGATCTATCTTCTTTTCCTTTTTGCTTTTCTTTTTTTCTTTTTAAAGCAAGAAGAGAAAGTGTAAGGGAAATAAACTTTCTTTATTCTTTGTATTTTGTAAGACTTTAAAAAAAGTAATATATACAAGTTTTAGATATTCGATCATATCCCCTTATTAAATAACTTGATATTTTTAACATGACTTTAAAGACTTTTAACAATATAAGCAATGTTCTAGCCTTATTTATATTTCCCTTTACTTTTAGTTTCCATCATTTCTACCAAACGAAAAAATTAACAGAAGTGTGGATTAATTTATACCCCATTTTACCACTATCACCACTTTCATCCTTTTTTACATGGCTACCCATTTTATAACTGGGCAAATTGGGGCATTTTGCCTACTTTTAGGGGGCTCCAATGTGAAAATTAATAGAAAAAAGTTTGTCATCTCGGGTAAAAATAAATAAAATAAAATAAAAAGATAAAAGATAAAGCGGTTGGAGTGACAAATGAATTGTCACCTAAATACAACCCATGCTCGGCTCGCCATTATCACTTAGTGATAGGGGTGTTCGCGATTCGATCCGGTTCGGTTTTGAGGGTTTTTTTTACCAGATCGACATAGTCGGTCCTCTGAAAAAATGGACCGAGACCGGACCGATAATGTCGAATAACCGATCCTAATCGGTTCAATTTTTTATAGGGTCGGTCCGGTCTAACCCGTCGATCCTCACATTAATGAATTACATCATTTATAATAATAAAATTATACCAACTCTATTTTTTTCAAACATTAAAAACTAAAAAAATATCAAAATTTGCAAGAAAAACAATCCTGGTATTGGATTAAACGATAATTTAAACTAATTAAATATTAAAATATATATTTTAACTATTTATTTATCTTATATATACACATATATATGTAAAAATATATTATTTTATATAGACGGTCGGTCCGGATCGGTCCTAATTAGGTTTTCGAAACTGTAAATCGTGGACCAGACCTACTAGGTCGGTCCACCCAAAAATAAACCGAGACCGGACCGATTAAGAAAAAAGACCAAAAAAAAAGAGTCGGTTCGGTCCGTCGGTGCAGTCGATTTTTTGAACACCCCTACTTAGTGATAGGAAAATAAAAGGAACATTTTGAAAGAAATGACAGATTAAATATATATCAAAACACATGTATCTATTTCATTAATTAATTATATATATATATACACGGGCTTCAATACATACTAGATATGCATTACAAACTAGATATGCATACCAAGTATACATACCTATTTTTTCAAATAGTAACAAATTTGTGTTTCCACCTTATTTTTTTATATGAAGTTTAAATATTTCAGGGGACCCATATAAAAAATATTAGCTCAAAATATTATTTTTTGCTATTTTAAAAATTTTGATCAAACTTTCGTAGTTTTAAAAGCACTTTAAAAACTCCGAACGTTTGGACAATTATTTTAAAATAGCAAAAAAAAAAATTTGAGTTGATTTTTTTTATATGGATCCCTTGATATGTTTAAATATTATACAAGAAAAACTCGACTCAAAAAATATTTTTTTCAGTGTTTTAAAAAATCAATTTGCTCCAACGGTATGTGTACTTGATATGTATGAGCCTCTCTCTCTCTCTCTCTCACACACACACAGACAGAGAGAGGTAGGCTTTCATACATAACAAGTATACATACTTGATGGCGCAAACCTATTTTTTTTTTTAAATTGAGTTGAATTTTTTTATGTAATATTTAAACATTTCAAGAGATCCATATAAAAAAATCACCTCAAAACAACTTATTTTTCTATTTTAAAAAAATGGTCAAATTTTCACAGCGTTTAAAGTACTTTAAATGTGTGAAAGTTTGACCAGTTTTTTTAAAATAGGAAAAAAAAAATATTTTGAACTGATTTTTTTATTTTGATTCCTTAAAATGTTTAAATACCACGCAAAAATACTCAAGTCAAAAATAATTGGTTTACTATGTTAAAAAATCGGTATGTGCATGACTCTCTCTCTCTCTCCGGCTATATATATATATATATAAGGCCAGCCCTAGTGGAATCTGAGAGGCGACTACCTTGATCCCCGAGTTTTGACAATGTTTATTTCCTCAAAAAAAATTGAAAGAAAAACAAATTTATAATGGGGTTTAAAATACTGTCATCAGAACAGTGTTCACGACCATCACGGTAAGTGCTTTAAAATTAACAGCCATGATTGATTTTTGTTTTATTTTTAAACCGTTAAAAATTTATGTGCATAAACTTTAAAGATTTTTTTTTCAACACATCACCTCGTTTTTCCTTCCAACCATAATACATTTTTTCATTTATTATGTGTAAGCTCAAATCCGCTTGCATTCCTCCTATCTAATTAAATAGGATAATAATATATGGACACATTTTAGAGACACATTTGAGGACATCAAATATGTGTTTTTATATCATTCATAATTACTTGAATAGAATGTGTCATATTTAAATTATTCACGAATAATACGAAAACACGTTAAGTCTGTCACTCTATGACTACCCAATTAAATAACCCTATCAATATTAAAACTATGTATAGTAAGTAGTTGTATACGTTTGTGAAATTATGTTAGGATATGGTCCACTAGTACCCAACCCACCATGGGTTTGGATTTAGCATTTCTTAAAACATAGATTTTATATTATTTTATTTTTTGGAAGCTGGTCATATAATAGTTTATGAGTCCAATGTTGATAACTGGCCACAGTGCCTACTGCATAGCATGGGTTAAAGTGATTGATCCCCCTGACCTCTCTTTCAAGCGAAGCTACTTTGTTAGTTCTTTGTGTAAATTAATGTGAAGTGGAGCTATTCTATGATCCTATCAAATATGACTGTGACCCGCGATTTATTTTTTGTCTGGTCCCATTTATCCTTTCCTGTTGGTGAAAAGGCCTATTTTGTAATTCTCAATAATTTTTTTATTTCTTATTTTGTGATGATAAAAGTTGCCAAAATATTGTGTAAGTTTACAAACTGAAATGTGTACACCAAAAAGATTTAGGCGGATTAACCACCTCGATTTGTAGTCATTCTTTAAATTTGAAGAATCTCTACAAATAATGTAAATTCTTTCGACAAATTTCAATAGTTCGTAATTAGGCTTGTAAACGGATCGAATTCGGACCGGATCAGACAAATTCACATCCATATCCTTTTATGTTAAACGGATTCAAATCCGATTCGATTATCCAACGGATCCGATCAGGTAAATCTAAATTCATATCCGTTTATGTTAAACGGATTCGGATCCGATCCGTGATTTGCAACATTATAATTTTCAATTCTTATTTCATAAATTTATTTTGCAAATATTTCAAAAAACAGATGATGAAATATAGAACTATTATAATATATATTTAAAAGATTTTTCAATACAATATATATTAATTAAAACAATATTATATATAATTTATAGGGGTTTATACCAAATAGTCCCTCGAACTTTTTTTAATACACGTTTAGTCCAAACCTTTTTATTTTGCACCAAAAAGTCATTCACCATGTCAAAAAGGCTTTACCATGCCCCTGGCGCGGACCTTTAAAGATAAGAGAATAAGGGACTTTTTGGTACAAAATAAAAGGCTTGGACTAAATGTGTATTAAAAAATGTTTGAGGGACTTTTTGGTATTTGATCCTAATTTATTTATATATATATATATATATTAAAAATATTAATCGGATCGGATTATTAACAGATCGCAGTATAAGAGTTCAAATCCGCTTCATTTAATAAACGGGTAATCGGATAATCGAAAATTTGGATTTTAGGCATGATCAATATCCGCTTAAATGGAAAGGATTCGGTTTCGGATAAAATTCGATCCATTGACAGGCTTATTCATAACAATTCTTACGAATTTTATTTGTCCGTATTGATTGCTACGAGCAAATGAAGTTCGTATCAAGTATACGTAATAATTTTTTATTATATTTTGTAGTTCTTATGAATTATATTAGTTCGTAACAATTTATACGAACAAATGTTGTTCGTAAAAAATATTAATTTTATTTCCTATGAACGACATTAGTTCATAAGAAGTATATTGCAATTATATTCTTCCACCATGGTGTAGTTTACTTATTGAAGAAATGTAATCTAACTTTTGATTCCGTAAACTTGCCTTTTATGAGTATCCACATGCTCTTAGAAGATGTCATTTAAGTGGATTTCAAAAAATTGAAAAAAAAAATTCAAAATTTTAAAGAATTAAAAAAAAATTAAAACAAACTTTATATACTCATAATGAAGATATCATCCATGAATTTCATTAAATAAATTCAATTTCAAAGTGGATGAGATGGTCATCAAATTATTCAACGATCGAAAAAGTACATATTTTTTAATCTTATATTTCACATATTTTTTGGTTAAATATTTTTGAAAAAATTTTGTAAATAATCTCTTCACCGTAGATATTATATCCCAAAAGTTTGATTAAAAATTATTTTTTATAGCATTTTGAAAAATTGATTCGTTTTTGGACAATCCACTTAAGAGAGTTTCTAAAACTTATTAAAATGCAATACGAAACGATAACATGACACGATACGAAATTATAAATTAATGGGTTTAAGCATATCGAGTTTGGGTCAATATCGAATCAACACAATAGAACTGTTAAGATAGTGGTTCGACTTTTGTAATTTTGATACAACTGTTAAGATCCATTTTTACCCATTAAAACTTATTAACGCAACCTTAACTCTTTACTCGAATCTTAATATTATTAACATTTGGAATTTAGGACGTAGGAATTAATTATATCATGTTTTAATGAAGAATTTTAATTACTTTACAGGTGTTAACTATTTGGATTGTGTGACCCATTAACACTAACAGTTCGAATTTGAGTTTGTTATATAACATCGATTTTTTAACGGATTGTGTATAAATTTAGAGGATTTAAACACGAACCTAATATCACATGATAGGAACAAATCCTAACATAACCTCTTTACAAGTCTACTTCAATTATTGTTCATATTTTTCTCACATGCCAATTTAACTCGATGTTAATTGGTTCATTTGCTCCACATCATATAAGAATAAATCGTCATTTTTACATGTAGGAGTGGCAAGAGAATAAAAAATTCTCACTCATGTTGCACGTCATATAAATATTTACCTAGAATCTTCATTAGATAAGATTTTTCTTCTTTATTTTTAGCATAAAAGTAGAATACTATTGATTTCCTAAAACACATGATCATCTCCCAATGGCTTTGCTAATCTGACACGATAGTTATAACCTTATCCATAAAAGTTTGCAGCTGTGGGGTGGGCCATTACAAATGATAATGAATCGAATGCATAAAGAAACCTGTGTTCCACTAAGTTTGTGGGACAAATGGAAGTTAATTATTCAGTTATATTATCACCAAATCTCATCATTTATGAGATTTTATGTCTAATTCATTTGATCTTAGGCGTTTTTAGTGACAAATATTAGTTTAATAAGTAACAATTAAAATTGAATAAATGAATTATATTTTTTGTTTCATAAGGGTACTGTTAAAAACACATAATAATTTTTCATTAAGATCGCACTATGTACCACTTTTTAAATATATAATCTGTTTAATGCGCGGTATAAGAATGTGTGATAGGATAAATTATTTGAATTTAATGTGTGATGATTTATCTCAAATAAGGTTATTATCTTATGAGTTGTGGGCTAAAAAAAAATCTCACCTGTGAGGTAAGATTATTTTATCTATTTGTGATGGAATAACTCTTATGTTATCCCAATCTTTAGAGGGTGTACTAAATCGGGGTAATAAGTATTGTTAATGCTAATAGTGAAAAACAATGGGTGGGTTAGTAAATGAAAAATATAATAATTGTTGATACCAAATTTAGTCTGCTGACATGGCCCAATTGAATGAAGACACGTGGCAATCTATATGGCAACAACAAAACACTTCCAAGGAACTCACACGCTCCGAGAAACAAGAATACAACGAGGAAGATTATTTCACCGAGGAACACTGCTTCCCCGAGGAGCTCACACGCTCCGAGGAACTCTTGAGTACCGAGAAGCTTAGGCGGTCCGAGCAACTCAGGCGGTCCGAGGTGGAGCATAGGATGATGGTAAGATTTAATTTTCCTATAATTACAGAAATATGTTATTCTGCATTATTTTACTTCGCGGGGCCGATATTAATTTTGTATTATTTTATTTCAGCGGACGGGGAGTGGCCTGGGGGTATGCCACATATGCTCGATACTTATGTGGCTATTCGGACAAAGAAGGGTAAGGATAAGGAGGTGTCCCCGAGTGTCGCATCCACGATTATAAGTAATCCGACGGTTTACTTTTTCTTAATTACGTTGTAATGTTTTTATTTACTTATTTAAGTAATCATGTGTTTTTTGTCGTTTCAGGCAAAGCTTAAGGAAGTGCATGAGTAGCAGTCTGATGCCAACAAGGCATCTTTGTTGCTTGGCGATGATCGCAAGGGGAGGACAATATGGGTGAGCTCGCGGGTAGCCAAATCTAGGATCATCGGATTGGAGACGAGCAACATCGGGTTGGCTCGAACGGTGGACTCGGGAGGCAACGGTCTAAGATATGTTCTCATTCGTGAAGTGTTCGTTGGGCAGAAATCGTATGGGGAAAGGGAAGGAGAAGGTGGTGGAGGATGAGGTGAGGGAGGACGAGGTGCAGGATGACGAGGAGGTGGACCTCGTTGTTCATCGTCGACACGTGTGGACTTTGATGATCCAGTCCCCTATTTGGCTCCCTTCAACCGACCGATGTCGACACTTGCTTGGCCGAGCGTGTTTATACTGAACATATTTGATGGTTAGCGGATAGGGCGAGGGTTGAGGGACCCGAATACCGTCCAGGGTGAACTAGTTCATGGACATTCACTTCAAGACATCGAGTCCAAGGTGCTCGTCACGCATGTGATACCCGGATAGGAGAACTCCCTATTGTGGTTGCGCGAACAATGCGGCACGATGTATATTGTTGGGTGTGTCAATTCGTATATCGTTTGGCCTACTCACCTCCTCAGAGTTAATATTACCCCAGACATGTAGTGACATTATTTGAATTGAATTGTTTTAAGCTGTTACATTTGAATTATATTTTGATTATATCGTGATGCATATTGTTTTGAATGTATATTTGCATTATCTTTATTTTATTTGGATATATGATGTTTGAATAGGTACAACGTTGCTATAACAAGTACAAATATACTACTGGGCAATGGCAGTGGCCATACTGCCCAGCAGATTTTTTTTTAAATCTGCCCAGAATTGTCACGGTCATTGACCGTGATAATTCTTTAAATATTATCACGAGTTTTTCACGGTCCTGAATCGTGACAAAACTTGTCAAGGTCAAAGATCATGACATGACCGTGATAAGTCCGTAACAATAAAAGTTATCACCCCCAGACTTGTCATGGTTATTGACCTTGACAAGTTGTACTTGTCACGATCAATGATCATGATAAGTCGACAGATTTGGTGTAGTGATGGGAATGTAGAGAATCCTCTTGGGAAGATCAATCTACCAGTTAAAATTGGACTAGTGAACCGTGAGATAGAATTTCACAACATCTAATTAGGGTCACCTTACAATGACATACTGGGTAGAGGTTATCTCCATAATATTAAAGTTCTACCATCATTCGTTTACTAAAAATCAAGTTCCTGAGCGATCAGGGAGTCAAGAAAATCGGGGGAGATCAGGCAGTGACTCGCAGTTGTTTCGTAGATACCACCAGAATGAAATAAGATCAGTCTAAAGAGAGTCATATTGATGATAATTCTGAGAATGATCACTCCAAGTATCAACTAAAGGACATTCGTCCAAGGTTAAAAGATACTCGGATGTACCCATCGAACGAGTAATTGAGGAACTCATCTATGGTCCTCTAGACCCATCTCAATCGGATAAACCTTCACAATTACCCAAAGAGGAAAAAGAGTAGCTCATCCACGTCCTCAGAACTGATATTGATGTCACCGCATGGGAACCCTATAATCTTGGAATAAATCCAAGCGTTGCATGCCATCGGCTATATGTGGACCAAATTGTTCGACTGATCAAGAAATATCTAGGGAAGTTTGCACCAAAAAAGGTTAAAGTTATGAAAGTGAAGTCATAAACCTCCTCCAGGTCGGCTACTACAGAGAAGAATAATCCTCGAACTGAATTTCTAACACTGTAGTGGTCAATAAAAAGGGCAAAACATAAAGGGTGTTCATAGACTTCACCAATCTTAACAAGCATTGCTCAAAGGATAGATTCCCACTGCCCCAAATTAATCAGCTCATAGATTCAACGATCAGGCACCAACGTATGAGTTTTATGGATGCGTACTCTAGGTATCATTAAATACCCCTGTTCGGCATGGATCAGGAGAAGACCTCTTTCATCATTACCTTAGGGCTTTAGTATTACAAAGTAATACAATTTTATTTAAAGAATGAGGTGAAACATTCCAACTTTTTATCACTAAGATGTTCAAAAAGCATATCAGTACGACCATTGAGGTCTATATTGATGGCATGTTGGTCAAGAGAAAATAAATAACTAATCACATCAAAGACTTAACAAGGACCTTTAAGATCCTCAGGGAATACAAGATGAAGCTGAATGCCTCCAAGTGTGTCTTTAAAGTAAGTTCTGTCAAGTTCCTAAGGTACTTGATCATGTAAAGAACTATAAAAATCAATCCTTACTAGATCAAAGATCTACAAGACATCAAAAGGTCGACCACCTTCAGAGACGTGCAGGTTCTCACCAGTATATTCAACATTTTGAACTGATCCATATCCAAGTCATCTAAAAAGTGTCAATCGTTACACTGACCATGCTAAGGTGGTTCTTCTCATGGACGTTGGTAGTCTCGACTCTGATGACTATCTCCGTTGTTCCCTTAGCTTTGATGGCCCTAAGGAGCACGCTATTGGTTTCCACATCTCTTTCTGAAATCACCATCTCTTGGTAACAATTCAACTATCCAAATCATTTAAATGGTCTCCCTGATGGGTCTCCCCCTTGTGGTGCTTCTTCAACACCATTTCCCCCAGTCTTACTCTATATAAATTCTTTGATTCTTGTAGCTCCCCTCATAAGGAAGCGCTTACCTCCATATTCATAAAATGCGACTTAATTACCATCTGCATTGACCGTCCAAGCAGAATTTTCTAGAAGTGTTAACAATTCTTCTTATATGCAAATTCTCCCTTTAATGTCATCTTCCCCATTTCACCTACTTCACCCGGTGTAAGGTTATCTAAATAATAAAAGTTATCCTCACAAAGTGACCTCTGTCCGACCCTCTTGTGTGAGTATAGAATAACATTCGCATCTCACTCTGAACATCTAATGAAGGAACTTATGGTCAACCCATACTTATGCGCCTTCTCATGATGACACATTCCACTTCTAAGTGTGTTAGTTGCCTCTCATCATTATAACTCCGTTCTTACGAGCCAAGAAAAATTTTACCCCAAATTAACACTCCCGATTAGCCATACCCCGTCATATGTCCAAGCCTTTAGATATTTTACGATAGTTGGCTAGTACACGCCATCTCCGCATTTCTAGTATTTCCACTGCTAGTTTTTTTTAATGTTTCTTGTGACTCTCTCCCAATCCAACTGTGCTGGGTGATTCTAATTTAACCTCACTTTCTACTATAGTTGTACCTGGAAGTCACAAGTCACGCCTTAACCGTCTATACCGTCCTGGACTTTCGTGACATAATATGGGTGACTTCAACTACTGTCTGTAAGGACATAATTTTATAAATGTCCGGGGTAGATTCTAGGAAATTTCTATTTTTCTCCTAGATCACAGTTCATATGTCTGATACCGCTACATTCGGTACGTCAACACGATCATCCTCGATGGCCTTTATTCGAATTCAATGCATCCACTTTCATCACGTGTATCATGCTACATGCAACGTGTTGCTCATCTCATTCCCATTACTCCACTACGCTCTATCGGTAATACGTTTTATTGGATCTTTAAAATATTTGCATAAATATTTGGGAAATGTTTTTGAAAATTATTTTTGAAGTCTGGTTTTATTTTTTATCAAAAGTAGAATTTTTCTAAGTGTAGAAGCGAATTGCCTCGATCGACGAGATCGCTCAAACGACTTTGGAAGTCGTTCGCACGAGATAGGCATGTCGCGCGATATCGTTCGAACGACTTTTGTCCTTCGTTCGAGCGACATGACTATCTCGTTCGAACGAGCCACCGCCTCGATTTTTGTATAAATATCTGATCTCCTTCTACACGTTTTTCAAGCCTTTCTACAATCTCAAAATTCTGCGAAAACAGCCCAGAATAAGACTTCACTTTTTAAGGTTTTCTAAACCTTTTTGATTCATAAAACCATTCCCATATATGTGTGTGAATCTTTAAACCTTCAAGAAGATTTACTCATCTGGAGTAATTTGTGAGGAAGTCGCTCTCTTCTTCACTGCTGCCCTACTGGAAAGGGATTGTTCCAGCCGCCGACAACAAAACCGACACCCGAGGGTATTTCTGTGTCATATATTTTCATTGTAATCCGTGTAAGATGTACTCTTACAAAATTATTGTGAAAATAAAAGGTCTTTCCCCTTTGGGGGATTTTTCCTCATATATGTGTTCTTGCATGTTTCATCATCGTATTTAATCACGTATAGATGCATGTTTAGGACTTGAGTGGTAAAAACTGTGTTTAATTAAATAACTTCATTATTTGAACGCAAGCGCACTCTTCTCAAATTGGTATCAGAGCCAGTTACACAAATTTACCGTATAATTTTCCGCAAAACTTTTCTAAGATATCAATTTTCTGAAAAATTGACTTTTGAAAAACGAGTGTGTTCATAATGGAGAAGTTATATAATAAAATGCCAGTTTTTGACAGGATAAACTATGCATATTGGAAAGCCCACATGAGATCTTCATTAAAAGTTATTGATGAACGTGTCTGGATTTTGGTAGAAAGAGGGTGGACTCCTCCCTCCGTCACTGTTGAAAATGTGATCAATTTAAAACCTGTCACTTCTTGGACTGAAGAAGAATTTAAATGGTCATCTTTAAATTTTTAGGGTCTAAGTGTTATTTCTGGGTCTGTTACACCTGATGAGTTCAAATGCATAATGACGTGCACCACGTCAAAAGAGGCATGGGATATTTTACAACTCACCCATGAAGGAACTAATGTTGTGAAAGAGTCTAAATTGCAAAATTTGACAACTCAATTTGAAACTATCACCATGCATGAGACTGAATGTTTTGATGATTTTTATGCTAGGCTTTCTGACATTGTTAATACTAGCTTTAATCTTGGTGAACATATTCCTAATGCTAGAGTTGTCAAAAAGATTCTTCGTTCTTTGCTTAAGCGTTTTATCCCCAAAGTCACTGTGTTAAATTCTATGGGTAATTTAAATACGCTAAAATTGGAAGAACTTGTAGGAGATTTGCAAACATATGAAATTGATATGTTCCCTAAAACTGCTAGGTCTAAAGATAGGGGAATTGCACTTAATGCCCAAGAGAAAAAGAGTGTGGGGTCGGCTGGAAAGAGGGGAGAGTCAACTAGAAAAAGAGAGACAGATTCGTCTGATTCTGAGTGTGATTTTGATTTAGATGATTTGGCTCTTTTTGCAAAAAAATTCAATAGAATTCTCAAATTCAAGAAAAATGGTAATTTTAAAAATAAAAAGAATTTTGAGAAAAATAAGTTTGAAGAGAAAAATGATTTTTTTTTAAAGATCCTCCTAAGAAAGAAAGTGAGAGATTCTTTGAGTGCGACGGTAGGGGTCATAGAGCCTTTGAGTGTGCCACATGTCTGAACAGAGATAAAGGGAAAGTTGTCCTTAATGCTACCCTTAGTGACAACAGTGAGGTCGAGTCGGTGGATTCTGGAGTTGAGTCACCGCATGAGTGTAACTTCACCGCATTCATGGCTAGTCATGTGAGCACTTCTAGTTCTCCTCACGACGATGAGGATGTAGCATCACAGGGACACCTCGACAGTGAGAGCGATGTGAGTGAGGGGGAGGATGACACAATTGAGAGCGAGAGTAATATTCAATGCGCCTACGCTGAGTTATATTCTGAGTCATTTAAAACTAAAAAGCGTAACAAAGCGTTAGTTCTTAAGATCACCGGTTTAGAGGAAGATTTAAGAAAAACGAGAGAGAGAGAGAGAGTCATCCACCTACACCACCCTCAGAGAGAGAGAGTCTGCCTTTGTTGAGAAAGAAAGTCTGTTTAGAGAGAGAGAGAGTTGTTTTGAGAAAGAGAGAGGGGACTTGACTAAATAAGTGGATAGTCTTGCGAGTGAGCTTCATTCCTCCATGGAGACTCAAAAGAAACTTGAAGCCCTTGTTGCCCAGCTTACTCATGATCTGGAGAGAGCACGGGAAGTCAAGGTACAAATCAAGGACAGATCTGGGAAAATGGGAAAGATGCTCCTCGGCCCGGCTTTAGGTTTTGGTGATAGGCAGGGAATAGGTTATGATGGTGCCTCCACGTCCCAAATTGCACCCGAACCAGTTCCTGAGTTTACTACGACTCCTTATGGCCATCGTCAAATACCTTAAAGGAGAGTTAGATCAAGAAAAGCAAACCAAGGTCGGCCTTTGACTGTGTTCTTTTGTACTTATTGCAAAAGAAAAGGCCACCTCATGGAGTTTTGTTATAGTATGGGTCGGACACGATGTACTACTGCTCCACCTCAGCATACTGATGATTTTACCAGTCTGAGAGAGAGAGAGTTGAGTTGTTAGCTTCCACGTCTCAATGTTTGATGGAGGAATTCTGATGAATGTCTTTGCCGTCCGTGAATGCTTCTCACGTTCCAGCTAAAACCAACAACAACAAAGGCAAACAAAAGGTCACCACTTCTTGGGTACCTAAGAAAAATAAAAAGGCCTTTGTTGTTCATGTCGCTCTCAAAGCACATAATAACTCACAGTGGTATTTTGACAGTGGGTGCTCCAGACATATTACAGGTGATGCCTCATTTTTTACATCTCTTGAGGATTATCAGGATGGCAGAGTCACCTTTGGAGATGGGAGCAAGTCTAGCATTATAGGACGTGGTACTGTCGAGTTCCCTGGATTTCCTATGCTAGAAAATGTTTTGTACGTCAAAGGTTTGAAAGCAAACCTTCTCAGCATTAGCCAGCTGTGCGATGCTGACTTTGCCGTAAAGTTTGACCGGGACGCTTTTAAGGTCTATAATCAAGCCATTAAACTTTTAGTGTAAGGGGTGAGGACAAAGGATAATTGCTATGGGACTGAGCCCACATCCTCACTTGTCTGTAACAGCGCCACGATCACTCCTATGGATATTTGGCACCAACGTCTAGGTCACATAAATATTACAGATCTAACTCGCATAGCTAAAAAGGAGCTAGTACGTGGCTTACCATCTCTTGGAAGGCCAACTTCAACGGTTTGTGGACCCTGTCAGTTGGGAAAACAAATTCGTAGTCCACATAGGAAGTTGCATTCCATTACCACCTCTCGTGTTCTTGAGCTTATACACATGGATCTTATGGGTCCCACTCGTACCGAAAGTCTGGGTGGTAAGAGGTATATCTTCGTGATGGTGGATGATTTCTCCAGATATTCCATCGTAGGTTTTCTGAGAGAGGAATCCGATGCTGTAGAGTTTTTAACGACCAAGTGTCGTCTCCTGCAAAATCAACACGGGGTCACTATTAATAGGATACGTAGTGACAACGGCACTGAATTTAAAGAAGCAAAGGTCGATTTGTATTGTGATAGCCTTGGGATCAAACATGAGTTTTCTACTGTGAAGACTCCTCAGCAAAATGGGATTATTAAGAGAAAGAATAGAACGATCCAGGAGATGGCTATATCTATGCTTCTAGGTCGTAATGTCTCTAGGAGATTTTGGGTAGAGGCAGTGTCTACTGCATGCCACATGGTGAATAGGGTCTATCTGCGTCCACACACACTTCAGACTCCTTATGAGTTGTGGACTGGTAAGAAGCCCAACCTTGCATATTTCCGTGTTTTGGGGAGTAAATGCTACATCCTACGGGATAGAGAGAAATTAGGAAAGTTTGACTCCCGAAGAGACGAAGGAATACTGCTGGGATATTCATCGAATAGTAGAGCGTACCGGGTTTTCAACCTGAAGAGCTCTAAGGTTATGTAGTCAATAAACGTCACCGTACAAGATGACGAACCTTTGGCACTTATTGACTCTAAACTTTAGTGTGAGGATGAGGATATTTCTAGCAGTGATTTACTTATACCTCACCCACACTCTGTGGACCCTACTCCTGTGTTAGGGGACACACCTGCTTGGGTTCGCAAGACTCATGACCCTTCTTCCATTGTTAGTGATCGCACTCTAGGGGTCAAGACTCGCGCTCAGCTAGAGAACGTTGTCAGCCATTTTTGCTACACGTACAAAGTTGAGCCCAAGAATCATAAAGAAGCACTCAAGGATGAACACTGGATATCTGCTATGCAGGATGAGTTGCTTCAGTTTAAAAAGAATAATGTCTGGGAACTTGTCCCCCGACCTAGTGAGACAAATGTGATAGGTACCAGATGGATCTTTAAGAATAAAATGGATGAAAATGGTACCATAATCAGAAACATGGCTAGGTTGGTCGCTCAAGGCTACACTCAGATAGAAGGTGTATACTTTGGGGAGACATTTGCTCCTATTGCGAGGCTTGAGTCCGTCCGTCTACTACTTGCCATCGCAAGTCATCTGTGTTGCAAGTTATATCAGATGGATGTCAAGAGTGCCTTTTTGAATGGCATTCTACAGGAGGAGGTTTACGTGGAACAACCAAAAGGGTTTATAGACCCTCAGCACCCGGAGCACGTATACTATCTGAGGAAAGCCTTGTATGGTTTGAAGCAAGCACCCTGTGCTTGGTACGAGAGGCTTAATTCCTATCTCTTAGCCCGTGGCTTCAAGAGAGGAGAAGTTGATATGACGTTGTTCGTCAGGAGAGATGACGGTGCAATTTTGGTTGCCCAGGTCTATGTGGATGACATAGTCTTTGGATCCACGTGCTCTCAACATGCTCATCACTTTGAAGAGGAAATGAAAAGTGAGTTTGAGATGAGCATGGTTGGTGAGCTTACTTTCTTCCTTGGTCTCCAGGTTCGTCAGCTAGAGGATGGGATGTCCATCTCTCAATCCAAGTATACTAGAGACCTAGTGAAGAAATTTGGGTTAGACTCCGCTAAGCATGCACGTACACCTATGAGTACCACTACCAAGCTTAGTAAGGACACTTCAGGCAAGGACGTAGAGCAAACCTTATATCGGAGTATGATAGGTAGTCTTCTCTAGTTGACTGCTAGTCGTCCCGACATAGCCTTTAATGTTGGAATCTATGCGCGATATCAGGCATCCCCGAAAGAGTCACATTTACTTGCTCTAAAACGTATTATTAAATACGTGAGTGGGATTTTCTCATACAGTATTTGGTATTACTTTGATACTGATGACCGTTTGTCCGCTTATTCAGATACCGATTGGGCCGGGGAAGTAGATGGTTGTAAGAGCACTTCTGGTGGGTGTTTTTATTTTGGTTCTGCTCTTGTCTCCTGGCTAAGCAAGAAGCAAAATTCTATCTCTTTGTCCTCTGCGGAGGCTGAGTACATAGCCACCGGGAGTTGTTGCACGCAATTCTTATGGATGAAGCAAATGCTGGAGGACTATGGGATTTCACAGGACACCATGACCATTTCCTGTGATAACACGAGCGCGATTCACATATCCCGTAATCTAGCCCATCACTCCCGCACAAAGCACATCAGGATACGTGAGCACTTTATACGACAGTTAGTTGAGGAGAAAGTCGTATCCCTGAGTTTTGTTCCCACCGACCGTCAATTAGTCGATATTTTCACGAAACCTTTAGATGCCCTTAGATTTGAGAGTCTTAGGAAGTCTTTGGGGATTTACATAGTTGACTGAGGGGTTGGTCTATGTCTAGGATAGGATGCTTTTTCATGTTCATACCATATGCTTCCTATTGCTAGTTTGTTTTATATATACTTTTGCTTTGTTGTACATTCTTTTGAAAAATCCAAAAAGATTTTTTATATATATAAATTTTAGAAAAGTCCAAAATGATTTTTGTATTTTTTATGCACCTTTTATGTATGAACATTTAAGATAGCCAAGTCACAATTTCATTCCATCTTTTCATGTGACTGTTTGATAGAGATTTGAGACGCTACATCATTTCATCCATATGCTTTACACTGCTTGGAGTCTTTGAGATGTTATTCGTGATATCTTGTCTACATGTTTGACTCATATCTTCTTTATTGCACACATGCACGGCTTTATTTGATTATTGTACTTGTCTATCACATGTTGGCTTGAGTGTTTCCATCTCAATTTTGTCTATACAACTAATGATATGCGATAAAACTTGACAAGATTGGAATGCATGTAAAAACCATTTTTTATGAGACTGAATGTTTGTTTAAGAATGGGGAGGGGCTGCGAAAGGTAATTATCTATTCTTTGCGAAAAAGTCACCGTTTAAAAGGACCTAAAAAATGGAGGAATTTTTTTATCCGAGATCCAAAGAGGTTAAAAGAGCCCCGAAAAAAATGTAAAGGTAATAAAAAGCAATACATGCCAAATATGGGCCATTAGATTTCACCATCAATTCTCCAAAGTTTTAGAATTTAGAAAGCCTCTATTCAAAATTAAAATCTGAGGGAGTTTGGTTGGAGAATATAAATGGGCTATTGGTGTGGAAATCACTTTGAGCTTTGATTTGTTGATTTGATTGAGTCAATGTCTCATATTACCACCTTTTTTTTACACAAAAGGAAGACTTTGAGTTCATTCTTTAGGAGTATCCGATATTCATCGTGCACATATGTCATGTTTGTATGCATTGATTTTCCTATCGAATTTGATCACACCCCTTCATTTTCGCTATCATTGACTTGGTTGTTTTTGTGTTCTTTCATGGTGTGATTCTTTATTGTATACTATGTATGAAAAATTTTAAAAAATACAAAAATAGCAGTTTATTCCCGTGTGTCATTCTCTATGTGCATTCATTTCTGCTTCTCATATTTGTCTATTTTGGGAGAAGAATTATGGGGGAGAATTGGTTTTGGTTGTTTGGTTGCTACATGAATGAGTTGCTTAAGCTTAATTGATCATCAATTTTTGCATATCATTATATTTCAATCTGTTGCTTATCACGGGTATTTGCTTTATCTCATGTGTGTAGGCACATCATTGCTCATTATTGGATTACACACCCTGATGAGAAAAGCTTTGGAAGGTACCGGAGAGCTGAAGTTTTAAAAGACATGTCATTTAGTATTCTCAGTTTGAGGGTTTAATGGGGATATTATCTTGTATGTCATTTGATTGCATAATTCGGATTTTTTATGTATGTAACGGCAAAGACATAGCGGGAGATTTGTAAGGACATAGTTTTATAAATGTCCAGGTAGATTCTAGATAATTTTTGTTTTCTCCTAGATCACAGTTCATATGTTTGATACCGCTACATTCGGCACGTTAAGATGATCATCCTCGACAACCTTTATCTGAATTCTATGCATCCACTTTCATCACGTGCATCATGCTACATGCAACGTGTTGCTCAGCTCATTCCCACTACTCCACTATGCTCTATCAGTAATATGTTTTATTGGAGCTTTTAAACATTTGCATAAATATTTGGAAAATGTTTTTGAAAATTATTTTTGAAGTCTGGTTTTATTTTTTATCAAAGCAGAATTTTTCTAAGTGTAGAAGCGAATTGCCTCGATCGACGAGATCGCTCAAACGACTTTGGAAGTCGTTCGTGCGAGATAGGCATGTCGCGCGATATCGTTCGAACGACTTTTGTCCTTCGTTCAAGCGACATGGCTATCTCGTTCGAATGAGCCACCGCCTCGATTTTTGTATATATATTTGATCTCCTTCTACACGTTTTTCAAGTCTTTCTGTAATCTCAAAATTCTGCGAAAACTGCCCAGAATAAGACTTCACTTTTTAAGGTTTTCTAAACCTTTTTGATTCACAAAACCATTCCCATATATGTGTGTGAATCTTTAAACCTTCAAGAAGATCATTTACTCATCTAGAGTAATTTGTGAGGAAGTCGTTCTCTTCTTCATTGCTGCCCTACTGAAAAGGGATAGTTCCAGCCGCCGACAACAGAACCGACACCCGAGGGTATTTCTGTGTCATATATTTTCATTGTAAGTCGTACTCTTACAAAATTATTGTGAAAATAAAAGGTTTTGCCCCTTTGGGGGATTTTTCCTCATATATGTGTTCTTCCATGTTTCATCATCGTATTTAATCACATATAGATGCATGTTTAGGACTTGAGTGGTAAAAACTTTGTTTAATTAAATAACTTCATTATTTGAACTCAAGCGCACTCTTCTCACTGTCATCCTTCTTTAATAAAGTAAGTAACCTCAACTGATCTTTGCCTCATGTTGTCCGCCCAATTGTCTTCGCCTGACGTACTGCATTGTTCGGCACACGAACACACTCGAATGCAACTAAGATTCACTATCACATACATCATAGATTGAGAACGAAATCTCACCAAAGAAATTGACAATCCTAAACATATGGCTGTATATCAAAGAAAGATACGCTAGAAGCATAATAAGCCGCACAGATCCTAAAGGACACTAGAACATGATGATCTGATACCACTTGTGACACCCCGTCTAATTAAATACCGGGTAGCTACTCCTTTATTAAATTATTATAGAATATCAAATTGGTTCAGTCTTAGCATCACTGTCGAAAACATTTAATTAATTACTAGCCACCTAATATTAAAAAAGAGAGATGTCAAATTTTATTAATTAAGTTAACAAATGACCAAGAATTAAATCATTAACCATCAATCGCATAAATAATCTCATATGAATAACAAAGGAAATGAAATCAATTGAGTCTGGACTAAACACTCCAATAATCATAATGCCAGAGTAAATAAAGTCCCAATACAAGAGTGAATAAATAAACCAATAACCGAAATAATGAAAGTCTGCAACTAAAACCTCTAAATAAGAATGGGAGACATCCCCCAACTGATACAAATGACTCTGACGGAACCAAGGATAAATATGAAGGCGTCTAATACCAAGATCCTGCAATTTTTACAGCAGCTACAGCACGTCATCAGAATGGAACTCCTATGCTTGGCGTCCCTGTGGCTGGGCACTTAAAATGTTTTTACAAAATAAAAATAGATTTGGAGGAAAAAGGGTCAGAGCCCGAGGTGAAGACAGTTTAAAAGTTTAGCAAGTGTTTAAATTGCAAATAAACAACACATATTATATACACGTTAGTTGCGTACTCTCACATGAGTTTCTCACCTCTCAACTAATGTGCACGCCTAACGTGTGCCCTTAACCCATCCTATTTAAGCCGCTTACTAACTAGCCTGTACCACTTCCGCTTTCGCATTCTACCATAGGATGTCTACTCTTAGTACCCAAACCAGTTATATTCATAACTCATATTCTCATTCACTAAAATTATCTCAAGTGTAAATTAAATTCTCATTCTTAGCCTATTCAAATATCTTAGTTATTCACATCTACTAAGCAACAAGGAAATAGTCACAGGTACATAAGTATATCACTCTCAGTACATAAATACATATATGGCACCCCTAGGCTAAGCTGCGGTGCACGTATACTCTGCTATCAAATCCATGTACATCACGTACGTAAGGATCACGTGTTCTGAATCACTCGGGAACCATCTAAATACAAATCACACATATTGGAGGCGAACATAGTTCACATGCCCATGGGTCACGCACATACCTACTCTCCCATAGTCAGCTGACTTATCAACTCACAAATAAGTCATTCATAGTCCTATGTCCGTAAGGTACCAATCTAAATCCCCCCGAAGGCACATAAAGATAAGATGGACCATTTTCAAAAACTAACCTCCCGTGATAGAAAGTATGGTAGGTATGTTATACACATAAGAAATTCATACACTAAGCATTCACACAACCTAAGTAATCATATTTCCATATAGATATTCACACATTCCATCTAGTAAGTCTCATATGTAGCAAGTTTATCCTGAACATCATACGTAATATATATAACTTGAAAACTCTCTCGTCGAATCAATTTGAGTACTTAAACTCCTCCCAAAAGGTTACTAAGTCTCCTATTAGTTTCTAATGTTATCCCAGTAACTTAAAGTCCCACCGTTACTGTTCTTATCCTTACATCATCATAAATTCCCTTTATAGTTTCAATTCGAACGATTTCTAATCGTACCTCACTCGGTAGACCCTCGTAAGCAATAGCATTTAATTCCATACGGTAAGTCATTTTTTTCTGGCATCAACTAAGACCCTGCTGACCTCAACTAAGTCCCAAAATATCAATTTAAACATCCTAAGAATCATCATCGGCCTTGGGATTTTTACTAAGCCTTAAGGGAAAATAATTGCCAAAATCAGAAGGGGTCGATCGATCGAATAAAATACGTCGATCGATCGATTGACATTCTTGAGTCGATCGATCGATCAAGAGTGTATCAGCTCAGATTTTCTTAAACAGTTACGGGTTTTCCTCTTTTTTACACCTCTAGTTCTTCATTACATTATCTTAAACTCCCAACCAAGTATACTAATTATCATACCAACATGTTTGCATCATTTCTCACGTTTTAGAATCATCAAATCAAAGTATAACATCAAATTCTTGGATCAATTTACCAAATTTTCATATAAAAACCCCAGTTCTTCTATTTCTTTAAGAACACTATCTAATTCAATAAAATTCCATAATTCTCTACACATGGATCATGATTTCGTGGATGCTAAAATCCCAGAAGTTAATCTACATGTAAATCCTACCCAAATTACGATTTCAACTCTTCAATTCCATTTAATTATCAATATTCAAGGTTATTCTTCAATTCTAACCTAACATGGATGATACATGCGCTAAATTATTGCAAGTTAAATCACTTTCCTGGTAATGAAGATTCTGGTTCGATGAAGTAGACGGTATGGGGATGATCCTTGCTTTTCGATCTATCCGGTGGTGGTGACAGTGGTGGAAAAAGCCTATAATTGTTGGTTCTCCTTTGAAAACTCCCTTCTCCTCCACTCTAATGGACGTTTATGATTTTTGGTTGTGAAACCCTAATGGAATCAAGTGTTGGCTGATAATAACGATCTAAAATTCGTGGGTCACTATTCACCCAAAAATATAAATGACTAAAATACCCTCCCGGGACCCAAACTAAACCCCCGGGTAGTGTTTTCTGACTATCTCGACCCTACCGGAAACATTAGCGCTCTCAAAATCTTCATACAGATGACATAAAAATAAAAATACTTTTAAATCCATTAAATTGGATCCTGACACGACTGACACGCGCGTCCCAACTTAATTAACGAAACTGCCGTATTTTCAACTCACGATAATTTTTTTATAAATTTAATAATCACATATTAACATAATCACTGAGTAATATTCAACAACATTATAATAATCAAATACTAACTCTCGTCTCGCTAGCATTTAAATCTGGATTATTTTCCAATTAATTATCCCAAATTAATTTTAATAAATCTCATAATTCAAGGCAATTTAATTTATTAAATCACATAATTAAAAGCCATAAAAATACGGGGTATTACTCTATAATCAAAGGTCAAGTTTTAGCCGAATTCATGGATGAATTCTCAGCGTCACCACCAGGAAATGAGAAGGAATCGAACCCAATTCTGGAGTCACTAGCCGCTACTAACAATCAAAAGTGGAAATTATTTATTGATGGGGTATCTAATGAATGTGGTACCATAATTGGAATCATCTTTGTTACACTAGAAGGTGATGTCCTAGAATAAGCGATCTGATTGGGGTTCGACGGCTATAGTAAGGAAACTGAATACAAAGACATGATCCACGATCTTCAAACGGCGATCAACTTAGGATCCCACCATATATTTGTCTACTATAATTCTCGCCTGATCGCCAATCAACTCTATCGTGAATACGAAGATAAAGATTCCAGGATGCAGGCTTATATAAACAAATCAAGGAGCATCCTCCAACACTTTAACTCGTCCTGTGTGGAAAAAATGCCAATAAATAGCAATAGTAGTGCAAATGCAATACCTACTCTAGCGTCAGCCTTTAACACTGGCCTAAAAAGGACAATAGAAATAGAGTACATAGATCGGCCAAGTATTGATGAGTCAGTGCTAGTGATGGACGTTTTTACAGGTCGAGGAAGACTCGTTCTAGATGGATCTAATCATCACGTATCTAAATAATGGTGATCCACCCTTAGACAGTAGAAAGGTGCACAAGTTGAATATCTAATCGACAAGGTTTTTCATCAACTCCAAAGGTAAACTTTATCGATGATCATTCATTGATCCTTTATTCAAGTGCATTCATGCACTCTAAGTGGAAGGAATTCTCAATAAGATGCAGTAATGTAGTTGTGGAACTCATGCAGTGGGAAGATCACTCTATTATAGGGAAAAATCCTAGGGATACTAGTGGCCTTTTATATAAAAGGATGCCTTGAAGTTTACCTAGAAGTGCGTCAAGTGCTAGCAATTCTCCCCAATTATCACACAACTAGCTAGAGATCTGAACCCACTCAAGAGTCCTTATCCTTTTTCTCAATAGTTCATGGATATCATGGGACCTCTAATTATAACACTTGGCAACTGAAAGTAACTAAAAGTAATTAATAGTTTCCACCGACTACTTCACGAAATGGGTTGAGGCAGAACCATTCACCCACATCAGGGAAGCAGATGTTAGTCAATTTGTGTGGATATATATAATCTTAAGGTCTCGGATACCAAGGGCATTAAATGTAGATAATGGAACACAATTTAACAACGATATCTTTCGAGACTTCTATGTAGAGCATGGGATCAAGATCCACTAAGCTTCATTCGTGTTCCCATAGTGTAATGGCCATGTCGAGATAACCAACAAAAATTTTCTACCAATAATTCATGCAGATTGAAAAACTCAAAAGGAACATGGGTGAACGAACTCCATTCATTTATCTGGGCTTACGGGACAACACCAAAAAGGTCGACTAGATAAACCTCGTATTCTCTTGCTTATGGAATGGAGGCGGTCATTCCCTTAGAGATCAAACTCCCAAATCATAGATAAAAAATCATTAAATATGGTTAAAATAATATTCGACTGGAAAACGAGTTGGATCTAGTATAATAACGAAGAGAGTCGGTCTCATACACTTGGAACCTTACCAGTAAGAATTGGCAAAGTATCATGACAAAAGGGCCAAGGTTAGGGGATTCCAAGTCAGTGAGGACCTGGTTCTAAGAGTGCTCATGCCGGTGGAAAAGAAACCTTCATATGTGAAGTTGTCACCGAACTAGCAAGGCCCTTATAGAATAGCTTGAAAGGGTGGTGGCCGATCCTATCACCTAGAAGAATTGGATGAAAGAGTATTCCCAAGGTCATGGAACGTCTCGAACCTTAGAAAATTGTATTATTAGATAGGGATCAAAAACATTTTTCCTCTTATGTACAATAAGAAAATTGTTGATTAATGAATAATTTCTTTAGCACATTTTTTCATTATTTTATTTACTCAACCCCGCTCAAGAAGTGGTACGACTTAGAACGAGTCGGTCGCTTGAGTATCGGATACTAAATCCACCTAAGAATGGAGTGGTACAACTTGAAGAAAATTTGGTTGCTTACGTTTGGCATTAAACCCACCTGAAAATGGTGGTACATCCCTAGTCGGGTTGTTCATCCTAGAAAAGGCAAAATCCACCTGAGAATTGGGTGGTACAACTTAAATGTAACATGTTCATCTATGTGTGGCATCAAACCCACTCAAGAAGTGGTACAAATTTGAATGAGTTGGTCGGCTGAGAATATGGTACTAAACCCACCTAAAAATAGTGATGCAGCATATTCATGTCAAAGTCACACCTCAATCAACAACTGACATATCAAAAGTCCAACATCTTTAATCACAAAAATGGCATACCCATGTCATATGAAATAACAACTCATTAATTGCCAATAATAAATTCAACAGTTCAATGAATGCCATAAAAATATGAGATCTCTCTCTCTCTCTCTCTCTCTCTCTCTCTCTCTCTCTCTCTCTCATTTATTTATTTCTCTCTAACTATTTTTTTTTTAAGTTCAACATTTTCAAGCAATTGGGGGTTTAATTTGGGGTCAAGTTTTCAAGCATTACACTCACAATTCAAAAGGTAATAAGTTTTATTTATCTCTCCCTCCCAATTATCTATCTTGATTTTAATTTGGAGTTAATTTAAGAAAAAAAATCATAAATGTTTGTTATAGTTAATTTTATATTTAAAGTTAGGATTAATTTTAAGGACATTGTTGGTTTAAATTTAGGGCGGAAATATTGGTTTAAATTTGAGATTGATGAAATTGTTTTTGTTGTTAAAACATTTAATTCTAAAGAAGTGTTTTAAAAAAAGGTGTGTGACGACATTCACACCACCACCTATTAATATTGAGAGCATTGTAGAATATGATTAAATTATGGGACATATACCAAATAGTCCCTCGGACATTTTTTAATACCCATTTAGTCCAAACTTTTTTATTTTGCCTCAAAAAGTCCTTTGCCACATATTTTGGAGAGGGAGTGCCGCTGGCGCGGACCTCTAAAAATAAGAGGATATTGAGTGCTTGAGGGACTAAATGGGTTAAACTAAAAATATGTGTCCTTTTTAAAAAATATATATTTATAGTAGGGACTATTTAATAATTGACCCTTAAATTATTTTGGAGGAGTTCCATATTAATCCTGCGTTACGAACTCCAATATCTCGTGACAATCCTAAAGTGGAAGATCAAGTCCGTAGAGCCCATTTATATAAAGGGATTTGTCATCCTCGTGGCCATATGTAAAACTATTGAGATATAATTATGGCATTTTAACCTAGCATGGTTCAATGAATTCTCTCAATGGCAAGAATGTAACACTACCACTAATATTGCAAACTTTTTATATTGCTATCTTTTGTAACCAAACATGGGTGATTTGTAGGCAAAGGTTTTTCGAATTGAAAGAAAAAAAATATTCACATGGGAGGTCCCAATAGTATTCATAATTGAATGTATGTGAGGATTTAATGAATCAAAATCAACATATTGAGATAATTGTATTCAAGAAATTGGAAAAATCTTGTGACGATTACCAAACACTTCTAATTACATCAATCAATTTTATTCAATTTGTTTTACACCAAGAACTTACATTTTGTGGTAGTGACACATTGGAAGAGTCAAAAAATAAAGAGAACTTTCTTGAACTTATGAAATTTTCTTGTGATCTAAATACGGATATTAGAGTCATTGCAATGAAGAATGCTCGTTCAAACCTAAGATTGACATCACCGGATATTCAAAAGTCATTGTTAATTCAATTGCAAGAGATATTTTTTACTTCGTTATTATAGATGTAGGAGATTCGTTCTTGCAATTTTAATTGATAAGCTCCATGATATGTTAAGGAGAAAATGGTTATTGATAGTTTATTTTAAAGACATGGATTTACCATCTCTATACTACACATAACAGGTTATGACGGGGTGAGTAATACGCGAGGAGAATTCAATGATCTCAAAACACTTATTTTGAGGGAGAATGGATGTGATTTCAATGTTCATTGTTTTTCTCACTAATTATAGTTGACTCTTATATCAAAGAAAAATGATAACATTAAAAATCTTTTTATTTTAGTTTCTAGTGTTATCAATCTAGTTAGAGCCTCGTGTAAAGATCATGATATTATTCAAGAGAAACATCTTGAAAATATTAGTAGTACAATTGACAAATGTGAGATTCAAAGTGGAAAAAAACTAAATCATATTACCTCTCTCCAGCGTCCTGGTGACACCTATTGGGGATCACATTTTGTCACTTTAGCTTCCTTGCTTAGCATGTTTTCCTCCGTAATTGGTTTTCTTAAGATTATCGTAATAAATGCGATAAAATCCAAGCAGAAATTTAAGGAATGGGTTGCTATGGATTAAATGCATACCTTTGATTTTATTTTTAGCATGCATTTGATGAAAAGTGTATTAGGGTTTGCAAATGAATAATCAAAGACATTGCAAAGGAAAGACCAAGATATTGTGAATGTCGTATCTTTAGTTCAAGTATGTAAGCAACGACTACAAATGATGAGGATGATGGATGGGACTTGTTGCCTTATGAATTTTTTTCCTTTCGTGAGAATATGAAATTGAATTACCCAGTATTAATGGTTCATTATTTGTTAAAAGACGATCACAGCGTAAAGCGCTGAAAAGAAAAACTTGCATTATTATTGTTTTGAGTTATTTTGCGTGGTTACCAATATGCAACTTCAAAGGCACAATGATCATTTCAACTAGGCAGATATTGAATTACTTCTTTGCATGGCACGTACTTCTCTCGACGATGTATTCGTTTCCATGGAAAAGGAAACGGAAAGTCATATTTCCCTATTATATCCTAATTAATTTTTAAACTACCAACTCATTGAACTTGATATTCAATTTGGAACCAATATTCTTAATATGCACTATAGTTTGTAATTTAAAGAATGGAATGGAATTTCTTCTTTTGCAAAAAAATAGTCGAAATGAATAAAGTGAGGTATTTTCGTTAGTGTATCTGTGTGTGACCTTGACATTGATCTTATTTGTTGCAACAACCTCCGTGGAGAGGGAATTTCTCACCATATCCTTATTATACCTCTAATATAATAGTATTAAAGGTTTTATTTCCCATTAATGCAACTATAATTGAAAGCGATTTGAGTAAAAATGCTCCACTCCCTAAGAAACACAAACAACTGAGCAAACCAAAATAACCAATCGTCTAAAAAATTACTCTCGACTCTCCATCTCCTCTACTCCCTTCTAAGTGTTGTTCGAAACCCCTTTACTCAATGAGAAAAAATGTTCATGATTGTAAGCGATTACTCTCCCTCTATATACATACATACATTATATTGGTATATGTAAAGGTTTATTTGCAACCTATATATTTGGAATATTTCAACCTCAAAAATTTACTTTTGTCTTTAGGGACTCCCATAGTCTATCACACTCTGCTGCGTTTCATTTTTTTCAAACATCTTTCATCATTTTTTTGGTGTATAAAATAATTAACAAATGTATTTTATATACTGATTTGGTTTGGAGCATAAATTTTCTTAGCATTGAATCGTTATTGAAATGAAGGTATTTTCCCCTCCCCTGAGATCATCTTTATGGGAACATAAGTGTGTTTTTAATGGTATTTTTATGTGTTGAAATAATCGAAAGGTAAAGTATTGCATTGACTGTTGCATACTACATGTTTGTTTGTTTTACTCATTCATTTTCAATGAGTAATTATTTGTTGTTAATTCCTATAAGGAATCGACTTTGTTTTTATGAAACTTGATCAAATATGTTACAAAATATACAAAATTCATGATGGAATGTTTTGGGCAATAAGTAATGTGACTCTGTTTAAAACAAATGCTATAGATTAAGTACAAGTTTTTTAGATTTTTATACTTATCAAATTCCTTATTGAATACTTTTTTAAGATTTAAATTGAAATAATATGAGTCCAAAATAATTTCATAACTTTTATACCAGAAACTACTCAAGATTTAACATTTGTTTAAGAATTTTATGGAAGCTATGAAATTGATGATATCCTTAAGCATACGTACTACTCAGCTCTTGAATACCTGTATAAGAATTTATTTAAGTACATAGAGATGTACCAATTTAAAAATGTGATAAAATATGCTTAATCATATGTACTTTGATTAATGATTTTGATGATATTCTTAAGCATATGTACTAATCAATTCTAAGTTAACGCAATCTTAAGCATATGCTTCCTAAAGATTAAAATTGAAATAGTATGCTTCCTATAAAAGTAATTATAGTCATTACATTCTTAAGCATGCAATAGTAATAACTTCAGGATTCTACTCAAAACAAACAAAGAATAGCAACACCACATGGCTGCTCAATTTCTCTTATAAGCCAGACATCCTCTCGAGCTTATCGTAAAGAATGCGAGTATCCCTCCTAGTGTTGCTCTCTATCAGTGCACTTTGCACAAGTTCCTTATGAAGGAAAGTAGTTGGTAATCAAAGATTTGGTGAATGTATTTCTTTTCATTGGTGAATACAATTACGAAGGTTTAAGTGCATCACCCCACACCCCGAACCAAAAAAAAGTTTCAAACACAAATATTTTTTGTGATAATTCTTAGCAACGCGCAAGGGGGTCTATCTAACATGAATAGTTCAGTGGGTGTCGTGAAAATGTCACATAATTTCGGGGGGGGGGGGGGACACTCTAGGATGAATCAGTAATTATTTGTTCATAAACTAGGAACCTATTCAAGCCCATTATTAAGCATATGTATTGTTTTAATAGTAACTAGATTAAGTACCTTTATTCCTCAAGATTAGGTACATGTTTTTAGATTTTTGTATCAATAACTTTCCTATTCAATTTGTACAATATTATATACCTGTTCAAGATTAAAATTAAAATAGTATGCTTCCTAAAGAATTTCATAGCTTTTATAGCAGTAACTACTTAAGATTGAGTACATGTTTAAGAATGTGATAAAAGTTATGAAATTAATGTCATTTGTACTACTCAACTTTTAAATACCTGGTTAAGAATTTATGTAAGTACATATGTTATCGTATTCATAGGCATATGTACATGTTTAATAATTTGATAACATACTCTTTAGCATTTGTGCTTAAGTTATGAAATTGATGAGATTCTTAAGGATATGTACTACTCAATTCTATATTATCAAATTATTAATCATACTTACTCGTTTAAGAACGTGACAACAAATGCTTAAGCATATGTACTCAAGTTAGGAAATTGATAAGATTCTTAAGCATATGTACTACCCACTTCTTAAATACGTGTTTAAGTGTTGATGTAAGTAAATATGTTTTCACATTGTTAAGCATATGGACCTGTTTAATAATGTAAAAATAGTAAAAATACATGTCCAATATTCAAATTGTAATGGTATGATTCCTAAATATTAAAATTGAAATAGTCTGCTTCCTATAACAGTAATTATTGTCATCACATTCTTAAGCATCTATACTATTATTACAGTAACTAGGTTAAGTACTTGTATTTTTCAAGAATAATTACTTTTTTCTTATGTATTTGTAAGGTTTCATCCTCAAAAATCTACATTCATATTTAGGTACTCTCATACTCTATCATACTCTGCTACGTTTCTTTTTTTTCAAACATCTTTCATCATTTTTTTAATGTATGAAATAATTAACGAATGTATTTTATACAGTGATTCGGTTTGGAGCATAATTTTGTTTAGCATTGAATTGACATCGAAACGAATGTATTTTCCACTCCCCCGACATCATCTTCATTGGAATAGAAGTGTGTTTTTATTGATATTGTTATGTGTTGAAATAATAGTAAGATAAAGTGTGGCATTGGTTATTGCATACTACATGTTTGTTTGTTTTTACTCTTTGATTTTTAGTGAGTAACTATCTGTTGTTAATTCTAGAAAAGAATCAACTATGTTTTTATGAAATTTGACCAAATATGTTACGAAATATTCAAAATTCATGATGTAATGTTTAGGCAGTTAGTAATCTGACTCTGTTTAAAAAAAATGATATAGATTAAATACTTGTATTACTCAAGATTAAGTACATGTTTTTAGATTTTTATACTTATCAAATTTCCTATTGAGTACATGTTCAAGATTTAAATCGATATAGTTAGCGTCCTATAGAATTACATAACTTTTATACCATAAACTACTCAAGATTTGATACCTGTTTAAGAATGTGATAGAAGTTATGAAATCAATGATATCCTTAAGCGTATGGTCTACTCCACTCTTAAATATCTATTTAAGAAATTATGAAAGTACATATGTTATCTCATTTTTAAGCATATATATTAGTTTAAGAATGTGATAACATATGCTTGAGAATATATACTTAAGTTATGAAATTGATGATATTCTTAAGCATTTGTACTACTCAATTCTTAAATATCTGTTTAAGAGTTTATGTAAGTACATATGTTATCACATTCTTAAATATATACACCTATTTGAAAAGGTTATAACATTATAAAATACCTATTCGAGTAAAATTTTAGTAGTTAGCTTTATAAAAGATCAAAATTAAAATAGTATGCTTTTTATAATAGTAATTATTGTCATTACATTCTTAAGCGTGCAATAGTACTAAATTCAAGATTCTATTCAAAACAAACCAAGAATAGCAACACCACATGGTTGCTCAATTTCTCTCATAAGCCAGACATCCTCACGAGCTTACCATAAAGAATGCGATCACCCCTCCCAGTATTGCTCTCTATTAGCGCACTTTTCACAAGTTCCTGATGCAGGAAAGTATTTGGTAGTCAAAGACTTGGTGCATGTATTACTTTTCATTAGTGAATAAAATTACGAAGGCTTAAGTGCATCACTTCCCACCCCGAACCTGCAGGTTGGACTTCCTTGCTCGTTTTCTCCCCTGCTGATGGAAATGGTGATCCTGACAGTGCAACAGAGCGACGTTGAGTACATCGATTTAAGTACCCAGTGATAGATTGCCTATGAGGTGTTGACGAATCCTCCAATTCAATCCATCAAAAAATAACAATATCTTCTGCTCCTCAGTGGGTGCCTCATCCGGCACTATAGTGAGAAGTCTCTTGAACTCCTCCTCATACTCAGCAACGCTCATACTCTCCTGCTTAATATTCAGTAACCTCCGCCTAATCTCTGTCTGCATGGCGGATGGGAAATATTTATGGTCAAACCGCACCCAAAACGACTGAATCGGTATACTGTCCCTCTCCTCCAAGGTGGTGGTGGACTCCCACCACTGCAAAGTGACCCCCACTAACTTGAAGGAATCCAGTAACTGTCTACTGGATACTGGAATCATAAATGAATACTGAATCTCTAATAAGTCTAAACAGAAAAATAAGAAATGGGCGACACTTACCCTGTCTACTGAGGAACTAAAACATGAACGGAATCAAAGGTGAGGTCGTCTACTGCAAAGGCCTGTAACTCCCACATAAGCTGCAGCACGTTCAGTCCAAGTACCCTACTCCTGACGCCTCTATGGCTAGGCACCTGTAATATATACATATATATACAAGAGAGAGAAGATGACAGGAAACGGGTCAGAGCCCAAGTGTAAAAATAGTTTTAAAAAGTGTTTTTGCAAGTAATTAAATGCTCCCTAATTGATAAGACACCCATGTTAGCAACCGACACTCTCTTGAGAATTCTCACCTCTCATCTAGTGTGCACGCCTAACGTACTACTAAATGCCTCATAAGTATGTATAACTCATCTCCCATAAATTTTACTTCGCAAAGCCACAAGACTATGATTTTTGTTTAGAGATTAATCTCTTAATGATTACTTGCATTACTTAGTATCTCTCAGTACTGTTATAAAGTTCCCGAACATTTACTATAATTTTGGAGCATTTATTCAAAATTTATCTACTTATACGCACAGTAGAAGAATTGCATATATACGTATATATATTAATCACTCATATACTATATATACTATCGGTACCCCACATGAAATCTATGGTGCTGGCATACTCTGCTATCAAGTCCCCCTACCTCTCGTACTAAGGGAAATACTAGTTCAGAATCACTCTCGAGATGTATTAACACAATACACACATAATGGAGGCGAAGCATAGTTCCAAGTTACTATGAGGTCAGCACATACCCCTCACGTCTCTTAGGACAGTCTGACTATCATTCTCAGATAGCCTGTACCAAGGAATCCTATGTTCTAGGGTATAAGTAAATATCCCCCATAAAGGTCCCATCGAGATAAGACTGTCCCGGCTCGGCAACCTCAGTGATAGCAAGTAGCGTGGGTATGATTATACACAAATATATAATATATAAATACACATGCACTCGATCATATATATCAATATTCATATTTTTCAATTAGGTTCACCCATGACCCATAATAATATTTTTAACCTTACATAATACAACTTTACCAAATTCTTACGTATAAAGGACTCATCTCTTTTTATTCTCATTTACAGTCATTTCATAATTACTTATCGTCCCTCGAAGTATTCTCTCATCCTAAAGGTAAATTCAGTAGGTATACCCTCTCTAACATACTGGTCTAAGTCAGTCATGAATCTCTCAATTCCTTAGTTAACGTACGTAAGATTTCCAATCTGTGTCAAACTCTCGTTAACCCACGGTTACATCCCATATAAAGTTACATTCAACCGAATATACTTAGACCCTACTGGTCCTCTTCATGACCCATTATACTCTTTAAATGATATTCAAGGGTTCATACGCATTTTATCCAAATTAAACAAAAATAGGACAAACATGCAGTTTCCAGGAGGGGTCGATCGATCGATGAAAGTGGTCGATCGATCGACATTCTTGAGTCGATCGATCGATCAAACAGGTATTCCGAATTATGTCATTGTTAACTACGGGTTTCCTTCATCAAACTCAACCAAAACTCCATAATTGAGTCCCAAACTCCCAACCAATTAAACTAATAGTTATATTAAGCTACCTACATGATATCCTACATAAAGCTTGTACGAATTTCATCAAAGTATAGGATTAAAGGCCCAATTCATAATATTATCAAGAACCCTAGTTTCATTATAATTTTCAATCTTCTAATTCTTTTTCCAGATTTCTCTCTTCCAAACCATTATAATTTTGTGGGTAATCCTCTACAAATGATGAGATTTCCAGAATATACTTATTTCTTCTAAAGCATGTGATTTAAATTCCCTAAATCATCAAATTCTTCGAATAAACATACACTATTTAATCCTATTCTAACATAGTTGAATTATCCACTAGAAATCAGCAAGAAAAATACTTGCCTTAAGATAGCAGGTCTGATTCCACGAGTTTGACAGGTATAGGCTTGATCCCCTCACTCCGATCTACGTTTTGGTGGTGGTGGTGGAGCAATTGGGTTGGTCCTTGCCTTAGATTCTTGAAAGACTTTTCTCCATTCTTCCTCTCACTGTCGTTCTTGACTTTTGAGAATGTTAACCCCATAGGACTCTCCTAATATCTGATATTAACTCCCAATTTTTGTCATTTAACTAAGGCCTAATTTGGAAATGACTAAATCGCCCTCCCGGGGTGCCGATTAGGCCTAAAAACGCCCTGAGACCCAAATTAAACCCCCGGGTACACTTTTTTTACTATCTCGACCCTTCAAATACATTGGCGTACTCGAAATGACCATACGGGTGACTTATAATTTATTCATTTTTTATATTAATAATATAGTCCCGACACGACATAGGCACATCCCGACTTAATTTCCATAATTTTCATATTATTCACTCGTGACAATTTTAATAAATTCAATTCTACATATTACTTTGCTCATTAAGTAATATTCAACAAATTTCCAATAATTACTAACTCTCGTCACCCTAGTAAATATTTAAATAAATATTCGGATTAATATTAAATTAATTTATCTTGATTAAATTATAAAAAACTCCTATTTAAAAGCCATAAAATAGGGGGTATTACATTTGCTTGATGATGAGTGATTGTAGGGACTTAGATTCAACTGATGAACTTAGATAAAACTGTAAATAGTTTTGTTGATCCAAGTTGTTGCACTAGTTATCAGTGGCGACTAAGTGTATGTACGCATGTATTTTTGTATATAGGAATACATACATGCCTTTTTGTATTTCACCTAGTCGGGTAAAACTTCTTGTGTGTATATATGAACTTTTACAAGCTTCTTGTTCCTGACTTGTCAAAGACGAAGCCATACATGAAGTAATTATTATTGGCGACTAATTGTGTTAGGAATATATGTATTCTTATGTTTAACTTGGTCGAGGAAAGCTTTTTGTGTTGACACATAAAGCTTAATTCACTTCTTGTTTGTGACTTGTTAATACGAAGTCATACATAAAGTAATAACTTGGTCGTTTAAGACACGACTGCTTATTAAGCTACTGGTGCATCTCGAACTTGATAATTATTGATGCATATCAAACTTGATAAGTTCAACCTGATTAAGTAGTTGATTTATGTAGTTGTTTTCGTATGTTGATCGGCAAGGGCTAAAGATCAAGAGACATTATTTGAGTATTATTTATGGGGATGTATATCGTCGTATTTCAAAAAAAAAAATTTAAAAAATGGAAACTAAAATCGAGATATTTTATTGATCGTGAAATAAAGTTTTGTTGAACATAAAATAGAAAAAAATCCAAAATGCTTTATTCACTGATAGTATTTTCAGAGGTGCTCAGCATTCCAAGGGTTCTTGAATTCTTCCCCTTCAAATGTCTCTAGTTGAAAAGTTCCTGGTCAGATTACTTCTTAAATGCGATATAAAAATTTGCTACAAGCTTGTTGCGTTTTTAGATAACTTTCTTGAGGATTTAGTCGCCTTCTTTTAAATTGGTCGGCTTGACCCTTTTATTGTAAAAGTGAGGAGTCCTTTGTTGATACGCAATAATTTTGAGGGCGACAGCTTCTCAAAGTTCTTCCATCATGTCCAAATATAATCGTCGCATTATATCACTCTCGGTAGAATTAAAGTTTAACACTCTATGAGTTAGTATACCTATCTTGGTCGGTACCATGGCCTTTATCCCAAATGCAAGCATACAGGGTGGTTCTCCAGTAGTTGTTCTCAGTGTGGTTCCATAGTCCAAAAAATATAGTGTAATTCATTTATCCAGTTTCCCTTAGCAGCATCAAGTCGCTTTTCAATCCATTAAGCAATGTCACGTTTATCACTTTTGTTTGACCATTGTTTTGTTGATGTCTTGAGGCAGAGTGAAGTTTTTCGATCTTAGATTGAAAACAGTATGCTTCAAATTCATCATTATCGAACTACGTGCATAGTCATTAATAAAGACCTAAGGCAAGCCACACCTGCATATGATGTTCTTCCAGATGAACTGATATTCTTTCTCGTAGGGCATCCCTACCAATGGCTCTGCTTCTACCCACTTCGTGAAGTAATCAACGACTACCACCAGGTATTTGAACTAGCCTTTGGTGATCGTTAATGGGCCGACCAAGTCAATTCCCCAAATGGCAAATGGTCATGGAGAAGTGATCGGTGTTAAAGAAGCACCTTGTGCTTTGTGAACTGCAGCAAACCTCTAGCACTTATCACATTTTCTTGCGAAGGACCTACAATCCGCCTTCATAGTTGGCTAGTAATACCCTCGTGTGGTAATTTTCTGAACTAATGACCGACCAGCTGAATAATCTCTACAGGAACCTTCATACACCTCCTTGATTAAGTCATTTAGTTCCAATGGATGGACACAGAGTAGTAAGGAAGCATTGTATCCCCATTTATATAGGACTCCATTCTCCAACACATATCTAACTGCTTTGTACAAAACCTTTTGTTCTTCTTTAGGATTAACTGGTAAGGTTCCTTCTTCAATGTAATCTTTAATTAGATCCATCCAAGATGGTCCCAAATCTATAGAAATGAAAGTGATTATTGTATCCACCTCCAGGCTCATAACTGCCAACATTTCTACTGGAATGCTCCTCCTGAGTTCAATTCTTATTGCTAAAGCTAGCTAAGCAAGTGCATCAGCTCGGGCATTTTCTATCATTGGTATTTTGCTCATCTGTACAGCCAAAATTTTGGAAATAACTTCTATTACCTTAGCCAAATAACTCGCCATCAAATCCCTTTTGACTCCATTTATATGAAGCAATTGGTTGACAATCAACTGGCAATCACCATGTGCCACTACTTGCTCGACCCTTAATAATTGGGCTAACTCAAGTTCGGGGATTAAAGCCTCATACTCGGCTTTGTTATTTGAAGATTGAATTGAAATTGGAGGGAATATTGCACATCAATATTACCAGGAGTGTTAAGTATGATACCAGATCCACTACCAGTTACGCATGATGATCCATCCATGTATAGATTCCACAATGGAATTTTGTAGCTAAAACTTTCAATAGATAGATTTCCATGGTGGAACACCTTCTTACTTTCTTCTGTATACTTTTGAACCATTTCTTGAGAAATGGAGGATTTCGGTTGATCGCCTATGACTTTGGCTTGTTTATGAGCTGAGCACTCTTCCTTAGAAGTCTGCTCTACGGGCAACTTGGGTTGGTCAGTAACTTCTGGATATGTAAATTCTGTAAAAAAATCTGCCAAAGCTTGTCCTTTTAATGATAATCTTGGCTCGTAAATGATGTCATACTGTCCCAGCTCTACTGTCCAATACATCAACCTACCTGAATTTTCTAGTTTATGAAATGCTTACTGAAGAGGTAAATGAGTGTACACAACTAGGGTGTGCACTTAAAAATAAGGCTTCATTCGCCTCGAGGCTTCAATGAGAGCTAAGGACAGTTTTAATAAGTGTAGACACCTGATCTCTGCACCCTTGAATGCCTTACTAGTGCAATATATTACTTTATGGATTTTATTCTCCAGCTGAACTAATGTTGAGCTAACTGTGGACACAGAAACACCTAAATATAAGTATAATTTATCTCCCAACATTGGTCGGGATAATAATGGTGGGGATATGGATACTTTTTCAACTCTTGAAATGCTTCTTCACAATTCTCATTCCACTCAAAATTCATTCTGAGCGCCTTAAAGAATGGTAAACACATATCCGTTGCTCGAGGAACAAATCCGTTTAAGGCAGCCACTCTACCAGTAAGTTTTTGAACATCTTTTTAGCTGGTTAGCGAGTGTATTTCAATCAGAGCTTTGATTTTGGCAGGATTAGCTTTTATTACTCTCTGATTTACTATAAATCCGAGGAACATTCCTTCTTGCAAACCGAACATGCACTTGGTCGGATTCAATTTCATTTTATGCCTTTCCAATTGGTCAAAAGCCTGACTAAGGTCCTTGATATGATCTGAATATTTCCTTCTTTTGGTCAGCATATCATCTACGTACACCTCCATATTCCTCCCAATATGTTCTTCCAACACCTTATTGACCAATCTCTGGTATGTTGCTCCAGCATTTTTAAGACCAACAGGCATCACGTTGTAGCATTAAGTACCTTGGTTTGTAATGAAAGAAGTTATTTCTCTATCCTCTGGTTTCATTTTTATTTGGTTATATCCAAAATAAGTGATAGGCCGGATTTTGCCATGGCACGAGAGTCACCTGTGTGCCGGTAGTTTCATATTCGGCTCAACAACTCTATACAAAAACCTAAACTATGACTACACTCTTTTAAGGGAGTATAGCGGCCAGTCCGGGTATCGAATCCACAAAAACAAGTTGCTAGAATTTAATTGGTTTAATACTTCTAAAAATAAAAGTGTAAAAGATAATTATAAACAAAAAGGAAAAGATGCAAAAAGGGAAGATTAAACTAGGCGAGGAAAAATTAAACTAGACTAAGAAAACGAATCAAAACTATAGGTTGCGTCGAATATCCCTCACCCCGAGTTAATTAGTATAAAAAGGTTACATGGGTCGCCGAGTTATTAAGATTGCGTCTCGTTTCGACAGTTAATTAAATCAAGAGTTGTCACACCCCTAATTTCGCATAAAAGTCTAATAGGATTTTGGCATCAACAAATACCCCGAAAATTGCTCATGAAAGGTCGTAAATACGGAGCATATATGATATAATCCGTTAAATCTCCTGGGCACAATAACTAGGACAACACACTGGAAATAAACCCATAAACTCCATCACTAAAGCAAATCAACACATCAACCTAGAGGTGAGTTCAATCCAATACAACCTAGACTAAATTAGCTAAAAAGCAAGGTAAATGACATGTATTGAAAGAAAGTAAGTAAACTTAATTATGAAAGCAATAAATAAATGAAATACAAGTTAATCTAGGCAAGGAAAATTAATGGCAATAATGGAAATAAAGCTAAAACAAGTAAACTACAACAAAGAAGATGAATGAATACTATATTAACTTACAAACAATGGGCAAAACACCCAAAATGGAGAGTAGGGAAAAGCACTCTCTACAAACCCAAAAATCTAAGACAAAATATAGATATCTGAGAATAGAAACAAAAATTGGTTTATATAGTAAGTTGGAATAAACATTAAAGAAAAAGGAAAAAGAAAAGAAAAGGAAAATGTGCAAATATCTAGTGATCGCGGTCGATCGGTCGCAGAGGCGCGATTGACTGCGCTTTTAAGTTAAGCCACACTATCGCCGAACCAAGGCAAAACTCCAATACACGGTCGATCGGCATCAGAAGTGTGGTCGACCGGTACTCTGTTTTTTGTAATCCTTTGGTCTTCACATGGGATGAAAGGTTCATTACGAAAATGGCCATAACTTCCTCGTCCGAACACGAAACGATGTGCCATTTGCGGCCATGCGATGCTAACTCAACGAACTACGCATCCGTGGAAATTCCATGAGCTAGAGCTGAAATGTGAATTGACTAAAAATGCCCATGAAGTAGCGTTCGATAACGGAACTTCTCTGAAATGCAACCAAACGTCACTTTTAGTGTTCCAATACCTACAAAAGCACAATTAACCACTACAAAGCATGTATATATCCAAATACAGGGTATTCTGGTTAATGAGCATAAATATAGGCATTTAGGACCGTAAAAGTGCTAGAATTCATAAAGATATCGGGGGAAAATATGCAATATTTGATACGAATGAATAAGCATCCATGAAACTCAACAACTCATATCTTGCCATGGAATCTACTAATTGATTAATTCGGGACAAAGGAAAATAATCCTTTAGGTAGGATTTGTTCAGATCAGTGAAATCTACACACATGCACCACTTATCATTTGTCTTCTTGACCATCACAACGTTTGTTAAGCATGCTGGACATTTGACATCTTCAATGAATTAAGCTTTTTTTCTACTTCTTCTTGAATAGCATGGTTCTTCTCAGGACTGATAACCCTATACCTTTACTTGATTGGTTTGGCATCCTTATTAATGTTGAGATCATGATAGAGGAAGTTGCGATCAATCCCAGGCATATCTTCATGACTCCAAATGATCACATTCTTTCGTTCCCTCAGGAACGCAACACATCTTTTTCCTCGGCAACGGCGCTAAAAACTTGTTATCAATTTTATAAGATATCGCAAGTGCACGGGCTATTATAGAATAGCGAGTGTAAGTACTGGTCGAAACCACAGATATTTGTCAATTTTAACTTTTAAAAGAATTGTAACTCTCCAACTACATAAAATGGGATAGAGAATAATTATGAACTACACTAAATAAAAACAATTACGATAAATGAGAGTTACACATGAGATTTGCAAACAATTAGGAAATAATTAGGATTCGGAGTCCATTAATCACGTAACTAATATTGCACACTAATTTAATGTTGTCATTCCCTTTTATAATTCAAATTAAACCGACTCTTGCCGCGTTTAATTCAAAAAATATGATGGTTATGATCAAAATATTTTTAATGCCTCTAATAGAAGGCTAAAATCCCTACTCCCTTAGAAAATACAAATTTTAAAGTTTGCAAATGTATTTAAGCATGGACTATCAAAACAATCAAAGTGCAAGCATAATCCATCAAAAACTACTACTTTTAAATCTCAAAATTTGATATGATAAAATAATTTTGAAGGTTTTAAAACACACTCTCGTGTCGCTTTAAAATGAATACCGAATCTTTGATAACAATTAAAACAAGTAGGGAATAAACAACAATCAATTTAACATGACAATATTAGCTAACTATGATATACTTCACCATAATCCTATTAGAATAATTAAGCTATCATAATGAAAGAGAAATTGCAAAAATGAGAAGATATTTTCATTAATAAATCAAACTTACAAATAGTTCTCTCAAAACAATCTTCAATCCTCTAAAAAAATGATAAAGACTTGGCCCTCAAAGTGAATACAATCCCTCAAAAATTAATCTCTCTAAAATTCTCTCCCCAAAATAATGAACCAAAGGGTCTTATTTATAGGCGTTTGAGTTGGAGTGAAACTCTCTTTGATTGGTTTTATTTGAGCTGATAAATATCCCGTGGATTCTTGACAAGTGTTGGAGATAATTAAGAAGTTTTTTTTCCTAAAATAATTATCCCCAATCACGTCACTATTCACAGCACCAGCTTTAATCACATTTTTTACCCCAAAAACTTCAAAAACTCATTTTCATCCGTCTTCAAAGTTGTGAGTCTTGTAAAGACCTTTTCGAAAAGTTATGGCATGGCCTCAACGAACACTCGAGCAATTTTACAAAAAATATTTATAACAGTTGTATCAACCGTGTCGTATCGTGTCGTGTCGTGTCATATCGCGGCGTTTCGTAACAATTTTTCCATATCGACTCCTTTGTTGTCCAATTTTCGGGGCACCTGTAAAAATGCAAAATAAAAATAATTAACTCAAATTTATGAACATAAGTATTTTGAAAATTATAGAATTACCCCTCTTTGCATTTTAGCCCCCGAAATTCAAAAATTGTTCGTTTAAATTCAGAATTCAACCAAATTTCAGAGAGAACTTTATTTTGCCTAGATAAATATTTAAAAATTATTTCCAGGCCCATAAAGTTTGGAAAATTATGATTTCACCCCTGGAGTTACTAAAATTATATTTGTAACACAAATTTTATTCAAACTTGCTTTTTTCTTTTATTTGACGAAAATGACTCTAAAAGCTCATTATTTATAATACAATGGGTCTAACAAGGTCTAGATTTGGACATAATTCATGAAAAATAATGCACTCATCACATACAATTCAATTTTTTCTTTCACATCTACCGGTGCAATCATAGACAGTCGTATAAACAATGGCGGTGCTCTATGCACTTGTCGTATATGTTGACAAAATCCTTACAAGCTCGGTTCACAAATGACTTTTATAGGACAACCTCCAAAGTTTTCACAACTTTTCATCTACGACACCGAGAATAAGGTAAGCAATCATATAAGGTCGTTAGGAGGTGATAACAGCTCATCTAGGCTTGATTTTACCTTGGTGTCTGATTTGTTGTTGACGATCAATACAAAAAATGAACCTGCTAAATCCTTTAGTATGGCCCGATATCATTTCAACAAATTCGATGTCCAAACCGTACGAATAAAAATTCTTCGACAATTAAAAACTAACCCATCGATTTATAATCTACTAAGCGCAAAAAAATTACAGCATTAATTGTTTAAGATTTTATTGAAGAATCCATTGTTGATCATAAGTCAAACGAATTGCAACGAATTAGTGAAATACATCCCTCATTCATGGAAATGCAATACATGCCACTTTTCCCATACGACAAAAATGGATTCCAATTGGGCATAAAGTACCGTAGTATCCCTGGAAACAAAGCAACTAAAAGAGAATGTGTGACTATGAGAGAGTTTTATGCATACAGGCTCCAACAATGATCAAACGAAGGCCAAACTCTATTATTAGGCGGGCAATTATTTCAACAATATGTAGTTGATGCATACACATGAATATAAGATGAAAAACTATATTGCATTAATTCTAACTAAACAAAATTGAGAGTTGAACTATATAAAAGAATAAAAGATGCGGTACTATAAAGAGATTGTATGCCATCATCGTTGGAAAACATGTTGTTCTGCCATCAAGCTTCATAAAGGGTCCTAGATATATGGATCGAAACATTCAAGAGGTAATGGTAATATGTATATGGTTTGGCAACCCTGACTTATTCTTAAAATTTACCACCAATCCAATATGGTCAAAAATTACAATTTTTTTAACCCCGGCTCAATAGGTACCTACTAAAAGACCTAATATCGTGTCAAGAGCTTTTAAAATAAGGCTTGGTGAGCTATTAAATGACTCGACAAAGAAATATTACTTTGGGAATGTACTTACGGGTGTGTCTACTTTTAGTTATAGTAAATCGTAGTAAAATATATAACCTAAATTACAAATTCATTCTTTATCTATTTCTACACTCATTACTTCTTTTAATTATTTCAGTGATCTATACGATCGAATTCCAAAAAAGAGGTCTACCATATGCACATATACTTATTTTCTTACACGCAGATCCTGATCAACCAACACCAACGGATGTGGACAACATAATATCTATTGAAATACCCGGTTGTAAATCCAACCCCATTGGATATATCGTTGTATGTCAATTTGTGATTCATGGTCCATGCGAACGTACTAATCCAAAGTTATCATGTATGACGAACGAAATTTGCTCCAAGGACTTCCCAAAGAAGTACTTCAAATGAATTACAACTGATGATAATGGTTTCCCAGTTTACAGGCGTCGAGACGATGAAAGACATGTTACTAAAATGGGCCTAAAGCTTCATGACAGATTTATGGTTTTGCACAATCTCGATTTGGTTGTCAAATATCAAGCTCGTATAAATATTGAACGGTGCAACAAGTCACGATCAATAATATATTTGTGTAAAAATATCAACAAAGGACCTGACAGAGCAATAATTGTACTTGAGCATGCTGAAGCAAGAACATTTGAAAATCTTTGAGACCAGTCGTCGATAGTTGATGAGATTAAATACTTCCTCGACTGTCAATACATATCTGTATATGAAGCATCTTGGAGGATATATGAGCTTGATATACAATATCGGAGCATTGGTGTTAAACGACTTACATTCCATTTTCCCGAAGAACAAATGGTGACTTTTAAAGATTCAGATCATCTGGACATTGTGATTAATATAATTGATGTAGAGAAGACCATGTTTACAGAATGGATGGTTGCAAACAACAATTATGAAGATGTCAAAAAGCTAATGTATGCTTAATTTCCAAAGGAGTAGACTTGGAAATCATTAGAGAAATAATGGACTCGAAGAAAGTCAAGTACATGCCTTGCTCGTATTGTTTACGCACATCTAGCATCTGGAGAAATATTTTACATACGATTGTTACTGGAGCAAGGGGTTACAAAGAGGTAAGGAATTTTGACGGTATTATATATCCAACTTGCAAATATGCATGTTACGCCAGAGGCCTACTTAAAGATGACAAAGAATGGCATGACGCTCTTTTGCATGCTTCTCAATGGTCAACTGGGCATCAATTGTGTGGACTGTTCATTGTGATTTTAATGTTCTATGAAGTTAATGATCCAAAAAAACTATGGGAAGCACATTGGGGGTTGTTATCAGAGGATATATTATACCAATAAAAAGAACTTGTTAAACCTTGAAAAATTGATCTTGAGCGAAGAAAAAATACAAAATTACGATTTATATGAAATTGATTAGATTCTAAAAAAGGTAAGGGATTATTTGATTTCCCACCAATTCTAATGCTGGATCAATCTCTAATACGTAATCGTGGGAATCATATGTTAAGGGAGGAGTTATCTTATGATAGAAAAGAGATGAAAGATGAATACACTAAACTATTCAATGATCTAAACATTGAATAGTTAAACGTAGACCTGTCAAAATACACGATAACCCGTTAACACGACACGACCCGACACGAAATTATAAGTTAATGGGTTTACCTTTATTGGGTTTGGGTCATTAACGGGTTGACACGGTAGACCCGTTAACACTAACGGTTTGGGTTTGGAAATTTACCTGAACCCGTTTTAAACCGTTTCTACCCGTTAACACCCGTTAACACTAACGGGTACTATAGGGTCACCCAACCCGTACCCAATAACAATAACCATTAAAACCAATTATTTCTAAATCTTTAAAGACTAACGGGTGCTATAGGGTCACCCAATCTATACCCAATAAAAATTACAATTAAAACTCATTATTTTTAAAGTATTGAAGACTAACGGGTATTATAGGGTCGCCCAACCCGTTACCCATTTCGACCCAAAATGATTCGTTAACATTAACGGGTGTTAACGGTTTGGGTCGTGTACCCGTTAGTATTAACGGGTCGTGTTTGGGTATTGTTATTAGACCTGTTAGGCTTAACGGGTCGTGTATGGGTTAGGGTGTTTTGACCCGTAACCCGTAACCCATACACGACCCAAACCGACCCGTTGACAGGTCTAGTTAAACGTATATAATGGCATGATGTAGTCTGTATACGAAAAGATAGGAGGACTTTACTTTCTTCAGTGTCCTGGGGGAATCGAGAAAATGTACTTATACGATACCATCCTTGCATGTTTAAGATCAGAAGGAAAAATTATCTTAGTAGTTGCTTCATCGGGCATTGCATCTTTGTTTCTTCCAGGAGGGCGTACAGTACATTCAAGTTATGTAATTCCTGTTGAAATAAATGTTCTTACTTGCAATGTTCACCAGGGGACCCAACTAGAGAATTTTGAAAAAAAGGTCAAGTCTGATCATATGGGATGAAACACCCATGAATCATCGCCATGCTTTTGAAGCTCAAGACAAAACTCTTAGAGATATTTTGCATGTGGATAATGAGAATTTTTTTAAAAGATCATTTGCAGGTATAACCATGCTTCTCGAGGGAGACTTCAGACAGACTTTGCATGTTGTACGCAAAAGGAGTCGAGAAGACATAGTTAAAGCCTCAATCAATAAGTCCTACCTTTAATAATCATGTTATATTTTAAAGCTTATATAAAACATGCTCATAAAAGACGCAGCAACGTTCACCGAATGGGTCTTATCTATTGGTGATGGGAAACTACCCGTGGAATCATTCGATGAAGATGAGGAGCCCTGTTGGATTAAAACTCCTAACGAATTCCTTATAGAATAAACTGAAGACCACGTTCCAAGTATCATCTCCAGTATGTACCCAAATTTCATCAAGAATTATCAAGATCTAGTGTACTTAAGGGCAAGAGCGGTATTGACACCAACCAACCAAACTGTTGATGAAGTTAATGACTACATGCATCGGTTAATACCAGAAGAATCGAAGACATATCTTAGCTCTGATTCCATATCCAAGATCTCTAGAAACATTCAGGACCAAGATTTAATGTCCCCAAAAGAATTCCTAAACACTCTGAACTTGATTGGGATGACAAACCATCAGTCAGAATTAAAGATCGGTTCACCAATAATGCTCCTCAGAAACATAAATCAATGTGGTGGACTTTACAATGGATCTCGCCTAATAATCAAGCAATTGTCTCCCAAGCCGAAATCATTATAGGATCCCAGATAGGAAATAAGGTCTACATCCCAAGAATAATAATGTCCACCTCTTATTCAAATGGCCTTCCATTACGTAATGAAGACAATTCCCAGTTCGTATTTTATTCTCAATGACCATCAACAAAAGTCAAGGCCAGATGCTAGATCAAGTGTGCATATACCTTTCTAAACTAATTTTCAGTCACGGCCAACTTTATGTGGCTATTTCAAGATTAAAGATTAGTTCCAGTTTGAAATTTTTCATCATCAATGAAAACATAGACCATTACAACTACACAAAAAATATTATGTACGAAGACGTGTTATTTGTAAAATGGTAAAACATAACAAACACCGTTAATGATATCATACAATATACATATATTATTTTAAATAACATCATACATTGCCATTGTACACTGCAAACATATATAACAATAACTTTATAAACAATGTCGGTATATAATGGCCATAGAAAACTACAACAAAATTTGCGATTTGCGTACAGGGAGAGATGATTGGACATTAAAGTTCGTCTTTCCAAGACATGGAGACTGAAAAACGTCAAGTGAAACATTGAGACCATTTCAGTAGACATGTTGATGCTCGATGAGAACGTGAAAATAACTTATTCCTAAATTCATAATTTGTTATTATACCATTAACAAAAATAAGTTAAGAATTCAACCTTTCTTTCAGCACTGGGTGATGTGATTAATGCCTGGATTCGAAATTACATGCTCAATAAATATGAGAGAAAAATAACATAAGGGAAGATCTATTATATTTCCAACATTAGAGTCCTGGAAAACAAATTAAGTTATAGAACGGTTCCCCACGAATACATGTTGCAATTCTTACCATCAATATTAGTAAAAAAAGCAGTCGCAGATGCCCTCATCCTAATGCGTCACTTCAATTTTTCATCGACTTTAGCGACTTAAGATATCGGGTGGATAGCGATACAGATTTTACAGGTGCTTACTCTTTTAAAGATTATATAAAAACTATATAACTACTAACGTAAAATTACTAATTCACAAATTGTACTCAGATGTGATTGAGGCGGTTGCTAGCATATCACCAGCAACTGATCAAATGTATAAAGAAAGAATTGTGACGAAAATGTTCTTAGATCTCGATAATACAAGGTATTAACTAAACCTCATTATGTCCATATTTAACTAACATAACAATTTTATCGAAATTTTAGACTTACAACTTAATAAGTAACGAATAATGACGTAGGAGAAAGAATGGGTGTCATTCTCTGGGGAGATAGCACTAATGACATTACTGAGGGAAATTTCCATAATTGCTCTTCTACAGTTATAGTAATTGTAACGTCGTCTACTGTCAGGTTGTTCAACGGTAATATTTAGTTAAATATTATAATCATTCTCAAATATTATTTTAAAATACATATTTATAAACATGAAGGTTGTGACAAAATATTACAAATATTATATTTAATAGGGCATCGCTCACTCTCCACGATAAGTTTGACCAAAGTTTACTTATATCTTGACATCGAAGAAGTATATGAGTTCAAAGCGAGGTATGTAATCTTCCATTAAATTTTTATTCGAGTATCGTTACTATGATTGCAATTAATTATTAAAATATATAACAGTAGGATATCTGGAAAGGCACCTAATATCAATTATACCGGAGAAAAGCAAACACAAGTAGAAATTGAGAGCCAAAGATCATACGAGGTAATCAACATCGCAGATATACTAGAATTATGAGCAAAAATAAGAGAAGATGTGAACCCTACCATTTACTATCAATCAAAATATATACTCAAGGACCTACTTTAAAAGTCATAATACTAACTGCTTTATGACTATAATAGGTAAAATGGGTATGTTGCAAGGCAATAATATTTTATATCGAAACTGAACATGGTTGGTACTACAATACATGAAATATGTACAACATAAAGGTTCATTGCGTTGGAAATCAGAATTGGTGTCAATCATGCAATATGGAGATTAAATACCCCAAGCCAAGGTTCATTCAACATCATACAACTAACTTACAAATGAAGATGGCAAAAAGAATACGGTAAAACATTTACAAGAATAATATTGTCCTTTTCGGATTCCAAATGGATTCTTATTATTTAGATTAAAATTTTCATATTTAACACAGATACAAAATACAGGTACGTATAAAGTACAATTCAGCGTACACTTCATTAGTCGTCTTCGACAGAGTCGCAGATTCAGTAGTCCACACTTCAATTTAGGGCGTTTTAAAATCATATAATATCGTAAGAATATTCTCCACTAAGAAAATTAAATTCGTGAAATGTACATTGTGTATACAAAACTCATCATTGACAATTGACAAATTTTCCAATGGCATGCCAACCAAAGGACTATGTCGAGTAACCTTACAAATTTGATTGGGACTGACCACATGTTCGAACTAAAATTGACATACCATAACTTGGTGCTTGGGTGACAGAACTACACAGTGACAAGAAATGTAATGGATGATTTGGTGGAAAAACAAAAAAACAAGTATCTTCAATTAAGGGAACACTATAACTATATATAAAATAAAAATGCTATGTGTATGCAATTCTTCTCACTTTGTTTATTTTCAAATTTCTACCACACCCACTTTCTTCACACCCCACACATCCACATAAAAAAAAATTGTGCTTCGCTATTCTTGAGATTTTCTATTCTACTTTGCGTCAATAGGATATGTAAAATTTATTACCTGTTTGAATAATTTTTCCAAATGCAAGAAATAATCATTGTTTTTCGATTGATATAGTTGTCACTTAAAATATGGAATTCGGTAATTGAAATACATTCTTCCAGTGGATGATTTGCTCTTTATATATATTTCCATATCATTCATTTATAGGATTAAATTTTATAAGGACAAATTTCCAAATAGTGTCAATTTGTATATATTGGCATTATTCCAGACAAAATCCAACTTGAGTCATAGATAAATTTTTACTTGTCCCAATTCCTACATATTCTATGACGTGTTGTTTTGAAGACGCAGCGGTCAAGCTTCAAAGATATATCATGTCATGTTTATTGGTGCAAGTTTCATATCTTCATATCATATTGCATTCCGAGATACTCTCAAGTATGAACGCATAATTTTTATGAGACTCAAAAAATATTTTAAGGATGTTATTTTATTTAAAAATGATTTTAAAATATTTTTATTTCGTTTTTCAGAGATAAACATTGTTTAGAGTCGTGTGGATCTTTTCCTCTTATTTTGAAGGATCAAATAACTTTAATAGTCATTTAAACGACATATGACTGTCATTTTAACGACATGGGCATCTCTCTCTAACAATATGGGTATATCATACGAACAACATGCACAGCTCGTTCTAACGATCTGTCGACTAAAGGTTTTTTATTGAAGGCAATTTTCTCTCAGAATTTCTAGAGTTCAGAACCAAAATTACAAAACATAATAGTTTCATTTTTTTGCACTTGTTTATAAAGATTTTTCAAGTTAAAAAAATTCTTTGTATTTATAAGATCTGAGCTTTCATGACTATTGTGTATAGAGATCTTTTGTTTAGCACCATATGGAATTTGTTCATCTCTTTGAACATTGTTTCATCGAGTTTTGTGGTGAAGAGGCGATGGACTCCGTATTCTAAATCGTAAGCGGTTGCCAAAGTTGTTCGGTGGATACTGAGGCGTATGTGGACTAATGTGTTGTGGACCTAGTGTGGAAGGATTTTTACATTAAACTAAGGAGGAGCGCTCGAAGCGTAGAAGAGCGTCAAAGCTTATGGGGTATCGGGTCATTGAGTAAGTCTATTGTATGTTCTTTCTAAAATCGTATCATAGTGATTATCTGGCTTGGGCCGTCCGAGGCTTTTCTTCTTAGTGGTTTCTTCATACATCGGCGTTGTGTGTTTTGTGGACTTTACTTATTTTACTTGCTTAATCACACTAGATGAATGTTTAGGATTAACAAGATAAAATTGGGTTAAGTAAAATTAGTTCACAAAGTTGGTTCATATTAAAATTGAAAATTTTTGTTTTTTCTTTGGGAAAAATAATTTTCACCTAAAGCACGCATAAGAAAAATGGGCCTACAAATGGGTATTAGAGCGGGTTGCATTAGTTATTATGTAGATCCTTGTTTTGTGCTTTTTGGTAGTCGTGTTTGTTTATAACTTTTGGTTTGTTTTTTTCTCGATGGATTCTCAAAGTTTTGACGAATTAAATCTTTTGAATTTGAAGTTTGCAAAACGAATTGAAATTCTTGAAGAGGAAAATTATCATTTTAAGCATATGATTGAATATTTGCAAACGTTTCAGACTCAAAGAGATATCATTCGTGAGAAGTTTGTGGCTTTTATAATAACTTTGAATCTTTAAAATTGGCCAAGGAAGAGAGTGAGAATATAGTCCTTGTTGTAGAAAAAGTGTTAGAGGACTTTAAGAATTCTAAGGCTTGTGCCAAAGAGGATAGTGTTTTGATTGATGAATTTAAGGAAAGTGAGAAGACCCTTAGGTATAAGTTTGCTCACATTGAGGGGGAGAGAGATAACCTTCTAGGGTTTATTGAAAATTTAAAGAAGGAGTCCCTAAAATTTGAAGAGTCTAACTTTTTGCTTGAGCCCAAAATTTTGAAGTTGAAAAATGATTTAAACGATTCAAGTAGTGATGGTAGTGGCTTATCTTTTTTAGTGGCTCGAATATTAAAGCCAAAACTATAGTTTATTTTAGAGCGTCATCCACATCTCGTGGTGATAGAAAAGATCAACTTAAAGGTCCCATTCCTCATTGTGTTTTTGTAATACCCCGTATTTTTATGGCTTTTAAATTTAGGGATTTATTAAATTTAATTGAGATAAATTAATTTAATTTTAATCCGGAAAGTTGTTTTAAATATTTACTAGCGTGACGAGAGTTAGTAATTATTGGAAATTTGTTGAATGTTACTGGATGAGTATAGTAATATATGAGATTTATTTTATAAAAATTATCACGTGTGAATAAAATGACAATTATGGAAAATTAAGTCGGGACGCGCCTGTGTCGTGTCAGGATTAAATTATTATTATATAAAGTGAATAAATTATAAGTTGCTCGTATGGTCATTTCGAGTGCGCCAAAGTGTCCGGAAGGGTCAAGATAGTCAAAATAATGTACCCGGAGGTTTAGTTTGGGTCTCGGGGCATTTTTAGGCTTAATTAGTACCCCGGGAGGGCGTTTTGGACATTTAGTAATTATGGGTAATTAAACCCACGAATTTTCTAGGGTTATACCAGATGGTAAGTGTTGTCTTCTAGGGTTAGCATAACCAAAATCTAATGACGGCCATTGGAGAGGAAGAGGAGAAGCTTTCCAAGGAGTTCTAGGCCAAGAACTCCTCCGGTTGCACCATCGTCACCGTCAAAAGGTAGATCGCGCAACGCAACCACGCCAAATTCTTCCACAAATCAGAACTTTGAATTTCAGGCAAGTATCTATCTTGATTTAATCAAGTTAATGCATTCTTTTATATTAGTCTAGGGTTGATTAGAATTAGTGTTCTTGAAAGAAAACATTAATTGGAGACAAAAAATTACATGTTGTAGAGGTAAAGATTATACTCTGGAAATCCATTTCACATGTAGAGGTTGAACCGCGAATTTCCATGGTGTTAGTGATAGAAAATCTGGAAAAAGAATGGAAGAAACTAAGTTAAAGAAAAATATTAGGGTTCTTGAGATTTATATAGATTTTACCCTTTTAATTTGTTATAGTTGACGAAAACTCGCATGTTTTACGTAGGATATTGTTTATATGGCTATACAACACTTGTAGTATAAGTGATTGGGAGTTTGGGACCAAAACATGATGATTTGGATGAGTTTGGGGTAAGATTTCCGTAGCTGGGTTTTCTGGAGTTTCTCCATAACTGCGTGATCGATCAATCGAGCCCAGAGCATCGATCGATCGATAAATCGGTCGATCGACCCCTCCTGGAAAACTGTATTTTTGCTCGTGTTAGCTTAATCCGATTTTATGCATAGTAAACCTTGATTAGGGTTGCTAGAATATAATGGAGCATAAAAAGGACCAGTAAGGTCAAGATAAACCCCGACAAGTGGGACCTTAATGTGAAGGGGAAATGAAGGGGTAAACGGGAAGATATTCATACTTAGGAAATCATACATGTGTTAATTTAATAATAGAAATGTCTAGGAAGTTGGATTAGAAGGTAAGTGAGGGCCTACTGAAATTGTACTTAGGTAAAGAGAATACTTCGAGAGACGAGAAGTGAGTTTAGAATAACTTAATTACGAGAATAAAATGAACAAGTTCGTTATACGAGATAATTGAGTAAAATGTGTAATAATGAAAAATTATAATTATGGGTCGTGAGCACACCTAATTTAATAATGTGGATGTGAATACATATATATATGACGGTGTGATTGTGTATATATTATTTCGGTGTAAAAATTGTACCCGAGCTACTTGCTATCACAGATGTTTTCGCGCCGGGACAGTCTTATCTCGATCGGGCCTTTATGGGGGATAACGACTCGTACTCTAGAAGATAGTATCCTTGATTACAGGCTATCTGAGTGATAGTCAGATGGTCTTAAGAGACGTGAGGATATGTGCCGACCTCTTAGGACTGGAAACTATACTTCGCCTCCAATTGTATGTGTTTTGTGTTAATACAGTTCAAGAGTGATTCTGAACTAGTATTCCCTTAGTACGAGTGATACGGGGATTTGATAGCAGATTATGCCAGCACCATAGTTTGTATGTGGGATGCAGATAGTATGTATATATTATATGAGCAATGGGTATATATATATCTACTTATATATGAAAACTCTGCACCATAGATTTTTATGTGGGGTGCCGTTTGTATATATATTATATGTGTAACTAATATATATACATATATCTATATGGGAACTTTATACTGTGCGTATAAGTAGTTAAGAAATGAATAAATGTTTCACTTCACTATAAGTACTAGGAAATGTTAAAACGGTACGGAATTATTCTAAATAACGTAAGAAATCTTGAATAGATAGATTTTCTAAAGTGAATATCATAATCCTTAATTTCACGTGTTAAAACTTATGGAGAATAAGTTAGAGAGATATATGAGATTCATTAGTACGGTAGTCGTGCACACTAGATGAGAGGTGAGAATTCTCAAGAGAGTGTCGCATACTAATATGATTGTTGCATTAGTCGGTAAGCATTTTAAATACTTGCTAAACTATTTTAAAACTGTTTTACAATCTGGCTCTGACCCATTTTCTGTTATCTCTGCTCTCTTGTGTGTGTGTGTATATATATATATATATATATATATATATATATATATATATATATATATATATATATATATATATATATATATATATGTATGTATGTATGTATTACAGGTGCCCAGCCACAGGGGCGTCATGCTTAGGATTCTTTGGATGGAACGTGATGTAGCTTTTGTGGGAGTTGCAGGCCATTGCTTAGACGACCTCATTGTTGACTCCACGTCTAGTTCTGTTTTATCCAGTTGAGCATGTGTCGCCTTTTTCCCTTATCCAGTTGGCTTTTTGTCAGAGATTGTAACTCGTTTACTTTCAGTATTTTTACTTCGAGATTTATTACTGTCAGGATGCTTTCCTTTGGTGTTTTAAAGCTGGGATTTGTTATTTGATTATTAAATTCTTGAATGTTCATTCACATTCTTACTATTAATGTGAGTCTCTTAAACTGTTAATTGTCAAGGGTTTTATAATTGGATTCAATAAAAATGGAAATAAGGTTTTAAATGGTTTTGACGCTTAGCTTAATTAATCAGGGTGTTTAATTTGAAAATTTTAATTTGCGACATTGATGCTAAGAATGAACCAACTGTTCACCTTGATTTTAATTTAATAAAGGATTGATCGCCCGGTATTTAATTAGGCGGGGTGTCACAGGTGGTATCAGAGCATCAGGTTCTAGTGTCCTTTAGGATCTGTACGGCTTATTATGTTTCCAGCTTAGCATCTTTGATATAGAGCCCTAATATTAGGAATGTTGTATTCATCTCTATACATTGGGAATTCGTGCTTCTGTGATTTGTTTATGCGAATGATGAACTCATCCAAATTATTTAAATTTTCAGATGGATCGTCAAGAAGAACTAGCTAATGTCGTTAATGGAGTCCACGAGCAAGGTCGACTCACACCTCTGGTGTCTCCAGAGAGAATATCAACTGCCGAGTTAGCAGGTATTGTGTCGCAGGCAGTTACCACTGCGGTCTTGCAGTATTAAGAACGCAGCACACAACTTATGGGGGCAAAAGATCTAGAGAGTATAGTCAGTCTGTCATGACTAGAAATAACAAGTGTGTGAAGACGTAAAAATCGCAACAACAAGCTTCTCAGGACCATAAAAGCCACGAAGGTAACAAATTGTGCAGGGAAACCCAAAAGCGTCAGGGCCAACAAAGTCGGGGTCCGAGTGAAGTCACGAAGAGGTGTTTCAGATGTGGAGTGGACAGTCATGAACGTCAAACTTGTCCGGATCAGTCTAAAAAGGAACTCCAAATCAACCAGCGAGAACTTTTCGGACTCTGCTATAAGTGTGTACAAATGGGTCACAAGTGGATGGAATGACCTCAACCGAATGTCATTTTTCATCAAGATACTCAGCAGGGCCGTAAAATGAAACAGTTCAGGGGTAGATGTTTTAATTGTGGCAGGATGGGTCATCGAAGGCAGGATTTCCTAGATAAGAGTAAAATACCCCAGCGACAGGGGAAGAAAAAGCACGAATGTGTGTACGACGCCCAGCATACTGAAACCCAACAGCCATCATCGGCCATTGATGGTACGTTCTTTCCTTCTAGTACTATGGTATACATTTCTATTTAATAATGGGGCATCATACTGTTTTATAGATACTCGCTTGGCACGGACCTTAGAATTTTTAGACATTATTAAAGTACGGTGTCATGCGTAGACTCATCATTTGGGAAAGGGTCATTTATTTTTCGTATACGCCGAGGTGTAGGTATATAGTTTGGTAGTTTGGTTTTACCTGCAGTCACACTAGTTTTAGTCATACGTGAGCACGACGTCAATATTTGGCATGGATTGGCTCGCTATGCACAGAGCCATAATAAATTAATTCGGTAGGAGTATTACCTTTGTCATTGCGGGGCAGGAGATGGTTGAGTGGTGATGCCTCGCCCAGAAGGGGGATCTTTCACCTATTTTATTATATAAAGGAGGATATCTCTAAGGAGATTGTGATTCTCCTGGATTCGATTCCAGTCGTTCGTGAGTTTCTGAATGTATTTTAGGTGATAAGTGAATTAAATATCGAGGTATTTTGTGAAAAGTGAAATCACACGTACTAAAGTATTTTTCTCGAAGCGAGTAGAGGGGATAAGAGTATGGTACCTAGTAAAAGACAACGATTAAAGTAGTTTTTGGTTTGGTTTGGGCAGGTGTGTTACATCCGGGGATAATTTGTGCAGTCAAGATGATTGGCAAGGTAAAAGTATAGGTTTTATCCTCAGAGGATGAGGCATGTTTTATGTGACACGAGTGAGGCATTATATTTTATTCATTGCTAGATTAGCATGTGAGATGAGTTTAATGCGTATAACTACGAACGATATTATTATGTGAATATTTTCCCTAGTGTAGCGGGATTTTTCCTTAGTGCTATCCGCGGAGGATGGATGAGTATATAAATAGTGTTATATACTTTATTGAGGTCACTCATTTTTGCGATGTGATATACGAGTATAATATGGTATTGATTACAACTTTATAGAAATGGTCAATACGATAGTAGACAGCTATTGCAAGGCTATCGGAGTGGTTGCATTAGTGAAACATGTGTTGTTCTGGCGAGGCCTCACCTGCAATAGGGTTGGACTCGCACTTATATTTTCTATCCTAGAGACTTCGGAGGGAATAGTGGACACGAGATATTCGATACCAGTGCGTGTAGGGACTTTGTCGTTATGATTCAGCATGTATCGAATTTACGGTTGAGCGAAAAGATTTAACTCAGTATTATGTTTAGCGCTCAGGACTTAGTGATAGAAAGAGTGCATTGTTATATCTATCCTTTAGAGATGTGGGAGTTAATATTTATACCCCTCTGATTGGGGAAAGGGATTTCGAGAATCCCGATTGTATGTATTCGAGGTTTATGGAATACAATTACCACCAATATTGTACGATAGTGCAATTGGCGAAATGTTCTTTGTTAAGTATAATTACGGGAAGAGATGTAACTTTTCTGTCAAAAGACAGAATATAAGGGTATATGCTATGGACGGAGGGCCTAACGGATCTCGATAATCGATAATGCTAGGTTGTTGTGTATCGGGGGGGTTCCTTGTTTGGATTTCGCTTTGCGAGACATCCCACTCATGAAACTTAGCGTAAGGTTGGAAATAAGGAGACGTTTGGTCATTAGTCCATGAGTTCGGTACCCCGATCGAAATGGGATCAAGTAATTATATCTGTAAGCTGGAAGTCGAATTTTAATTTAAGGCCAGTGGAACCGGTTGTGTGGTAAGAAAGCATTGAAAGTTTTATTTTATCACCACGAGTTAAGGGGTGGAATGATGATAAGGAGGATTTAAAATTTTGATTTTTAGGGTGATTGAGAGTACCCAAGTGTTGTAATCACGTTGCGAGCACTAGGGAGAATAAATAATTGGGTATTAGGTGTGTAGCGTATGTGATGCTTACGCTAGTATACACAGTTTATAGGGTGTGTGGGCATCCTGGTTATCTGATGATCGAACCATCCGAGTTGAGGGGACGTGGGAATGAACGTGTAGAAAATATGTTGGTGGGACTAGCATTATGAGGTGGAAGTGGTAGGATGGATTAAGCGTCGCAAGGATAACGATAAATCCATATATACGTGCACGATCAGAGTAGCACGCCGACTATGGTTGAAAAAATGTGGGAAACCATTTACAAAGGGGTGTTCCTTAAAAAGGGTAAAATTTAACTATATGAGAGCACTCAGAGCGGAGTTGTAATTAGTCAAATGAGGTAGTGACTTGCGCATACAAAGAATGATGATGTTAGTGTGGTATAAAAGATTCAGAAGTGCGCATTGTAGAGAAAAGTGTACAGGTCGAAACTTTTGATATACACCAAGGAATGAAGAGGAGTATTAAGTGTCACTTAATGTGAGACATTTCAAGGAAAGTCGATGTTGAGTGGGACATAGCGAGTAGTCTCCGCGGGCACCACTCATAGATAGAAATCGATTGGAATAAGAGGATCAATCACGAAATTTGGTGGCTATCGATAATTCCTATAATGGAAGAGACCGGTAGAGTCGATAAAACTTCTTGGATGGGTTGCCCTCCTCAAGGTAAGATCAAGGGTTCATCCGAACGTGTGGAACTAATCGCCCAGGAAGGAAGTGATTGACATTCCTTTGGAGTGATTTACAATATTTACTAGTGTGCCCCAGTTTTCCTTTGAAAGGATGGGATCGCACCGGTATGTGGTCCTATACGGTATTGTTTTCTGAATCGGGATGAAATTTGTGAATCCCACCTTCAATATGGGATTTTAAGAAACAGCGGAAATAACGTTTCGTTCCGAGTAGGAGGTATCACTCGTAGCCGAGGAGCAGGCGCACGGTGATTAACGAGTAGTGGAGCCACATGAAGGTGATTTTTTAAATCTTGGTGATCATTTCTTTTACACCACGGATATAACTAGCAAATGAAGTATAGTATGGTAGAGTCCTGGGGAAAGCACTCGTACCTGTTTGTCGTAAACGAGATGCTTATTGAGGTTTTTGTGCGGAAGAACCCTATCTATTCTCCTTCTATATGTTTAGAAGTGAGCGGATGATCAGAATCGGTCGAGAATAATCCGACGACTATGGTGGAATTCCATGACTGTTGTAGGCGAACTAGAGTGGTCAGATGTTCGTATGGTTTCTCTCAGAATGGGAGTTGTGTAGATAAATCCGAGTAGTTGTCATGCAGTGAGGTGCGGCCTCCCAAGGACATTGACATAATGGGAATTAATAGTGTATATGTGTGTCTTACGTAATTTTTGTCGGATAGGAGCACAATGTGAAGTATCTTTAATGAAGAGTGTTAAACAACCTTGCTACGAGGCGGAGGCTATAATAATTAAACGCCTTATTATGTAGATAGTTTGCATACTGAAAAGATATTCAGAATTGTTCTACCAGGTAGGCCTTATTTTCTGAATTTCGGGACGAAATTCCGTTATTAGGGGGAAGTATGTAATACCCCGTATTTTTATGGCTTTTAAATTTAGGGATTTATTAAATGTAATTGAGATAAATTAATTTAATTTTAATCCGGAAAGTTGTTTTAAATATTTACTAGTGTGACGAGAGTTAGTAATTATTGGAAATTTGTTGAATGTTACTGGATGAGTATAGTAATATATGAGATTGATTTTATAAAAATTGTCGCGTGTGAATAAAATGACAATTATGGAAAATTAAGTCGGGCGCGCATGTGTCGTGTCAGGACTAAATTATTATTATATAAAGTGAATAAATTATAAGTTGCCCGTATGGTCATTTCGAGTGCTCCAAAGTGTCCGGAAGGGTCGGGATAGTCAAAATAATATACCCGGGGGTTTAGTTTGGGTCTCGGGGTGTTTTTAGGCTTAATTAGTACCTCGGGAGGGCGTTTTGGACATTTTGTAATTATGGGTAATTAAGCCCACGAATTTGCTAGGGTTATATCAGATGGTAAGTGTTGTCTTCTAGGGTTAGCATAACCAAAAACTAATAACGGCCATTGGAGAAGAAGGTGAGAAGCTTTCTAAGGAGTTCTAGGCCAAGAACTCCTCCGGTTGCACCGCCGTCACCGCCAAAAGGTAGATCGCGCAACGAGGATCTCTGTAACAACCCGTCCTTTTGGAGACCATTAAATTCCATAATTGGATATAAATTGGAATTTGGGGAATTTTCCTAAATAGTAATTTTTAGGATTTTCGAAGGATGTTGTGATTATTTTCGGGACTATATAGGTCGAAATATTTTAATTATATGTCGTTGATTGAGAAAAGCGACACGAGGTAAGATTTTTAATTGGAAAACCCGCATTTATTTATTTTGGGTTGGAATAGTGATTTGCGGTCAAGTACCTCGGATGGAAATTTCGACTGCGCCACGAGTCTCGGAATGTCCGAGATAGTCGGAAAAGAGTGTGCGATTGTCGAAATTGAGTTCCGGGTAATTTTAGAGGTAAAAGTAACTCGTAATTGGGTAAACGAGTCGTTTTTGGGTTTTAAGGGTTAAAACCCTTTTCTTCCTATATAAAGAGGGGGAGAGGGAAAGAAAAGAGAAATAAAGAAAGAAAAGAGAGAGAAGAGAGAGAGGAAGGAGAAAAGAGGAGAGAAAAGGGAGATTCAGGCCAAACTCCGCCGGATTCGACTCGAGGTCCTCGGATTTTATCCACGAGGGAAGTGTTTACTTGCTTTATTTAGTTTTGAGCATAAATATCTCATATCACTGTTGGTATAACAAACCCTAATGGTTTTGGGGTGGGTTATCGTGGATAAAACGGGTATGGGGAGTTAAAACAATTAAACCCCAAATAATATTTCAATTTATGGAACTTAGGTTTTAACCTAAATTAATTGGTGGTTTTGGGTTCTAGGATGTTTAGAACCCTTAATATATGTCTATTTGTAGTTGGTTGAGGTTGTAGGACGTTGGGTGAGGCGACAAAAGCTTGGGAGAAGCTTTAATGGCCGAAATCGTCTCGAAGAAGATGATGAATAGTAACCCGTCACCTTAGGGGGCTTTTTTGGCGAGGAAAAGAATTGATTTAGCTTTCGGACAAAACACGAAAGTTGTATATCTTTTTGATACGGTCGCGTAGGCACCGACCGCGTATTTTTCTAATTTTTCTACGATTTGATACGATTTTTACAAGATGACAGCTCCGGGTTGAAATTATCAACTCGGAAATCAAATCAGGAATTGGAAAAAAATTACGGCTAGAATTAATGTCGTAGATGTTCAGGATAATTTTTGGGGTAGTTTAGAAACCCCGAAAATGAATTTGGGTTGTTGGATAAGGGACTTAAGGATTTTAATTTTGGGAGACCGGTGTGACCGGTCGACCGCGCCCCTATGGCCGGTCGACCGCGTCAAGGAGAAAGGGCTTACTGCTTTGTTTCGTAAGCTTATTTACCACCCGCGGTCGACCGGGGGTATAGGACCGGTCGACCGGTGCCCTGTTTTCAGCCCAATATTTTGGAGATTAGGATTATTTCTCCTTTTTGAGTTTAATGTTTAAGGCCCATCCAAATTAGAAATTATGGAGGGTTACGTCCTAAAGGACTTGAGGAATTGGGAAGTTATGTATGTGTATATTCACTTAGAGCGAATTGGTATAATTGGAGATATCCAAATGAATCCGTAGATGGGATTTAAGTATGTATTACTTATTAAAGTAAGGAAATGCTTTGGGTGTAGTATCATGCATATATGATTGCATGATTATGATTCCTGGAGGGAATCTTTGGGATTATTGGTCATCGCTAGATGCTATAGGCCACTATGGTCGTTTATATATATTCTAGGAAGAATATATAGGATATGTATATACTGTGTGATTTAGGTATATATATATATGTTATGATGGAAAGGTTTTTGAAAATATAAAAATGAATATTTTCAAAATGGAATGAGAAATGTTTTTCATAATTAATAAATTATGGATTGTACACACCTCCCTAAATCGCTATCATAAGGGAAGTTGCGCGCGTTGTGGTGAAGCCTTCCTGGCTGTTGAGCAGGTTGGATATAGTCCCTAGGCCATATGGGCATTTGTATTACTGCGCTGGTTAGGGGATTCCGGGTGTGGTCCTGACTTTCCCGCAGGCAATATGGCCGTTTCCCAACGTTGGTAGGTTCTCAGGTTGTCTTGTATAGATAGGCCCTGGAAGATGATAGCCATTTAGGGGCGCGTCCAATGGGGAAACCCGGAGGGGCGGTCTTAGATTTATTGAAGCAATTCATGATAATGGATTGGCTTCAATTTACATTTCCTGAGTATAAAAAGGGAAATGGGATAAAGGTTTGGCTTCGGTAACACTCCCGGATGGAAGAAGGGATGTGGAAGCATGATTTGATCAAAGCATTTTCATGATAATGGAAATGGATTTGGGTACATTTCCTGAGTATAAAAAGGGAAATGGAAAATTTTGAGAAAAATAAAGGTATTGATAAATACTTTGTATATGAATCCTCAGTCCGGGAGATAGATCCGGATGGTTATGGTAAAATATGAATATGTATATATAAATGGATAAATCGAGTGCCTAGGGTCTAATGGATCCCGACGATTGACCTTGCCGCATAGTAGTGTATCGGGGGGGTTCCTTGTTTGGATTTCGCTTTGCGAGACACCCCACGCACGAATATGGCAGTGTGTTGGGGAGAAGTTTAATCCTTAGTGCTCTTATATTATAAATGTTTATGGTATATATATATATATATATATCTTTCTGTACTGAGGGACTGGCGGATCTCGACGATTGACCGTGCCGCATAGTAGTGTATCGGGGGGGTTCCTTATTTGAATTTCACTTTGCAAGACACCCCACGCACGAACATGGCATAGCGTTGAGACTGGGGTGAAGTTTAGCCCTTAGTACATTGCTTGGACTATCTAGGATTGATAGTGGGTTTGGGATAGACTAGTTTAGCAGGATAGCTTGACTATGATGTCTAGAGGGATGCGCTAGGAGTGCACTGTTAGTGGAGAGGTGAGGGGTATCTCATGGTAGTGCGATACCAATTTAAATATGAGATAAAACTATTTTTCTAAAAATAAAGCATTTATGCACTTGCAAAATATTTTCAAAATTCGGGCTCTGACCCATCTATCTACTCTCCTTTCTTTCTATATATATTATATATATATAGGTGTCCAGACACAGGGACGCCTGGATAGAAATTCTTTCGAGTCAGACGTCAGCTGCAGCAGCTGTGGATGCGTGCAGGTTTTTGATAGTCGCTTCCATCGTTGTACTCTAGATAGGAGGTAATGTATAAACATTCGAGCCAATGGCTCAACTGCATTTATTTATTCTTTCGGTACAGCATTCGATATGGTTGTATATTTTGACCGAGTGTTCGGTTATTTTATTTCATTTCAGTTTCATTTACGCATTAAATTGTAGATGTTTTATTTATTATTGTTAAAAAGAGTAGTAAAGTTAAAATTTTGACACCAGCCTAATAGGTTATTAGTAATTAAATGGATTTTTCGACAGTGATGCTAAGAATGATCCATATGAGACTCCTGTTTTAATTTATATTGGAGTGATCGCCCGGTATCTTATTAGGCGGGTTGTCACAATCTCAACCACACCAAATTCTTCCACAAATTAGAACTTTGAATTTCATGCAAGTATTTATCTTGCTTTAATCAAGTTAATGCATTCTTTTATATTAGTCTAGGGTTGATTAGAATTAGTGTTCTTGAGAGAAAACATTAATTGGAGACAAAAAATTACATGTTGTAGAGGTAAAGATTATATTCTGGAAATCAATTTCACATGTAGAGGTTGAACCACGAATTTCCATGGTGTTAGTGATAGAAAATCTGGAAAAAGAATGGAAGAAACTAAGTTAAAGAAAAATATTAGTTCTTGAGATTTATACAGATTTTACCCTTTTAATTTGTTATAGTTGATGAAAACTCGCATGTTTTACGTAGAATATTATTTATATGGGTATACAACACTTGTAATATAAGTGGTTGGGAGTTTGGGACCAAAACATGATGATTTGGATGAGTTTGGGGTAAGATTTCCGTAGCTGGGTTTTCTGCAGTTTCGCCATAACTACTTGATCGATCGATCGAGCCCAGAGCGATTGACCCCATTTCATCGATCGATCGACCCCTCCTGGAAAACTGCATTTTTGCTCGTGTTAGCTTAATCCGATTTTATGCATAGTAAACCTTGATTAGGGTTGCTAGAACATAATGGAACATAAAAAGGACCAGTAGGGTCAAGATAAACCCTGACAAGTGGGACCTTAATGTGAAGGGGAAATGAAGGGGTAAACGGGAATATATTCATACTTAGGAAATCATACGTGTGTTGATTTAATAATCGAAATGTCTAGGAAGTTGGATTAGAAGGTAAGTGAGGGCCTACTGAAATTGTACTTAGGTAAAGAGAATACTTCGAGAGACGAGAAGTGAGTTTAGAATAACTTAATTACGAGAATAAAATGAACAAGTTCGTTAAACGAGATAATTGAGTAAAATGTGTTATAACGGATAACTATAATTATGGGTCGTGAGCACACCTAATTTAATAATGTGGATGTGAATACATATATATATGACGGTGTGATTGTGTATATATTATTTCTGTGTAAAAATCATACCCGAGCTACTTGCTATCATGGAGTTTTTCACACCGGGACAGTCTTATCTCGATCGGGCCTTTATGGGGGATAACGAATCGTACCCTAGAAGATAGTATTCTTGATTACAGGCTATCTGAGTGATAGTCAGATGGTCCTAAGAGACGTGAGGGTATGTGCTGACCTCTTAGGACTGGGAACTATGCTTCGCCTCCAATTGTATATGTTTTGTGTTAATACAGTTCGAGAGTGATTCCGAACTAGTATTCCCTTAGTACGAGTGATACGGGGATTTGATAGCAGAGTATGCCAGCACCATAGTTTGTATGTGGGGTGCAGATAGTATGTATATATATATTATATGAGCAATGGGTATATATATATATATCTACTTATATATGGAAACTCTGCACCATAGATTTTTATGTGGGGTGCCGTTTGTATATATATTATATGTGTAACCAATATATATACATATATCTATATGGGAACTTTATACTGTGCGTATAAGTAGTTAAGAAATGAATAAATGTTTCACTTCACTATAAGTATTAGGAAACGTTATAACGGTACGGAATTATTCTAAATAACGTAAGAAATCTTGAATAGATAGATTTTCTAAAGTGAATATCATAATCCTTAATTTCACGTGTTAAAACTTATGGAGAATAAGTTAGAGAGATATATGAGATTCATTAGTACAGTAGAAGTGCACACTAGATGAGAGGTGAGAATTCTCAAGAGAGTGTCGCATACTAATATGATGGTTGCATTAGCCGGTAATCATTTTAAATACTTGCTAAACTATTTTAAAACTGTTTTATAATCGGGCTCTGACCCGTTTGCTGTTATCTCTGCTCTCTTGTGTGTGCGTGTGTATATATATATATATATTACAGGTGCCCAGCCACAGGGGCGTCATGCTTAGGATTCTTTGGATGGAACGTGATGTAGCTTTTGTGGGAGTTGCAAGCCATTGCTTAGACGACCTCATTGTTGACTCCACTTCTAGTTCTGTTTTATCCAATTGGGCATGTGTCGCCCTTTTCCCTTATCCAGTTGGTTTTTTTGTCAGAGATTGTAATTCATTTACTTTCATTATTTTTACTTCGAGATTTATTACTGTCAGGATGCTTTCCTTTGGTGTTTTAAAGCTGGGATTTGTTATTTGATTGTTAAATTCTTAAATGCTCATTTACATTCTTACTATTAATGTGAGTCTCTTAAACTGTTAATTGTCAAGGGTTTTATAATTGGATTCAATAAAAATAGAAATAAGGTTTTAAATGGTTTTGACACTTAGCTTAATTAATCAGGGTGTTTAATTTGAAAATTATAATTTGCGACAGTGATGCTAAGAATGAACCAACTGTTCACCTTGATTTTAATTTAATAAAGGATTGATCACCCGGTATTTAATTAGGCGGGGTGTCACAGTTTTCACATGTTCGTATTGTAGTACGAAAGATCACCTTAATAATTTTTTATATGATCTTAGAAAAGACCCTAAGAAGTTTATGAATAGTGTCCCTTCGGTTCCCAAAACTTATTTTGTTAGGCATTTGGGTTAGGAAATCTGTTTTCGGGATGCTAAATGCAGAGTTTGCTAGTTTTATGACATGTGTATCTCTTTATATTATATTTTTCATTTATTTGAGTCTTATTGGAAAAATACAAAATGATTTTATTTTGGGATCAATTTTTTTTTTTAAAACACAAAAAGATTTTAGGTTTATTTTTGTGTCTTGAGTTTACATGTTTGATGTGGGAAATTGGTATGCTTGGACCCCCATCATTTCATTATCCATGTGCCTAGGACATTTGATCATAATTGTATATGCGTTGAATGATCTTAACCATTGACTAATGGGGTTGTTTCGAAGTTAATTTGCATTTGGATTCGACTTTTTATATATGCCATCATTGCACACGTGTACGAATTTACATGAATGTTTGACTTCTCATGCATATTTGAGTTTTGTGAGACGTTCTCCTCTCAATTTTATCATCTATGCGTAATTAGACTTAAGAGGAGGTGTGCTTGTAATAACCATTTATCGTGAGGATAAATATTACTTATATTGAAAAAATGATGAGTGCTACGGGAAAGGACTGTGAGAGTATAATAAACTCATCGTGAAAGTCACCTTTTAAAAGAGAAAGAAAAAATTAAGGCAATATAAATAAACATATGGCAAAAATAGAGCCAATAGGATTTCTCTAAGGTGAGAAAATATAAACCTCAAAAGAACTTGAAAAGAAAATATGAATATATGAGGGTGTTTTGGATGGAAAATACAACGGATTGGCACCACGAATCCTAATGTTGAAAAATCGTACCATAATGCTATTGTTTGTAGAATCTTCAAAATTCTGAATTTGTGTGCTTGTTGTTTGTTTAGTTCATTTAGCTCAATATATTAATTATCACATATGGCTAAAACTTAGGTTGATGACATTTAGCTATCAATTAGAGCTTATTGATCGTTTGGATGTGTCCAAATTATGATTCATTTATTGTAGTTCACGTCCATTCATTCTGTATATATGTTTGAGCACATTGATACTATGTTAGCATGAAACTCATATTTTCTGTTTTAAGTCTGTTTTGCTACTATTTCGTATTTTCGGTTGCTGTTTTGAGAAAAAAATTCACTGGCCAAATCCTGATCATTTTTAGAGCTGGAATATGAAGTTTTTGTAGTCGTTCAAGTGACTTCTAAATGTCGTTCAAACGACATACCCATGTCATTCAAAGAGTTAATCGCGCGACAGTAGAAACAAGATGATAAAAGTGTCAGGTATGGTCGTTAAAAGGGTCATTTTTAGGTCGTTTCTTAAGTTCCATCATGCGATCCCACACTATTTTAGGTCGTGTCTTGGTTTGATCGAACAATACCTTATCTCGTTCAAACGACAGTGCATTGTCATTCAAACGACCTGAGTTGACTTTTGATTCTTCATTTTAGTTTTTGTACTTGCTTCGTATATATGATGATTTTACGTTGTTTGGGGTACATCTGGGTTGTTTTCATTCAGTCGATATTTTTTATTCATGTTTGATTCATACACTGCATTGATTTGTTTAGTCACGTCATTCATTATATTGATGATTCATTTGTGTGACTGTTTGCTAGATACGATTTAGTATCTTCTGTTTTTTATTAGTTGGCTATCCATGTTTATCAAAATATGTTGCATATGCTTATTCTCATTCTAGATATTCGAGTGATTGTTTATCTTTTTCTCTAGTTGTCTATTCGAGACAAAAAGGGAGAGAGATAATATGTGATGTAGGGGGAGTTTTGTGAGTATGTTTGATGAGCACATATGTTTATCATGTTTTAATCATATTGTTTACATGTTGATATCATTAATTTTAGCTATATTGTTTATGTATACAAATTGATATCATAAGTTTTGCTCACATGTTTAACAATAGTTTTTTTTCATATTGGTATTTTTATATCATTTGTACCTCCGTACTTCACATGGTATTTGTTTGTTTCGTGTGTGTAGTGATTATTCAGAGATTGGAGATTTTACTACTATATCACATGAAGAGAAGTTTATGCTTTCGGTCTGACATTTGTTTACTAGATCATGTCCAGTATTTACTTTTTGGGTTTATATGATGGAATTTAGGTCTTTCGACTTGACGACACGGCTTAGCATTTCACTATTTTGGTTTTATCACAGAATAGCCAAAGGGGGAGAATTGTAAGGATAAATTTCCAAATAGTGTTAATTTGTATGTATTGGCATTATTCTGGACAAAATATAATTTGATTCATAGATAAATTTTTACTTGTCAAGATTTCCACATAGTATATAGCGTGTTATTTTGAAGACGTAGCGACCAAGCTTCAAAGATATATCATGCCATGTTTATTAGTGCATGTTTCATGTCTTCATATCATATTACATTCCGAGATACTCTCACGTATTAATGCATAATGTTTATGGGACTCGAAAAATATTTTAAGGATGTTATTTTATTTAAAAATAATTTTAAAATGTTTTTATTTTGTTTTTCTAAGATAAACATTGTTTAGAGTCGTGTGGATCTTTTCCTCTTGTTTCGAAGGATCGAACGACTTTGACATTCGTTCAAATGATATGGACATCTCGTATTAATGAGATGGCTATATTGTTCGAACGACATACACATCTCGTTCTAACGACATACCGGCTTAAGGCTTTTTATTCAAGGCAATTTTCTCTCAGAATTTTGGGAGTGCAGAACCAAAATTACAGAACAGAACAGTTTCATTTTTCTGCACTTGTTTACAAAGGTTTTTCAAGTTAAAAACATCATTTGTGCTTACAAGATCCGAGATTTCATAACTATTGTGTATAGAGATATTGTGTTTATCACCATATGGAGTTTCTTCATCTCTTTGAACATTGTTTCGTCAAGTTTTATAGTGAAGAAGCGGTGGACTCCGTGTTTCGAATTATAGGCGGATGCCAAAGATGTTTCGAGGCACACGTGAACTCGTGTGTTATGGACTTGGCGCGGAAGGAATTATATGTTTCACTGTAGAGGAGTGGTTGAAGCATAGAAGAGCGTCAAGGCTTATGGGGTATCGAGTTATTGAGTAAGTCTATTGTTTGTACTTTGTAAAATCGTATCATAGTGATTATCTGGCTTGGATCGTCTGAGTTTTTTTCCCTTAGTGGTTTTCTTGTACATCGACCTTGTGTGTTTTGTGGACTTGACTTATTTTACTTTCTTAATCACACTAGATGCATGTTTAGGATTAACAAGATATAATTGGGTTAAGTAAAATTGGTTCACAAAGTTGGTGCATATTAAAATTGAAGAAAGTTTTTTTTTTTGTGGGGGGGGGGGGGGGGGGGGGAATTGTTTTCACCTAAAGCGCACATAAGAAAAACCTAACGTATAACTAGGACATCTTTATTGTCTGTTTGCTTACTTTTCCTAATGCAAGTAGATGTTGTCGTAACGTATAATTGGGATCTGCTCCTTTTGTATACTGCCATATCATCTGGTAGAATTAAACTGTTTTGTATGCTGTCGTCTCAGAGTTATTAATTTGATGCTCCAAACTAAGTGAATGATGTGCCATTTCACATTTATTTTGTATGCTGCCATCTCAGATTTATAGACTTTGAAACTGAGATGCAATATACTTCATTGCTTTGATTCCCCATACTAAGTGGCATATGGTGGAAGTAAAATGTGTCTGGAAAAGGTTCAAATATGAAAGTTTTTCTTATTTTGACCCTAATAAATTTGAGTTACTATCATTATTATTTAGATAAATAGAGAAGAAATAGTTGTAGTACGCATTCATGCTTTCTCTCGGTGTTAGAGATTATACACTCTGCTCCGCTTTAATTATCATTAACAATTTCATTTTCTAGTTATAAATACATTTATTACGACGTTATGATGGTAAAATAATGTATGCTCATCTTTAAATCCATATAATTTCGTTACTGGTTGAATTCTCTTAGTAATTTACTGTTTTTTAGTCAACAATTGGTTATTCACAATGACTTACATTGCATATGTTTTGTTGGACTATTAACAAAAATCACTGTTCTAAAAAACCCGCCTAGGCTCCGCCTAGGCACGCCTAGGCTTAAGGCTTGGGAGAAACGCCTCGCCTTACGCTTTTCACGCCTTATTCTTGGTAAAACCCTTAAGGCGCACTTTTTTCTAAAAATAACAATACTTTGGTGAAACGATCTCGCCTTTTAAAGAATTTGTTTACAAACCGGACCATTATCTCATCCAAAATAATCAAATAGTATTTTAATTTGCATATATTCAGACATATTTTTATAATATGTGCAATTTTTGTATTTTAATAGCCTTGTTATGGTTAAAAAATATTAAATTATATTAAGAAGGCCTAAACGCCTTTTCACCTCTTTTTACGCCTAAGCCCGCCTAGGCTTCTAAGGCTTAAGGCTTGGCCTCCACGCCTCAATCACGCCCCGCGTTTTTTAGAACCTTGACAAAAATACGTCACTCTCTTGGAAATTATCTTTTTAAATCTTCATTTGTTTCGATGGGCAGTCACAATTTATGATGGTTATGATAGTAATAAAATTGTTGTTATGAGATTTCAGTTATTCAATATCGATGACACAAATGTCTTCTAAAGGTAGCCAATCTTTTGTTTTTCCTATTATTTATCTTTGTCTTGGAATATTGAGGAGAGTATTTTCTCAATGTAAGCTGCTAAAATGATCTATGTTAATCAGATTCTATACAATTACATAACCAAACAAATAATTAATTGATTTGCATACTCTAGATTAACGTATAAAGCATATGCTTCAATTTTAATATTACAAGTTTATACACTGGCTGAATTCTCTTAGTTAGTTACTGTTTTTTAGTCAAATATGTAAATTGTTTAATAATAACTTTTTTCGCATCAATTTAGTTTAACTTTATTTCTCATATGCTCACGCTTGCATTCGGATAGTTGTTGATAAACATGTTTAAGTTTGGTAATCTACACTTCAAATTTTGATAACGGTAAAATCATTAAATTATCCTAATGACTATTGCACTTCATTTAAGCGTCTCGAATATTTTTCGTCCATTACGTAATGTAGGGCATTACCATTTCAAGTCATGAAAATGAGGATGTTCGAAACACAGTTAGAGAGGGATCGTCGGATATGCACGTCGCGCAAAAATCAAGCTCTCAACCTTCAGAAATGAAAATTCCCGAGGAAGGAAACAATATAAGGACGTCAAAAAGACTCAAATCAATAAGGTAACCTTTAATAAAGAATGTTACATACACATATCGACATTATAAAATCAGCTTACTTTCTAAATCATCTATATATTTTATAATTAAATGTCATTAATTTGCAGGAGCAAAGGAATAGAGATCAGTGATTGAGGGAGCGCAATGATGTTTGGAACGCTAAAGATATTTTCTCATTTGAATAATCAATATGTTTTGGGTTTTCTTTACTTCAATACATTGACTAGAATAATCTTGAGTAACTTTTTGTTATGCAAATACTATGTGACCACATTGGTCATTTCCATACAATTAAATATTTTTTTTATGCGAGCATGATGAAATTTAATACTTACTTTTAAAAAAATTGCACCACACATTGCCCCCCGCGCATCGCGTGGGGTATATGGTAGTATATCATAGAAACTTCATTGCGCAAAGATAGAAGTTTAATGGATGAATGATATCATGATTGTGTACATAAAAAAGATGTATTAGATGACATAAATAATGAGTTTATCATTCAACGCTTTCAAAAAATGAAAAGTCGTCGAGACAATTGTAATTGTAATTGTGCCAAAAAAATTCCCTTTCGCCCTCACTTATTAAACTTTAAAAAATAATAACAGTTTAAAAAATTGCTTAAAATAATGCAGTTATGGGAAAAAAAATTAGCGCTTACCACTTAAAAAGACCCGCCAAAGAAATAAACCCATTCTAACACTAAACATTTTTATCACTTAAAAAAGGCCCCCAAAAAAAGTTCAAACCCCTCTAATACTAAACTCACAATATTTAACCCACTTTTAACGCACTCACCTACCCACTTTTAACACACTCATTCACAAAATCGGCTCTAGGCATAGGCCAACCAGACTGTCGCCCAGGGCCCCCGATTAATCGAGGCCCCAAAATTTTTAAAAAAAATAGTATAAAAAATTAGGTATAAAAAAATTGTTTCAAAAATTGTAGTTATGAAAAAAAATTAGAGCTTACCACGTAAAAAGATCCCAAAAAAATAAACTCACTCTAATACTAAACATTTTTACCACTTAAAAAAAGTTCTCCCCAAAAGTCCAAACCCACTCTAATACTAAACTCACAAAATTTAAAACACTTTTAACACACTCACTCGTCTAGCGCTGTCAATGGACCGGGTCTGGACCCCGACCCGACCCGAATTAACGGATATGAGCAAAATTTATAGACCCGATTGCTCGAATACCCGAATACCCGTTTACCCAATTAGTTAATGGATCGGGTCTGGATATATACGACTCTGATCCTATAAGGATCCGACCCGAATGTGTATATATATAAGTTAAACAAAGGTTTTGAAAACTAAGCAAAGGCTTTACAGTTAAAAACGTTTGAAAACAAAGACTTTCCAATTAACTGGAAAATGTATTCCAAGAAAACAAAGGCTTTCCAGTTAAAAACTAAGCATGTGGAATTTTCAGTTAACTAGAAAATGAAAACAATTGAAAACATTTTGGGTAATCGGGTTGTATATTCGGGTCGGGTCCCTGGGTCCTTAATGGATCCGGGTCTGGATCCATTTAGTAAGACCCGTCGGGTAAACGGATAAGACCCGATCCGCTAAAAAAAATACCCGGATCGGATATGGATATACCCAGAGCCGATCCGTTTGCACCACTACACTCGTCCACTTCTGACACACTCACAAAATAATGTTTAGGTTGAATTTAAATAAAAAAAAAATGTTAGTTTATAAGGGATTATAAATTCACACTTTTTTTTACCCTTTTTTTATATAGAAAAACAATTCATTTTGAGCTAAAAAAAATTGAGGGGTATCCTGGAATGTTAAAAATCCATACAAAAATTTAAGTCAAATTATCTTATTACTTACTATTTTAAAAAAATGTTAATCCGTTTTAGCCAAAAATCAAATAATAAAAAAATTAATCTTCCAGTGCTTTGGCGAAGTTCCACATCATTTGGATGTGGGAATCTCCTTCCAACCCCTTCTTATAAATAACTTTGTTTGCCCTCTTTAAACCTAAGTTGACTAAGCTTTACATAGTTGTCAGATTTTGATTTTAAAGCTTGATGTGCATTGTTATTTTAGTAAAAAAAAATGAAATAAAAAAATTATTTTAATCCTAGATTTTTTTGTTCATTTTTTTTTTGGAAAATTAAGTTATTTCGGTGATTTGGTATACATCATCAAATAAAAAATGATGCAATTTAATATATTTTTTTAAAATTATTTTATTTTGAAAGTTTTTTATACTTTCAAACTGTAGTTGGGCAAGCTGTAATGAGCAGACCTAAGGTTCATTTTCAAATTTTGTCTTTCAATTATTTTGGTCATGGTTCAGTTTTCTTCTTGATGATTTTTTTTTTTTATTTCGAAATTTACCCGGAAAAAAAATTACTACAAACTGCACGGTTCGATTTTGATTTACGTTAGGTTGTACCGAGTGGTAAAAATGATAATTTCGATTTTAGTGTACTAAAATAGGTTTTGCATAAAAAATGCGAGAAGAACATATTTCTTTGATTTAATTTTTCTTTTTAATGTAAAAGGGTCTCGACTAGTGTGATTTTTCTCTAGGACCCCGAAAATTATAAAACTGGTCCTGAATGCCTCTTAAATCTAAATGATTTGAATTTAAATTTAAGATACAAACACATACAACCCCCTTGAAATGAATAACATTAATATGTTAACAAACTAAAACAACATAATTTTGTCCACATATTCTTACACTCCTATTAGGAGTATTATCCATCCTATCGTATACTATAAGCCAAGATAATATAAATAAACATATTAATTGTTACCACCCAACTAACTTCTAACCCACGACCCCAATACCCCTTTTCCTCAAAACAGTTAAAAAGAACATGGGAACACCCAATCATGAAAGCGGTTTTCTCACCTCACTATCCAATACCCACTACGCCCCACCCCCACCCCCACCCCCACCCCCCTAATATAAATATACCCACACTACCTCACTCTTCACCTCAACCCCTACCCACATAGGAGAGAGACAAAACAAATACAATAACCAAAAAAACAAATATTCTCTCTCCCAAAAAATGACCTCCCCCGCCCTTCTTTCTCTTATTTCTCTCCTATCTCTTATTTTTCTCTCTGGTGGTGTATCCCCTGGGCCATTTGCTTGTGACCCATTGAACCATGCCACAAAGGGTCTTCATTTTTGTACAACTTCTTTGAAAATAAGTGAGAGGGTGAGAGATTTGATTGGACAGTTGACATTAAAAGAGAAGGTTGGGCTTCTAGTTAATAATGCTGCACCGGTGGAGAGGTTGGGGATTAAGGGGTATGAGTGGTGGTCTGAGGCTCTTCATGGGGTGTCTAATGTGGGACCAGGGACTAGGTTTGGTGGGGCTTACCCTGGTGCTACTAGCTTCCCTCAAGTCATCACAACCGTTGCTTCTTTCAATGTCACATTATGGGAAGAAATCGGACGGGTGAGATTTATTACGTCGCGTTTGCATTAATTCGTGTTTTTATTGATATTCATTATACGAAAACACTTGAGCGTGTCCCAAAAGTTGAGTATAATGCAATTTGATGACATAGTTAAAGTTATGCGATAAGTAGGAAAAATCCGCATGAATATTTATGTTTTATAATTTTATATCATTAGTATTGGTCTTGTGTGGACTATTCCGCATATTAATATTGCGGACTGAATATATGTCACCTAACGATGAGCCAGAAAAGAGAAAGACGATAATTTCTGCGCTCACCAACATGACACATATTCAACTGTCTCCACAAGATCAGAATTGTTTATAACATTACTATTTTTAGAATTTTAATTTGTGCTTTTAGGCACGTATTAGCTGGAGCAGTATATATTAAAGGGTTTTGATTTTGATGGCATGGAGTGTATATGTAGCTACATCATCTTTTGTACTTGTTGTGTATGTCATGCCTATGTTGTCTATCGTTATCTGAGTTGTTTTATAATTTTAAAAGAATAAAAAGGTAGGGATGAATCCAATTATAATAATAGAAAGGGGGATTTAAATGATATTATTGGCCCACAGTTGGCATGTAGGGCATCTTGGCCATACATAAGCACGCAACGTTGAGTGTGCGTGTGAATATGTAATAGATAAGAAGTAATTTAGCACGAAACAAAAACCCTTTTTGTGTTCCTGCTACCGCAACTAGTTGTTAGATCTATCTATAAACCAACTCTTGGATTTAATAATGAAAAATGATGCTTGCACCTTTAATTAAAAAAATAAAGAGTAATGCTTGACACACTGAGAGTTAGTATCGGGTTAGTACCGATACCGATTTATTTGATTGTATATTGGTGAGACCTATAACATCTCCCGACAGGACCCACACTATAGTACAAACAAATAAAACGGTACTGGTACTAACCCGATACTAATTCTTGATGTGTCTATCTTTATTCAAAAATAAATTTACATTTTTCTAATACAAATGTTTTGTGCACTCGATGTACACAACGGATGCATGTAGCATCCCTCTTTAATAATTCAGCTTAGCATTTTCATTGTGATCTTTAAACAAGAAAACAATTTTATAAGATTGTGTTGCGGTCTCTATTAAGTTGTTTTGTAAACTTAAATTATGACCGAAAACACACAATTTTGAATCAAATTGAAATCAAATAGATATGTGTTAATTCATCTTGTTTTGACCGTACAAAAAGTGAATAATGAGTGGGGTCGCAATTAACATGCTATTGTTATATACACATTTAGTTTTAATTTGATTTAAATGATGGGTTACATAAAATTTCCCAAAAAATAGGGTATAAACTCCATTTTTTTCTAATTGTCCCATGCGTCATGCATACTCTTGAGTTAAATGTGGACAATTGCTCTAAATTTCCAATGTGTAATACACTCTTAATTTTTTTTTTGATAGCATACCATGAAGCGTTCGGACAGTTTACGCACATTTCGATTAATCTCCATTCGCGAATCGTGGCTCCTGCTGCCTAAGAATTATTTTGACAGTTTCAGGGATCGAACTGGAGACCAAATTCAATTTACCTCCAAGACCGTCCCAATGAAAACCTTATACCACTAAATCAAAAGGCTTAGTTTATATACACTCTTAATTGAGTGGCTATAACTGGACTCAAATAATTAAGGGGCCAATAAAAAAATTTGTAACTATTCCACATTTTTCTGTGTTTTAACACGAAACAACAAACTTCTTTGGTCCCAGGCATCCTGCCACAGCAAGGAGTTGTTAAATCTATGTATAAGTGTACAGTAGCATTTAATATTTCAGCTTATCATTCCCAAGGTGATTTGTAACAGGAAAAAATATTTAACATTTACTTAAATAAATTAAAATATTTTACCCATAATTAGAGAAGACCTCGAGTATTCAGCCTATAGTGCTAGTTTCTTTAGCAACCGGCCATTAAAGATACATTATAATTGAGCACTACCCTTTGAAGAAAAGTTACTAGTGGGACCATTTTTTTTCCTTTATTCCTACTCAGCTTTATTCCATATTAATAAATTGGTTGGAGTAAAAAGAAAAAACATTAAATTTTCTTATTTTGCACTACAATAAATTGTCTTATACTTTATTTATCTGTTAACTTATTTTGTCTCCCATTTATTAGTGCTAACTTGTTCAAACCTCTTAAAATAATTTACCTTTAATAGTTTGACCCTTAAATTGGCCTTTTTGTAATACTTGGTGGAACTTCTTGCAACCCGTGATTTCACTGTTTATGTCCAAGTAAAGCCAAATATAGTGTAAACATCAAGAAATGAAAACTTAAAGGACTAAATTGTAATTTTAAAATTGATATTATATTTGAAACTTTACGTTTATTTTACTATTTTGAATTAAAACAGATGGTAGGGCGTAATGCGAGTAAGTGAGACTCTTTATAAAAAGTACGAACAAAAATGTGAAATAATAATAATATAATAATCTTTCCATACAGGTGGTGTCAGATGAGGCGAGAGCAATGTACAACGGAGGAATGGGTGGGCTAACATATTGGAGCCCAAACGTGAACATATTGCGAGACCCGAGGTGGGGCCGTGGACAAGAGACTCCCGGTGAAGACCCCATAGTGGCAGGTAAATACGCTGCCAGTTATGTGAGGGGGCTACAAGGTACTGATGGTGATCGGTTGAAGGTCGCGGCATGTTGTAAGCATTACACTGCCTACGACCTCGATAACTGGAGTGGAGTCGACCGCTTCCACTTTAATGCAAAGGTAAGCCCAATCATCGCATTGTGCAGTATAATACAAGTTTTATTTTTTAATTATGTAATAAAATATAGCATTCCAAAAAATTATCAAATGTGTTTTCTTTGGTTTTCTCAAATACCAATTTAAGCTTATAAATATACCAAGGTTCTAAAAAACGCGGGCTGAGGCGTAAAAGTCAAACCTTAAGTCTTAGAATCCTAGGTCGGCCTTAGGTATAAAAAGTCGTTTAGGCCTTTTTTAACTATAACAAGGCTTTTAAAAATTATTAAAATGGTACATACCTTAAAATATGTCTGAATATATGCAAATTAAAATACTATTTTTTTTAAATACTAAGAAAAAATAAAAATAAAATAAAATAAAAAATGCACATTTTGTTGGATGAGAGGTAGAGAAGTTTGGGATATCATTTGTCTTTTAATTGTTTAAAAGAGATATTGATCCGTTTTTTTTTTTTTTTAATTTTTAAAAGGTGATAACATTTCACTAAAGCGTCTTTATTTTAAAAAAAAGTTCACCTTAAATCTTTTACTAAGAATAAAGTGCAAAAAACTCAAAGCGGAGCGTTTTTTCCGAACCTCAAATCTAGACGTACCTTTTAAAACACTGTAATATACTTAGAAAATCGGACTTTTGAGACCATAATTTATTGGCAATTTTATGTAAAAGCATAAAAAAGAAAATCTTTTTTTTTTTTTTTTAGAACAAAAGGCCCAATAAGGAGATTTACATGTGATAGTGATCATTCGTTCCTGCCCATTGATCACTTTTATGTGTCATCAGTCATAAATATGTGGTCCTGATTTGTTTGTTTTAGACAGTGGGTACTGTTGCACACACCCCAAAGTTATCTAAATATAGTAAGGGTAGCATGAAAGTGTGGGGTCATTAAATTCAGCCCCTTTTCTGCTGTAATGGGGGTACAAATGTACTTTCGCTAATACTATGTGGACCAAGTTGAAATGTGATAATATAAAAAGATAGTATAAAAAGAGTTTATAGTTCCCGGAAGTGTCAAAATAATGCTTCGCCAGCGGCAGTCACGCACCGTGAGCGGGGATTAGTCGAGGTGCGAGTAAACTGGCCGGACACCCTGTGGTATAAACCAAAAAATAAATAAAAAGAGTTTAATGTATTTAGGTTTTAGTCCCCACACTATGTCCCATGCTTCAATTTTTTCCTTGTTTTATATTTGATACGGTTTTATTGGACATAGTATTTTACCCCGATATTTCTTGAAAATGTAGAAGTCCACTACAATGCCAAATTTAGATTTTTGTATTACAAAAATCTACATAATTCAAGAGTCTGTCTAATTTTAGTCTTCAGTTAATATTTTCTTTACTTTAGTCTACTTATATATTTTTTTACTACCAAGGTCATTCACCTCTTAATGTATGTATACCTTACAAGTTAAAGTATATACAAACTTAACACATGTAGACATTATAATTTAACGTATATCATATTTTTTTTCAAAAAAATCGTGTATACTTTACAAAATTTATGGCATACATTACTTAAAATTGGGAACACGTGGAGAAGGGCAGCGGTATTCCAAAAATATGTTAATGGACTGGAGCCAAAAAAAATTCATGCAAAGGAGTTTACGAAAAAACATAATTTTAATGGATTGATTTGCTATTTGCATGCCAACTCTTTCTTATTTTTCTATTTTCCATTTTTCACGAAATTGGGGTTGTGTGGGCCAATTCCTTAATGTGAAAATGGTTTGTGGGCGAAAGAGTTATTTGAGGTTTGACCCTCATTAATTCATCGATATTAACTTTGCCCATCATTAATTCTTTGATATTAAACCCATAACATTTTCACTTTGTGGGGTTTGACCGGCTCCAAAATGATTTTCAGCAACGTAAATATTCTTGTAAAAAATATTTTGAGGGCAAACACCAAAATATATTACGAGGGTTAAACTCAATTATAAAAATATATATAATGAGGGGTAAACTATAAATATCGCTAAAATTCAAAATTTTACACTTTGGTCCCTCATGATGTCATTTTTATAAATTTGCACTGATATTTTTAGAGTTTGTACACAGGTGAGCAAACAAGAGATGGTAGATACATTTGATGTGCCATTTAGAGCATGTGTGCTTGATGGTAAAGTGGCTAGTGTTATGTGCTCTTACAATCAAGTCAATGGAATCCCTACTTGTGCTGACCCTAAACTCCTTAAAGGCATTATACGTGGTGATTGGAGCCTAAATGGGTAGGTTTTAAACCTTTGTGACCTTTAAATTTAGGGTTAATTACACTTTGACCCCTTCAATTTTGCATTTATTTCACTTCATCACCTCTACTTTTATTTTATAAAGTTATTTTTAAAAAGCCTTCACAGTAATGGTGTTAAGGTTTTGGACGAAAAATGATCATTTACATAAGTGGTTGGACAAAAATACCCTCATGTCCAGTGCACGTGATCAAATTTTAAAACAAAAATTTAAGGGAGCTTGACAAATAAGTCTTATTTACACAAGACATTTTTAATAGGTCCCTATCATAATATTTTTTTCCCAATATGTTTACAAATAGAACCTATTAGAGAAAAAAAGTTCATGAGACCTCTGTTAGAGCAAAAAAAATTGATACGACCTATTGAACTACATACTTAGAAAACGAAAATAACTGGTAAAAAGTCCAAAATTTAATACTACTAGGTCTAGTTTTGTTGCGTAAATTGTTTGATTATGTAAATTGGTTCATTGTAAATTAGTTAATTTTAAATGAGTTAAATTCAATTTTACACAATGTTTGGTAATTTGAAATTGATCATAAGATTCTATGAAAAAAAAGATAAAAACAAATCAAGAGGAGGAGAGGGAGAGGGGACATGCACTTTATGTTACTCTTATTTTAAATGGATTCATTTCACGTTTTTTGTGAAATGATTCAATTTCAGATTTTGCACATGAGCTAAAATGGGGCAATTAATGAATCCTTTCATTAATGAAACCAAATACAATTAATGGATCAATTTGTAAATGGATCAATTTATTAATGATCCAATTTACAATTTTGGGACAACTAAACGGAGCCTTAGTGTTTAGGGGTGAAGTGATATGTTTTTATAAGTCGAGGGATTTAAGTTTAGAAAACAAAAGTACGGACACTGATGTGTAATGGGAGCAAACTAACGCTTAAATTTAACAAAAATTCTATTTGTACAGAGGATTCTGTACAGAGTCGTCAGTACAAACTGACGTGTCGTGTCTGTATTGATTCGTGCGTTAAGTGGACCCAGACACGGACCAATACAGATACGACACGTCAGTCTGTACAGATGATTCTGTACGAATCATCTGTATGTGTAGAATCACTCTAAATTTAATAGAAATTATAGGATCATCTGTACTTCTACTTCTGTGTTCTCATAATCCTTCTCTAGTGCACTTTAGAGATCAATGTTATAACTATTTTGTACTTTGGGGTTCATATTCAGTTTTGGGGGACACTTTTTTTCTCTCAATAGTGTCACAAAAAATGATATAAACCTCAAAGTGTAAATATAAATAACCCTAAATTAAATCATAGATAACAGTTTTAATTGAAGCTGAAAATTGATGTGATCTATATTTCAATAATTTTTTTGTTAGAGAGTTATAAATTATTTATTAAACTACAAACTTCTTTTTGAATACAGCTTCCTTTCCAAATTAATATATAAGTCATGATTGTGCGAATGTAATATATTAGAAATGGTAATGTAACATATAATTTACAATAAAGTTTTATAAAACTGGACTTGTATGTTTGTAGAAATAACTTTTTGCATAAAAAAATGACCCAATTTGTTGTATTACATGAATTTTTAATGACAATTTTGTAGCTACATATACAGGAAGTCTTTGCGACAAATGAAGAGTTCAAGGGATTCCTGAAAATCTGTTTAGTTAAAAGAATTATTTTACTATGTATCTTAAATTTATTATCTCCCCAAAACAATTAATTTTTAGAACAAATTTAATTAGCTCCAAAATTTTGACTCATTATATTTATATACTCTTTATATTTTGTCATGTAGGTATATTGTCTCGGATTGCGACTCTGTAGGAGTTTTCTACGATACTCAGCATTACACATCGACACCCGAAGAAGCAGTCGCCGATGCTATCAAAGCGGGCTTGGATTTGGATTGCGGGCCTTTTCTCGGACTTCACACAGAGGCAGCCATAAGCAAAGGGATGTTGAATGAGGAGGACGTTAATGAGGCGTTAATTAATACGCTTACGGTTCAAATGAGACTAGGTATGTTCGACGGAGAGCCATCGGCCCAGCCTTTTGGCAATCTAGGCCCAGGAGATGTGTGCAGCCCGGCCCACCAAGAGCTCGCCGTGGAAGCTGCTAGACAAGGCATTGTTCTTCTTAAAAATCATGGTCCATCGTTGCCTTTGTCCCATCAACGCCACCGTACGGTTGCTGTTATTGGGCCTAATTCCGATGTTACCGTCACAATGATAGGCAATTATGCTGGTAAATTAATTTTTTTCATTGTTAATTATGTTTTTTCACAGAAACTTAAGTGTCTCCAACCAACTCGTAATGTTTCTTTAAAATACAATATTTCTTTTATGTTACGTTTGATTATTAATTTGAAAAAGGGTCATTCGACGAAATGTCCCTCGACAATTTTTAATACACATTTAGTTCAAGTCTTTTTACTTTATTCCAAAAAGTCCTTATGACATAAAACACTCACAAACACTTGTCGTATCTTGAACTCTACGGAAATTGTCACAAAATAGATATGGGACGTTTTTGGAAAAGTGGGCTAAGTGAAAATATACTTGGCTCCTAGGGATTAAACATTAATTGTCCCATTTGAAAAATATAAAAAAATAATTAAATATTATTTTTATGAAAAGTTGAAAAAGTGAAACAATAGAATCTGTCATGTTTTACTACTATTGTTACCATAAAATATATTTACAGTTAAGCATCATAAAATATATAAATAAAAATAATACTAAACTGAAGTATTTTTTTGTTTAGAAAAAATGTGATACCAATCTTTGTAACCTTGCTACCCTTTTGATATATAGTTGCACTGCAGTAGTGTGCACATTAGTAAAATTTTGTCATAGGTACTTGCATTCTAATAATTAAAGAGACAACAGTGACAATTTTGATAAGTTTGGTACTGTGCATATAATTAAATAGTAACATTGTCTAAAAACAGTAACTAAACTCAATAGTGTGCATATATATATATATATATATATATATATATATATATATATATATATATAGAGAGAGAGAGAGAGAGAGAGAGAGAGAGAGAGAGAGGCAGTCTCATGTGAACATTAAGTTTGCACATCATTTTTTTAAAATAGTAAAAAAATATTTTTTAGTTGATTTTTTTTTGTGTGATATTTAAACATTTTAATGGACCCATGTAAAAAAAATCAGTTCAAAAAAACTTTTTTTACTATTTTTAAAAAATCGGTCAAACTTTTGCTACTTTTAAGCACTTATGTTTAGAGGATACTTTGAAAATATGGGAGCCTCTAACATCGCTCTCCCATCCTCTTTTTATGGTCTCCTCGCATTCATTGGCCCCCACCCATTTGAATTCGAATTTAAATCTTAACTTTGGTTTTCTGATTTGGGGGAGCAAGTCTAACACTAGAGAACAGTGATCAGATCCCTTAATTGTCTCATGCAAACGGAAGGCCTCCGGGAAGATATCCCTCCATTCGAGATTAATTTGAGCAGATTTTTTTTATATATATTTAAACATTTCAAGGGACCATATAAAAAAATCAGCTCTAAAAACCATTTTTTGCTATTTTTAAAAAATCGGTCAAACTTTCAAGACCTTTAAGCCCATTTATATTTCCACGATACAAACCACATAACTCTTTGCTATACTTTTAGGTTACTGAAACAGAACCTAGCATAAATTCCTAACATCATCCTATCAAGGCCCATTTAGTTTTGAAATTCACTTGACTCAATTTTTCATGGTACAACTAGGTATTGCATGTGGATACACAAGCCCTCTACAAGGAATAGGGAGGTACACAAGGGCAATTCACCAACTCGGTTGCGATGACGTGGCGTGCAAGAGTGATAAACTCTTCGGCGGGGCCATCGATGCGGCCCGTCAAGCAGACGCGACGATTTTGATAATGGGCTTGGATCAGTCGATCGAAGCAGAGTTTAAAGATCGGGACGGACTTCTCCTACCTGGGCTTCAACAGGAACTTGTATCTAAGGTTGCCACAGCTTCTAAGGGCCCAGTCATATTAGTCTTGATGTCAGGTGGGCCCATTGATGTTTCGTTTGCTAAGAATGATCCGAGGATTGGCGCCATTGTTTGGGCCGGGTACCCGGGCCAAGCTGGAGGAACTGCCATTGCTGATGTGCTATTTGGATCCCATAATCCCGGTATACTTTTGTTGTTAAAGATTTACAATCCTCTTAATCTTGGTCTTGGAAATAATGGGCCTGTGTACTTATTTCGGCCTTTACACTTTTCATGTTAAAAAACTCCCACTACTATCTTTTTATAATTAAGTAGAGAAGTATCTTAGCCTAATAAATACATTATTTTTCACCATTATAATCAAACACAAGTTTTAAACAAAATTGTGGGAAAAGGAAACATTTTTCATGAAGAAATCCAGTAGAAATTATTTTTTCGTGTATATCAATCAAACATATCTTAAACCGAAAAAATTGAGACCCTCTACAAAGTGATGCCATCTCCTTGGCCCAAGTTTAATCAAGTGGGTCCGCAACCTATTGGTCCGTCGTCAAGCTTTATTAGTTATGAGTAGTTCTCGACCAATATAGTTGTAGCAATAAAATGTCTTGGCCTAATGTTATTCAAAAACAATTTGAACTTGAAATTAATGTTATTTTGCGCTGCAGGAGGAAAGCTCCCTATGACATGGTACCCCGAAGAGTACCTTTCCAAGGTGCCAATGACAACAATGGACATGCGATCGAGCCATTCAAAGAACTACCCGGGCCGGACCTACCGGTTCTACAAGGGCCCAGTGGTCTACCCATTTGGACATGGGCTCAGCTACTCTAACTTTTACCACACCATCGCGGAAGCTCCAACTCTAGTCGCGGTCCCACTCCATGGCCGTCACGCCTCCAACACAACATCTTCCGGGGCAATTAGGGTTACGCACACGAAATGTAACAGGCTCTCAGTTCTAGTACAATTGGACGTCAGAAACGCAGGGTCCAAAGACGGGTCCCACACACTGCTTGTGTTTTCGACCCCGCCAGGCGGACACTGGGCCCCACATAAACAACTAGTGGCCTTCGAGAAAGTAGGAGTACCCGCGAGGGCGACTCGAAGAGTACATATCAAAATTCATGTGTGCAAATATTTGAGTGTTGTGGACAGGTTTGGAACTAGAAGAATTCCTATGGGTGTGCATAATCTTCATATTGGTGATGTCAAGCATTCTCTTTCACTTCAAGCGACCACACTAGGGGTGATTAAGTCATGATTTTTTTCATTGGACGGATTTACCCACGTGCCTTTTCTAGTAATGGCATGTATGTCCCTTCCTTCCTCTCCAAATCCATGCTCATGCATATAGGGAAATCGAAGTGATAATGATATTATTACATGGGAAAATACAGAGGAAAATTTTTTAGTACTTTTAATTTTTAATTTTTGTTCTTTTTTTAGCAGGCATTTGCTATTGGGCCTTTAGTGCCCCAGTGGGTGAATAAGGGACAGAAATTAGATTGAATTGGTTAGAAGAAAAAAAGTGGGCAATGTGAAAATTCAGTTCTTGAATTCAATTATAGTTGTGAATTGAATATTGAGATTCTTCTTTAGTGAGATTGCTACTTCTCAATTTCCCTTTGAATTCAACACACTATATTGAAGATATGTCTGGCTACGAATGTAAAGAAGAAAATGTATAGTTACAAGTTAGCATAGTTTCTCTCTTTGGCTTTTTTTTCTAGCCAAAAACAACAATATTCCATTTACTTTAGTATTCTCAACTTGAGCCATAATTATTCCTTCTGAGTGGTTTTATTGGCTTTAAAAGCAAAAGAAAATCTTAGGTGGGATAGCATACAAGTAAGCAATGTAATTGAATTCTTAGGAGTTCAATATTGTGATTAAGCTGGCATTTTGTAACATTGAACTGAAACCTAAAACCCCAATTTCAAAAAAAATTCAAGTGCTTAAGAGTACGTGTCTGTTTATTTGTTGTGCACAAATTGTGGGAATGTGTCATGTTTTTTCGTCTCTCTAGCAATAAAATACGCTAAATTTTATAAGTAGCTGCTTGTGCAAAAGAAACTTTTTCCCTGAAGATAAGTGCATCTTTACTACTATCATTCGTTACCAATTTACCTATATTTAGGCAAGTTATTATATATTTAGTCCAATAGAACATTGTAGAGGTTGAGGGTTCAATTCCCCCTCCCTTTCCCCAAAAAATAAATAAATAAAAAGAAGTTAGATCACAATAGTGAAATATGATCTGAAGCCTTCACTATTCTGTTAATCTATAAATCGTTCCTACAGAAGTACCATCTGAACAACGTATTTTTTTCAAACTAGAATATGTTAGGACCTAGCTTACTTGTATGGAGATTTCCATTTTCATATAAATTAGAAATACATCCCTTTATGAGTATTAACACTAAAAATATTGAACCCTAAATGTAAGAGTAGTGTTACGAGTATAAAGTAACTCCACAAAATCTCCACAAAAAGTAGTGTTATTGATGCCCTAGCAGGACCTCATACCACAAGACAATGTTTAATAGGTAGATAAGAGAATAAGTGGAATTCATGTCAGATTTTGTGGAGATTTTTGTACTCGTATCATTATTCTAAATGTAATGTATAATTTGTAATTGCAAATGCCCCATTTTTAATCACTCGGAGTACACACGTTGTCCCCACCGCCTTCGCCATAAGCCATAATGTTATGCACGCAACTCAAATCACAAAATAAATGTATTCAACATAATTAGCATACAATTTCATTTAAACGTTTAAATTGCCATGAGCCACACAGATACGAGATGTAATCGAGTGACGTCGATTTGCAATCAACAACCCCGAATAAACTTTACAAGTTTAACCTCGACTAAATTTACATAACTGTTATTAAATCATACTTCTAAAAAACAAGGCATAATACAAAAGAGCAAATCACTTCCTCTTGCTAATAGAGATTCCTTTCTTAGTTTTCTTTGGAGTTTTCTTGCCATTTTTACCCTTACTACACTTGGGACAGAACCAATCTTCCTCTGGAACATCTTCAAGTGGAGGATCACAACAATCAATATGACAACCTTCACCACAACCACAAGAACCACTCTCATCACCACAAATCAACATCACCTCCCCTCTTTCACAGGACCCACAAACTTGACACGCGATATCGGACTCATCACTGTCATCTTTCTCTGGCGCAGCCACGTCCTCCACAATTTCTTCAGAGCGTTTCACTAGGTTTTTGAATGACTTTTCGGCCCAAGCAAGAGTTTTATATTGAACGTGTTTATCGAGGGGGTAACCAGGCTTGCACACGTACTCAACCAAGTAATCAGCTACGACACAGGGTATCTCGTGTCTTAAGAACTCTTGAACCCACACATCGACACGTGGCATGCCAGGACTAACAACGGCAAAGTCAACTCCAGATTCTAGAAAGCGAGTGTAAGGAGGGGAAGTTGCTAAGATGGTTCCATCTCCAGCCTTAATGACCCTCTTTAGCGTATCCTGATTTATAGCAACCAAAAAAAAAGTTAATAACTATGTTTTGGCACACAATTTGATTGATATGGTGATGTGACATGAGTGTATTGGTCAGTCATCCTTCCATTTTGTATTCCAAAACTGTGTCAATCGCTTAGTATTCCAAAACCGCATCAATATTGAAGTACTACGAGGATGTGTTTGATAGGCATTGTTTTCCATGAAGCCTACTGAATCTTTGCATTTTTCAACTTTTGGTAGTATTTGATAAACAATATTAAATAGAAAACGTTGTCTAGGCTAAAAAATACAGGTGCATTTGATTGGAAATATACAAAGGATCAAGTGAAAAATTGTCTTTTGTGTTTGATTGTAGTGATGGAAAAGATGTTGCATACATAGGTTCAAGTTTTCCCACTTTGCTTAAAAAATATTTTCCCATGCAAAAGTACCAATGGCTAGAAACTTATAAATAAAGCTTTAGGTAGCTGAACATCCTTTAACTAGAAAACATTGTTCATCCAGAAGTACCAATGGCTAGAAAACACCAAAAAATTCCATATTTTCCTCGGAAAACCTGCCCATCTAACACACCCTACAACTAACTAAAAAAATACTTTTTCAGTTTTCCACCTCCCCCATAGGAAAACGTATTCCTGATAAAAACGAGGATATTTTAGCTTATACAAACACCCTCATTTCCATCTAAACAGCCCCTTACAACAAAAGATATTAATTTAGCTTGAAAACATTTTTAGGTGAAGAAACTTTTCCAGGTAAAACGTTTTCCATGTAAATCGTTTTCTTTATCTTTTCAATCAAACACGCCCTAATAGAATATGTGGACATATAGAATACGCAAGTGCCATCTGTCTGTTCCAAGAAACGAAACACATGCTGCTATTAAAAAAGTAACCGAGGGGAGGAAAATGAAGAACAAGAGAAATTAAGGATATACCAAAGAAGGGGCAATGCAATCCCCATATATGATAATGCGCATCCCGTGAAAAGCGCCATGGCCAGTCCTCTCCCTCAAGAGGCGCCACTTCCTTGGGGCTTCTAAGTTAATTGTACCATCTTCGCTTAGCCCGCTCTGATGCCATTCATAAGGCTCCTCAGCCAGGAATTTTCCCGCCTGATTGCTAGCAGCTAAATAATCCGTTTTCAGAACCCATCTGCTTTTCAAGGAAAATCAAGCCGGATACTACTAGGAATGAAGAGTAATGCATTGAACAAATTGCAAGTTGGAAAGTAAACCCAGTTCTGACGAAAGTTTTACATTTACTTGCTACATTTGTCAATTAACTGTAGGGCTCCATTTGGTTTGAAAATATATATTTTTCACCTAATGGTGCAAAAAGGTAGGAAAAAAAATGAAAAAAATTATGTACAAGGATGAATTTATTGGCAATATTTACCATGAAAAATATAGAAAATTTCATATTTTCCAACTTTTGGTGTGTTTAATTGCACAAAATTTCATTGAAAAAATTTACACCCATCCTGAATGTACTTACTTCTTAAGCTTGAAAATTTGCATTTTCCAACTTTATTTTCTTGCCCCTTCACCAAAGTAAATTTTCATTCGTTTGGCCTAGATAACCCATTTTTTACACCACTACAATATAAGACATAAAAGTGCAAAATTTAGCTTGGAAAAATTTTTCTTTGAAAAACTTCCCTTATCTATCTTTTCTGTCAAACACAGAAAAAGAGGAGGGAAAGAAGATGAGAGACTACGTGATGTGTTCTCTTACTTTTCCGGTTTTCCTTGGAACCCACAGTCAAACTTGGATTCCATTGATAACCGGAAAAATAAGAGAAAACTTCCCAAGCTGCTCATCTATGTTTCCAACTTATCATAAAAATGTAATGTTTTCTAATCTTTCTCCAGCTTTTGCAATCAACCACACCCGAAGTAAAATGGTATTTTCGACTCATATAAGTTCAAAAATTCTGTTTATATGAAACTGTTAAATTAGATTAAAAATATTTCACCCCGAACTAAACGGTTTCTCAATGTGAAAATTCCAAAAAAGTCATCTGGGGAATCCGTACCCTCCAGATGCAGCAGCAGCGAAAAACTTCTCCGTTCTGCGTACCGGGTCTGGGACAATAAAATGTGTTGCCTGATATGACCAGTTATGAGAATCTCTGCATACTCTTCCTCTTAAACGCCTAATAACCTGCTGAAACTCCTTTCTTTGTAGCTTGTGACCACTCAGTATAAACCACACAGGATCAATCGTTGGAACACGTTTCACTGGCATTGAATCCGTTTTTAACTCACCAGCCTTCGGATCATTTTTCCTAGGGACTTTATTAGAAGTCACTTTTCCCACAGGCATGTGGCTCACATTCTCATCTCCAGAACTGACTGGCCTATTCTCCTTCTCCATTTCCACAGGGGTCTCCAACTTACGCAAAGGTACAGTTCTCTTTGTTTTACCAGCCAGATGTGGGATACTCTCTTCTTTCTCTACTGGTATCTTCTCATTAGTCACTTCACTTTTATCCTCCTCATCAGCAGTTTCCTTAGAATTTGTTACCTTTTTGACAGAAGAAACAATGTTTTTCTTAATTTTGCTTAAAGGGCGTTTTGTCCCTTTACTTGCTTTCCCCTTCACGACATTCATTTTATGGCTTGATTCCCCCAGATCAGTTTTCTCCTCACAAACTTCCGTTAGTTGTTCAATTCCATCTTTGTCATTCTCTTCTATCACATTATCCCCTGCATTGTCTCGTTTACACTCGTTTTTCTCTTTGTCCTCCGGAGACTCGGTTTCATCTTCCATGAATGCAAATTTATCCTCAGCTTGTGTCTTCTTGATATTCTCTTCACTTTTAGCCTCCTCAACAGCAGCTTCCATAGAATTTGTGGCCTTTCTAGCAGAAGAACCAATGTTTTTCTTAATTTTGCTTAAAGGGCGTTTCGTCCCTTTACTTAATTTCCCCTTAATGCCTTTCTTTTTATGGTTTAGTCCACTCTTATCAACTTTCTCGCCACAAACTGCCGCTTTTTCTATTATTTCAGTTTTGTAGTTGACCGTTTTATTTGTTATATTGATTTCTGATTTCGCTTCAGTCACATTATCTCCTGTATTGTGTGATTCACACTCATTATCCTCCTTGTCCTCTGGAGACTCGGTTTCATCATCCAAGAATACAAATTTTTTATCAACTTCTAGCCCAGATTTTGGAACAACATCAATCCCCTTCCCCGTGATCATATCTACATTAACTGCTGGAGGAACCGTCTCAAGCTTCTCAGAATTCACTAACGTGTGGTCTGCTGCTGCTTTCCTCCCAATCGAACAAGTAACATCATCATTTTGTGAGGCGGTTTTATTCAAGTAAATGGAACCTTTCTGATTTGTGGTATTCCCTTTACCAAAACTTTGTTTGGGACCTGAATTTCTTTTCCCAAGCGTTTTCCTCCTAAGTGGTTTTGATTGTTCATCAGCAATTCCTCCTCTGACCAGGTCCGAGTTAGCAAAACTATTGGATTTCTCTTTCTCTATTGTTTTGTTTATATCTGAGGAAATCTCAATGTCCTGCATCTCATTCACCGGTTCTCGAGATTCACCAATGGTGTGTTCCCCTTTGTTCATATCAACATCTCTTGTATCAGACTTGATGCCCAAGTTGGCCTTTTTTAAACCCGATAAAGATGTTTCAAGCGCCTCCTCAAACATTTGTGCAGGATTTACAGCGGAAGATGAAAGGTGATTTTTAATCTCAACTCGAACATTGCTTTCAGATGTAGGTTCGGACAATTTAGTCTTACTCACCAACGTATATTCTTTCGGACGGTCATCCGTCTTTTGTAATTTCGAGCTACCACAAGAAACATCAGTTTTCCTCTTTTCGGGCAATATACCACTTCTGTCACCTTCAGAAGGTAATTCTGTTCCCTTGACGGGGGTTGTGACACGACTAAAATCAATTGCAACCTTATCTTGTTCTATCACAGGTGAAGAAATGTCAAAACCATCACTCACATTAAATTTACCAGCGCTCAAAATTTTCGCCATTTCTCCTGGGAACACTGAAGGTGGGGTTTTCCTGAAACAACTTGTATGCCCTAACTTTGTTGAATCAAAAAGAGGAGACCTCTTAGCGGTTTTAGAAGTAGAAGCCAAATCATTTGCAACCCTTGTGGGAGTTTTCATAATGCCATATGGGTTGAATGGTTCACCAACAGAAACAGACGCTTGGTCATTAGCATTGCCAACATTAGACAAACCTTTATACGCATTTGAATCCAACGGGTTCATTAAAATTTCCTGCTCTGATATCTGGTGCCGGTGGCTCGCCACTTCTTCACCATGTTTCTTTGGGGTAACGGCTCCTGCTTCTTCTTCAGAATCTTTAGCTTCAGCTTCCAGCATCTCCAACTCAAATCCACTGTAAAGAGAGATAAGATAGATTGATGTTCACAACGGATGTGGGCCCCTTTTAGAGAATTTATGATTAGCAAGTAAAACGAATACTTGCCTTAATTATTTAGAGGCATTATTTGACTAGTATTGATTTTATAAGTTTCAATGTTTATCTTTTATTTCTTTAATTAGGTATTTTAGCATATATAAACCACTACCCCCAAAAAAATTCAGATCATGATGAATATAATGATTGATTTGAGAGGGATTTTGCAAGTAATTCTTTATTCCGCTATATGATACATCGTATGTGTGTGTGTGCGCGTGTATATATATAGACACGGAGAGAGATGGTGTCTGTAAATTTTATTTTTTATTTATTTATTGTGAATGTAAGCTTTTTGTATGTTATCACTTGAGAACCACGCGCCTGAGAATTTAGAATTACTCGACCATAATCAAAGGCAGAGAAAAACATGTGAGAATTATCATATCTTTTAAGCTCCATGACTAAGCCCTAATAGAGGAAGTTACACAAAATTCCTAGATAAATAGCATTGTTTATAGGCTTTTTTTGAACTTGTCACCTCTTGTTTTATATCGAAATTTGTGTCTGCACCCCACATTTTAAATCCAATGTTTGCAGCCCACCATTAGTAAAATCCATAGGTTGCTGTCAATATTTTCAAAAAAGACCATCCTACCCCTTTTTTAATTCAAAACAATATAAAAGTATTAAAAAAAGAAAATTATATAATAAATCATTAAAAAAATATTTAGAAATCAGAAAATTATAGAAAAATAGTAAAAAATTTAGAAATTAAAGAAAATATTTTTAAAATCTTAAAATCATGATAATAAATATAAATTACAAAAAAAAATATTTTAAAATCCAAAAATCATTTTAAAAAAATCATTTTAAATAACAAAAAACTTGAAAAAAAAAGGATGAAAGCTTATAAATACATTTTTTAAATCTGGAAATCAAGGGAGGTTGACAAATAAGTCTTATTTACGGGAGACATTTTCTCATAGATCCTATCATAATATTTTTTCCATAATACGTCCTGATTATACATGTAGATAATACTCACTACATATTTACAAATAGGACCTATTGGAGCAAAAATCTTTTTTCATGCGATCTTTTGGAGCAAAAAAAAATGGTAGGACCTATTGAACTACATACTTAGTAAAGAGAACTAATGGGTAAAAAAACCATTAAAATAAATATAAATTATGGAAAAAAACATTTAAAAAATAGTTTGAAAATTATAAATAATAGAAAAAAAATTTACGTAACAAAAAACTTATAAAAATAGGGAAAAACTTAGAAAAAATTATTTTTAAAATCTGGAAATCATGAAAATAAATATTAATTATGAAAAAATATTTAAAAATCCAGAAATAATAGAAAAACATTTTGAATTACAAAAAAACTAATTAAAAACAGGCAAAAACTTGTAAAAAAAACATAACACACCAATTAAAAATATTAAATATAAAAAATTTAACATGTCTTCCGTTTTCTCTTTTTTTTTTCTATTTTTTTGTTTATATAAAATAATAAATACATAATTCATTTTTTTAATCTCAATCATTTTTAGTATCTCCAGATAATTCCTATGAATAAAAAAAGAGGCAAAAACGGGTATGTTTTACAAATCAATTTTCAATCCACTTCCATGAGCAATCATTTGGAAATATTCTAGCCGTGTTTGGTATGATGGTTTGTAAGGACATTATTGTCCATTATCAATTTATATGTCGTACGCCGTTACACCGTTGAAGAAACTCAAGATCGCATCTACATCAACGGATCCGAATATCAAAGTGTCTTCAGCATCATAGCCTCTGCGAGAATGAACTTGGTAAAATTTTGTTTTTACGTTCCTAAAAGTTCATATTTAGTATTGGGAAATTTTTATAAAATGTTTTTTATAAAAATAAGAAGTAAGTTTTTTCAAGCAAAACGAGGCTTTTAAAAGGATTTTATTTTTCTGGGAAAAACGGACCGATCCGCTAGCAGACCGATCCGCCCAGGCCCGGACCGGTCCGCCTTGCAAAATGAGGCCAGTATTCCCCGGACCGAATGCGAACCGATCGAGCCAATATTTAAAAGAACCGATCCGCCATCGGACCGATCCGCCTGGGATAACTTCGAACAGTTCCCAGCTTTTCTAAAACTCTTCAATGGTTTCTTTTAAATACCAACCTCGGGAGAGTTAATTTTTAAGACTTTTAAAGACGATTTTCAGAGTCCTAAATACTCTAAGTCTTCACCTTTTTGATGTGCAAAACATCTTTTTGATTCACACAAAAAATCCCAATTACTTTTGTGAATCTTTTGGAACCCTAGAACACAAGCTTTGCTACTGTTCATCTTTGTGGGGAGATCTTTGCAACCGAGGGCTGCGTGTCATTGCTGAGGGAGTCTCTACAAAGTTTTATGGGTGCGTGTCATTGAGGAGTGCTGCGGTTCTTCCTTTGCCGATTGGACTGAGGTTCATGTGGGTTCGCTGCGTGTGGATTCATTGCTGTATTTCATTGTAAATCTTGTAAGTTGCGATTTACTCTTTATAGTGAAATAAAAGGTTTTGCCCTGCGGGGATTTTTCCTTAACTTGGTGTCACATGATTTATTTGTTTATGGGTTGACACACACGCGCACTTTAGATGCATGTTTAGGGGCTGAAATTTAATAAGTTTGCCAAATTAGAAATTTGCGAAGTTTTTCAATATCACGCATTCTCATGGTTAACTGTTTTGAGTTTTAACATTTTCAGTACCTCAACATTTTGTGTTTTTCATCTGAATCCAACACCTACTCTTTAATTGGATTGTAGAAGGGTCTCAATTGTGAGTAAGCATCTCAGCATTTTTGTCCCTTTCCAACAATACGAAACGGGAGAAAGCTAACAAGAAACCAGGAAAATAAGCCTATATAAAAATTATTAGCGAATAGATAAAGTTTTTTCTATTATTTTTAGATTATTAGCGAATATTTAAAAATAAGCATATATAAAAATTATTAGCGAATATATAAAAATAAGCCTATATAAAAATTATACGTGTTCCCTATTTTTATAAGCTTTTTATAATTTAAAATGTTTTTAAATTATTAGCGAATGTATAAAAATAAGCCTATATAAAAATTATAAGTGTTCCCTATTTTTATAAGCTTTTTATAATTTAAAATGTTTTTCTATTATTTTCACATTTTTGAATATTTTTAAAACGTTTTTTCATAATTTATATCAATTTTCCTGATTTGCAGATTTTAAAAATATATTTATAATCTTTTCCCTTATTTTTTATAAGATTTTTGTTATTTAAAATGATTTTCCTATTATTTCCAGATTTTATAATATATTTTAATGTAATTCATATTTATTTTCATGATTTTCAGATTTTAAAAATATTTTCTCTAATTTCCAATTTTTTAACTGTTTTTCTATAATTTTCAGATTTCTAAATATTTTTCAATGATTTATTGTATAATTTTCATTTTTTTGAACTTTTATATTGTTTTGAATTAAAACACGGGTAAGATGGTCTTTTCTGAAAATTTTGACAGCAGCTAACGGATTTTACCAATGATGGGCTGCAAACAAAAAGGATTTAAAATGTGGGATGCAAATACAAATTTCAATATTGTAAGCGCAAATATTTTGACTTGGGCTTTTTATTTGTATCTATTTGCACTTTGTCATTAGACGCACTTTTTTGTTAAAACAAAAACGCTTTTGTGAAACAATATCACTTTTTAAAGATTTTTTTTAAAAAACCGGAGAAATATCTCATTCAAAACAATCAAAACACAAATGGTATCCCAAACCTCTCTGCCTCTCGACCAAAAAATGCGCGTTTTTTCTTCTTTTTTTTGTTTTTTTGTTTTTTTCTTAGTATTTAAAAAAAAGGATCAAATACAAAAAGTCCCTCAAACATTTTTTAATACACCTTTAGTCCAAGCCTTTTATTTTGTACCAAAAAGTCCCTTATTCTCTTATCTTTAAATGTCCGCGTCAGCGGCATGGTAAAGCCTTTTTGACATGGTTAAGGACTTTTTGGTGCAAAATAAAAAGGCTTGGACTAAAGGTGTATTAAAAAATGTTTGAGGGACTTTTTGTATTTGATCCTTTTTTTTAAATACTAAGAAAAAAACAAAAAAAAAAAGAAAAAACGCGCATTTTTTGGTCGAGAGGCAGAGAGGTTTGGGATACCATTTGTGTTTTGATTGTTTTGAATGAGATATATCTCCGGTTTTTTAAAAAAAATCTTTAAAAAGTTCGAGAGACTATTTGGTATATGCCCCTAAAAAAAATAGTATTTTAGTTTGCATATATACGGACAAATTTTAAGATATGTACCATATTAGTATTTTTATTAGCCTTGTTATGGTTCAAAATGTTAAAATATATTAAAAAAGGCTTAAATGTCTTTTAAGAGGCTTCGCCTCGATGCCTCAGTCACACCCCGCGTTTTTTAGAACCTTGGATATATTAATGAAATAAAACAAATATTCTCCATAAAATACATTATTAGAGCATTATTAACATGAAATTAAGAAAATGGACCATAAACAACAAAATTCAAACACACTTTGGGACATTAAGAATCATAAATAAAGCAGAATCACCATCATTTTAGTCGAAGTTGACTCGTGACTTCCGGAAGAGTGTCCATACTTCATAGGTGTCCGACACGTTGTCAGACACGTATATGTTGGCCTCTGTGAGAGTGTCCGTGCTTCATAGTTTTTCATATTTATATTGGGGATGTGTTTTTTAGAAAAAACGAGGCTGGATTTTTAAGTCCTAAAAAAAAATTGCCTTATTCAGACGAGTTTAAATATCGTTCGAGCGAAATTGTCATTTCGTTAGAAGGTCGTTAGATATTTGCTTTGAACGAACATCTAACAAGGTTGGTCTGTTTTACAGTGAATTCTCGTTAGAAGCTCGTTAGATGTACATATCGAACGAAATGTCTTTGTCGTTCGAACGAACTGACATTCTTGTTCGAACGACCCTTACTTTTGTTCGAACGATCCGCCACCTCGAAATTTGTGTCAGACCTACAAAAACGTGTTTTGAACCTTTTTTTTATGAGACTTTTGAAAAAACAAAACCTGCATATCTGGAGCAAAAGTTCTCAATGTTAATGTTTTTAAACACCTTTTGATTCACAAATCATCATCTTCAAAAATAATTGTGAATCCTTTTAAAACCCTAAAAGTTTCATATCTGATATACACTTGTGGAAAGGGATCTCAACTGCTGACCTTGTGACCCGAGGGATCACTGCTAAAGGAAGAAGAAAGATTGATCGGTTGATACTGAGGGTGGACTGCCGCCTGTGGATGGACTGAGCCATATTCTTTAGGAGTTTTGTAAGTCGACTGTCTTGTAAAACTTTCTAAAGTGCTGAAAAAGAGGTTTTGCCCTGAAAAGAGATTTTTCCTTATTTGCTACGTGTGATTGAATGCTTATTTTAATTTCTGCGATTGGATCATTTAGCTTATGCAAACATAATTTAATCAGGAATTAAAATTTGCTAAAATTGGAGTTGTGCTAGGACATCTAATTAAATAAGTTAATCCACTAAAATCATGCGCACTCTCAAATATAAAACAAGGGTGATAAGTGAAAAAAAAAACGTGTTTGTAATTTTATATTCAGTTGTGTTTCAAAGCAAATTCATAGGTTTCTTAACTAGGTAATCATATTAGGCATCAACCCTATACCTCAGTAAATTGAGAGTAGTTGTGTGTGCGTTTGTACATGTGTGTCTTAATGCATATGAGAAAAGCAATATTATAACAGGGTCAAATCCCACCTCTTATCATAATTTTCTTCTGGAAGAATCTCCCAAGCATTCAAACTGCAAAACAAACAAACAAAAGAGAAGGAAACTTCAGTAGGAGAGGAAGAAGCAACAGTATGTCAAGATTGGGTGCCTAAAAAGGCTATGATGCTTGATAGAGTAAAACAACAAAGCTAAGCAATACCAGTCATTCAGCCACCGATGGTTGATAAGCTTGATCTTCTTCATTTTCTTGGCAAGCTCATATTTTTCCCCTGTCAATTGAAAGCCTCTCAATCAAACTCAAATTTCTAAATGAATAGAGTAACAAAGCAGCTTTAATTTTATAATCAAAATATCATAATACAAAATGAAAATATTTAAGAATAACAAATAAAATAATGCCAATGTATATAGTTGTAGAAGGTTAGTTATTGGCGGGCTGGGTTTATGGAGTTTGTCTCGGTGCTTCCCATCTAGGAGAGGTTTTGACCTGAGGCTTGAACAGTTAGTAACAGAGTAATAGCACAAACATGCAATAAGACAGTAATAAACAGCAATAATAGACCTCGTGGGAATCGGAAGATCCATTAGATAGTCACTTGGGATTCGTCAAGGGTACAGGTTTGGTTTGGAGGCGAGAGAGTAAGGTTGTTGGACTCTCACATGCCAATCTCATATGCCAACCATCCTTGATACGAGAGTGAAATGCACCTTAACCTTGATTTCCACAATATAACCACACATTGCCATAGTTGGTCCCAACTTTCCCCTTGTACATTCTGAGATAAGCTGATACTTTCCACGATAAACACTTGAGACTCTGTGCAAATAAGGCAACGAACAAACCATTTATATCAAACCTGCTACTTGATATTGTGCATGATATGCTATCAACCCATTTAATACGCCCCATGACTCATAAATGCTAGTTGACTTGCATCCCAAGCCGTTGATCTTCTCCATATCCACCATATAAGAACATCTACCCTCATTACTTCAAGAGGGTGGTCCCCACTCTGTTATCACCTACCTAGTAATCTCAGAATATCAGTCTTGAAAATCTCACATAGCTAAACATTATCTTTGTCTCCACATAATAGTATTCATATCATCAATCATTCTCACCATTACCACGATGTTACAACCACTATCTCTACTCACCAAACTCTCAATTTGTGATCATTACTACACTGTTTTCTAAAAGGCCCGCCTAGGCTTGAGGCTTGAGAGAAACGCATCGTCTACGCCTTATTCTTGGTAAAAGGCTTGAGGCACACTTTTTTTTTTAAAACAAAGGATTAGTTGACAAATATTGGTTATGGAGCATGAATATGAGAAGATGGCTACCAAACATATGGATATATTTTCAAAATTCAAGGTATGTATTATTTTATTATATTACTAGCCTTAGAATAATTAAAATAATAAAAAAAGAAAAAACGCAATTTTACGCCTAGGCTCCTAAGGCTTGAGGCTTGACCTCTACACCTCGACCACGCCTCACGCCTTTTCGAACCTTGTTACTACACAACCCCAAGGCGTCAAGGCTGCCTCTTGGTTTTACTCTCTAAAAGGGGTGCTTACTCTCTCACCCTCTGACCCGGCAAAATCACGAGGTCCATTATTGTCGTTTATTACTATCATATCGCATGTCCGTATTAATACTCTGTTACTAACTGTTCACGTCCCCGCATGCCTCTAGTCAAGACCTCTCCTAAACAGGTTACACATCGGTCCTTGAGGGATAAACTCCATGAACCCAGCCAGCCACTAACCACCCTCCTAAATAGTACATACACATGTATGGGAAAAAAAAAAAGAACAAAAAAGTCATCACAAACTCTATTGAATAATTAATATTTCAAAGAAATACAAGGGGGAGGGGGGGAAGCATACCTTCAAATTTGTAGCATATAAGATGAGTAACTTTGTTTGCTACCAGTGGTTTTGAAAAGTTTGCACCCATCAGGACAACCGTTGTCTGCATAGGAGAACAGAACTAAAAAGTCAGATGACACAACAAATTGAGTGACTCCTCAACTCCTACTATATTTTCAAGGATCAATCTTGGGGAACATAAAAAATTGGGGATGGTAAACAACATTTAATTATCTGAAAAAAATAATATACAGAAAGTGCAGATGCAAACCATAATGTCATCTCGATCATGCCGTTGGTATCCGGTCAAGCAAGCAGTTATAGATTTAGCACCAGGGATTCCCTTAAAATCTTTCAAAGGCCTGTACATAATCTGTAATCAATAGTAGACAAAATATAAGAACATTTCAGCAGACATCACTAACTGTCGCTAAAGTTTGAAAAGCTCCAATAATAGAATTGTCTGATCATATTCATCAACTATAATCTAGAATTTCATCAGGTAAATTTTAATTAGCTCAGCGAGGTACAGACAGGAAAAATAAAACAAATAAAATCACATGGTCGATTTTACTGGCAAGCATAAAACTGTGCACGCATTCTAAAACATATGTTTTTACACAATTATATGTTAGATTGCCTGTAACAATATCTAGAATGTCATAAGTGAACTTGCCAACGGATTAATTTGACCAGATCCTAATCCATATTTATAAAGATAATTATTGGCTCGATTTGTATAATGATCATTAAGAATCTAATCCAAATCCTTAAGGACTTGAATCTGATCCACAGATACTTTATGAATATTCAATATACAATATTTAGATGTCTTGTTAGTGTTAGTGTGTGGTGGTGGTTGGGGGGGGGGGGGGGGGGGACACTCACCAAACATGGCACAGAAAAACACAATGCCCCATCCCTGATAAAATATCCCTACCATGTATGCGTAACTAGAATGTGCCTGTAAAGAACAAGTTAAAAGAACCCTACATTTTTAATAAGTGCAATAATTTCCGTACAATTGATACAAAATGAAGTTGCGACCATAAACACATTGAGGTTTTTTTCACTCTGTGCCTCACTAATAGGCAGAATTTGACTTGGGCACCCAACTCTAGAAAAAACTGACTTAGGTAACTCCTCCATTTATAGCCTATCAAAGTTGTGGCAATGGTCACGTGCATTGCACATGACATGACCAATTAAAATAAAATAATTAAAGAAACCAAACTCTATTTCTATCTCTCCCCAATAAAATAAATGCATAAATAAATGCATAAATAAAACACCATCAGCCATCTCCCCCTCCATTTCTGGCAAAACCATCACCGCTCCTCAATCAGCAGTAATAAGCCGCCGTCAAGCCTGAACCACCATCTCCCCTTCTAAACCAGCAAAGAATATCAGCTTGTACGGGGTGTGGAAATAGATGGTGCTTAAAGGAAATTTTGGTGCCATTACATTTGTCTCGAAAAAATGGAATTGACCAAGACCAACTAAAAGCATGAAATCCTTTCTTCAATGCATTAGGGAAACAGAATCAAGGGATCTGCCCCTGCATAATGTTCTGTTCACATGATACAAGGCCCATCAATGAAAAGAGCAAAAAAAATGATGACTTAAGAGACAGGTAGAGTTAGAAGAAGAGATAAAAGTAGAAGGAAGGGAACTCCAAAAGAAAATACAGACTTTAATATTAGAGGTTTCTTAGAAACTAAAAGGCAAAAGTCAAGGGCGTCGAAGAATCAATTCTAACTTGTTTCATAGAATTGTGAGCATTAGGAAAAATAATTAGAATAACACCCAAGTTGGAGGTGGAAGATGGAAGAATGCTAAACAATGAGGATATGGCTAGGAATCGTTCAGTACATACGAGGATTTTTGTTATAAATGAAGAGAAGGGGTGTTAAGGAATAAAAGGTCTTAATTAGCATCCTAGAGAGAGTATCAAGAAAGATTAGTTGGAAAAACCATCTAAGTCAGAGGAGGTTAGAAGAGCACTCGTTGAGTATTGGAGATAAGCTCAAAAAGAAGCTCCAGGCTCGATGGATTCTCCATGGCTGCCCTTCAAGAGTGATAGTAATAATCAAAATGAATATTATGAAGGCCATTAATGAATTTCACAGCAATGGGGTGGTTATATCATGTACCATCATTGTACCAAGAGACCTAGTACTTATTTCAGTGTTCAAAAAGGCGCGCCTAGACGTGAAGCTTTTCATAAACGCCCCATATAAGGCATAGGCGTGGAAAAAGACACGGTCAATGCACGTGTAAGACGCAGTAAACGACCCACTTGTGCCTAGGCGCAGTAAGGCGTGCCTTCTTTTAAATTGGAGACTTTTTTTTCTTATCAAAAGCCTTTAGACAAACAAAATAAAGCCCCTAACCATATTGGTATAGTATTAATTCTACTTCATGAAATTTATGCTTATAATTTTTTCTTATTCTATTTCATGATATTTCTGCTTATTTTTTTCTTATTTTGTTATAGTTTTTTTGGTTCTACTTATATTTTTTTCCTTATTTAGTTAAAGAGGGATGATGTTTCTGCTTATTGTTTTGGTTCTACTTATGTTTTTTTTCTTGTTTTGTTATATTTGAAATATATTGTTTACTAACTTATATTGTATTAAATTTTATTATATTATATTATATTATATTTGAAATATATTATATTAAATTTAACTTAAATTGTATTAAATTTGATTAGATTATATTATATTATATTTGAAATATATTATATTAAATTTGATTGCATATACATTATATTTCAAATATATATTTTTTACTAAGTTATATTATATTAGATTTTATTATATTATGGAGCATGCATATGGAAAAAAGGATTATTAAATATACGGATATATTTTCAAATTTCAAGGTATGTATTATTTTATTGTTTTACTAGCTTTAGTATAATTAAAAATATTTATAAAAAAAACGTCTTTTTACGCCTAGGCTCCTAATGCTTGAGGCTTGACCTACGCGCCTCCGCACAATTTAAAACCTTGATTTGTTTAATTCCAAAACAAGTGGTTTCTTTGACGTGAATGACTTTGTGCCAATTAAGTCGAACTATTGGCCACTCATTTAGGTTGAAGGAATCTCTAGATAACACTATCGCCCCGACTAAAGTAGCCTTTGTTGGGGGTACCCAGGTAGGTAATTAAATGAGAGGATTGTTGGGATTTGTAATTATGTCTCTCACTATTCAAGATGAGCACGGACAAAAATAGAGTAAAAAGACAAACAGTTTGTTTACAAGCCAAACTCTGAGGATGTTCCTGACAACCGTTCTACATATGATCCCCAAGTCCAATCAAAACATAAAATTTATACCTCAATGTATTGATTGACAATCCTACATTCATACATCCTATCAAGACAATAAATCCAATAGAAATGTGATGCCATCGATTCACCTATCCATTACATTAACAACATATTCAAGTCAGAACTCCAAATATTCACCTAGCGAAATATTATTAAACTCTATATCCTAAACTGTGGCAAGAAATCCCACACCCCTTCGGAAAAACACCGTGGAAACATAAGCACAATTGCCATCAAAGGGTCTCAAAAAGGTTAAGAACACCGATTGATTTATAGCTATGCTAAAACCCACATCTATAAGATTTTCCAGCTTTGTGTTTCACAGCAGTAATTTGCCATAGAAAAATTATAAAATGAACATAAAACTTGAAAAACTTCCTTTTTATAGAACTAATGTGACCTGCAAAAGAAGGTAATGAGTTAAAATCACAGTATTAGGGTTTTATGTGATGGATTTAATCAAGAAATGGGTTCGTGATCTGAGTAAAATATTCTACTGCACTAGCTTTGCATGAAAACCCCCTTTTTAGGTTTATTTTCGTAGGAAGATCTAAAATTATTTGAGGTAAAATAAAAAAGACGAATAAAACTTTCGATTTTGAGATCACATTAATTGGATTTGAATTTTGGGAGAAACGATTTTTACAAAATTATTGTGCAGTGTTGCAACTCACTGGGTCTATGAAGCACAAACACTTCTCCGGAGGTGACATAACCGTGTCAGACACTCCAATACACATACGCCACTTCGCGGACAAGTGTCTGACACTCCGCGTAACGGGTCAGACTTATTTGACATTTTAAAGAAGGCGGGAACTTCACAGACACAACTAAGATACTCTGCAGACACGGCTAGGCGTCAAAAACTATTTGAGTTAATAAATCTTAGTGTCATTGTGTAAAAAGTAAATCTTTTTTAAATTTATACGTAGTAAGAAGAAAAGTTAAAAATGAATGAAGTTAGTCTCTGACTCGATTGCAATGCATACTTTTCATTTACAGTTTAACTGTTATTATGAAATATTTAACCATGTTAATTTTGATAAATTAGTTTGACAACTATATATATACACACAAAACCGATAAGATGCAGACTCAAATATCGGACTTTAAAATGGACTCCTAAAAATGTCGTTTTGCATTAAAATGAAGATGAAGAAAAAACATGCTCATGCGAATGCAAAACAATGTCATTTATAGGATCCGTTAAAAATTTTGCTATTTGATCTCTCTCTCTCTCTCTCTCTCTCTCTCTCTCTCTCTCTCTCTATATATATATATATATATATATATATATATATATATATGTATGTATGTATAATTTTAAATATTTTTTTTTTCATCGTGTCCTAGTTTTTTTAGATTTACCGTGTCAGCATATCCGTGTCGTGTCGGACACGACACCCGTATCTGTGCCTGTGCTTCATAGCATTGGGTAGACTGTAATGTTTTAGAAATAATAATGTATATGGGAAAATATAAATGAGCTTAATTCATTCCAATTTTCATTGAAAATAAACTCATCATAGAATATTTTGACCGACAGAGACTATTTTCCATCAACTAAAATTTCAAAAATTGTCTCAAGTTAAATTTTCTATTCAGGAAATCATCTTTGGCATATATTATGTTAAATTAAATTTCGAAAGGAAAAAGTATGATGATTTTCATTTTTTTTTTACTGATTGTAAAAGTAGCACAAAAATCACAAAATTAAGCTAGCAAGTTTTGAAGTACAGGACAGACTGTGCACAACGTGTGTTTTGCTTAGTTTATAACCCTACTGTTTAAGTGCAGTTAGTGAGTCAATTACAACTTTAATTATCAAAAAATAAAATCACATCATTAATTTTTTTAAACCTTGTGTCTTCTTGGAGTCAAAACTGCATTGGCATTCTATATGAGGTCGAAGCGAGCTTCTCTCACCTAATTCCATTTTATTCTATGTTCAAAATGGTGTTCGTAATATGTGGTATCATAGCCGGTTCCATTGAAGCCATCTGCAGATGAACAGCTTGACAGCATGGAAACTACAATGAAAAGTTAGCCGGCCAATCAAATCCTACTGCTCAAAGAGTTTGTGAAACGATAACACATGCATTCTCGGAGACAAGTTGATCCATAAGGGTCCGTACATTGCATAGCAATTGGAGACATTCCATAACCACCGAGAGCTAATAGACCGACAGAAAGATATGTTTTCATCATTTGAACTTATGAGCAATGCTGAGCAAGAAAAACATCTGTTGAGGGCCAGAACTACAAACAGAGAATTATTGGGAGAACAATCTACATGAGAGATACTCCTCATCATTATTTTGTTATACATTTAATTGAGTATGATGTTTAATCACATGATGCAAATTGTTTACTTGTCAAGGACTATGATTACTGTAGTAAGTAATGTATGGAGACAAAGTGCCTTCTTGCAAATAAGAGGAAATACACTCTTCTTACATAGGGCAGCCATCAAGGTGCTTCCATCAATAACATGATGGGAATCATCCCATTCCCCCATAAGCATGAACTCAGTCTCATCTATTAAGTTCATTTGTAAAGGGTACAAGTTCTCTGTGAAGATGCAGTCGTGACCATATTCCTAGCACCAAATCCATCAAAGCTTTCTAGTTGGGATCCAGGTGGAGTAAATTTCCAACCTTAAGAACACGATCTTCAAAAGGTGAAAGGAGTATTACAAGCTATGAAGCACGGACACTCCACCGGACGCCAAGAGTTAGCTTTGATTCGAGTCGGACACGCGACACGCTCAGACCCGTTGGGACACGCGGGTCCCTTTTTTTAGATTGGACATGCTGGGACACGTCCACGTGACATTAATTTTTTTCTAATGTGATGGTGATTCTGCTTTATTTATAATTTTTAATGTTAAAATGTGTTTGCATTTTTGTTTTATATGGTCCAATTTCTTAATTTCAAGTTAAGAATGCTCTAAAATGTATTTTATTAAGAAAATCTATTTTATTTCATTAATATATATATATAGGGAAAGGATCAAGTGAGGTCCTAGTTTGAGGACCCTGAATGCGGTCCATTTTTTTAACATAGTAAAAAAAAAAAAAATTGTTAATGTTTTTTTTATGGTTTTTAAACATTTCAGTAGGACCATAAAAAAATAAACTCAAAATGTATTTTTTTGCTGTTTTAAAAAAATCGGTCAAACTGTGTCAGTTTTTAAGTTATTTTTAAGCTATTAAAAACTGACAAAGTTTGACTGATTTTTTTTAAATAGTAAAAAAATTCATTTCGAGTTGATTATTTTTTTATGACCCTACTGAAATGTTTAAAAACCATAGAAAAAAAATTAACTCCAAAATATTTTTTTTACTATTTTAAAAAAATGAACCTCATTCAGGGTCCTCAACTGGGGGACCTCACTTGATCCCCTATATATATATATATATATATATATATATATATATATATATATATATATTATACGTGTCGTATCCTAGTCTTTGAAAAATCACTTGCCCCGTGTCGTGTCGAAACACGTATTACGTGTCGAGTTCGTGCTTCATAGGTTACAAGTCAATTAATTTAATTAAGTCTTATTTTCTTTTCATTTGTTTTTGTTATAGTTATCCTAGAATTTTCCATGATGTTAAATAAATGGAGACAGCAGAAGATGTGTCTTATGTCTAGAATAAGTGTGCTATGGTTCGTTTGAAATTTTCCTATTTTTAGTTGCAATTACTTTATAGTTGTGTGTGAGAGAGAGAGAGGAAGGAGAGAGTAGGTGGTTGGTGTACAACTCTAACTAAGTATCATTACCAGAATAAAATTACACTATTGCTTTGCAAAAACAGTGTCTTGTTGGAATTAAACTCCATTGGCATTCTATCAGAGGTTTCACCCCCTCAAAGCAGGCTTCGTGAATCTCTCTCCTAATTCTATTTTGATTTTAGTTTTGGAATGGGTTCGTATCATATTTATCAACTTGACAATTCTATTGACTAATCAATTGTAGATTTTCCGTTACTAATAATTATTTCAAATGTTGAGTGTATGTATGTGTGTTATGTGTAAACACGGATACTTCAAGAGATGAATCGTGTAGAGGAACTCACAGATAAATGGTCAACTAGAACTCCGAGATCCAAACTATGAGCGACCCATAAGGCAGTGACTAGTATCTTTCCATCATTTCGAGCAGCAACACATGCAGGATCATCCTACAGCACGAAAAGGGGATAATAACAATAATATTAAGAAATTCAACTAACATGATGCATAATTGTGTGTTGTGGTGGTGGTGGTGGTGGTGATGGTGGGTGGGTGGGGAGAGAGAGAGAGAGAGAGAGAGAGAGAGGACAAATGGTACGTAGATTGAAATTAGCAGAGAGATGAATTACATAAACCAGCTTATCAACGATCACGTGAGTGCAATTGGGACCATATTGGCCAACATTAACTCCACCGCCATCAACAAGCTTAGACAGAACCTACAAAAAAGCAAAACACATATATATAAATTACTTGCACCACTTAATTTATACTTCCGCCATTCCACAATAAGAATTATATTTTTGTCTTTCCTGAATTAAGAGTCAACATAGTGTATAAACTTAAGTCATAGTGATCTATCTCAACAACACTCATAAGAGAAAAATGAAAAGAGCAAAATTATCAAGCAAAATTATTTATTATTGTTATTTTTATTATTTTTTTTATTCCTACTAATACTACAGGTAACTGTTCATCATAATACGCTATTTATTGACATTTCTACAAACTAAATGTTGTTCCTAATTTTTGTTTTAAATTTCTGTTCAAAGTTACATGTTTGGTAGTTTCAATATGAAATACAATGTACTTTTGTTTTTAGTAAAATCATAAATATATGTGCATGCTTATAACTTTTTTAACAAATTATCATGTTAAACAAACACGCAAAATTACTTTCCTTTTCCTTCTCCTTTAGGGTGCCTTTGTTTGACTAGAAAAAGGAAACGTGAAAGAAAAAACTTTCTTGTACTTTTTGTTGTGTTTGGTTAGCAGAAAAGTTGAGAGGAAATTGTCCTAAATTTTACAAAAAAAAATTCCCAGAGAAAACATCCGACCAAACACCTAGGATTTTGCAAGAAAGTTCAAGACACCTCTCACAAACCCTGCAGCTAAGCAGGAGCCTTCTGCAATGGGTACAAACTTTTTATCATTATTATTGTTACAACTACTACTAAAACAGTTACCAATATATATTCATAACAATACGCTATACATTATTAAATAAATCATTACTACTATTATTTTTCCTTTTATCATTATTGTTGTTGTTACAACTTCTACTAAAATATGTACCAATAAATATTCATAATACGCTATATTTTGATATTTTTACTAATTATAAATGTTCATAATTTTTTATTCATATTTAGCAATGTTTGTATTAAATGGATGTCTATTACATAAATCATATTTTATTTTCCGGTGATTGAAATAAGATATATATAATACTTTTGTTTATTATAAAATTATAACTACATATATGTATATGTATATACATTTTTTTTATTTATAATTTTCTTGCAGTTTTCCTCCTATTAACCAAACACACAAGAAAATATTTTTTCTTTCCTTTCCTTCACTTCACTTCACTTTTTCCGGGAATAATTTTCCCGCTTAAGGTTCCTGACAAACAAACAGAGCATTATTTTAATCACTTCCCTGCTTAACTTTTGGAGCCTTAGACTGCATTTGTCTGTCGGGAAAGGAAAGAAAAAGTGAAGGAAAATAACTTTTCTAGACTTTTTATTATGTTTGGTTAGGTTAGCAAGAAAGTTGTAGTAAATTTGTCCCCAAATTTTCATGCAGCAAAAACTCTCTCACAAAACACATCATACCAAATACCAGAAAAAATCAAGAAAACTTAGTATTTTACCATATAAATTAGTATTATTCTTATTACTACTATCTTTATTTCTATTATTACTATTGTTACTACTAGTACTAAAATATTATCCATAAACATTCATAATAATATGTTATTTATTGTAAAATTATAACCATTTATATATCATTTTTTAACTTTTTCATTCATAACTTCACTTCACTTTCGGTTCACTTCTCCCAAAAATTATTTTCCCGCTTAACTTTCGTGACAATCAAACAGAGCTTTAGGGTTTGTTTATTTTGGGCACTTGAATGGTACAATAAGGTGATTGTTTCTTCAAAACTCAGAATGAGACTAAATCCAACATAAAACAAACACATAAACCGTGAATTTGAGAGCACAACGATTAATTAATCAACAATTGAGAAACAAAACTCAACACATATACAAGTAACCATATATGTATGTGTATATATATATATACCTTGGGTTTGTTGATGGGATCAAAACCAAGTAGAACAAATCGAACACCGAGGAAGATTTTGGAAGGATAGTTAACAGGTGAAGATCCATGTTTTGCTTGCAACATTGAACCCTAAGCAACTAAATCAGTGAGGGAAAAACTGAGATTTGTTGTGTGTGTGTGTGTGAGATATTTTAGTGAATGAAATGAAATTTGAGCGGTGGATGGTAAGATGAATAGGAAACTTCTCGAGGAAGAATGAGATGGGAAATTAAACAGCAGGGGTTTAGATGAAAAATTTATTATATTTTGTATATTGTGTTTTGATTTTGGCGCACAGGCGGGAGAAGGGAAATAATACTCACGCTAGGCGGGTTGTACGTGTGACTTTGTTGTACATTTTTAAAATCAGTCGCACCAAGACACGCTAAGAGCGACCCTTATGCACACGATATAAATAAATTAAATTAGTATAAATTTAGATGCGTCAAAGTGAAGAAATTGCTATGGGTTTAAACCATATATAGTCTACAAGGAAGAAAACGTCTTTGTGTATCTCGAGGTATGTCATTATGAGTGGCTTTAGACATCTTTGGTGATTTGGTTTTTATCTGATGCTCTTTCTTTTTCTATCCGTTGGGTTGTTGTTTGACTCAATGTTTGATTTTGTGTCTCGATGTATGTCATTATGACATCTTTGGTGATTTGGTTTTTGTTTGAGCGCTTTCTTTTTATATCTGTTGGGTTGTTGTTTGGCGGAATGTCTGATTTTGTGTGTCTCGAGGTATGTCATTATGTGACTCAAGAAATCTTTGGCGATTTGGTTTTTGTCTCAGGCTCTTTCTTTTTCTATCCGTTGGGGTTGTTGTTTGGCTCAATGTCTGATTTTGCGTGTCTCGAGGTATGTCATTATGTGGCTCAAGACATCTTTGGTGATTTGATTTTTGTCTGAAGCTTTTTCTTTGTCTATCCGTTGGATTGTTGTTTGGCTCAATGTCTGATTTTGTGCGTCTCGAAGTATGTTATTATGCGTGACTCGAGACATCTTTGATAATTTGGTTGTCTTTATTTTTTAATTTTTCTTCTCTCTCTCTCTACAAAAGAGAATCTGCCAACACTTTTGTTTGTCCAACCATTTTCATTTCATCTCTCTAGAAATCTACCTAACATTTCTCCAATTTTTTTACACTTCATAAATCTCTCTCCTTTTTTTAGCTGTCGAGATTTATTTATTTTTAGCGGGTTGTCATATTTCCATTTTCCTCCCCCCAACATTCTTATGTTATTATTTTTAACCCAAAATTTAATACCCAACCACCATATTAATTATACTTTGCCCTATATATCTCCCCCACCCCACCACCGTAAATCTATTTTTCACTTCAAACTCTCTACGATCCACAATAGCAGTAATATCACAAAATATATTTAAGCAAATATAAAAAAATTGAAATTATTTTTGGTTAAATAAATAATATATATTGCCGCTAAAAAAAATATTTGGTAATAATTAAAATAAAGATACTAAAGAGTGTTTTGAATAAAAATATTAATGGTATGATTTGTGTTGTATTGAATAAATAAAATGAAAATACTAGAGCGTGTTTTGAACCTCCTATTTATAAAAAAAATATATATAACCGTTGAATAAATATAGTCGTTCAAATAATTTGGGGGTCAAAATAGAAATAGGGGATAATGTTTTTAAGCTTGGGTGGACCATGATGTTCCGCTTTAGGGTTTATTTATTTATTTTCTCTTGCGCGGAACAAGATGTTCCGTTTTGACAGTGGGTCCCACAAAAAACTAACTAGTCTAATTCTATATTTGTTATTTTTTACACTAGGAAGGTTTAAATCTACAATTCTACCCTACCCATAACATACATATATACTAGTTTACCCTACCCGTAAGGGTTGCTCTAAGAGTGGGTCGTATTGGATAAAATTATTCTATCCAGTGTTTGGTGTAGTTTAAGATGATGGGATATGAGATGGAATAAGTTATCACAAGTGAGCTCCTTATCCCACAAGGAGTGGGATAAAAAAATTCCACCTCCAAGGTCATATAAAATTATGCGGTGTCAAGATTTGATTATAATTTACTACTCTACCCTTACAAAGTTAAAATAAAGTCAATCAACTTGCACTCTCCCGAATATTAGATAGTAACCGTTAGTCCCTTTTATTCACATAACTCTTCATTCACATTTTTCATCACACTATGTAACGCCCTCCTCCTTTTTTGTTTTTTCTATTCTTTTATGTTTGTTGCTTTATCATAAACTACTATTTTTATTTAAATCGATGCAAATATTATGTTAAGTCACATGTTAGACAAGTTGAAAGTTATGTATTGTTAATCCACCGCTAATATTTTGTTACACATATTATTTTTTTATGTGTTATTAACCCACCTACTAGACAAGCTGAAAGTTATGTAAAATTATGTTTGTTTGTTTTCGTATGTTTTTTACGGTTATTTTGGGTAAAATCGATATTATACAATTGTGGCTTCAAGCATTTTTTTATGACTGCTTTGTTTTGAATTGAAAGGTATTATAGTAAGCAACCAGTTTTACTATCTCATTATTTATGCAGTTGGTTTTTATACATACGATTTTTGTATGTGTATGAGTGATTACTAGTGATTGACTGTGTACAAATTATAAATACAAATACAAATACAAATACATATGTTCATCTCATTATTCTCATCTCATAATATTATTTTTTTTTAAATTCCACGTGGAATTAAATACTATGTTATTGAGTTAGAATATGTGATAACAATATATTTTTATATTTTTTAATTATTAAATACAAAATGAGGGTATTTTTGGAAAACTGGAGAAAAATTAATCCTCTCCGGAGCATTTCAAACACAGGATTGTAGTATTATATCTCATCCCGTCTTCTTATCCGGAACTGTTCCAAACGCAGTATTGGAATATGTTTTATCCGTTCCCATCCTTATCCTATCAAATCCAACTCTTATCATATCCTATATGGCCCCTTTATACGACGCATCAAACGAGGCCTTAGATGACTATATATTATGGGGTACATGGTGGGTTAGGAGTGGCGATTCATATTTTTAAATCGTGTTTTGGATTTACACGATATGATATGGCATGAATTTTTTGGACAAAAACATAACACGATACGAATTCATATTTTTTTAATTGGCACGAACATGACACAACATGATACGATACGAATAATACGATTTCTGAAATTTCACATTAAATTAAACATAAATATACACGATAATCAGAATAAAAATACGATCAACACGACAAGACACGATAACACGACTCATAATTTTGACACGAACACGACACGACACAGCTTCTTGTAAAAAAACTCAACACGAACACGACATATCGTGTCAATTTCGTGTCGTTTCTAAAATTGCCACCCCTATAGTGGATAATGGAAAAATGGTATGACAGACGTGTGGAACTAAAGACTAGGTGGTAGACCATTACTCGCTCAGTAACTCTGCATATTTAAATGTCTGCATCAATTTGAACAAGTGAATGTTTAATTTGTGAGTTACTATTTAAAATTCAACAAATAAAAATGCATTTAAATTTGTTACAAATGGCAAATACCCCTCTCAATTCATCCACACTTCTCGAGTCTCTACACGTTCTTGCCCAACCCTAAAGAAAACCTTGTGAATTCATATTGATTCTACAATTTATTTTTACATTTAAATCTACATATATTATTTCCAGATTATATTTTCATTTAAAAAAAATATTGTTTAGTTTGTATTTTTTATTTTACACAATGTTTGCAATTCAGAGGAATTGTGTTCGAAAATTGTAAAGCCAAATGAAAACCCTCCTCCGGTATCTAATCGACCACAAGTGTATCAAAATTTGGTGAGGTTATACGATGATACAATTGATGCTCGAGATGTGATAATTGATCAAACAATACATACCAACGATAATCAATTCACTATGCAATGAATCAATCAACGTTTATGCAACATTTTTAACATTTTCGAATTGCGACAGATGATAAACAGTTTTGGATTTAGTCATTTGTTTTCTAAAAAATTTTCTAACTCCGATAACCAAATGACCGATGCCCTAATAAGTAGGTGGTCGGAGATTTCACCTCCCTTATGTGGACTTAGGGAAATTATCCCATTTGATTTTTTGCATTTCACAAGTAGATATTTAAATTTCACGTCATTTAAGTTATTTATGCATATTATTTATTTCATTAATGTAGTCAGCTTTTACTAATAAATATATTTTGTTTAGGAGTTCCAATTGGGATGAGTCAAACTTTGCCCTCATTCCCTACATCAAGTGCTTATACCGTGGACGAAATACTTTAATTATATTTTTTTCGGAATAGGCAACCCCAGTATAAATGACGAAATATTTCATGTCACAAACTCAAAGTGTAAATGTTACAATGGAAAGAACAAGTTGTCAAGGAGAGACTAGCGAACGTTGATCGAATTGATTACGCATTTATCGTATATGTCATGAGCTTAATATTTTTTTTCCTCGTGCCATAATACGATATTTGTCAAAACTCTCCCAGAACTCTTGAATAGGCATGTGATCCCTCTCCTGTGCAGTGGTAACAGACTCCCACCATTGTAAGGCTGCCCCTACTAGCTTAAAAGTAGCTAGTTTTTGTCTTTGCGTATCAGTGCACTCATACATCTGTAAATGTCGTTGAATATCCTTTTTCCATTGGCAAGCAATAACGACATCTGAGCTTCCCTAAATTCGGGAGGATGAGCCTTCTGAAAGGTGTATCTAACTCGCTTCCAGGCAGATGAAAGCGAGTGTGTCTAGTCTGGAGCCACAACCTGCAGCTAAGGTGGCACTTGTGGTGCCTGCTGAGCAAATGTGGTCAAAGCTATATTAACTGCCAGTGCAACAATAGCGACGGCCTCAGCAGCGTTCATAGTCCTCTGTTCCTGAGCTGATTATGACTCGGGCTATGCATCTCTAGTGGCTCGTGGTGCACTTCAGGGTGTCTTCTGAAATGGAAGAGAATTTATATAAGTCCACAGTTCAAGATATCTCAAAATAACTGAAGACGTAAATGTGTAATCATGAATGTAACAATCCGAATAGTATGGCTCTATATCAAAGAATGCTATGCTGAAAACGTGACAAGTCCGTAGAGATCCTAAGGACACTAGAACCTGATGCTCTGATACCATTTGTGACACCCCGTCTATTCTAATCACAGGTGATCAGTCCATTATTAAATTAAACAGGAATCACCAATGGTTTTATTATTAGCATCACTATAGAAACATAATTATGTTATTAATACCCTAATGCCCCGGTGTCAAAATTTTAATCTTTTATTAACATGCAATAATTTAAACTACTAAACCACATTCACCATTCCAATAAACAACGTAATATATGATAAAACAACTCACTAAATAAATGTGACGGGAATAAACACTCCAGACTGAAGTCCACATACAATAGTCCATAATTAAAACCTAATTCAACGACTGGAAATAAAATAGAAATGCAGTAGCTCTGAAATAACCAATAACTAAAGATGGACGACATACCCGACTGAGATAATTGAACGATGAAAACGAATTGATAAAAGTGGAAGCTTATACTACCAAGGTCCTGCAACGTCCACAGCAGCTGCAGCACGTCAAATAAAAATGGATTCCTAAGCTTGGCGTCCATGTGGCTGGGCACATAAAAGGTTTTTTACAAAAATAGATTTGAAACGGGACAGAGCCCAAAAATATTTGAAAAATATTTACAAGTATTTAAAATGCAGTAAGAGTAGATATTGTATGCTTGTTAACTTCACGTGCCCTCACTTGAGATCCTCACCTCTCAACTATTGTGCACGCCTAACATATTCTCCTAAACCAACCTAGTTACGCTACCCCGCCTAACTAGTTCGAACTAAGTCTCTCTCTGCCTACTAACTCGTTGTACCCACCCGCATTTCCCATACAATACGTTATCCAATTCCCAAAGCCCTTAATCCAGTAACAATCACTAAGTAAGTATCAAGTTTACACATACTTATGTTACTTCAGATATCACTATTTATCTTCTCTACTAATGCACACACAATAGAATAAATCACATGTATATATGTATACACCACTCTTGTATTGTATACGAATACGACATCCATGGATAGAGACCCGATATGCGTGCATACTCTGTTAACGAGTCCCGATACATCACGTACTAGTAAGGTACTTTCGGTTCGGAATCGCTCTCGAACCATAATTTACTATTCACACAATTTTGGAGGTGAACACAGTTCTAAGCCTTTGGGCTGCGCACACACCTAACACACCCAAATGATCAGTCACACTATTATACACACAAGTAGTGCTCAACCCTAAGTTCCATGTTCTGAGGCATAAGCCTAAAATCCACCCCCACCCCCAATGGGCTCATCAGGAAAAGACTGTCCATGACGCGGAACCTCCCATGATAGCAGGTAGCGTAGGTATGTTCACACACGAAAGAAGTTACACAATAGGTATTTACACAACATACACACATACACACACACGCGCACGCGCGCGCGTAACCCATAATATATCTCGTATGCATTATCAATTTACCATTACACTTCTCATCGTTTATTCCCGAGTATTTTCCACTACTCGAAGGGTCCCAATTACCCCTTAAAATTATTTCAGTAGTTATAACAACTCTCTACTACTGATCTGATCTTTGGTTCACTCATGCTCTCCGTGCCCCGTTCTAATTCTCGTGAATTCATTAAATACCAAGATATGCCCAATAATTCCTAGCATTAATTCTCATCAATTGGGGAAACCTCCACCTTACCGTATGCTTACTGAAACTAATATCTCCCTCATTAACATTTAATAATGTCCCAAGAGTCTCCCCGAAATTTATTTGTGGATTTAAAGCATAAAATAAAAAAAATTAGCCAATTTTGGGCAGCCGAATCGATTCAGTGAAGAACCCAAATCGATTCGCACCTGACAATTTCGTCTTTTCATTTAACTGCTACGATTTTCACCATTTTAACCCTCTAAACCTTCATAATAAAGTCCTCAACTCCCAACCAAGTGTACCAAACCCTACGATAACATATATAAACAATTTCTAACATAACCAAATCATTAATTCATCAATGGGAATCATTTAAACCGGATTTATCCTACACTTTAATCCCAAAACCCTAAATTTTTCTTTCTTTATTCAAGAACTTCAACAAACCCAAATTTCTCCACATTCTCATGTTATTAAATTATCAGATAAATGCTACATACATAAGTGAATAACGTTTATCATGATTTCTACCCAAGAATATGAATTTGATCTCCAATATAACGTCAATAATCATTTATTCATGTAAATATTCAATCCTACACTAATATGGATAGTATATGCACTAAAAGTTTTGCAAGACAAACACTTGCCTTGAGTTTGTACGTCTGATTTGTTCAGAAAAATGGTGGAGTTGTCTTCCTCTCCTTTCGATCTAAACTCCGGTGGTGGTGGTGCAAAAGTGGTGTGGGAGGCCTTGGAATCCTTCACCTTCCTCCTATAATGGACTCTCTCTATTTTTCTAACTGTTAATCCTAACCCCCTTAATACACATGCTGATATAAACCTAGTAAATTCATTGGTCCCTTTACTCTAAAAAGTCAAAGACCAAAATACCCTTCCCGGGTGCCTATTGACTAGGGCTGTGTTTCGGCCGGATCGGATCGGAAAATGACCTTTCGGAAAAAATTCCAATTTTTTCGGAAATAAAATATTTGTTCCAATTTCCTATCCATTTTTTTCGGAAAATCAAAAAAGTTTCCGAATTCGGAAATATCGGAAAATCGGAAAAAAATCGGAAAAATTCGGAAATTAGAAATATGGTATTTTTTTATGTTTTGCCGCATGAAGACAGTATGAGAAATTAGAAATTAGTTTTTTTCTGTTCTGCCGCAGCCATCAATATAACAAACCGATCTAAACAAATCTATAAACCTATAAACCGATCAATATAACAAACCTATTAAACCTATAAATCGATCCCAACAGATGTATTAGATGAAATAAAAAAGATGTAAACAAATGTAAATAAGATGTAAACCGATCTTATAAACAGAAGTAAACAAGATGTAAACAGAGCCTATAAACCGATGTAAACAAATCTGTAAATAAGTAGAAATAAAAAAAATAAACAGATAAAAATAAACTAGAAAAGGCTTACCTATGTTCGAGACTATAAGGGTCGGACGATGTAAACAAATATGCACCGCCGAAAGTAGAAGAAAGGGGTTGGACGACCGTATAGAGATTGGGTCGAGAGAGAGAGGTGAGAGATATGCACCGCCGAGGAGAAAGGGGCGAGACGAGAGAGAGAGAGAGAGAGAGAGAGAGAGAGATATTTTAATAAGAATATCATACAACCCTAGTTGCTCTCTACTAACGGCATATATAAATATATGGGGTAAGGTAAAAAATAAAGGAAATCTAAATTGTACACATTCTTATTACATAAGGATATAACTTATAAGGTAAAAAATATATATAGAAAATATTCGGAAAAAATATTCGAAATATTAATCGGAAGATATATTCGGAATATTAATCGGAAAAAAGATTCGGAAATTATATCGGAAAAATCGGAAAATCGGAATTTAAAACATAGTTCCAATTTCCTATCCAATTTAATTCGGAAAAATCGGAAATCGAAAAATCGGAAATCGGAAACCTTATATATGTTCCAAAATCGGAAAATATCGGATCGGACATCGGAAAAATCGAAATGTTCGGAAAAAAAACACAGCCCTACTATTGACCTAAAAATACCTCGGGAACCAATCCAAACCCCTGAGTATACTTTTTTTACTATCTCGAACCTTTAGGACACACTGACATGCTCGAAATGACCATTTGTATGATCCATAAATAAATCATATTTTATCTCATAAATTTAAGTCCCGACACGACTGACACGCGTGTCACTACTAAATTACCGTAACTGTCGTATTTCTCACTCAAGACAATCATATTGCATTCTTACTAATTTATTACTCGTTCACTAAGTAATACTCAATATAATTCATACAAATAAATATTAACCCTTGTCTCTCTAATTAATATTTATTTTAATTCGAATTAATTTCCTATTAATTTCTATTTTAATTTAATTAATCCCAATATAAAATCATTAAAAATATGGGGTGTTACATACTTTCCCCCTAATAACGGAATTTCATCCCGAAATTCAAAAAAAGAACTAGTATAAATAACCCTTGATATTTGTCGCTCATCCAAGTAGACTTGTCGGTATTATGGTGCCCTCACTGAACATGTACAAATGGAACTACCTTCGACATCAATCTCCTCTCACTATGGTATAGAATAACAACTGGTCTCTCCCCGTATATAATATCTGGCTGTAAATCAATCTCCTCCAATGTAATATGAGTGTGCGCTAACTCATCTCTGAGATATCACCTCGGCGAAGAAATGTGGAATACATCGTGAATCCGATGCAAGTGCTCCGACAATTCGAGTCTATATGCAACTGGCCCAATCCGTTCGATGATAGGAAATGGCCCCACATACCTTGGGGCCAACTTCACTTTCTTCCTAAACCTCACTATCCCATTCATAGGAGATACACGTAGTAATATATTATCCCCCACATTAAACTCTAGGAAGAACTGTTTGGCATCGGCATAACTCTTTTGTCTATCTTTAGCTATCTGTATACGACTCTGAATCAGCTCAATCTTAGCCGAAGTATCCTGAATCAACTGTTGTCCGAGAAACTTGTTGTCCCCCACCTCTAACCAACAAGCGGGTGAACGACAAGGTCTACCGTACAACGCCTCAAATGGTTCCATGCCAATCGTAAACTGATAGGAGTTATTATACGTAAACTGCAATGTTGGAAGTTACTACTCCCAACCCTACCTCCGCTAAAGTCAAGGATATACATCCACAACATATCTTCTAACATTTGATGCGTCCTCTCTATTTACCCATCCATGTGTGGGTGATATGTCGTACTCAATCGCAGCTCTGTACCCATGGCCTCCTGAAAACTCTGCTAAAAATGGGACACGAAGATCTTGTCCTTATCGGACACAATATCGAGTGGCACCCCATATAGTCTCACTATCTCAGTGATGAAGATCTGGGCATACTGTCCTGTGGTATAATTCGTTCGAACTAGAAGGAAAGGGGACACATTAGTCAATCGATCCATTATCATCCAAATGGAATCGTGACCCCTCTGAGATGTAGGCAACCCATTGATGAAATCCTTGGAAATGCTCTCCCATTTCCACATTGGAATCTTTAACAGCTGCAAAACCCTTACTAGTTTCTGATGGTCCACCTTCACCTGCTGATAAGTGGTACACTTCGAGATAAAGTCTGCAATGTTTTTCTTCATTCCACTCCACCAATAATGTTATCTCATATCCTGGTACATCATATCCCCTCTTAGATGTACCATAAATCACGATCCATGTGACTATTCTATCAATGCGTGCCATAAGTCCTCCCTCTCTGGGCCATTCAATCTCCCATTGAAGCGTAAGACTCCCTCTGAACTCACAGAGTAAGACTTACCCCCGACTAAAAGTTGTCGAATTCGTTCCTGACAAAACGAATTCGTTGCTTGGGCATGTACAACCCTCGTGACAATCTGGGGGGTGATGGTCATAATCGACATGAATAACCTGGCAATGGAATCCTGGTGTCCCATCTCCTTTCAGTTCGCCTTCCAAACTTTTTCCACATCCCCCACTGGCCTACGGCTCAACGCGTCTGCCACCAAGTTAGCCTTCCCCGGATGGAACTGGATGTCGAACTAATAATCCTTCATAAATTACAACCACATACGCTGACGCATATTCAGCTCTCTGTGAGTGAACAAATAATGTTGTGACTTATGATATGTAAATAGACAAAACTTATCCCCCAGAAGTTAATGCCTCCAAATTCGTAGCGCAAATATGGCTGCCGTTAACTCTAAGTCGTGGGTGGGGTAATTCCTCTTGTGAGGCTTAAGCTTGCGAGAAGTATAAGTTATAGCCTGGTCCTCCTGTTGTAGCACACCCCAAGTCCTTGTAGGGACGCATCCATAAAAATAAGATACTCACTACAAGAAAAATGAGTATTAGGGATGGTAAAAAACCGTCTCTAAAAGTAACAAAATCGTCCCTAAAGAGTATTAGGGATGGTTTTTGCAACGGCAAAAATCCATCCCTTATACTAGGCGTCCTAAATATTTTACAGACGGATTTTACCGTCCTAAATGTTAACTCATGAACACTCTGCATTTGGCATTAGGGATGGATTTTTCCGTCCTAAATGGTGTTCCCGCGAAAAAATTCCCGCTCCCGCTAATAGTATTAGGGACCGTTTATCCGTCCCTAATACTACTAAGATTCTGGCAACCCAATTAGGGACGGTAAAAACCGTTCCTAAAGGTAATTTCAATTGATGCAGAAATGGGTATTAGGGACGATAAAAATTGTCCTAAAAGGTATTATTCTCAATTAATACAAATAAGTATTAGGGACGGTTTATAACCGTCCCAATTTGTTGATGTAAAAAACTAGATGCAATCTAATTTATTAATCACAGATAAAAAGGAATAAATAAATAAGACAAAGGATTTTTAAAGTGGTTCAGCCTTATAAAAATGGCCTACGTCCACTGTTGTTGTATTGCTGAGTGTTTGCTTTAATCTTGATGATATGTTTACCAGAGATGAAAAATTACCCTTTGTGATAGGGTTACAATGTATTTATAGCCTTGAGGCTATCCATATGAAAAGGCAATGTGCTGTCATTTAATAGACATATACATCTGTATAATAAAAGTTCGATGTTCATTGAATGTATATTTGCCTTTTGATCTTCCTGTACAGATGCTTTACACGCTAAGTAGCTCGAAACGCTAGAGTAGCTCGGTACACTTGAGTTGGTCGGTAAGCATATGCATTTGCCACGTAGGTTAACACGTGTCTTCATACAATTGGTCCACATCAGCTGACTAATTTTTGTATCAACAGAAGCCCCCAATGTTTCACGGTTGAGGTTAAATAAGAGAGTGTGGAACATTTTGCCTAAAAGTTGCTCGGATTACAGATATCCAATACTTAGGAAATTTTCATTATATTTCTTACCATTTGAGCGCAAAATGAAAACTTGTAAATATTTTGAATCTTTAACAGTCGCTTGGATATTTGCGCCTTTTTCATCATTTAACCGTCGGAAATGCAAACGTCTTTCTTGGTAATCATTTCTTTTCTTATTTCCCGATGCAAGGTATTTAAAAGCGAAAGAAATCCAACCGTCTTTAATTTTCACATCCATATCTCTGAATTCTTTGTTTTCTTACTCTGTTTTCATACTGTTGTTTTTTCCATCGTCCGCCACTAGCATATTTCTCAGTTTTTCTATAAGAATTTCTTCCTTCTTCTTTCTTTGATTTAATCATCATGGTTTATCTTGTTGAATCTTTAGATAAATTTCGGGCCGATTTTGCAATTCCTTTGTGGGTTATTCCAGAGGAACATCCTTACCCTTCTGATTTATTTTCTTTAGCTGAGGGACACTGGTTTCCCTCCCTTTTTGTGGTAGAGTGTGGTTTTTCTTTTCCACCTAATCCTCTGTGTCTGGAGTTTTGCCAATATTTCGATATTATTTATGCAAGAGTAGCTCCAAATACATGGAGGGTAGTTAATGGCGTGCATAGATTGAATCAAATACATGGAACCCATTTAGGCATTCCTAAAATTATGTACTGTTATAAATGGGTTACCAGTGACACTACTTTTTTTTTAAAAACTAGGTCTTCAAATAAAGCTTTAGTGGTCAACCTCCCCGATGCCAACAAAGACTATTTTGATAATGGAGTCGTGATGAAAAATTGGCAACACCCCCCATTAAATGGAAATGATGTGTACCAAGGTCCCAGATGTCCACTTTATGGCAATGGGATAGGTTGTTTTTAGTTTTTGAATTCAACTTTCTTTATGTTTGATGAAATACGTCACTCACATTAATTAATTTGTTTGTTGCAGTTGACAGTAAAAGAAAACCCCCAAAGGATATTGACATTAACATAAAAGATTTAAAACTTATCTGAAATTTGCATCAATCAGTTGTTAGGGAGCACATTAGAGCTGCTTCTTATTTGTTGAGATACAAAAACACTACCTCGTCTTTTGTTGCCCGTCCTCTTGCTCCTCCTGTAGTAATTGATCTTGATCAACTACTAACATCTCGAGCAAGTGTGGGAGAATCTTCTTCTGATTTGGATACTTCCATTGCTGATTTGATGACGAGGAAGAGGAGGATGCCAGAGTTATTTGCCAAAGATGCTCCTGGTATTGATGGGGAAAAGAAGAGCAAAGGGGATGTCCCAACTGAGGGGACGAAGAAAATGGACATTGCTCCATCTAAAGGAACAACCACAACTGTGAAGGTGGTTGGTAAGAAACCCCCGATTGTTCCAAAAGAGGCAGCACCTTTGATTGAAGGTGTTGTTATTACACAAGGAGAGGCAGCACCTTTGATTGAAAGTGCTCCTCTAAGGAGATTGAAAAGAGGTCTCGCTGAAAGACCTGTAGAAACTGTTGCTCAACCTTTTGATGTTGAGGGTCCTTTGAGAGTTAGTGCTCCAACTCTCATCGCTTTGAGCTCGCCCAAGGGTTTGATCAAATCTTGGATCATTCCCGAATATCGAGCTGCTGAGGGTTCCCCTTCTCGGGAGAAAATCATTGATCTAGCTGCCCAATATATTGCGTCAGTAAGTATCATTATCCTTATTTATTTATCTCCAAATATTGTATTCACATTATGAGTTGAGCTCCTTTCCTTTTCAGTTTATGACGTATTTTAATAGCATCTTGGAGAAAGATGAAGCTATTAGGGCTTCAACTTCCTCGGGTGGGGTGGAAGAACTGTGCCATCCCGATGAAAGTTTATACGTGATGAAAGTTGAATAAGGTACATCCTTATGGGACTGGTGTGAACCTGGAGTACTTGATTTGCCTGATCCTCCCTTTAAACTCGATGCGAGATGGATTCTAGCCCGTGCCTTTCCTTGGTGCTTGATCTCCAAGTATCTTGGTGATTATCAACTTCATTCAGACTTTGAGACATCTTGTCTCAATAATGGCTTGATCAACCATGTACGAGCAACGTCAGAATGCTGCAAGATATGAATTTCATAAATTCTCCTTATGCGTTAGATGATCCTCCAGCTGGGATGGAACCTGTACCAAAGGTAGAGGGAAAGAAACCCAAAGAATAAGAAATTTGTATTTAATGAATTAAAATTCATTCTTTATGTAATATGCTTATTTTCAATGAAGAAAAATTTAGTCTTTATGCAATTTTATTTCCTTGGAAATACTTTGTAAGATTCTTTACTTGTTATTTGTTGATGAATATATACATATATATCTATAAAAGGACAAATTGTCCTGTTTTGTATAGACAATGGAGCTTGCCCCACTTGCTGTCTAATTATAGTGACTTGTCACTCTTTTTGCCTAAGCAATGGAATGGTTTTCATTCCATGTTCCTGCTTAGTTATAGTAATCGTGCCAGGATTACCTTTTTGCCTAGACAGTGAATTCCCCGAGAGGTTACCCATCTTCTTGCCTAGTTTGGGGTGTCCCTTGGGATCACCCGTGATAAAACAGGCTTTTGCCTTGCATGATTTTTATTTTGCCGACCAACCGGAGTTGGTGGTTGTTGAATTACCGACCAACCGGAGTTGGTGGTTACTGATTACCGACCAACCAGAGTTGGTGGTTGTTGATTTGATATGATTAGTGTAGTGTGTAGCACTAGTACTCCAAAAAAAATTGAACAAAAGGAAATATGGAGAAACAAAATTTTTATTCATATTGAAAGAAATGGGGTACATATGAATCTATATTACTGATAATATTTGAGCAAATGCTCTGCGTTCCACGCATTTTTGAATTCTTCTCCCTCCAAGGTCTTTATTCTGTATATTCCAGGACGAACAACTTTAGTTACCCGGTAGGGCCCATGTCAGTTGGCCTCTAGCTTATTATTATTCTGCATCACTTTCTTGAGAACATAGTTACCCTCTTTCAAATCACACGTATTTACCCTGTTGTTGTAGAACATGGTTGTTTGTTGTTGGTAGGTTGCATTCCTGATTGCTGCTTCTTCTCAAACCTCTTCGAGCATATCCAAATCTAATCGTCTCATCAAATCACTTATGGGAGAATTGAAATTAAGAACTATGTGAGTAGGTAGGCCCAATTCAGCAGGTATGACGGCTTCACTTCCCAAAGACTAATATGTATGGAGATTCCCTAGTTGCTGTTCGAGGTGTAGTGCGATAAGCCCACAACACAGAATGTAGCTCGTTTATCCAGTTCCCCTTCGCATTATCCAGCTGTTTTTTCAAACCATTCGACAGAGTCATGTTCATCACTTCAGTTTTTCAATTGCTCTAGGGATGGCCTGGTGAAGAATAGATCTTTTGGACATTAGACTGATGACAGTATGCAGTGAACTCCTCGTTGTCAAATTGGGTACCATGGTCAGTAATGAAAGCATGTGGGAGACCATATCTGTAAATAATATTCTTTTAAATAAACTGGTAAACCCTTTCATACGACATGTCGATGAGAGGTTCAGCTTCCACCCATTTGGTAAAATAATCCACAGCGACTACTAGATATTTGAACCTCCCTTTAGTCGTTGGAAGCAGCTCAATCAAGTCTATGACCCACATGGAAAATGGCCAGGGGGAAGTAATGGGTGTTAACAATGCCTGGGGAGTTCTTCGAATGGAAGAGAAACGTTGGCACTTATCGCACTTCTTCGCGTAAGCTGTGCAATCAGCTCTCATCGTTCACTAATAATATCCCTGCGTTGTTATCCTCTGCAAGAGCGTCCGACCTGCTACATGAGCTCCACAAGAGCCTTCGTGAACCTCTTCAACTAAATTTTTAACTTCATAGGGATGCACACATCTCTGTAGTCCAGCTATAATACCTCTTCTATACAAAACACCATTATTCAGTATGTACCGAGCAGCTTTAAACTTTAACCTCTTGGCTGCAAGTTGGTAAGTTGGTACAACTCCCTCTTCGATATATGCCCTGATGGGGTCCATCCAGGATGGTCCCATGTCTAGGGTAATGAATTTTACCATTAAATCTTCGTCTATGCTCTGATCTGTCAGAATTTCAATTGGGATTGTTCTTCGTAGCTCGGTGCGAGTAGTTGAGGCTAACCGAGCTAGTGCGTCAGCTCTCGCATTCTTCAATCTTGGTATTCTGATCAACTGGACCGCTATAAAAGTGGACACAATTTCCATAACTTTAGCATGATACCTGAACATCAATTCTCCCTTCGCTGCATATAACCCAAGAATTTAATTTATAATTAATTATGAATCACTGAACACGGTGACCTGCTTTGCATGCATTGTTTTTGCCAATTTAGGCCCACGATCATGGCTTCATATTCAGCTTCATTGTTGGATGCTTTAAATTAGAAGCGTAGAGCATATTCCATGTCCACTCCATCAAGACTATTTAGGATTACTCTGGATCCACTACCTGTAGCACATGAAGAGCCATCCACATATAAATTCCATATAGGTATATCATTATCAAACTCTTGGTCTGATAAAGTTCCCTGGTGGAATATTTGATACTTCCTTTTATCTTCCCCCATCACTGGCCTATTACCCGACGCTTCCTGTTGCTCGTTGTCTATCTCCTCTGACGGATCTGCTAATGGAAGTTGATCTGGGGTTATATTTGATGATCCCGTAACATTTACGGGTCGTTCTGCATTAGATTCTTGCTGGTCGGGCGTGTCATCATAAGTAAATTCTGCGATAAAACCTGCTACCGCAGGCCCTTTAAATGAAGACCTTGGTTCATAAACGATATCATATTCACCCAGTTCTATTGCCTAGTACATCAGTCTTTCGAATTTCTCAGGCTTATGTAAAGCCTGTCTTAATGGCATATCAGTGTACATCACTATAGTATGGGCCTGGAAGTATGGCTTCATCCTTTTGTTTGCTTTAATCAGAGATAATGTCAGCTTCTCTAATCTTGGATATCTAATCTCTGCTCCTTGAAAAGCTTTATTAGTGTAATACACCGGTTTCTGTACTTCATCATCCACTCTTATCAACGCCGAACTAACTGCGCTCTCCGAGATAGCCAGATACAAGTATAACCTCTCTCTCATCATCTGTCTGGATAGCAGTGGAGGTGTCCCCAAATATTTCTTCAAGTCTTGAAAGCCCTCTTACATTCATCATTCCACTCAAAAGTTTTTCTAAGTGTTTTAAAGAATGGGAGGCACATGTCTGTTGCTCGTAACACAAATCTATTAAGTGCCGCAACACGTCTTGTGAGGCTTTGCACCTCCTTTTTCATTGCTGGAGACCGTATTTCCAATAGAGCTTTAATCTTCTCAGGATTTGCCTTAATACCTCGCTTATTAACAATGTACACCATAAACATGCCTTCTTGTACACCAAATATGCATTTTGTGGGGTTTAAATTCATCTGATATTTATCCAGTTGATCAAACATTTGGCTCAGGTCAGCTAGATAGTCAGCAGCCTTCTTGCTCTTTGTCAACATATCGTCAACATAAACCTCCATGTTATGGCTAATCTGCTCCGTAAACACTTTATTCATTAACCGTTGGTATGTTGCACCTGCATTTTTAAGTCCGAAAGGCATAACGTTATAGTAATATATTCCCATTGGGGTAATAAAATAAGTACTCTCCATATCTTCTGGTTTCATCTTAATCTGGTTATAATCGGAATAAGTGTCCATGAAGCTTAATAACTCATGCCCCGAGGTAGCATCCACCAGCTGATCAATTCGGGGAAAGGGAAAGTTATCCTTTGGGCAGGCTTTATTGAGGTCTGTGAAATCTATGCACATTATCCACTTATTCTTCTTCTTCTTCACCATCACGGCATTGGCTAGCCAATCAGGATACTTAACATCTTCAATAAAAGAAGCCTTTTGTAATTTCTCGACCTCCTCGTGAATGGCCTGGTTCTTCTCTGGGCTGAATACTCTTCTTCTTTGCTTGATTGGCTTGACCTCCTTATTAACATTGAGCTCATGGCACAGGAAGGCCGGGTCTATCCTTAGCATGTCTTTATGACTCCGTACAAAAGCTTGCTTTCTTTGCCTTAGAAATGCCACCAATTCTTGCTTTATTGACGGGTCTAATGACGCGCCAATCTGAGTTGTTCGTTCTGAATGTTTATCCTCCAGAATGATGTTCCTTCGTAGCTTCCATGACCTGACCCTTCACGAGATGGGACTCATCTCTAGGGTCCAAAGTCTCAATCTCTGTATCTTTTGACTCATCCACTTAGTACATGGTGGTCTTCTTCCAGGCTTCCTCTAATTCCTCCTGTTCGGTGTGACACCCCGTCTAATTAAATACCGGGTAGCTACTCCTTTATTAAATTAATTCAAAATGCCAAGTTGGTTCAGTTGATAGCATCACTGTCGAAAACATTTTTATAATTACTAACCAACTAGTATTTAAAAAGTAAGTGCCAAATTTTAAGTTAAGTCTGATTATCATGCAGTAAAAGAATAATGAAAGAATAACAACCATTCACCATAATGAAGTAATGAATAACCAACAAAGTAAATATAAATCCGGAGGAAAACTCCTCACAACAATCCCATAACTGAAAAATAATACGACAAGTCTGAATCCTGAATAATTACATGCCAAAAGTCTGAATAACTGAAATAAATGAAATGTCTCTAAAACAAATGGGCGACATGCCCTACAACTGATAAACATCATCCAAATATCAAATCCATACATTTATCCCCAATTTCAAGAACGTGAACCCTAAAATTTATAAATCATCAAAGAGTCTAAATAAATCCATTTTTGTTTCATCCAAAACGTATTAACATCAGATTATTCCCCTACATATAGTTCTACATGCAAATCCTCATCACAATACGAGTTTCTAATTCCAAATTAATGGGTTTTTATCAAACTCCCAAGAACAATAAGATTTTTATCAATTCCTACACATGGAAGAAGCATTTTCTGAAATTAATTGGAATTAAACCACTTGCCTTATTGGAATCTCTGATTTGATGACGAATTTGATGAATGGATCTCTCTCTCACTGCAGAATCCTTCTATCTTTCCCTCTACAAGCTTTCTTCTCTAATGGTAGCAATGGAGGTTAGGGTTTTTGTCTTAGGAACTTTTGGGGCTAATTCTAATAACCCCCGTAGCCCTCTAATCAGATAATGGCTGGTAATGGGTTAGTGGGTGTTTTAATTTTCCAATTAAAACTCCTAAAATTCGTTAATCAAAAATCCCAAAATTCTAAAATTACCAAACTGCCCTTTTTAGTTGCCGGTATGGCCTAAAAATACCCCGGGACCCAAACCAAACCCCCGGCTAGTGTTTTCTGACTATTTCGACCCTTCCGGACGTGTTGGTGCACTCAAAACGACCATACGGTTTATAAAAATAAAATTCACTTTTTAATTCAAATAATTATATTCCGGACGCGACTGTCGCACGCGTCTCAACAAAATTTCCAAATTGCCGTATTTCAATCTCACGACAAATTTCATACTTCAATATAATCATATATGCACATTATATTCAAATACCAACTCGCATCTCGCTAGTATTTTAATCCGGATTAATTTCTAATTACTACGCATTTAATTTAATTAATCCCATAAATAAATATCACAAAAATACGGGGTATTACATACTTCCCCCCTAATAACTGAATTTCGTCCCGAAATTTGGAACTAGAAAGTACCTGGTAAGAACAACTCTGGATAACGTTCGCGCATCTCATCCTCGCGCTCCCATGTGGACTCCTCGACATTATGATGTCTCCACTGAACACGCACTAACGGAACTATCTTTTACCGCAGTTTCCGCTCACTTCCGTCCAAAATAGCAATCGACCCCTCCTCGTAGGAGCTATCGGGCTTGAGATCTATGTCCTCCAAAGCAATGTGAGAATGAGCCAAATCATCTCTAAGATATTTCCTTAGCGAGGAAATATGAAACAAAACGTGAATCCAATGCAAATGCTCCGGTAATCCAAGTCTATACGCAACCGGTCCAATCCGCTCAATAATAGGAAATGGTCCCACATATCTCGGTGCCAACTTCCCTTTCTTCCCGAAACGCATAATCCCCTTCATAGGAGATACTCTGAGCAAAACCTGGTCCTCCACTTGGAACTCTCTGAAAAACCTCTTCGCATCAGCATAACTCTTCTGCCTATCCTGAGCTACCCGAATGCGACTCCGAATCAATTATATCCTTGCAGAAGTATCCTGAATCACTTCCGGCCCTAGTAGTTTGTTGTCCCCCACCTCCAACCAACATGCTGGGGAACGAAAAGGTCTACCGTACAACGCCTCAAATGGAGCCATGCCAATGGTGAACTGGTAGGAGTTGTTGTAAGCAAACTCCACCAGTGGAACATACTGCTCCCATCCACCCCCAAAATCAATGATACTCATACGTAGCATGTCTTCCAACATTTGGTTTGTACGCTCGGTCTGCCCATCGGTCTGCGGGTGATACGCCGTACTCAATCGCAATTCCGTGCCCATGGCCTCCTGAAAACTCTCCTAAAACTGTGAAACAAATATCTTGTCTCGGTCAGACACGATATTTAGGGGCACACCGTGAAGTCTCACTATCTCTGAAATAAAGAGCTGGGCATACTGTCCTGCACTGTAGTCTGTCCTTACGGGTAGAAAATGAGCGACTTTGGTCAACCTGTCCACAATTACCCAAATGGAGTCATGACCTCTCTGTGACGTAGGAAACCCCGTGATAAAGTCCATGGATATGCTCTCCCACATCCACATCGGGACCTCCAACGGCTGTAGCAGTCCTGCCGGTCTCTGATGATCCATTTTTACTAACTGACAAGTGGCGCATTTAGAAACAAACTCGGTAATATCTCTCTTCATCCCGCTCCACCAATACTGACGTCTCATGTCTTGGTACATTTTGTCCCCACCGGGATGTACCGCGAACCGTGAGCCGTGCGACTCTGCCATCACCCCGTGCCGTAATTCCTCCCCTTCCGGGACTACCAATCTCCCATTGAAGCGCAATCCTCCGTCTGAGCTAACGGTATAGGACTCGGCTCCCTCTGCTAGTAATCGAACTATCTGATCCTGACAGAACGAGTCATTTGCCTGTGCCCTTACTACCTTCGTGACAATCTGAGGTGTAACGGTCATCACAAACATGAACGATCGGGCCACTGCATCCTGGTGTCCCAATTCCTTCCACTTGGCCTTCCACCTCTGCCACTTCATCTGCTGGCCTACGGCACAACGCGTCTGCTACCACGTTAGCCTTCCCCGGGTGATACTGGATATCAAACTGATAGTCCTTCACAAACTCAAGCCACCTTCGCTGCCGCATATTCAACTCCTTCTGCGTGAATAGGTACTGCAGGGACTTGTGGTCTGTGAACAATCGAAACTTTTCCCCCAAAAGGTAATGTCTCCATATACGAAGGGCAAATACAACTGCCGCCAACTCCAAGTTATGAGTGGGGTAATTCTTCTCGTGAGGCTTTAGCTTACGGGATGCATAAGCAATGGCATGACTCTCCTACTGCAATACACCTCCAAGTCCTTGCAAGGACGCATCGGTGTAAACTAAATACTCAACTCCTGGTCTCGGCAATGCTAACACAGGTGCTGAGGTCAACTTATCCTTCAATTCATCGAATGCCAATTGATAAGCCTCACTCCAGATGAATGGCACACCCTTACGAGTCAGATGTGTCAAAGGACCTGCTATCTTCTAAAATCCCCGAATGAACCTCCTGTAGTATCCTGCTAGGCCCAAGAAACTACGAATCTCTGTCGGTGTCGTGGGCTGTCCCCACTCCCTCACCGCGGATACCTTCCCCGGATCAACAGATATTCCCCGGTTGAAAATAATGTGTCCCAAAAACTGGACCTCCTTCAGCCAAAACCCGCACTTCTCATACTTTGCATACAGCTCGTTCTGACGTTGCGTCTGCAAAACTTACCTCAAATGCTCGGCGTGCTCCTCCTCTGTCTGGGAGTAAACCAGAATATCATCAATGAAGACAATGACAAACTGATCTAGGAAGTCTCTGAACACCCTATTCATCAAGTTCATAAACACGGCTGGAGCATTGGTCAAACCAAAAGGCATAACCCGAAATTCGTAAGAACCATATCTCGATAAGAACGCAGTCTTCGAGACGTCCTCCTCCCTGATACGCAACTGATGGTATCCCGATCTCAAATCAATCTTTGAGAAGAAAGAAGCTCCTCTCAACTGGTCGAATAAGTCATCGATTCGAGGCAACGTATACTTATTCCGTATCGTGACCTTATTCAACTCCCGGTAGTCCACACACAATCTAAGTGAACCATCTCTCTTCTTCACGAACAACACAGGGGCACCCCACGGTGAAGTACTCCTCCGAATAAACCCCTGACCCAACAACTGCTCAATCTGATCTCGTAGCTCTCGCATCTCTGCCGGAGCCATACGGTACGGTGCACGTGCTATAGGTCTCGTATCTGGTAATAAGTCTATGACAAAGTCTATCTCTCGACTGGGGGGTAGTCCAGGTATATCCTGAAATACATCGGCAAACTCTCTAACAACCGGAATCGAATCAAGTGGTATCACCACCTCCTTAGAGGTCTCCTCCTCTATATAGTACAAATGAGTGGACGATCCTCCCTCGGAACGAGGCATCGCCACCAAAAACATCTCCTGCCCGGGAATGGCAAAGATAATACTCCTACTGAAACAGTCAATCATGGCTCTATAATCCGCGAGCCAATCCATACCGATGATCACATCGTGAACATTCATATCTAATACCAACATATCTGCAGGTAATACCAGACTACCAATCTCTACCCCCACTCCCCGGCATATAAAGAAAATAAGTGACCCACTCCCCAATGGTGAGTCTACACACGTCACTGTGCTCTCTGCTGTGGCTAACAACCCTAAGGCTTTCGCAAAATGTGTAGCTATAAAGCAATGTGTTTCCCCCGTATCAAACAAAACCCGACCCATAGTACCATGGATAGGAAACATACCCTCAATCGCGGGTGGTGCCTGCGGAGCTGCTGCCTGGTGGACGTTATAGACACGTCCATACTGTAACTGTCCCTGCTGCACAGGAACTAGGGGTGGAAGCGGTACGGGTTTTTACCGTACCGTACCGTTTTGGTCCGAAAAAAAATGATTTTGGTTTCATATATTAAAATACCAGAAACCAGTCTTATCGAAACCGAAATTACCACAAAAAAGTTGGTTGGTTTTGGTTTTAATATTTAAAAAACCGATTTACCGAAATTACCGTACCGAATTTTATGAAACCAGAAAAAACCGTACCGAAATTACCATACCGTACCGAATTTATCGAAACCAGAAAAAACCGTACCAAAATTACCGTGCCGTACCAAATTTACCAAAATTACTGTACCGAATTTACCAAAACCAGAAAAAAGTTGGTTTTAATTTTGGTTTTAATATTTTAAAAAGTTGGTTGGTTTGTTTTTGGTTTTTGGGGACTTTTAGCGTTGTTTACCGAAACATAAAAAACCGAAACCAGAAACCAGAAAAAACCAAAATTTACCGAAACCAGAAAAAACCAGAAGAAACCAGAATTTATCGAAACCAGAAAAAAACCGAAATTACCGAAAAAATCGAAATACCAGCCGGTTTGGTTTTGGTATTGATTTTGGTGTACCGGGTGGTAAACTGGTACGGTTTGGTTTTACCATCTAGAGTTTGGTTTTGGTATTGGTATCGACTATTTACCGACCAAACCGTACCGCTTACACCTCTAACAGGAACTGCTGGAATGGCTGGAAGAGCTGGCACCTGGGCTGGAGCTGGGAGCGCTGGTGGAAAAAGTGGCCTCTGTGGCTCATGTCGAGCACCCTGCTGCTGCTGTGGGGCCCTGCCCCTATCAGGACAGTCCTGGCGTTTATGGCCAGTCTTGCCACAAACGAAACACTTCCCCGGGAAGTTCCCCCCTCTCTGTCCCTGCTGCCCCCGGCCCTGGTGGCCGTTACCGTTCCTCCACTGGCCCTGCTGGCCCTGCTGAAACTGATGTTGACCATTCTGACCCTGCTGGTTTTGATGGCCGTTAGGATCCTGATGGCCCTGCCGGAAACCTCCCTGTCCGTGCCTGAAATTTCCTCACCTGAACCTCTTGTGATCCCCCTGCTGGGTACCCTGATCACCCTGCCTCTGCCCCTGAACAGATTGTGCCCCACTGGCACCATTTCCTCCAGTCCTGCCCTGATGGCTAGACTCTCCTGATCGCTTTCCCTCAGTCATGTGAAAGCGGTGATCCTGGCAATGGAGCAATGTAGCGTTAACCACATCAGAATAAGTGGCTAACGAGAGGTTCCCTAACAAGTGCTGACGAATCCTCCATGTCAACCCGTCAGTAAATTTTTGTATCTTCTTCTCCTCCGTCGGTATCTCATCCGGAACAATGTTCGGAAGATCAGTGAATTCGACCTCATACTCGGCCACAGTCTTACCCTCCTGCTTGAGGCTCATCAACTTCCTCCTCATCTCCGTGTGAACAGCTGACGAAAAGTATTTGCGGTCGAACCGCACCCAAAACTCTTGAATAGTGAGAGTATCTCTCTCCTCCACGGTGGTAATAGACTCCCACCACTGCAGTGCAGACCCTACTAGCTTAAAGGTAGCTAGTACCTACTTCTGGACATCTGTGCACTCATACATCCTCAGGTGTTGCTGTATGTCCTTCCTCCACTGACTCGAAACTACGACATCGGAGCTACCTGCGAACTCCGGAGGGTGTGCTTTCTGAAAAGCATCACGTACACGTTCCCAAGCAGACGGGAATGCATGAGTCTGAACTGGCGCGGCTATCGGCGCCTGAGGTGGTGCCTGCTTAACTACCGCTAGTGCGGCATTTACCGCCTGGGCCACAATGGCTGCAACCTCGGCGGCATTCATCGTGCCCTGAACTGGTGCGGGCTGTGGTTCTAGCGTAGCATCCCTGGGAATCCTTTGTGCACGTCGTTGAGGCATCTGAAATAAGAATGAAGTTTATAAGTTCGCAGTTATAAACTTAAAATAGCTGAAGAACGTAGCATAAACAAAAGAATACAACAGTCCTAAAATATAGGGCTCTACATCAAAGAAAGCTCAGCGAAAAACATAATAAGCCGTTCATATCCTAAAGGACACTAGAACCTGATGCTCTGATACCACCTGTGACACCCCGTGTAATTAAATACCGGGTAGCTACTCCTTTATTAAATTAATTCAAAATGCCAAGTTGGTTCAGTTGATAGCATCACTGTCGAAAACATTTTTATAATTACTAACCACCTAGTATTTAAAAAGTAAGTGCCAAATTTTAAGTTAAGTCTGATTAACATGCAGTAAAAGAATAATGAAAGAATAACAACCATTCACCATAATGAAGTAATGAATAACCAACAAAGTAAATATAAATCCGGAGGAAAACTCCTCACAACAATCCCACAACTGAAAAATAATACGACAAGTCTGAATCCTGAATAATTACATGCCAAAAGTCTGAATAACTGAAATAAATGAAATGTCTCTAAAAGAAATGGGCGACATGCCCTACAACTGATAAATGAAGAATATCGAGTCAAGATAGATGAAGCGTCTACAAACAAAGTCCCGTAACTTCCACAAACAGCTACAGCTCGTCACCTGAATGAGAATCCTAAGCATGGTGTCCTTGTGGCTGGGCACCTAAAATGGTTTTTACAAAAATATATTTGAAAGCAAATGGGTCAGAGCCCGAAAGTGGAAATCATTTTAAAAACAGCAAGTGTTTTAATAACATTAAAACATTAAATGCAAAATACATGTTAGGACGTGCACTCACATGAAATTCTCGCCTCTCGACTACTTGTGCACTCCTAACGTACCGTACCCATCTACATGACATACACATCTAACCAAACCGTAATAAGTTCTACCCCTTACTACTCGATCCCCATATTACATTCTAGTGTTAACAAATAAATAGAGGGCTTCACTTAAACTCAGATTCTCAATTAGTAATATAATTCACTATCGGTTAACCCGCTATGTTCTCTCATTACATTACCTTAATTTTGTTCACAATAACACATGAAAGTTCCCATTAATTAAGTGTATATTATTCACGTCATAAATACACAATACAAGCACCCCGAGACTAGATGCGGTGCACACATACTCTGCTATCCATCCCGGTACATCACGTACATAAGGATCGCATATTCCGAATCTCTAAGGAATAGTTCTCAGATAACAACATCACAAATAATGGAGGCGAACACAGTCACATCACATGGGTCACGCACATACCTGCGCTCCCACGATCAGCAGACTTATTAACATCCCAATAAGTCCTTCTCTGACCTATGTTCATCGAGGTAACCAGTCTAAGTCCGGGAAACACAAGGATTAGAGGGCCCTAAGCGGACGCAAACCTCCCGTGATAGCAAGTATGGTAGGTATGTCATACACATAAAATCAATACATATACTAAGTATTCACACATCTTAGTAATCACCATAATATATTGGTGGTACACTTCTCATTCTCGTACCGACATATAATACTACACAATCTATATGTTCCCGGTTAATATAATAAATTAGACCGTCAATAGTTCTCACATCGTAATAGACACTCACGTCCTACTTCATATTTTCCCTTAGGTTCAAACTACACTTCTAGGTTTGACTCCTCATTATGTCCCAAACATTCCAAATGTAACAATTAATCATCAAGGGAAGGTTATCTCTACGAATACACAAGGTTACGAGACACTCGGGATCAAAACAGGCTAAAAAGCCTAAACTGTCAACTCGTTCGAAGTCTCGCTCGAACGAGGCTGTTAAAACGAGAGTTCGTTCGAACGAACTGGGCCTTCTAACGAGATCTCGTTCGAACGAAAGTCTTCGAACGAACATCCCTCTCGTTAGAACCCAAACTATCAACTCGTTAGAAGCTCGTTCGAACGAGCTCGTTCGAACGACCTGGGTAGGTCTTCTAACGAGTGGCCAGATTCAAGCCCATAAATTTCTTTACTCGTTTTTCAAATTTCTCTACACCTCTAATCTCCTCTAAACATCATTCCAACATCAATTTAAGTTTCCTAATTCATACTAAACATACATAGGTCACCTACTAACGTTTTTGTGGGGATTAAATCACTATAAACATCATCCAAATATCAAATCCATACATTTATCCCCAATTTCAAGAACATGAACCCTAAAATTTATAAATCATCAAAGAGTCTAAATAAATCCATTTTTGTTTCATCCAAAATGTATTAACATCAGATTATTCCCCTACATATAGTTCTACATGCAAATCCTCATCACAATACGAGTTTCTAATTCCAAATTAATGGGTTTTTATCAAACTCCCAAGAACAATAAGATTTTTATCAATTCCTACACATGGAAGAAGCATTTTCTGAAATTAATTGGAATTAAACCACTTGCCTTATTGGAATCTCTGATTTGATGACGAATTTGATGAATGGATCTCTCTCTCACTGCAGAATCCTTCTATCTTTCCCTCTACAAGCTTTCTTCTCTAATGGTAGCAATGGAGGCTAGGGTTTTTGTCTTAGGAACTTTTGGGGCTAATTCTAATAACCCCCGTAGCCCTCTAATCAGATAATGGCTGGTAATGGGTTAGTGGGTGTTTTAATTTTCCAATTAAAACTCCTAAAATTCGTTAATCAAAAATCCCAAAATTCTAAAATTACCAAACTGCCCTTTTTAGTTGCCGGTATGGCCTAAAAATACCCCGGGACCCAAACCAAACCCCCGGCTAGTGTTTTCTGACTATTTCGACCCTTCCGGACGTGTTGGTGCACTCAAAACGACCATATGGTTTATAGAAATAAAATTCACTTTTTAATTCAAATAATTATATTCCGGACGCGACTGTCACACGCGTCTCAACGAAATTTCCAAATTGTCGTATTTCAATCTCACGACAAATTTCATACTTCAATATTCATATATAATCATATATGCACATTATATTCAAATACCAACTCGCATCTCGCTAGTATTTTAATCCGGATTAATTTCCAATTACTACGCATTTAATTTAATTAATCCCATAAATAAATATCACAAAAATACGGGGTATTACATTCGGCAGATGAATAGTAGCACTCACGAGCTACTTTCTGATTGCCTTTCACAACTCCCACTCCAAAATTTATTGGGAACTTCAAACATTGGTACACCGTAGATGGCACTGCCTAAAACTTTTTCAGACCTCCCCTTCCCATGATGATGTTGTAGGCTGATTGGACATTTTTGTCCATTATGAAAAATGTACTTTTTCTGTTCTGCAGGCGGGCCAAGTACCGATAAGAATGTTCAACTTGATCGTCCTAAGCGGAAAAACCTTCTCGTCGGTAAAATCGAGGAAGGGCCTGTGATATGGCTCCAACTCGGCTAGCTTCAAGTTCAAGCTATCAAAACACGTATAAAACATGATATCTACAGAGCTACCATTATCCACCAATACCCGTGAAATCACCACATCCTTCATCCTCATCTTGATCACCAAAGGGTCGTCGTGAGGATATAATACGCTTGCCAGATCATTTTTGGAGAAACCGATGACCAGTTTATCCTTGTTTACTTTCCTCGGGTGATCGTCCTCGGCAAAGTTTATGCACTGTATATAAGAACAAGCTTGGGCCTCATTGTTGTAAGCTTTCCTCTCAGCAGTATGATCTCCACCTCCTGCATCTCCACCTGTAATTACATTGCATTCAAATAATCCAAAATGGATTAAAAATACCTCGCGTTCGGGTTGCCTTAACTTTTTGAGGAGGTCGAGATCATCTTCTGGATCATCTTGGTGATCTCTCTTCTTGTCATCTCTTGCTCGGCGAGGAGATTTATATATTTGCCTTCCTCTGTCGTTGGCTTTTCCTTTATTTTGGCGATCAACAAACTTAGTTAGTTTTCCTCGCCTAATGAGCACTTCGATTTCATTCTGGAGAGCTATGAAACACTTGGTTGTATGGCCATGGTCTCTGTGAAACTCACAATATTTGGACTTATCCCTCTTGTCAGGGTCTGCCTTTATTTTCTCTGGCCAAGCTAGCTCCTCGCTGTTCTTGATTTCCTCTAGAATATGATTTATATATACCTTCAAGGGAGTGTAATTCCCATATTTCCTAAACTACTCTAGTTCTTTCTTGCCTTTTGACTGCTTGCTGCCACCATTATGCTTTTAATTCTTCTTCTCAGTTTTACTACCCTTGGCCTTGGTCTCTTTAGTGTCAGCATTCTTCTTCGCAGCTATAGCCTCCTCAGCGTTCAAGATCTTTGTTGCTTTTGCCATCAATTCAGCCATAGATCTTGGGGGATCTTTAGCCAAAGTATAATATAACTTATTTGTTAATAGACCACTTATCAAAGCAGTAATTGTTGTCTTCTCCTCATAGTCAATCACTTCAAGTTTCTCATTGTTAAAACGAGTGATGTAATCTCTAGTACTTTCTCCCATTTTCTGCCTTACATTCAATAGGTGTGCTACTCTCTTAACTAGCTTTGCTCCGAAACAGAAATTCCCTATGAAGAGTTCATCCAGCTGATGGAAAGTAGCAATCTGCCCCCGAGGAAGATTATTGTACCGTATCTGGGCTGATCCAGTGATAGTTCCCGAGAATGCCCTCCACCTCATTTCATCAGGAACCATATATATATCAACAGCAGCTTGGTATTTCTCTATATGGAGGACGAAATCAATTTTTCTATCATACTTAGGCATCACTACTGGAGCTTTGAATTTTAATGGTGTGGGAAAATCGACAATTGCCTGCACAAAGGGTGACCCTTGGACAAAAGTCATTTGGAGAGGGGTTTTGGCTTTAGCCATTTCCCATAACCTGTCTTCCAACCTTTGAATAAAACCCTTCCATGCATCGTTTCCAGCCTTAGACCTATTTGCCCGAGCAACCGATCACGCTGAGTTCTCCTCTTGGGATCTTTCATTACGAGTTGTTGGGCATGATTGAGCAGAACCTTACCTTAGATTGGTTGGTCGTTGAGAATTCCTTGACGCAATCCTAGGAGGGTTTTTATTCCTCCTAGGGCCCAAACGATCAAAAGGATATACTCTACTCAACCTCTCCAGAGCACTAGTTCGTTCTGGAGTTAAAGTGACATTTCATTGAGAATTTACAGCTCGTACGGAGGAGGTCCGACCAGGCTAATATGAAGGATCACTGGATCTCTCAGTACGATAAGAGTCAGTACGCCTAAATAAAGAAACATCCGGGAATAGCGTACGTCTGGTTCTTGAAGATGGCAGATGGGTGTTTCTCTGAACGCTTCGCTGTCCTGACTGGGCAGACGCTCCATCACGAACAGTTTGTATAAGCTGACGCATGATTTCTTGCATGGTCATTTGCCCTTGGGCTAAATTGGCCACTATGCTAGTGAGATCTTGCATAGTTGGGGGAGTAGAGGGATTTAGAAGAATCCCAACATTATTCCGGTTACTGTATTCTGGGATCTCAGCCATTGATGATAAATTTTTAATGAAAAATGCTAAGTATAGTCGTTTCCCACAGACGACGTCAATTTGTTGATGTAAAAAATTAGATGCAATATAATTTATTAATCACAGATAAAAAGGAATAAATAAATAAGACAAAGGATTTTTAAAGTGGTTTAGCCTTATGAAAATGTCTTACGTCCACTGTTGTTGTATTACTGAGTGTTTGCTTTAATCTCGATGATATGTTTACCAGAGATGAAAAATTACCCTTTGTGATAGGGTTACAATGTATTTATAGCCTTGAGGCTATCCATATGAAAAAGGCAATGTGCTGTCATTTAATAAACATATACATCTGTATAATAAAATTCCGATGTTCATTGAATGTATATTTGTCTTTCGATCTTCCTGGCCAGATGCTTTGCACGCTAAGTAGCTGGGAACGCTTGAGTAGCTCGGCATGCTTGAGGTGCTCGCTGAGCATATGCATTTGCCACGTAGGTTGACACGTGTCTTCATATAATTGGTCCACATCAGCTGACTAATTTTTGTATCAACACAATTGATAAATAAAAAATTATCATACATAGTTATATTGTTATATGTTTTATGTTGCAATAATAATTGACGTCTAATTTGCATTATAAATCAAATCATCCGATAAAAAACGCAATATATCAACCACATTCATTGAAGCATGTATCCAATAACAATTTCTTCCATTGAACTACATTCAAGTCGAAATATTTAAATGAGTACAAAATCATACTAATTAATAAGATATACAATTGTCAAAAAAAATATCATCCTTAAATTAAGATGATAAATATGGTTATCACGCTTCAAAAACTTCTCTTAGTAAAATATGTATCTTCAACTTCATGTATCTTCAGCTTCTTGTGCATAACCTGCAATCAATAAATAATCATTTTATCAAAATAATATTATAGTAAAATAAAATATCCAAATATATTAGTTAATCGTATCAACAACTTTTTATAATTTAAAAAAAAAATTGACAGAGTCTCCTTTGTTTATAATTGAAAACCAACCTATCTAATCAATACAAAAGCCCGCACGGCTATAAGAATCTCTCATATCAACAATTCTTTACAAATTTTTTTAAAAATCGACATAGTATCCTTTGTTTATACATGAAAACTAATATGTTTAATCAACACAAAATCCCGCACGACCATAAAAAAATTGAAAAATCTCCATATCAACAATTATTTACAATTTTTAAAAAAATTCGACAGAGTATCCTTTGTTTATACATGAAAACCAACATGTTTAACCAACACAAAATCCCACACGACCAGTAAAACAAAATTAAAACAACAATCTCGCATATCAACAACAATAATAAATAAACAATCTACCTGTCGCAAACCATTGCTTTGTTCATGTATTTCACGCGAATAAAATATAACCCTAAAATGTTATCCTCCAAAAAAATATAAGAAACAAAACAAAAAAGATATCAGTAATCAAATAATGTTTAAACCTATGAGTTACATTGGTCCCGTGCGAGGTGATCGTGCCTCTCACTGGACCGTTTTGTGACTGCTTTACGTTTTCATCGCTTGACGCCATTTTAGCAACACAAGCTATATATATATGTGATCATATGATATGCATATATATATATAACAACATATATATAATTACTCACATATATTTTAACAACAAGATAAATAGACAATCAATTAAAATAATAAAAACACATCGTAATAAATTAATTACCGTTTTTGTAAGTACTTCTCCATCATAATATACTCATGTGAGAATAAATGGAATTTTTAACGAGTGTTCGTGACATTTAACGGACATAACGTCTTAAAAATAGCTCCGTTAAAAATGGTATATGTGTATATCTGTATATATATAATAGGGCCCTGTTATATACACATATGTATATGTGTATATAATAGTATATTATTATATATACATATGCATATAAGTGTATATGTATGTATATATATGTAATATATACTACTGTTATACTGTTTATGCATACATATACACTTATATGCATATGTATATATAACAGTGTATATACATACATATACACTTATATGCATATGTATATATAACAGTATTCACTGTTATATATACATATACATATGTATATATAACAATATATACTTTATATACATATACATATGTATATATAACAGTATATATATATATGTATATTAGAAAATGTTCATTTGGCACAACATGTTTTCATAGTAGAAGAGTGCCTTAATTCAACATATAAAAGCAACATCTTAGAAACTGCTATGTTTAATTATGAAAACAATTTATGTGCTTTAGTTGTGAAAACAGCTATATGGGAGCTATACTACTGCTTTAAACCGGGAGCCCAGTGACTACGCGGTCGGTTCCTATGACTCACATTGGTCCCGTGCGAGATGTTCTTGACTCTTACGGGACCGTTTTGTGTTTGTTTTGCGTTTTCACCATTCGATGGCAGGTTTTTTACGCTCAAGTCTAACTTTTTGCAAATTTACGCCGTACACTCAAACCGGGAGCGCCGTGACTACGCGGCTGATTCCTACGAGTCACATTGGTCCCATGCGAGGTGTTCGTAAATCTTACGGGACCGTTTTGTGGTTGTTTTACGTTTTCACCATTCGATGGCATGTTTTTATGCTTAAGTCTAACTTTTTACAAATTTGTGTCGTATACTCAAACTGGGAGCCCTGTGACTACGCGGTCAGTTCCTACGAGTCACATTGATCCCGTGCGAGGTGTTCGTGACTCTTACGTGATCGTTTTTTGGCTGTTTTTTATTTTTACCCTTCGATGGCATGTTTTTATGCTTAAGTCTATTTTTTTACAAATTTACGTCGTACACTCAAACCGGGATCCCCGTGACTACGCGGTCGGTTCCTATGAGTCACATTGATCCCGTGCGAGGTGTTCATGACTCTTACGGGATAGTTTTATGATTGTTTTATGTTTTCACCCTTCGATGGCATGTTTTTATGTTCAAGTATAACTTTTTACAAATTTACGTTGTGCACTCAAATCGGGAGCGCCGTGACTACGCGACCGGTTCCTACGAGTCACATTGGTCCCGTGCGAGGTGTTCGTGACTCTTACTAGATCGTTTTGTGTCCGTTTTACGTTTTCACCATTCGATGCCATGTTTTTTACGCTTAAGTCTAATTTTTTATAAAAGTACGCCGTACACTCAAACCGGGAGTGCCGTGACTACGCGGTCGGTTCCTACGAGTCACATTGGTCCCGTGAGAGGTGTTCGTGACTCTTATGGGATTGTTTTGTGGCTGTTTTACATTTTCACCCTTCGATGGCATATTTTTATGCTTAAGTCTAACTTTTTGCAAATTTACGTCGTATACTCAAACCGAGAGCCCCGTGACTACGCGATCGGTTCCTCACATTGGTCCCGTACGAGGTGTTCGTGATTCTTATGGGAGCATTTTGTGTTTGTTTTATGTTTTTACCCTTCGATGGCATATTTTTATGCTTAATTCTAACTTTTTACAAATTTACGTCGTATACTCAAATCGGGAACCCTGTGACTACGCGATTGGTTCCTACGAGTCACATTGATCCCGTACGAAGTGTTCGTGACTCTTATGGGACCATTTTGTGTTTGTTTTACGTTTTCACCCTTCGATGGCATCTTTTTTATACTCAAGTCTAAAATTTTGCAAATTTGCATCGTACACTCAAATCGGGAGTCCCGTGACTATGCGGTCGGTTCCTATGAGTCACATTGATCCCGTGCGAGGTGTTCGTGACTCTTACGGGACCGTTTTGTGGTTGTTTTATGTTTTCACCCTTCGATGGCATGTTTTTATGCTTAAGTTTATTTTTTTGCAAATGTACGTCGTACACTCAAACCGGGAGCCCCATGACTATGCGGTCGGTTCCTATGAGTCACATTGATCCCGTGCGAGGTGTTCGTGACTCTTACGAGACCGTTTTGTGGATGTTTTATATTTTCACCCTTTGATGGCATGTTTTTATGCTTAAGTCTACTTTTTTGCAAATTTACGTCGTATACTCAAATCGGGAGCCCCGTGACTACGCGGTAAGTTCCTACGAGTCACATTGATCCCGTGCGAGGTATTCGTGACTCTTATTGGACCGTTTTGTGTTTATTTTACGTTTTCACCCTTCGATAGCATATTTTTATGCTCAAGTCTAACTTTTTATAAATTTACGTCGTACACTCAAACCGGAAGCGCCGTGACTACGCGACTGGTTCTTACGAGTCACATTGGTCCCGTGCGAGGTGTTTGTGACTTTTACGGGACCATTTTGTGGTTGTTTTATGTTTTCACCCTTCGATGGCATATTTTTATGCTCAAGTCTAACTTTTTACAAATTTACGTCGTACACTCAAACCTGGAGTGCCGTGACTACGCGTCCGGTTCCTACGAGTCACATTGGTCCCGTGGGAGGTATTCGTGACTCTTATGGGACCGTTTTGTGGTTATTTTACGTTTTCACCCTTCAATGGCATGTTCTTATGCTAAAGTCTAACTTTTTGCAAATTTACGTCGTACACTCAAACCGGGAGTCCCGTGACTATGCGGTCGGTTCCTACGAGTCACATTGATCTCGTGCGAGGTGTTCGTGACTCTTATGGGATTGTTTTGTATTTGTTTTACGTTTTCACCCTTCGATGACATGTTTTTATGCTTAAGTCTAATTTTTTATAAATTTACGTCGTATACTCAAATCGGGAGTCCCGTGACTACGCGGTCGGTTCCTACGAGTCATATTGGTCTCGTGCGAGGTGTTCGTGACTATTATGGGACCGTTTTGTGGCTATTTTACGTATTCACACTTCGATGGCATGTTTTTATGCTTAAGTCTAACTTTTTGCAAATTTACGTCGTACACTCAAATCGGGAGCGCCGTGACTACGCGGTCGGTTCCTACGAGTCACATTGACTAATTTTTATTTCCATTTTCACATCTCTCCTATTTAGCTCAGACTAATCAAGAATAGCTTTAAGCTAATAAACAAATGGTTACCAATTAGTTTGATGTGGACCATTGCAGAGAAATTGACTCGCCTTAAACCTAGAAAGTGGCAATCCATTGGATAATGCCTTTTTTTTTCTAGTGTTCACCCTAACTATTCTTTGTTCAAAAGTTATGTGCTGCCCCCCCCACACACACTGGAAGTGACAAGAAACAAATGCGCCAACTGTCTTTGTTTAATACATAAACATGTCTTGCTTTATTTTGTGATTTCTGAGACATAATTGTACAATTTAGTATTCCTATCCAAAATAATTTCTTTCTGATAATTGGATAACAATGAAAAATGAGGATACCTGTTCCCTACAGCTGAACATTGGAAGTACTCGGGGAATCATCTGGTGGTACTGGGAATCTAGAATTTCGTATCATACGAAATAATTTGTTAGTGGTCTCTTTCAACTCTTGAATCTCTTCACGATGACGAGTCTCTCCCTCCTCAATCCTCTTTTGCAACCTTTCGATCTCGCTCTCGTAAAAGTGAGAAGGCATGGACCTTACAGATGGCGGTCGAATACCAACTCCCCTACATAATGCACGTCCATATCCGTCATGACCAATGACATCCTCAAAGATTTGATCTCTCACTTTCGGGTCATTATGTTGTTCTTCTTCTATCGCATTCAACTGTCTTTGTATACTTTCATACAAATTAAGAAAAGCATTTTAAATAGTGTGCAATACCATAAAACATTTATTGCAATATTTTTTACATTAGGTAATAAGGATGGACATTAAAATATAATACCTCTATACCAGCCGCTCCATCCTCCATATTATACGTCTTATCCTTCAACCTTCGAGTCTCTCTATACACACTAAGTTTGTCGATAGGCAAGCTGGCTTTTTTCATCTATTATTTTTTAAGTAAGATAAGAAAAAAAACATATTACGTTCATAATAGTAATGATGAAATTCAACATTATCGTCCTCAAAATAAAAGCATAAAAGAATATGTAAGGAATATAAAATATGATGTTAACCTTTTCTACAACTTGAGGAATTGACATCCTCCCAATCTTAGTGTGGGCACAAAGGTTTGCCCTATTTTCGGTGTTTTTGGCCGCCACTTGCTACATAAAGAGTTAAATCATGTTACAATTTTTATACATATAAACAATCAATAAAAATAAATAGAAAGTAATTCTACATATGTCATACCACCGTTTCTTTCTCACCCCAATAAGACACTAATTTAGGCCATATATCGGGATCAACTTGGAGAGGTACATTTTCAAGTCGATCTTTGTCATTGTCATACGCCTCATAATAGTCCTTTTTGATATGATACTTAAAGCACCTCCAAGCATTGGCCATCATTTGAAAACAAATTGGCTTAAATCCTTCAGGGGCATTTGTATTGCGTTACGAACAAAAGAATATAAATAAATTATATATAGATCATTTGATTGACGTATTAACTGAGCATTTTAAAATATTCAAATTTATATTTGCAATGATAGACAAGTACCTTCACACTATCCCAAACTATATTGAGATTTTTCTCCAATACTCTTCTCCAATCGTCCAAATCCAAAGGAAATAACGATCCTTGTCTAGCGAAATATCCCAACTGACTCGCAAGCTTCTTCCCGTTGGGTTCGGCTGGCTGACAATCGTTATTCCACCAAATTATCAATTTTTGACCAATATCCCATTGTTTCCATGGTTTGGAAAACCCTCTACATTTCACACTAGTAGCGGGACCATTTTTAGTTGGTAATGGTGTACCCTCAGCACTACCTGATAAAAATTCAAAAGAAAATATGACATGAATAATTATAAAAGTAAAATATTTTTAGCAGAATTTTACAATTATCTACTAGATAGGTAGACACATACGTCCACCCATATTATCTGAGGGTTGGCATATCATTGGCTGAGATGACTCTGGTTGAGATCGATGTGATCCTATAGACGTCCGAGCACATGGGGGGGGGGGGGGGTCATTTATGCTTGAGAATTCGATGACCCTCCTACTCCCACGGAATGATAAGGGCGTTTAGTTGGCATGATAGATCTGTATAAAAAACATATATGTCAAAATAAATATGAATAAACGTTATACATGAAACACAAAATGAAAACTTATAATACATTGTGTTTCCTTTGATAGTATGCATTTTCAATACCTTTCTATTTCTTCCAGAAAATCTGCCAAATCCCTCATATTGAGCCAACCACATTTTATCCTTTTAATAATAGATAAAATTGGCCACGTGGGTGGAAGCGTACTCACAATCGCATGCACGAGAACAATTATGTTAGGACAAAAACCTCTCCTCTTTAAAATGTTGTATACTCTTTCTTTGTTATGCATATGATCTCGCACATTTAAATTTGGGCTCATTTTATGTTGCTCAAATTCTATCCATAAAGGATGAAACTCTCGTTCTTCCTCCTCTAGTAGCTCTACTAATTTCTCTCCACATGTTGGATTATGTTTTTGAAATATCTTTTCTTTTGCTTGATCCCAACATGGTGGTAGCGTCTGGACTATTTTTTCAAACAAATATTGTTCTGATAAATGTTTCCCACATTTTTACAAGTAACGACATAATTTAATTTTACGGAATCCATACAAAGTAATTGGAGTGCCCTCTTTAAAAGATGAATGTTCAAATTCTTCTAATGCATTCTTAATATTATCATTAAAATTTACAAAAGACCGCATAGTTTCCTGTAACAATATCAAAAAACATTTAAGCACAATATTTATAAGATAACCGTTAATATTAAAAAATAAAAGGCAACACGTGAATACGGGAACAAAGATTTAATAAAACATCCATTTCAATCATCAATTTATAATTCTGATACGTTCTCACTAACATAATACATAGGTAAAAAAGTTCAACCATTTCAACCACCATCCCGTCGTTCCTCAATAACTTCATCCCTTTCTTCCTCCATGCCATCGTCATCATCGAGAACGGTTGTGTCAATTATGGAGCCATCTATCCCTTGCCTCGTCCAAGATACATTTTGATCTTGATCTAGTTGTTGCATGCTAAATGGCTCAACTTCATGGACATCTAAATCTTCATTGGCTAAATATCCATCAAATTTGTCTCTTGGTGTCATCGAAACAACAACATGTCAGTTTGATTCTATCGGATCTTCCACATGCCAAACTTGTTCTGCTTGAGATGCTAGGATAAAAGGTTCATCACCAAATCGGTTATCTTTGTATAACAAATAGTTGAAGTTAACTATCGTAAAGTTAAATTCATCTAATTTTTTACCCATACGGTTATCTATCCAATCGCATTTAAATAAGACAAATTTCATGTCGTTAAGGTAACGAATCTCAATGATGTTTGTAACTTGTCCATAGAAAGTAACATCCCCTAAAAGAGGATTTTTATCTCTACGGCTAGAATAACTCATCTGTGAAGCTTTTAGAACCACCCCACTATTTTGAGTTTTTCTACGTTGATCAATCGCCTTTGTTCGAAATCGAAACTACGAACAATATAAGAGTGGAATCTAAAAGCATCCTTTAGAGGGCCTAAAGACAAACTCCTAATTTCGTCGGGTAGTTGGGCGTTATTTGTCAAACTGCGCACCTGATATTTGTCCAACAGAAAAGGTAATCAAAATTTTATATAGCAAATATAATAGAGCACTATTAAGATTAACAAGGAATAAACCAACTTACATGATTCTTAAACTATGTGCTGAATTTTTCGTTATGAAGGCGTTGAATATGGTGCTGTGAAAGTTGAGGATACTCTTTTGAAAGTTCCACAAGATGTTTTCTATAAAAATGCACACATGTCAATTTCGTAATGAATGTAGCAAAACCTACAAGTAACAAAGTTGTGGACGTTGTTAAGGCAAAAACCTAACTTACTCGATGAACGGTTCCACTGAATCAGTATTGAAAGGCACATAACGATGAGCTTGAGCCAATGTTTCTTCATCAAGATGAATTTGAACTTTTTTCCCAGCAGCGCGACCAGAGTCATTACCTTTGTCATCTATTCTAATAGGTCGACTAGACTTGGTTCTGGATGAGCACAATTTCGCACATAGAGTTTCAATGTGTGTAGATACCTTTCCATTGGATACATCCAATGATAAAGTACTGACCCGAAAATTGATAGTTCATCAGTAAAATGTATGGGCAAATGTTCCACCACATCAAAAATTCCTGGAGGGAATATATTCTCTAGACTACATAAAGTAAGAGCCATACGGTCTTTAAATTTCTCCAAATCAGCTAAAGTATTTACACTTGAGCATAGTATCGCAAAACAATTACTTAATTCAATTAAAGCTTTGACAACATGCTTTGGCAATACCCTACGTACAACCATCGGGAGTAGTTGTTGCATTAGAATGTGATTGCCATGACTCTTAAGTCCCCAAATGCTTCTCTCTTGAGGGTGCACACATCGTGAAATATTCGAAGAATAACCATCTGGAACTTTGAGATTCAGCAACACTTTTAAGAATATATCTTTCTCTTTGTTGCTCATCGTAAACTCTGATGGGCCACATACTGTTAATTTGCTCCTCGCGACTGAGGATATAGCACACGCCTAATACTCATCTATTTGAGGTCTTTGCGAGCATTTAAATTATCCTTTGTTTTCCCTTTGATGCCCAACAATGTAAAAAGAATATTGTCATAAAAATTCTTCTCAATATACATGACATCAAGATTATGGCGAATCAAAGTATGCTCCCAATATTGCAATTAAAAAAAGATACTTTTCTTCTTCCAATTCAGTCTTTTTTTCGGAATATTACCTTTAGTCTTTTTTGCAAGCTCAATTTCCTTTTGGTCTCTTATCATTCTTTTCAGCACGTCTTCTTTCTTATATTCAGTTATAACGTCAAGCTCATTTAATTGTTGCAGAACTTGTGATCCAGTTAGTTTCAATGGTGGTGGCCTCATATCAAACTTGCCATTAAATGTAACTTTTTCTTTTCGAAATTAATGTCGCATTGGTAATAATCGATGATGACCCCAATAACAGTACTTACGACCGTTATTAAATCGTATAGCTCGATGGTCGTTATTGCAATAAGGACAAGCAAATTCACCTTTTGTGCTTCATCATGATAACATGGCATAACCAGTAAAATATCTAATTGTCCATAACAACGCCGCATGTAACTGAAAAAATTATTTCACTGATTCTTCATAAGTACGTACCTTATTAGCTCATAACTCTTTCAACTCATCAATTAGTGGTTGTAAATATACATCAATTTTATCACCGGGACCTTTTGGTCCGTCAATAAGAACAGACAAAATTAAGTGGGGTTGTTTCATACACATCCATGGGGGCAAGTTAAATATCATTAGCACAATAGGCCAAGTATTGTGAACAATGCTCATATTACCAAACGGATTGAATCCATCAATTGCTAGCGCAATTTTAACATTACGACAATCACTCGCAAAAGATGGATTTCGCTCATCAAATGTCTTCCATGCAAGGGAGTCAGCTGGATGCCTCAACACGCCATCATCAATCCGTTAATTAGCATGCCATTTCATTAGTGGAGCAGCATGCGATGACCAATACAATCGTTGTAATCTCGATTTTAAAGGAAAATACCTTACCTTTTTCGCTGCTACTTTTGTACCCTCACCACTATCAAATTCATTTTTGAACCTAGATTCCCTACAAATATTGCATTTCTTAAGATTCTCGCTCTCATTTCAAAACAACATACAACTCTTAGGACATGCATCCCACGTTTCATACTTAAATCCTAAATCTTTTGTCAATTTATTAGCTTGATAGAAGGCTTTTGGAATCTTAGCTTTCGGGAACACCTTCTGCAAGAATAACATCAACATCGTAAAAGAACTATTTGTCCATCCATTTAGTTGTTTCAAGTGCAATAATTCGACAACAAATGACAACTCGGTAATGTCCTTAGGACAATTCTCATACAACTCACTTTGTGCCTCTTTTAAAAGTCTAAAATATTTTGGGAGGTTTGCGTCTGGCACGTCATGATCTTCGATGTTAGGTTCTTCATCATTGCCCATATTTTCCTCTCTATATGGAATCCCCCTTCCTTCTTGAACCATTGCAATCATGCTTTCCCTCGAGTTCAAATCGACTAATACATCATCAACAACCATACCATCGCTCCAACTATTTACGTTGATATTAAAATCACCCAATGATTCCCCATGATAAATCCAATTATTGTAACTCTTTTCAAAACCATACATCTCTATGTGATTCCTCACAGTTTGTGAGTTATAGTAGACACTAGTACTACATGGGCATTTGATTCTAGAAGTAAAAATATCCTTATTTCTATATGCAAAATCAATAAAGATTTAAACTCCATCAGCGTACGCCTTTGTGATCCTATCTCCTCCGATCCAACTCTTATCCATATTGATCTTATTGAACCCCTATTACAAATTGAAAAAAAGATATATAAATATATACAAAATTGCATTTGAATATCATTTGTCCGTGTCAATGTTCTAAAAGTATCCGTATCAATGTTATAAACATGAATTCCTAATTAAACATGGATGGAGTACAAAGCAACAATAAACTGGAAAAAAAAATAAAATCCTTCATTCTCATTTGGTTCATGGGATTTAGAAAATTATAAAAACCCATAAATTTTATAGCTAGAATCCGTTTGACATTTTTGGATTCGGACGGGATCCGATAGTGAGACACCGATCAATACTTTGACAACCGAATTCGAATTTGTTAACAACCCGGTAGTCCGATCCGATAACCCAATCTGATTTTTGTTTTTTATTTTTTAAATCTAGTTTGCTATAAATAATTAAAGATCTGCTTTACACTTACTAATGTTAAATGCATAAAAATCCCTAACTCGCATGTTAAAAGATGTAAACAGATCACTAAACAAAAGTGTAAAAAATGCCTAAACTAATATGATAACAATCTAAGCAAATCCCTAACAAATGTCTAAACAAATCAATACAAATAGTGTGTGTGTGTGTGTGTGTGTGTATATATTGCAGGAGAGATATAATACCTGTGCACAGGGGAGAGGAGAAGGCGGAGGCGGAGGGGGTGGAGCGGGGGTAGGGCAGGGGAGAGGCAGAGGGTTAGGGCTGCGCAGCACAAAGGCGAAGGGGGTAGGGTGTAGCGACGGCGGAAGGGGCTGGGCAGCGGAGCGGAGCGAGAGCACGAGAGCAAAGAGAGAGAGCGGGAGTTTGTATGTAGACTTAGGGCCAATTTTTGGAACAAGTGGGGGGAGAATTAGGGAAAACATTAAAAGCGTCGGATGTAACCGTCCCTTATGCTATATTAACAAGAACGAATTTTTTAACCGTCTTATTTGGTATATTAAAAGGGACGGTTTCAAAAATCCGTCCCAAATGCTCATTTGGAAAAAATAAAAAAACAATTTATACTAAATGGCACGAATTTTAAAACCGTCTTTTTTGGTATATTAAAAGGGACGGTTAAAAAAATTCGTCCTAAATACTCATTTGGAAAAAATAAAAAATCAATTTATATTAAGTGGGACAGAATTTAAAGCTGTCCCTTAAATTAACTCAAGAAAAATCAACGCTAAAAATTTGTATATACTTTAAGGGACGGTTTTAATTACCGTCCTTTTTGAGAAATACCAAAAGGGACGATTTTTAAAAAATCGTCCCTTTTGTTACTATGAAAAAGGACGGTAATTAAAACCATCCCTTTTGGTATAATATAAGGGACAAAATGACACGGTCGTCCCTAATACTCCCGTCCCTAATATTCATTTTTCTTGTAGTGACTCCACTCCCGTCCTAGGCAGTGTGAGAACTGGTACTGAAGTCAACTTGTCCTTTAGCTCATCGAAAACTAACTGAGAAGCGTCATCCTAGATAAACGGTACCCCTTTGCTAGTTAAGTTATTCAATGACCCACAATATTTAAAAATCCTCGAATAAATCGTCGGTAGTACCCAACTAACCCTAAGAAAATGTGCACCTCTATCGATGTCGTGGGCTGTCCGCACTCGCTTGCCACTGACACCTTACTCGGATCCATTGATATCCTCATGGCAGATATAATATGACTCGAGAACTGTACCTCATGTAGCCAATATTCGTATTTCTCAAACTTAGCGTATAACTGATGCTTGCACAATGTCTGTAAAACCTCACACGATGCTCTGCATGCTCCTCCTCAATCTGAGAATAAATCAGGATGTCATCAATAAAGACAATGACAAACTCATCCAAAAAATCCTTGAACACCCTATTCATCAAGTCCATAAACACCGTTGGCACGTTGGTTATCCCATTAGGCATAACCCGAACTCATATGACCCATATCTCATCATAAAGGTAGTCTTAGATACATCTTGCTCCTGGATGCACAACTGGTGGTACCCTGATCTCAGATCTATCTTAGAGAAGTGGGCGCCTCCTCTTAACTAGTCGAATAAGCCATCGATTCGGGGCATTGAGTATTTATTCTATATCGTAACTTTATTCAACTCCTGGTAATCCACACATAGGCGTAGAGATCCATCCCTCTTCTTTGAAAATAGCACTGGGGCACCCCAAGGCGAAGTACTCCTACGAATAAAACCATGTCCCAAAAGCTGCTCAATTTATCCCGTAGCTCCCTCATCTCCGTATGGGTCATACGATAAGGTGCACGTGAAGCACCTTATACCTTTGACTTACTTAAGTCTATATTGTATAAGTGCTCAACTAATTTGGAAATTGTGACAAAATTGGTTGTCTAACCTAGAATCCAAAGAACCTCAGAATTATTTTCTCTAATCCTCTTCAATGATCCAAGAAGGTATAAATTGAATCACACTACACACATTAGAAGTGCATACATGTGTATATATTGCTTAAAATTGATTGTGTGTTAAATTCCCCTTAAAATGTTGTTTTAATAATTTTTTGGGAATTTTTAAACATTTTAAAACATTTTTAAAATAATGTTTTCATTAATAAAAGTATGATTATAAAATTTATGGGGTTAATTTGCTATTTTGAAAATTTCATTTTTCATTGGAATGTTTGATTGGGTAGAATGTAAATGCGCTAGAGACTTCAAGGTGCTGCCTGTAATTATTTTTGACGCGCGTTTTCAAGCCTCTTATATGCCAACACTTGTCACGTTCCTGATGTATCATTTTGTGTTTGTTTTGTGAGAGGGTTGCCTGGTGGTTTGCTGATCGTTAGATCAATCCTTATCGATGGTCTGCATGTGTTTTAAACCTATCCTTGTGCTATCTCTTTGGACCAATCACATTCAACTTAACCACCGCTATTTTATAACCCTTAGATCAAGTCAATATTAGGAAGACTTAATATCAGCCCTTGATTGCCTTCGACTATCCAGAACCTTCCTCCACTCCTATAAAAGCCCTCTAATTCTCAACCTTTCAAGACTTTTGGCAGTCGTCATTTTTTAGAGAAAAAAAATAGAGAGAAGAGAGAAGTGAGAGAGAAGAGAGAAAAAAAAGAGAGAAGAGAGAGAAAGGGAAACCGTGTTAGCCAAACCCTAACCCTAACCCTAAACACTTCAAATCTGATTCAAACCTTCGTATATTCAAAACCCCAAACACAACCTTGAGTGTTTGAGAGAGAGTGGTGTTACTGGTTTGTTCATATTGAAGCTGTAACCTCTTGATCTGTGATCTTATTACCAACTTAAACATTTTTGTGAAGATCTGTATTTCTTCTTCATAGAAATTGTAGATCTACACTTTGCATGTTATATTTCACTAGATCTGCATGTTTCTTTCTCGATTTAAGAAAAACTTTACTGATTTAGTTTTGAAAATGTTTTATGGTTTCTATTCTTATGAAACTTAACCTTGACCTAGTTGGATTCACACTTGGAGATTTTCAATCTCAAAAATATTTTTAAAACAAAGGTTGATTAAGATCTTGACCGATTTAGAAGCAAGATATCCGTGGAATCTGGGATATATTTAAAGGTCAAAAAGGTTTCAAGTTCTGTAAGAAAGAAAGAAAAGAAAATCACAGCATATAGTCTTTATATGTAATTTTCTAGGACTGTCTGTAAAACTAAGTGCGTGTGAGTTCATGCATGTTGATAGGAATCACATCACAAACACTTAACACACTACCACACTGAAAGTGTTGTGAATAAGATCAAAGATTATTGAGTCGACGCAAGGAAGCTAAAGCAAAAGGAAGTTATCAAACTGGAAGAACATCATCAACAATCAGATCTATGAGAAGTTAGAAGGACACCAAGTGGGGTATATTCCTAAACTTAGAATAGGTTGATTTGTGTGCATGTATGTTGTATTATTTGTAACTGTTATTTATTGTTAGTGGATTTTTACTTTCGTGACTTAGAAGTCACCGTGGATGTTTCCTCTATTGGGAGAGGTTTTACCACGTTAAAAACTGTTTGTTCTGATTATCTTCATCTACTCATCTCATTCTATAGTGTGCTGAATTTTTGAAACTGTCTTAGTTTTAAAACTGATTACAAAGTCTTGATTACTCTCGTACATAAGTTTTTGTAAACACATCTTGTTGTTTATAAGTTTTATTTTCAAAAGAAAAGGGTTTCTTCAACAAACATCTCGGAGTTGCTTATACAGTTTAATCTTGTATTAAACGACATTAGCAACGTTTTTCAATTGGTATCAGAGCCCTGTAAACTTTTATTTCAAAAAGATCTTGTGTTTCTGAAATCATTTTCTGAAAAATCCTAACTATGGACGAGAAGAATGAAAGGTTTGGTAATCTGTCCAGACCTCCACTCTTTGATGGAAACAACTTTGCTTACTGGAAAGTAAGAATGGTTGCCTTCATCCAAGGGACTTTAGGAGATGATGTGGGACATTATTGAAAATGGATATACTTATCCTACTAAACCAGCCACTGAAGGAAGTGATGAGAGGGTAAAGAAAATCTTAAGTGAGTTTACCCAAGAAGAGAAAACTATTTCTCGCAATAACAATAAAGGAGAGAATGCCATCTTTATGTCTATTAATGAGTATGAGTTCAAGAGAATCTCATCTTGTGCCACTTCTAAGGAAGCTTGGGACACATTAATCACTGCCCATGAAGGAGACTCAAGAGTTAAAGCTGCTAAAACTCAAATGCTTACCCAGCAGTACAACTCTTTGATTATGTCTGACTCTGAGTCTTTTGATGACTTTTACATGAACTTAACTGATATAGTTACTAAGTTGCATGCTAATGGTATTACTTATGATAGGAATGAGATTGTTTCTAAAATTCTAAGATCATTACCACAAAAGTTTGATAGCAAGAGGTATGCTATTGAGGAAATGAGTGATCAAAACCTTACCCCTGAGTTACTCAGTAGCAAACTTAGGACTGTGGAAATGGAATTAGATTTTAAGAAACAATTAAATCATTCACAAAGAAAACAGCCCAACTCTAACTTGAGTTTTGCCTCTAAGATATCTAAACTTGAGACTAATTTGATCAACTCTGACTCTGATGAGGAGTGTGATATAGACAAACTAGATAATCAGATTGCCTTAATGTCAAAACAATTTATGAAAATTATTAAATTTAGAAACAAACAGGCATCTAAACAAGGCAAGCCTAATTATCCAACTGTGTCTAATCCCAAACCTCATGAGAGAGGTCTTGACAAACATCCTAAGGACAACAACTCCAGACCCAGTAGAGACCTTAAAAAGATTGAATGTTTTAGATGTGGGAAACTAGGTCACATTGCTCACGATTGCAGAGTTAATCTGAATAAAACCAACACACACAATAGAGCCAATGTCTGTAAAACTTGGGATGATTCAAGTGACTCTGATGAAGAAGAACTTGAGTCATCAAATGTACTTGACCCTTGCATGTCCTTTTATGCTAAGATCATTTACAATGATGATATGCCTGTGTGTGATAATGATGCTCCTACTCCTGCTTGTGTGAATACTGCTTTGACTGGCCTATATGCTTTATTATCTGAAAATGTTGCTAGCTCTAGTTCCGTGTGTGTGAGTCAAAGTGATCTCGATAACGACGATGTAAATGGGTGCGTGAGTACTAAAACTGAATCGTTAGGGGTCACTACACACACTTCACTTAGCGACTCAGACACAGATGACCTCCCAGATATTCATACTTTGTATGCTAAAACTCTCAAAAAAGGCACTAGACGGGAGAAGACTGTTAGAGACCTGACTAAGAAATTAGATGATCTAAGTCTTATTGTGAAGTTGAATGCCGAAGAGTACACTAACCAGTGTCTGTCTCATCAATCTGAAATTGAAACTTTTGATCAAAAATTAAAAGAGTTGACTAAAACTAATGAAACCTTGGAAATGAAATACAAGGGAACACTATTAGAACTGGAGGAAGCAAAAATAAAGACAGCTACTGTTTTTAAAAAAATTTCTAAGTTTGAAAACAATTCAAGCTGTTTTACTGACTTTGTTGTTGACTCCAAGACCAATTCTGATGATATAACCGGTATTGGATTCTGCCCTAAGCATAAACCACAAACTACAAATCTTGAACCTATTAAGTTTGTGTCTGGGGGCAAAAGACCAATCGAAACATGTACAGACTTTCATTTTATTAAAAAGGAATTTGATCAAAAGCAACAACAGAAAGACATTGGAGAATCTAGTGATTCTAAGGCTGACACTGCACTTAAGACTAAATACGTCTGTCCTTTCATCAGAAAGGCTGAATCTACCTTTAAGACCATACCTCCTAGGAATAAGAACTCTGAAGGGAATCCTGTTAAACCGATCTTTAGAAGTTTTCCTAAGGAAGTTCATCCCTCAAGCAATCAATATTACTCCTACTGTGACATTTATGGTCATTCCTTTGAAGGTTGTTATGCTAGGCGTCTAAACACCCCTGTGTACAACACTCCTGTTTACAAGAACTTTAACTATTCTAGGCAAAATCGTAACCATTATGTCCTTCCTAGAAAACCTGACAAGAACTCTAACTACAGGAATAGAAAGACCAAAACTAAGAGTTCATTTAAGAGAAAGGCTCCCAGAAACTTCCCTAAACCAAAAGCTCAAATTTTCCACAATAATCAGTTTGTTGCTCCAAATGTTTTTCGACAAAAATCTACTTCTCGAAAATTTTATCAAATGAGGGCAAACTTGCGCAAAATTAAAACAAGAGCTATTTGGGTTAGAAAAGATGATCTTTTACCCCAAATGAAGTGTAACATTGTTATCACTGCCTTAAAAGCTGAACACACTTCATCTGGTTGGTATTTAGATTCAGGATGCTCCAAACATATGACAGGAGATGAAACCAAACTCTTAAACAAACCCAGATTTGCTGGAGGGAAAGTGGTTTTTGGCGATGGAGTTTCATCCCAGATCATAGGAAAAGGAACCCTAAAAGAAGAGGGAATGCCTACTCTCGAAAATGTACTATTAGTTAAGGGCCTTAAAGCCAACCTCCTAAGTATATCACAATTTTTTGATCTGACCATACCGTTACCTTTTCAAAGAACAATTGTAAAATTCTAAATGATAAAGGTGAATGCATTATTACCGGATTTAGAACACCTGACAATTGTTATACTGTCAAGACTAGTTCTGAAACCTGTAACATTGTCAGAATGGATGACAATGAAATCTGGCATAATCGTATGGGTCACCTAAGTTATGATATCCTTGGTAGATTGTCTAGTCAAGAGATTGTTAGAGGAATTCCTAAAATTAAACCTATTTCCAGTGTTGTCTGTGGTCATTGCCAGGAAGGAAAAATAGTTAAGACTTCGCATAAAAAGGTTAAAGACATTCTCACCTTTAGACCTCTAGATCTCATCCATATGGACCTTATTGGTCCCTCTAGAACTGTTAGTCTTTGTGGACACAGTTATATCCTTGTCATGGTTGATGATTTCACACGATTCACTTGGGTTGCCTTCTTGAAACATAAATCTGACACGTTTCAGAATTTTTTGAAATTTTTACTAAGAATTGAAAATGAGAAGGACACACAAGTCAATCGCATTCGTAGCGATAGAGGGGGAGAGTTCATAGACACAGGAATAGTTGAATATTGTGACTACAATGGTTACAAACACGAATTCAGTGCACCTAAGACTCCTCAGCAGAACGGTATTGCCGAAAGGAAAAACTGAACTCTTTAAGAGATGGCACGTGTCATGTTGCATGCCAAATCTCTACCTAAATACTTCTGGGTAGAATCTATTAGAACTGCATGTCATATCATTAATAGGGTTTATCTTAGGAAAAACACTAAACAAACCCCTCATGAGTTGTGGTACGGTAAGAAGACTAATCTGAAATATCTAAGAACTTTCGGAAGTCAGTGTTATGTCTGTAAAGACAAAGAACATTTGTCTAAATTCGAGACGCGTGGTGATAAAGCCATCTTTTTAGGTTACTCTCCAAACAGTCGTGATTATCGTATATACAATCTGCGTACTAAGACCCTTATGGAATAGATAAATGTAATTGTAAGCGACACTATTGTTGAAAATAAGATATCTGAATCACCTATTGTGGTTGAATCTGAAAATGATTTCAAAAATGATTCACCAGAAATAGATGACTCATTACCTATTGAGAGTCCAGAAGTACCTGGCTGGGTCTCTAAAGATCATCCCATTGACAACGTGGTCGGTAATCCTAATGAACCAGTTCGTACTAGATCCCAGTTAAGAAATTATGCTAATTATGCATGTTTCGTCTCCCTTGTGGAACCGAAAAATGTTAATGAAGCATTGAATTACACACACTAGATTTCTGCGATGCAGGAAGAACTTTTACAATTTGTCACTCACGATGTCTGGTATCTTGTACCGCGGCCTCAAAACAAAAATGTTATTGGCACACGTTGGATCTTTAAGAACAAATCTGATGAAAATGGGGTAATCCTTAGAAACAAAGATAGACTAGTTGCTCAAGGTTACTCACAAATAGAAGGAATAGATTTTAGCGAGACATTTTCCCCTGTCACTCATCTTGAATCTTTTCGACTTCTTTTCGCCATAGCGTGTCACTTAAAATTTACACTTTATCAAATGGATGTCAAGTCTGCCTTCCTCAATGGAATTCTATCCGAAGAGACGTATGTAGAACAACCCAAAGGGTTCATTGACCCAAAATACCCAGACCATGTCTTTCGTCTAAAAAAGGCTTTGTATGGCTTAAAACAAGCTCCTCGAGCTTGGTATGAACACCTTTCCAACTTTTTGTTGGATAAGGGTTTTAAGAGAGGAGGAAATGACCAGAACCTCTTTGTCAAACATTTTGACAAAAACATTATTATAGCCCAAGTCTATGTAGACGACATCATCTTTGGGTCTACTTCAACATCTGAAGTCAAATCTTTTTCTGCTATTATGCATAAGGAGTTTCACATGTCCCTTATGGGGGAGCTACAATTTTTCTTAGGATTTCAAGTGAAACAGAATTATGATGGACTTTTTGTCTCTCAAACTAAGTATGCCTTAGATCTCGTTAAGAAATTTGGTTTAGATAATACTAAAGTTGCCAAAACGCCTATGAGTACTACTGTTAAATTATGTAAAGATGAAAATGGAAAGTCAGTTGATTCCACACTTTATCGTAGTATGATTGGTAGCCTACTCTATCTAACTGCCTCACGACCAGATATAATGTATGCTGTATGTCTGTGTGCTCGTTACCAGAATAACCCTAAAGAGAGCCATTTATCGTGTGTAAAACGTATAATAAAGTACATAAAGGGCACTCTTAATCTTGGACTTAGGTACACTAATGATACCTGCAGTACCATCATAGGGTATACTGATGCTGATTGGGCCGGTTGTACTGATGACAGTAAAAGTACATCAGGTGCTTGTTATTATGTTGGTAATAATTTAGTAGGTTGGAGTAGCAAAAAACAGAATTGCACATCTTTATCTACGGCTGAGTCCGAATATATAGCAGCTGGAAGTTGCTGTGCTCAATTGTTATGGATAAAACAAATGTTAAGCGACTATGGGATTAAAGAAGATCAATTACAATTGTATTGTGACAATCAAAGCGCTATTAACATATCTAAAAACCCGGTTCAACACTCGCGAACTAAGCATATTAAGAGAAGACATCATTTTATACGCGAACTTGTTGAAACTAAGGAGTTAGAAATCCATTACCTGCCTACTGATCTGCAACTTGCAGACATGTTCACTAAACCTTTAGACTATAATAGATTTCTATATTTGCGTAATTCTATAGGTATGGTATGTGCTGATTAAACTCTGAAGACCTTAATTTTTACCCTTTGTCCATTTGAGACAAAATGGGGGAGAAATTTGAGTCTTACGGGTTCAATGTTTTGTTCACATTTCATCTAAACTGCTTGATCTTAGTGTGCATATTTGTAGGAATCTCTTCTACTGATTGTCTACCATTTCTAGTGTACAAATTTTGTAAATAGTTGAGTTATGTAATTTTTGACTTTCTAGGAAATGGGTAGATAGTATCTTTTGTATAGGACTAGGTGGTTTTATTTTTTTTTAGTTCCCTAAGAGTTTAAGCTAACTCAAAGGAGATTTTGTCTCATATTTCCAAAGGGGGAGATTGAAGCACCTTATACCTTTGACTTACTTAAGTCTATATTGTATAAGTGCTCAACTAATTTGTAAATTGTGACAAAATTGGTTGTCTAACCTAGAATCCAAAGAACCTCAGAATTATTCTCTCTAATCCTCTTCAATGATCCAAGAAGGTATAAATTGAATCACACTACACACATTAGAAGTGCATACATGTGTATATATTGCTTAAAATTGATTGTGTGTTAAATTCCCTTTAAAATGTTGTTTTAATAATTTTTTAGGAATTTTTAAACATTTTAAAACATTTTTAAAATAATGTTTTCATTAATAAAAGTATGATTATAAAATTTGTGGGGTTAATTTGCTATTTTGAAAATTTCATTTTTCATTGGAATGTTTGATTGGGTAGAATGTAAATGCGCTAGAGACTTCAGGGTGCTGCCTGTAATTATTTTTGACGCGCGTTTGCAAGCCTCTTATATGCCAACACTTGTCACGTTCCTGATGTATCATTTTGTGTTTGTTTTGTGAGAGGGTTGCCTGGTGGTTTGCTGATCGTTAGATCAATCCTTATCGATGGCCTGCATGTGTTTTAAACCTATCCTTGTGCTATCTCTTTGGACCAATCACATTCAACTTAACCACCGCTATTTTATAACCCTTAGATCAAGTCAATATTAGGAAGACTTAATCTCAGCCCTTGATTGCCTTCGACTATCTAGAACCTTCCTCCACTCCTATAAAAGCCCTCTAATTCTCAACCTTTCAAGACTTTTGGCAGTCGTCATTTTTTAGAGAAAAAAAATAGAGAGAAGAGAGAAGTGAGAGAGAAGAGAGAAAAAAAAGAGAGAAGAGAGAGAAAGGGAAACTGTGTTAACCAAACCCTAACCCTAACCCTAAACACTTCAAATCTGATTCAAACCTTCGTATATTCAAAACCCCAAACACAACCTTGAGTGTTTGATAGAGAGTGGTGTTACTGGTTTGTTCATATTGAAGCTGTAACCTCTTGATCTGTGATCTTATTACCAACTTAAACATTTTTGTGAAGATCTGTATTTCTTCTTCATAGAAATTGTAGATCTACACTTTGCATGTTATATTTCACTAGATCTGCATGTTTCTTTCTCGATTTAAGAAAAACTTTACTGATTTAGTTTTGAAAATGTTTTATGGTTTCTATTCTTATGAAACTTAACCTTGACCTAGTTGGATTCACACTTGGAGATTTTCAATCTCAAAAATATTTTTAAAACAGAGGTTGATTAAGATCTTGACCGATTTAGAAGCAAGATATCCGTGGAATCTGGGATATATTTAAAGGTAAAAAAGGTTTCAAGTTCTGTAAGAAAGAAAGAAAAGAAAATCACAGCATATAGTCTTTATATGTAATTTTCTAGGACTGTCTGTAAAACTAAGTGTGTGTGAGTTCATGCATGTGGATAGGAATCACATCACAAACACTTAACACACTACCACACTGTAAGTATTGTGAATAAGATCAAAGATTATTGAGTCGACGCAAGGAAGCTAAAGCAAAAGGAAGTTATCAAACTGGAAGAACATCATCAACAATCAGATCTATGAGAAGTTAGAAGGACACCAAGTGGGGTATATTCCTAAACTTAGAATAGGTTGATTTGTGTGCATGTATGTTGTATTGTTTGTAACTGTTATTTGTTGTTAGTGGATTTTTACTTCCGTGACTTAGAAGTCACTGTGGATGTTTCCTCTATTGGGAGAGGTTTTACCACGTTAAAAACTGTTTGTTTTGATTATCTTCATCTACTCATCTCATTTTATAGTGTGCTGAATTTTTGAAACTGTCTTAGTTTTAAAACTGATTACAAAGTCTTGATTACTCTCGTACATAAGTTTTTATAAACACATCTTGTTGTTTATAAGTTTTATTTTCAAAAGAAAAGGGTTTCTTCAACAAACATCTCGGAGTTGCTTATACAGTTTAATCTTGTATTAAATGGCATTAGCAACGTTTTTCAGCACGAGCTATCGAATGAGTGCCCGATGCTAAATTAATGATAAAATCTATCTCTCGACTAGGCAGTGGTATCTCTTAAAATACGTTAGTGAACTCACACACAATTGGGATCTAATCTAGGGAGATCGCTACCCCCTTAGAGGTCTCATACTCGATATAGTATATGTGGGTCGACGATCCTCCTTCAGGACGGGGCATCGCCACTAAAAACATCTTCTACCCCGAAATTGCAAACACGATGCTCCTACTACATAATCAATCATGGCTTTTATACGATGCTAACTAATCCATGCCAATAATGGCGTCATACTCTAACATATATAATATGATCATATCGGCGGGAAAAATAAGTCTCCTAATGTCTATACTCATACCTCAACGAATAAAGAAGATAAGTGTCATGCTAACCATTGGTGAGTCTACGCACGTGACTGTACTATCGATCGTGTCTAACAACCCTGTTGATCGTGCAAATTTAGTGGCTATAAACGAGTGTAAAGCCCCAGTGTCAAATAAGATACGCCCCAAAGTCCCATGTATAAGAAGCGTACCCTCAACTTCGAGGGGTACCTGTAGAACTTTGGCTTGGTGGATGTTGTACGCACATCCGCATGGTAATTGCCCCTGCTGTGGTGGGGCTGCTGAGATGACTGGTATGGTAGGCAGTGCTGGTGCTAGAAGGGTGATGAGAAAAATAGGTCTCTAGGGCTCCTGGCGAGCACCCTGCTGCTGCGGAACCCTTCCCCTAACAAGTAAATCTTGACGTTTGTGGCCATTCTTCCCACTTGTGAAGCATTTACCAGTGAAATTTCCCCCTTTCTGGCCCTGCTGGTCGATACCACCTTTCCCTTGGCCCTGTTGAAAATGTTGTTGGCCCTGTTGGCCATGCTGACCCTAATGGCCATGCCTAAATCCACCCTTCCCCTATCTGAAATCACCTGATCGAAAATGCTTAGTAGGATCCCCCAGTTGTGAACCCTGCTCACCCTGTCTCGTTTGAGTCTGAGTCAATTATGCCCCACTGACACTACTACCTCCTGTCCTGCCACGCTGGTCGGACTCTCCTACTCACTTTCTTCCTTTCACGTGGAAGCAGTGATCCTGACAATGCAGTAAAGTGACATTCAAAACATCCATATACGTCTTCAGAGCGAGATTATCCAACAAATGTTGTCGGATTCTCCACCTAAGACCATCAATAAAGAGTTGTATCCTCTTTTCCTCTGTGCTCACCTCATTTGGTACGAAATTTGTTAATTGAGTAAATTCCTCCTTATATTTGACCACCGTCCTTCCTTCCTGGGAGATGTCTAAGAACTTTCACCTCATATATGTCTAAATGGCGGATGGAAAGTACTTGCGATCGAACCGCTCCCATAACTCCTGAATAGGCATGCGATCACTCTCATAAACGGTGGTAACAGACTCCCACCACTGCAAGGATTATCCTACTAGCTTAAAAGTATCCAGTATCTATCTTTGCGTATCAGTGCACTCGTATATCTATAAATTTCGCTAGATGTCCTACTTTCATTGGCAAGAAACAACGACATCTGAGCTTCCCTAAAATTCGGGAGGATAATCCTTCTGAAAAGTGTATGTGACTCGCTTCCAGGCAGAAAAAAGTGAGTGTGTCTGGTCTGGAGCCACAACCTGCAGCTAAGGTGGCACTTGTGGTGCCTGCTGAGCAAATGTTGTCAAAGCTATGTTAGCCGCCTGTGTAACAATAGCGATGGTCTCAGCAACATTCATAGTCCCCTATTCCTGAGTTGGCTATGGCTCGAGCTGTGCATCTTTAGTGGCTCGTGGTGCATGTCTGGGTGGCTTCTGAAACGAAAGAGAATTTATATAAGTCCACAGTTCAAGATATCTCAAAATAGCTGAAGACGTAAATGTGTAATCATGAATGCAACAATCCGAATAGTATGGCTCTATATCAAAGAATGCTACGTTGAAAACGTGACAAGTCCGTACAGATCCTAAGGACATTAGAACCTGATGCTCTGATACCATTTGTGACACCCCACCTATTCTAATCACAGGTGATCAGTCCATTATTAAATTAAACAGGAATCACCAATGGTTTCATTATTAACATCACTGTACTAACATAATTATGTTATTAATACCCTAATGGCCCGGTGTCAAAATTTTAATCTTTTTATTAACATGCAATAATTTAAACTACTAAACCACATTCACCATTCCAGTAAACAACGTCATATATGATAAAACAAATGACTAAATAAATGTAACGAGAATAAACACTCCAGACTAAAGTCCACATACAATAGTCCATAATTAAAACCAAATTCAACAACTGAAAATAAAATGTAAATGCAGTAGCTCTGAAATAACCACTAACTAAAGATGGGCGACATGCCCAACTGAGATAACTGAATGATGAGAACGAACGGATAAAAGTGGAAGTGTGTACTACCGAGGTCCTGCAACGTCCACAACAGCTGCAGTACTCCTTAGCTTGGCGTCCATGCGGCTGGGCATCTAAAAGAGTTTCTACAAAAATAGATTTGAAATGGGTCAAAGCACAAATTCATTTGAAAAATATTTGCAAGTATTTAAAATGCAGTAAGAGCAGATATTGTATGCATGTTAACTTCGCGTGCCCTCGCTTGATATCCACACATTCAACTATTGTTCACACCTAATGTATTCTCCTAAACCAACCTAGTTACGTTACCCTGCCTAACTAGTGCAAAATAAGTCTCTCCTTGCATACTAACTCATCGTGCATACCCGTATTTCCCATACAATACGTTATTGAATTTCCAAACCCCTTAAGCCAGTAACAATCACCAAGTAAGTATCAAGTTTCCACATACTTAAGTTACTTCATATATCAATATATATCTAATCTACTAATGCACACACAATTGAATAAATCACACGTATATATGTATACACCACTCTTGTATTATATACGAATATGGCATCCCTGGGTGGAGATCTGCGGTGCGTGCATACTCTGCTATTGAGTCCCGGTACATCACATAATAGGTAAGGGACTTCCGGTTCGGAATCACTCTTGAACAATAAATTTACGATTCACACAATTTTGGAGGCGAACATAGTTTCAAGCCTTTGGGCTTTGCACACACCTAACGCAACCAAATTATTGGTCACAGTATCATACACACAATTAGTGCTCAAACCATAAGTCTTATGTTTCGAGGTAGAAGTCTCTCTCCCCCCCCCCCCCCCCCCCCCCCCCCAAATGGGCTCATCAGGATAAGACTGTCCACGATGCTCAACCTCCTGTGATAGTAGGGTAGCGTAGGTATGTTCACACACAAAAGAAGTCACACAATAGGTATTTACACAACCTATATATATATATATATATATATATATACACATAACCTATAATAAATCTCGTACGCATTATCAATTTACCATTTCACTTCTCATCGTATATTCCCGAGTATTTCCTGCAACTCGAAGGGTCGCAATTACCCCTTAAAATTATTTTGTTAGTTATAACATCTCTCTACTACTGGTCCGATCATAAGTTCACTCATGCTCTTCATGACCCATTATAATTCTCGTGAATTCATTAAATATCAAAATATGCCCAGTAATTCCTTGCCTTAATTCTCCTGAATTAGGGAAACCTCAACCCTACCACATGCTTACTGAAATTAGTATCTCCCTCATTAACAGTTAACAATGTCCGAAGAGTCTCCTCGAAATTTATTTATGGATTTAGGGCATAAAATAAAAAAATTTGGACAATTCTGGGCAGCCGAATCGATTCGATGGAGAACCCGAATCGATTCGCCTGTCGAATCGATTTGGTCATCAGGCCGAATCGATTCGCACCTGACAGTTTCATCTTCTTCGCTTAATTGCTACAATTTTCATAATTTTTTACCCTCTAAACCTTCATAATACAACCCTAAACTCCCAACCAAGTGTACTAAACCTTATGGTAACATATATAAGTGATTTCAAACGTAACCAAATCATTAAATCTTCAAGGGGAATCATTTAAACCGGATAAATCCTATATTTTAATCCCCAATCCCTAAATTATTCGTTCTTTGTTAAAGAACATCAACAAACCCATATTTCTCCACATTATCACGTTAGTAAATTATCTGATTTGTGCTACATACATAATGGATTGTGTCTATCATGATTTCTACCCAAGAACATGAATATAATCTCCAATCTAACGCCAATAATCATTTATTCATGGAAATATTAAATCCTACACTAACATGGATAGTATATGCACTCAAAGTTTTGTAAGATAAACACTTACCTTGAGTTTGTGGGTCTGATTTGTGCAGAAAAATGGTGGAGTTGTCTTCCTCTCCTTCTAATGTAAACTCCGGTAGTGGTCGTGGTGCAAAAATGGTGCAGGGAGCCTTGGAATCCTTAACCTCCCTCCTCTAATGGTCTCTCTCTGTTTTTCTAACTGCTAACCCTAGTGCACTCAACACACATGCTGATATAACCCTAGTAAATCCGTTGGTCTCTTTACTCTAAAAAGCCAAAAGACCCTTCCGGGGTGCCGATTTGGCCTAAAAATGCCCTGGGACCCAATCCAAACCCTTGAGTACACTTTTCTTGCCATCTTTACCCTTCCGGACACACTGGCGTACTCGAAATGACCCATAAATAAATCACATTGTATCTCATAAATTTAAGTCCCGACACGACTCCCGACTAAATAACTATAACTGCAATATTTATCACGCACGACAATAATATTGCATTCTTACTAATTTATTACTCGTTCACTAAGTAATACTCAATATAGTCCATACAAATATATATTAACCCTTGTCTCGCTAACTAATATTTATTTTAATCGAGATTAATTTCTAGTTTACTTTAATTAATCCCAATATAAATCATTAAAAATACGGGGTGTTATAAAAGGATGACATATTTCATGTCACAAACTCAAAGCGTAAATGTTACAATGGAAAGAACAAGTTTTCGAGGAGAGACTAGTGAACGTTGATCAAATTGCTCGCGCATTTATCGTATATGTCATGAGCTCAATACTTTTTTCCACGGGCCATAATACGATATTCGTGGATTAGGCCACCTATTTACACGACCTAAATGCCCTGACTGCGAAGAATTGAGGATTGTTGTACCCTAAAAATATTTGGCCACATGGAAAAATAAAGTAGTGACACCTGTCAATATAATCATTGAGCTTTTCGGAGTGGATAAAACCCGATCGACTCAGGGTCCCTCTGATCGGTCGTCCAATCGGCCACACCCAGGAAGATAAACGATAAGTTATATGAAAGGACACACGTGGAAGATACTCAATAGTCACCATGCACATGCATGTGAATAACATCCAACTATATATATTATTATATAAAGGTGTAAATTATTGAAAATATAAAGGCATTCCATCTCTTGATTTTTTACTTACTATAAATAAACTACTACTCCCAGCCAAGGAGAGGGCAATAACACATATGCTTTATGTTAAACTTTAGAGTTGTAACCAAGTGATTGGAACGAAACCCTAAAAGTATAATGGAACTTCCCCGTGGATGTAGGCTCCATTTCTTGAGCTGAACCATGTAAAAAACCTCTGGTGTCTCTTTATATTTTCTTTATCTGTGGTTATATATATGGATAACTAGGGCTAAGATAAATAATCCAAATTTAGACATCAACAGATTGGCACCGTCTATGGGAACGACAAGTCACTATTATTTCATCCTTACCCTCTGTGAAGGGATCTTCGTTTGTTCCAGCTATTGTGGATTTCTCCACACCGTCCAAATTCAAGCCACTTTTGTCACTCCCAAATATGACGGTAAGATTGATCCCGTACTTCATATTGAAAAATATTAGGCAATAATTGATATTTATTTACTTTTAGATGAGATGTGTTAACGAGCATTCTCAAGTTCCATCACTGGATTTACATAGGTTTGGTATAATAATCTGCTATGAGGATAAATCTCTATCTTTTAGTAACGCGTCGAGCTATTCATCAGTAACTTTTACTTCGGGGCCAGACCCATCAAAAGGGTAGCCCAATTACTGAGCGTTTGTCGGGGACTGGAGAAAATCACTCTTGAGTATATAACTCGTTTTAATAGTGAAAAACTATAAGTAGTGGGTTGCTCCCCGAGAAGCTATTTTATGCATTGGATTAAACTCCCCTTAAAACATGAATGAGTTGATGGCCAAAACTAGGCAAAATCATGAACATCGAGGAAGTTATGGCCGCGAAGCAAACTCCACATGCTAAAGCCAACAGTTATAAGAGTTTTGACAAGAATGAGCAAAAAATATAAGAAGGCCGTACAACCCAAGAAATATGAGGAATACACTCCTCTCACTGTTGGTGTGCATTATATCCTGGAGGAAATCAGAGTAAGAAGATACCTCAAATGGCCCTAAAAGCTGAAATCCTCTCTTAATATGAGAGATAAGTCCAAGTATTGAGAATTCCACAAGGACCATGGGCACACAACTGATAATTATATTGCTTTGAAAAATGGGATTGAGAAACTAATTTGGCATGGCAAGCTGTCTAAGTTTATTAACAAGTCATATGAACAAGACTCCAGGAGGCGATCAGAATATCCTTCCAAAGGGAGAGATGATAAGAAGAGAGGCCGAGATAATGATTTAGAAGATGGCCCATATTTGTCAAAAAAAACATCAAGAGTCTGAAATTTATATAAAAATGATATATTTTGGCTGTCATTTTATTGCAGGAGGAGATGCTGGTGGTGGCAATGAGATAGATAAAAGAAAAGCCTATTTAAATGAAGCCAAAGAATGTTCCCATATTTGGTAGATTAACTTATCCAGTGATGTTGATACTCGAATAAGGAAAGTAAACAAAGATAAATTAGTAATCGATTTCTCTAAGGAAGATCTGTCCGGGGGTGCTTTATTCCCATGATGATCCTTTGGTTGTCACTGTGAGAGTACACGAGGCAAAGGTTGCTAAAATCATTATTAATAATGGAAGTTCGATCGATGTCATGTTCTACAATTCTTTCCACAGTTTGGGAATATGTGATGATAGATTAGAACCTTATCACAGGCCCCTAACAGGCTTTTCCGGAGAAAAAGTATAACCCTTTCGAAACTGTGAAATTACAAGTTTTTATCGGCACTTAACCTGTTAACAGGACTGAAAGGATTCATTTTTTCATCTTAGACAAGACCGTCAAATCAGCTTACAACATGATCTTTGGCATGGTTGGTATAAAAAAGTTTGAAATAGTACCATTTACTATCCACCAGTGTCTAAAGTTCCCCACTCATTATGGGGTCGGCATTGTTACAGGAAATCAAATTAAAGCTAGGGAACTCTATTATACTTTCGTCAACCAAGAAGAAGTAAAAACCTCATTGTTACCTACCAGAATGAGACCTTTGACCCGCGCAAGGAGAAAAGGACATGTTGTGGAAGCTACAAAAATGATTATACTGGATGACGATCGTCCAAAAAGAACTATGCAAATTGGTTCCTCTTTGGAACCATTCTTCAAACAGGAGTTAATAAAATTCCTTAAAGAGTAGGAGATCGTGTTTTCATGGAGCCAAGAAGACATGCCAGAAATAGATCCAAAGTTCATATGCCATGCGTTGAATATCACTAAGGGCGCATAGTCGATCAAGCAAGAACGTCGTGTATTCAGTCCTGAGAAAAACTTGGCTATCCAAGAAGAAGTGGACAAGCTACAAATGGTAAAGTTCATTAAAGATATCAAGTACCCAGATTGGTTAGCCAATGTGGTAATGGTGAGGAATAATAACAACAAATGGTGCATGTGTTTTGACTTCATGGATCTCAATAAAGCCTGTCTGAAGGATCACTTCCTTTTCCCCACAATTAGTCAATTACTTGATGTTACGACAAGACATGAGTTACTCGGCTTCATGAATGCTTATTCAGGATACGATAAAATTAAAATGAAGCGAGAGGATAGGGAGAAAACATCATTCATCACCAAATCAGGTACTTGTTGTTATAAAGTTATGCCTTGTGGGCTGAAAAAGCTTGAGCAATATACCACAGGCTGGTGACACAAGGTCTTTGAGGATAAGATCGGTAAGAATATGGAAGTTTATGTGTATGGCATGCTTACTAAAAGCAAAATAACTTCCAACCACATCAAAAAATTAGGCCAGATGTTATATCAGCCTGTGAAGCATAAAAAGAAACTTAATCTGATCAAATGTGTGTTCGACGTACGGGAAGGGATGGTCCCAAGATTTATCTCAAATCAAACAGGGATTAAAGCTAATTCATACAAAATCAAGGCATTGATCGAGATGCAATCTCCCTCATGCAAAAAAGACGTGCAGAAATTGATAGGAAGAGTAGTTAGTCCTAACTAATTTATCTCTCGAGCTACTGATAAATGCTTACCATTCTTTAAGGTACTCAAAAGGACCTGCAAATGAAATGAAGAATGTGGGAATGCTTTCCAGGAATTGAAGAAATATTTAGGGTCCCCACTATAGCTAATCAATAATGGGAGAGAAATTATACTTGTACTTTATTGTATCCAAGTCGATTGTCAGCTCGACCCTCATCTGATTGGAAAATGAAGTTAAAAAATTAGTATACTACATCAACAAAGCTTTCAAGGGTGGAGATTCGATATCGTCACCTTGAAAAAATTTCTTTAGCACTTATTGAAGCATCCAGAAGAATGAAGCCCTACTTACAGGCACATACTATTGTGGTATACACATATTTACCAATGCACCAAGCTATCCATAAACTAAAAAAATATGGAAAATGGCATGGGCAGTGGAATTAGGAGAATATGATATTCTTTATGAGCCCTGAACAGCGTTGAAAGGTAAGATCGTGGAGGATTTCATAACAAAGTTTACTTACGAAGAAATAACAGTTACTCATGAGAAATATGTCGAGCAGATTTCCTTGAAAGATAGCTCAGAGTTTAACCAAGCTAAGCAGATTTCTTCGAAAGATAGTTCTAAATTAAAAAAACCAGAATCATTTGTTGCCTGATAAGTCGCCAAACAGTACGAGGAACATATAAAGAAGTTATTCAAACAAGGATCCTCGAGTGAAGGAAGCTTTTATAAAGAAATCCCTATTTGGAAATTGTATATAGACGAGTCCTTTTGTGCCACTGACAGTGGTGCAGGACTGATTATTAATACCTATGATGACATAGACATGGAATATGCACTACGTGTTTAATTTTAAGCTTCCAACAATGAAGCCTAATACGAAGCGTTGATTGTAGGTCTGGAGCTAGCATTATCATTGGGTGTCAAGCAGATCATTGCTCACAGTGGCTCCCAATTGATTGATAATTAATTGCTCAGAGTATATGAAGTAAAAAATAGATCATGATGAAACATTTATCCAAAGTTCAAAGCACCATTTAGAAATTTTAATTAGTCCAAATGATTAGAATTCCAAGAATAAAGAATGCCCGAGTAGATACACTTGCCAGGCTAGCTTCAGCAACCAGGATGGAGTTGAAAAGGACCATTTCAGTTGAAATCCTTACGAGTCGGAGCATAAATTAAGAGAATGCCAACCTAATATTATTAGATTTGGGCCTATCATGCTTAGATATAATCAAAGGATATATTAAAAATGGAACTCTACCAATGGATCCAAAGGAGGCAAGGAAATTAAGGCACAAAATGGCCAACTACATATTAGAAAGAAGAATCTTGTATAAGAGAGAACTCGTTATTTCCTTACTTCGATATGTCCATCCGATCGAAGTACCAAAACTGATCAAGGAATTACATGAGGGATAATGTGGAACTCATTCAGCAGGACGATCATCAGTACAATGGGTAGCTATTTAAGGGTATTACTGGCCAACTATGGAAGCATATTGCTCTTCATATGCTAGAAAGTGTGACAAATGTCAAAAATTTACTACCATACATAGAAGATCGGGGGCTGCTTTGACATAGATCACTTCTTTTTGGCCCTTTGCCATTTAAGGGGTTGACTTGGTCGACCCATTGTCGAGGATAAAGGGGAGATTTAAATATTTTGTTGTGGCCGTCGATTATTTCAAAAAATAATGGAGGTTGGGTCATTGGTCAAAATGCCTTATGAAAGAGTTTTCCTACATATATATGGAAAAATACTATATGTCGATATGGCATACCATAAGCTTTCATCACAGATCATGGAACTCAGTTCGACATCTAGGAGTTTGAGGTTTGTTGTATTCAATTCAAGATCCAAAAGTTGCATTTCACCCTGAGACATCCATAGTGCAATTGTCAAACAAAGGTGACAAAAAAATGTTGCTTGATGGTTTGAAAAAATTACTTGATGAAGTGAAAGAAAACTAGATCAATGAGTTACATAACATCTTGTGGGCCTATAGAACCACGCCGAGGCAACTACGAGCGAAACTCCATACATGTTAGCATTTGGAACAAAGGCAATGGTTCCAACATAGACATGTCTGCAAAGCCACATGGTGCTCAACTTTAACTCTCACAAAAGTGATCTCATGAGGAGACTTGACTTAGACTTGGTAGAGAAAGTAAGAGAAAATGTTACACTACGCGTACCTGCCTATCAATAGCGTACAATCAGGTTCTATAATAGAAGAGTGAAGCTGAGTAACTTCAAGAGGGAGATTATGTCTTAAAAAAGGTAATTAAAAAAGGAAACAGGTTGAAAGCCAACTGGCATGCTCTATATCGTATTTTTGCAGTCGTCGGAACCTATCACCCGGAGACACTTAAAGGGGAATAATTCAAGAACCCGTGGAACGCCAATCATCTTAGAAGGTACTATCAATGAGTTTGAAATAAAAGTTTCCAATGCATATGTAACAACTATGATCAGTTTAATGAGAATTTATTAGTTTACCGTGATTCAACTTCCTTTTTATGTTATTTTTTAGGGTGAAAATTGGGGTGGGAGATGTAACAATCTCAAAAGATCGAAGTAAATAATGATACTGTGAAAAGCAACAAAAGTAGTTTAAAATTAGTTAAAACCTCACAGTCACAGTCAAGTTTTTAGCAGAACTTCATGTATAATTTCATCTTTGACAAGTCACGAACAAGAAGTCCACAACTTAAAACACTTCTTATACGACTTAAAGTCTATAAAATTTGGTTACCCATGGTCACTAATCCAAACAATTATCCTAAAACAACAAGGATCCATTTGAAAAACCATAAGTGTATTAGTAGAACCTAAGGCTGGACAACTCATGTTCGTCCAAATCGATAATCGATAAAGCAGATTAGTTGGCCAAAGGCTGACCACACAATCATAATGCTATAATGCTTAACTAGTGGTCGACCAATATCAATTTTAACATGCATTGAACATACATTGTCTTTTATTAAAAAGATAATGAACTTCATTACAAAATACTTTTTTATTAAAGTTATAATGGTGAAAAAGGTAAACATCTCCATTCTGATGGTCTCTTTCGCAAGCCTTTTCCCATTCCTTCTGTAGGAACATCAAGAACATAAGGCCTAATTATGGATCTTAAATCCCTAAGTCTTTCACGACTGCTGGAGCTGGGCCTATCCACTAAATATTGAGGTCGGACTAACGTATCTTCACCATGTATACCGTAATCATCCAAGTATTTTCTGACAAGTCTTATTGGTATAACATCATTGGGAATCCAGTTAACATCTAGACTGAAATAAGGATTAGGATACTCCAAGTAACCTGAATCATTCCAATTCTATAGGGAATCTTCTTTGGTTACCTTTAAAACTACTAAAGCATTCAGCTAGCCCCATTTATAGCCTACTTTATTGGCTTGTTCGAGCTCCTCGCCCATGTGCATTAATGCCTCGTCATATCCATTCATCCAAACAGTGCATGGTTATTTATGAAAGTGAAAGGTCAGTCGATGAACCTTGTGAGTTAACTTTTTAATGGTGTCTATTTAGCTATTGATCAAGGCTGCCTGGTCGGCTAGAGTTTTCTTCATTTTCTCTTCTTTAATTATAGGCTGAGCAATCTCTAATTTAGAAGACTGACCAGCCTTAATCTTCTTTAAAAATCTCTATCTCCTCCCTCAGCCTGGCGTTCTCCTGCTCTAAGAAAAATGCACCTTCATCCTGTTCAGATCATGATGATTTCTTTAAGCTTTCCAACCTATTCCTTAATGAATTATTTTCACGCTCTAATAAGCTTGATACTTCTTGGGCACTGGTCAACTCATAATTCATCACAAACTCTCTATTCTTATATGCCTATGAAATGACCTACATTTTTTTTATCATAACCTGCATCACTGTTGAGCCTTTATAGTCAGAATGTAAACTAGCCAAAGATGTTTTATGATCTTCCTGTATCTGGAGTATTATCTTATAGTAAGCAGCGTTGGTTGCTATAGCTTAGTCAAATAGCCTGTGCAGATGAATATACATTTCTTTAACTTGGCTGCAAGCATTCAATCTAAGCAATTCCTCTAATTCATATTCATCAAGGTCCTTATGACTAGCCTAAAGAGCTAAACACTCATCGTATAAAGGTCACTCTCTATTGATGCTATGGCAAATCTGTTGGATTTAAATTGAAAATTAAAATATGAATAGAGTACATTAAAAGAATAATTATTCTGTGTTACAGGGAAACCAAATTAAACATTATAAGGCAAAATAAAAATAATAAATACAAGAAAAACCCCAAGGTGTTTACACCTTCTCCTTGTCTTAGGCCATTTATTCTACCGATCGAGCGACCACCACTGAAGCTTCAGGTGCCAATAGGAGATTCATAATACCCTCCCTGTTCTCCATTTCTTTATCAATAAAAGGATAGGAATCACGATTGAACTATTGGAAAAGGTCTTAGTCGATGGTAGTGCCGATCTGTTTGAGTGCAAGATCCCAACTTTCCTTGAAAAAGGTCTTCTTCAGATAGTCAATTTGTAAGGAAGAGGTAACAAAAGTCTTATCCCAACCTCGGGTGTAGGCATTTTATTTTCCTTTCTTCATGATAACCTTTAAGTTTTGATACTTAGTCTTCACCTTAGTGGTCGCCTTGATAGTACATGCAGTAGTTTTCTCGACATCCTCTTTGTCTTGCTCAGTAGTATTCAGCAGACCCTGCCATTTCTTTTGGTCCTTCTAGTGGGCTTCCTTGGGAGCATATAAAGACCCCTTCAGGCTTTTGAAGGCCTCTTTAACATCAGTGGATGACTCCTTAAGATGATCATCCTGTATCAAAAGTTGATCATAATCAACTAAGAACTGCAAAATTTTAAGATCAAAAGTAATCAACAAAGAATAAATCTAAAGGGAGTCAATCAAGGAATAAAAACATGTCTGGACAGTTACCAAAGCTAGATTTTGGTTACCTCTCTCCAACAATGTAAGGACACAAGTCTCCGATTGAGTCTTACTATAGTGTTGGCTCAATTTCGGACAAAAACACTTGAGTCATAGGATAGAGTTCTTGAGCGTCCTTCAAGCCTATGACCTGTTACAGTTGAAGACATTGTGGCTCGCGTTTCAAGAAAATATCTTTGTCGCGTTTCAGTGCCTCGTTTCACGTCATCAACATGAGGATTTCATAGTCTCCAAAAGGTATGAATGCATTAATATATATATATATGAGCTTGGAAATTTATTTTGGGTGTTAGTATTTTTTTTATTATTTTTTTTTGAATTCAAAGTTCTCAAGATTTTATTCTCGGACACCTTTCCGTAGAAAAATCATATCAAATCCAAAAAAATCAGGAAAATACGAAACTGGCGGCCACGCATTCGTATCGAAATTATCTAGAATCATGGCTTGAAATCTTGTTAGAAAAGTTGTTCGAACGACCTCGTTCTAACGAACTTCTAACGAGATTCAGAATTTTTTTCTGTTTTCTCATTAGAAGTTTCGTTCGAACGAATTTCTAACGAAATTTCAGTTTCGAGCAGTTTTTTTGACAGTTTTTTATAACTTCCCACTTTTCCCACTAACTTTTACCACCTTTACATAGTGCGGGAAAGACATTTTCTGAGATAAATTTTTCACATTCTAAGAGTATTTATAGAGAAATTTTTTAAAGAAAAAGTTCCATGTTTTGTGTTTGAATTTTATGGATTAAATTCACCAAAAACACATACACACCCATTTGTTTTAGTTTGTTCCAAGTACCTATTGATATATCATTGCTTGGAGATTTCTGGCACCTAGTTTTATCTACACCAACAAGAAGAGAGTTTGGGTTCTTCTCTACCCCCCAAAAGGAGAAAAGTTTATTGCGGTGTTCTCACTCGAAGAAAGGCTTCGCGTGCGGGTTGACGGTGACCATAGCCCCATCGATGGAGTCCGAGACTGTGGAGGAGTCCATAGTTATTCAATAGGAGGAGGTTGAAGACCGAAGGAGCGCGTCAAGGCTTGGACGGACTCAAGTCAGTTTTTGTAAGTTCGCTTGTGTCGAGTCTTTGTAAAAACTACCATACTTAGTGAGTTCGTGGCTAGGGTCGTCCGAGGTTTTTCCCATTTGGGTTTTCCTCGTACATCGGCGCGTTGTGTGATATTATTTAATTTCATCTTGCTTAAAGAACGTAGATGCATGCTTAGGTAATTCAAGATAAAATTTGTATCACACTTTTGTTTTTTGGTGTTAAAATACATTTGGGTGAAATTGAAATTAATTCAATTCAAAGATAATTATTTTGGTAAAATTTGGTTTAGCCTAATTTGCAAAAATAGATTAATCTTGTTAGGCAAATTTCTAGGACTTGAATTGAAATATTTGGTTTAAGTGAAAAATTCATTTGTCGTTTAATTTATTCAGTTTGTGTTTCTTTTAATTTTAATTTGAAAGAAATTAAAATTTGTTGTAAGTTGTTTATGTGCTTGAACCATCTTTATTCCGCACTTTAAGGAAATTCTTTTTGAAAAATTTAAAATTGGGGGCTTATCGCACTTTGAAATTGGTACCAAAGCGGGATCGTTAAATTCTTGTGTTTAAGATCCTTTTAAATATTTTTGACTAAAAATTGGAATTTTCCCCATTTTCAAAATTTTCTGTTTTCGATGGTTCCAACTACGCGTATTGAAAAGCGCGTATGAAATTGAGACTTAGGTCTATCGATGAAAGGGTTTGGTTGTCTGTAGTTAACAGGTGGTCCCCACCCACACATTTAGTAGAAAATGAGTGTGTTCCCAAACCCGCCGATAGATGGAGTGAGAATGAATTTAAACTTGCAAATTTTAATTCCTAAGGTTTAAATGCCTTTTTTAGCGCGGTCACACCGGATGAATTCCGTCGCATTATGACTTGTGAAACCGTTAAAGAAGCTTGAGATATTTTATAACTCACTCATGAAGGAACTAGTGTCGTAAAAGCTTCTAAAATCCAAAACCTCACCCCCCAATTTGAAATCATCAAAATGAATGAAAAAGAAATATTTGATAAATTTTATGCTAGACTTTTCGATATAGTTAATTCATCCTTTAATTTGGGAGAGAAAATAACCGACAACCGAGTAGTAAATGAAATTTTAAGGTCCCTACCCGATAGATTTATTCCTAAGGTGACCGTGTAAAATTCTTTACCCACTTTAGCCTCTACGAAATTAAAAGAGCTCGTAGGTGACTTACAAACCTATGAACTAGACATGTTTTCCTCTAAAACTGAAAAGAAAATAGATAAGGGCGTTGCTTTGAAAGCCTAAAAGGAGGAAAAACAAGTAGTATATAGTGAAAGTGGGAGTGACTCTGAAGATATGGCTATGTTTGCTAGGAAGTTCCATAAATTTCTAAAATTTAACAAAGATAAATTTAAAAAGAATTTTAAGAAATTTGAAAACTATAAGCATGACAAAGCCTAAAAGACCCCTAAAACTTTTAATGAAAATTTAAATAGGGACAAGTCAAATAGGTGTTATGGTTGTGAAGGGTATGACCATAGGTCTTTTGAGTGCCCCACTAAACTAAGGAGAGAGGGTAAGTAACTAATTTTCTATAATGCAACCCTTAATGATAGTGATAAGGAAGAGGGTCCCGATTCCCCCACTAAGCCTAACTTTGTGGCTTTTATGGCTAGTCATGTGAGTGAAGTCAGCACTCCTCTATTGATGAAATTTTAACGCATGACACTTCCAAGATCAAAGTTTATGATTCCCTTGTTTTTTATGGTTGTGAGAGTGGAAGAGAGAGAGAAAGTGATGATGAGGTTGATGTGGGTGAACTTCAATTTGCATTTCAAGAATTATATGAAGAATCTATTAAATTAAAAAGAGCAAATTTGAAGTTAGAAGCGAGTTTAAGGGAGCGTGTCAATGTCATTGATGATAGGGTGTTGTTTGAATACCTTAGGACACGAGAGAGAGCTCTTCGAGAGAAGCTTGATTATGTAGAAGGCGAGAGAGATAGCCTTAAAGGTTTAATGGAATCCTTGAAAAAGGAGCTTCTTACGCTTGAAGAGCGAAATGTTTTATTAGAGTCCAACATTTTAGAATTAGAAAATAAATTAAAAGACACTAGTAAAGTCAAATTTGATTTGGACCGTAGGTCTGAAAAACTAGAAAAAATCTTAGGCACGGTCCAAATAAAAAATGACACTTGTGGCTTAGGCTTCGATACTTGTAATGAATCATCGCATAAAGCCAAAACCAATGTTTTAGGAGAATCCTCTAGGAACAATGTTATAGATCATTCCTTAGGTAAGTCTTTTTTCCGAGTCTTTAAGTGCTCACATTGTGGTCGAAAAGGTCATCTTAAGAAATTTTGTTTTGATCTTAAACGAAGTCCTAGAAAATACCAACGTAAGGCAACCGAGGTAGACAAGATTCCTACACCCCGAGATCGTCATTCATCATTAGTTTGGGTTAGGAGATCCGACTTGGTAGCTTTGTAAAATAGGATTTTTGATTCTCATTTACTTTCACAAGCTTCCTCACTTGCTAAATCTAAAGGTTGAATGTGTTAGTTGTTTGCATACTTTAGCTTTTGTAATACATGCTATTTTATCATGCTAATTAAATGTATGCTTGTTTTAATTATTTTCTAGTCTATGCTCCATGATTAATCAAGTGCTAGATTTATGATGTTTGTTTATCTTTTGTATTATACTTCTTTCATTTTAGTTTGCATTAAATGAAAAATACAAAAAGATTTTTGTTTATAATTTTTGTTTTACCTTGTTAGTAATTTAGGCATTATGAAAAATATAAATGATTTTTGTGTGTCTTTTGAGTAAAGTTTTTTTTGGTTAAAATTTTTTGAAAACTCAAAAATATTTTTATTTTGTGTGTATTTTAGTTTGACACATTCTATGTGGCATATACTTGTGTTTGAATCCCTTCTTTTTCGCTTCCACGTGGTTAGAATTTTTGGTTAAGATTGTCAATCCTTAAAATGTTCTTTACCATGCTTACATGGAGTAGTTGGATTTTGTGTTTTTTAAATGGATTCTATTTTTATATGCCTCAATTCACACATGCACGAGCTCTCTTGAAATTTTAACTTCACATGTATTCTTGAGCTTTGTGAGGTGTTCTCCGACCAATCTAGTCATCTACATATTATATGACCTAGGAGGACTATTGCATGTTAAAATTTGTTGCACGTGAGATTTGTGTGAGATATGAAAATGATATATATATAAATGTGCACGAGGAAAGACTTCGAAAGGAAATATCATCCTTTGCGAGTAAGCCACCGTTTGGAATGAACCTAAAAGATATACGTGGTCCAAAGGCCTAAAAATAAAATATGGCATTAAAAGGAAAAATAATTGCCAAGGCCTATTTTTAATTGATATATTCATTCGAAAACATATATGCTTACTGAGGGAGATTGGATGGTATATCAACGGTTTGCACAATTTCTGTCTATCCTAGTTGTACTTTCAATGTCATGACTCTATTGGTTTGTAGAATCATCAAAACTTTAGGCTTGCATGCATTGTGTATGTTTGTTCATTGAGTTCAATTTATATTGTCACATGACGTTATGTTCAAATGTGATAAAGTTTGCAATCAAATGAGAACTCCGTGAACATGTTTTAAGTGTTTGGGTCTAAATTTAATTGTTACTAGTTCACACCCCTACACTTTCGTTTCCATATGACACAATTTTTTCATATGAGTGTGAAAAGCTTATTGTACGTTGTGTCATATGTGGTGTTTATACCTAGTATATGTGCGTGTGCGTTAATGATATTTATTATATACATATATATGGTAATTTTTTTTATCTTTGCCATTTTAGCTAGTCCACTTGTGCTTTAATTCATAACTGGTATCTATCTTGTTGCGTACATTGTTTGATATCACATGCTTAGAATCTTATTTGTCAAATTGGTATCATTTGTTTTCGCATCATAGTTGGTATTCATTAATATTTGTATGGATTAGTTATGTTATTGTTGCCCATATAATTTTATGTTCTTATCACCTTATGCATCATATTGTTTATTAGTTCTTTTATCCTTTGTCTATTCCTGAACAAAATGGGGGAGAATGATAGGGGTAGAAATAGTATCTAAACCTATAATAATCGTATCTTATTTTGGGTGATTTAACTAAGGGGGAGACGTCTTTCTAAGTAGGTCATTTATTTGATAAAGGGGAGAATTAATTTAGGGGGAGTATTTATTTTAATTACATTTAATATTTTGATATTCCCTATGCGTTTAATGTTTTGCTTAAGTGTGCATGTTTTATTCTAAACGACAACTTTCATTCGACAAATATAGTGTTTCTTAGGTTTTCGAGTCAAGCTTGTAATTTTTTTTTTGAGGGATGTGTTTGAGTCTAGTAAGAGCTTGACGTCCCTTTAGTATTTTGTTTTGATTTTTGTCTCGGAATAGCCAAAGGGGGAGATTTGTAAGGACACAAGTCGCCGATTGAGTCTTACTGTAGTGTTGGCTCAATTTCGGACAAAAACACTTAAGTTATAGGATAGAGTTCTTGAGCGTCCTTCAAGCCTATGACCTGTTACAGTTGAAGACGTTGCGGCCCGCGCTTCAAGAAAATATCTTTACTGCGTTTCAATGCCTCGTTTCACGTCATCAATATGAGGATTTCATAGTCTCCAAAAGGTATGAATGCATTAATATATATATATATATATATATATATATATATATATATATATATATATATATATATATATATATATATATATATATATATATGAGCTTGGAAATTTATTTTGGGTGTTAGTATTTTTTTGTTATTTTTTTTTGAATTCATAGTTCTCAAGATTTTGTTCTCGGACACCTTTCCGTAGAAAAATCATATCAAATAAAAAAAAATCAAAAAAATACGAAACTGGCGGCCACGCATTCGTATCGAAATTATCTAGAATCATGGCCTGAAATCTCGTTAGAAAAGTCGTTCGAATGACCTCGTTCGAACGAACTTCTAACGAGATTAAGAAAATTTTGTTGTTTTTGTTAGAAATTTCGTTCGAACGAACTTCTAACGAAATTTCAGTTTCGAGCAGTTTTTTTGATAGTTTTTTTTTAACTTCCCACTTTGCCCACTAACTTTTACCACCTTTACATAGTTCGGTAAAGACATTTTCTAAGATAACTTTTTCACATTCTAAGAGTCTTTAGAGAGCAAAACTTTTAAGAAAAAGTTCCATGTTTTGTGTTTGAATTTTATGGATTAAATTCCCCAAAAACACATACACACCCATTTGTTTTAGTTTGTTCCAAGTACCTATTGATATATCATTGCTTGGAGATTTTTGGCACCTGGTTTTCTCTACAACAACAAGAAGAGAGTTTGGGTTCTTCTCTACCCCCAAAAGGAGAAACATTTATTGCTGTGTTCTCACTCGAAGAAAGGCTTGCGTGTGGGTTGACGATGACCATAACCCATCGATGGAGTCTGAGACTGTGGAGGAGTCCACAGTTATTCAGTAGGAAGAGGTTGAAGACCAAAGGAGCGCGTCAAGGCTTGGACGGACTCAGGTCAGTTTGTGTAAGTCCTCTTGTGTCGAGTCTTTGTAAAAACTACCACACTTAGTGAATTCGTGGCTAGGGTCATCCGAGTTTTTCCCATTTGGATTTTCCTCGTACATCAGCGCGTCGTGGGATATTGTTTAATTTTATCTTGCTTAAATCTCGTAGATGCATGCTTAGGTAATTCAAGATAAAATTTGGTTTAATTATCACACTTATGTTTTTTGGTGTTAAAATACATTTGGGTGAAATTGAAATTAATTTAATTCATAGATAATTATTTTGGTAAAATTTAGTTTGGTCTAATTTGCAAAAATGGATTAATCTTGTTAGGCAAATTTCTAGAACTTGAATTGAATTATTTGGTTTAAGTGAAAAATCCATTTGTCGTTTAATTTATTCACTTTGTGTTTCGTTTAATTTTAATTTGAAAGAAATTAAAATTTGTTGCAAGTTATTTATGTGTTTGAACCATCTTTATTCCGCACTTTAAGGAAATTCATTTTTAAAATTTTAAAATTGGGGGTCTATCTCACTTTCAAACAACCATACACTGGATAAAAAGACATTCGTTAACCTGTTTGCAGGCAGGACTCCAGAACCGATCAATCCCCTAGCCAATCCATGGTTCACTACCATAGAGGCAGCTTTGGCAGAGGCCTAGTCAGCCTGTGTCTTTAGTACTAACTCTTGCTGTGTGGCCAGACCTTTCCTCAATATTTTAAATTGAGTCTTTGTACTCTTCATCTCTTCAATAGTCATTAGTACTCGGCGCTTAGAACATTCGCTTGAACTATTCTTATTCTCGATTGTAGGGGAGACATGGCTTCAGTAAGGAGGTTTGGAATTTTCATCTTGATCATTTTATCTGGAGAAGAAAGAGTGGTCGGAATAGAATACAAATCTAAGGAATCGGATGAGGAAGAGGTTCCTCTAAATGAAATATTTCCTTATTCTTGCAAAGGATACTCAGATGCTGTAATGGAAGGGATGAAGTTGAATCTTCAATATTAATGGGGGGCTATGGGGATATATTCTATAGGTCGAGCTATAAAAAAGTGATAGAGCTATGATACTCTAACAAATTTGAAGCTGACCGGGGATGGGCTTCACCTATCCTTTACTGGATAGACCAAATTAACTTGAATTCTTTAAAAATAACTTCGGTGTAAGGGGGACAATCCTTCTTTATTCTCTTTTAAAAAAATCAAGCATGATATATCAGTCGCTGATTCAACAGGAGGAAATCAAATATAAAGAAAATACATAAATGCAGTACCAGAGGCTGACCTACGCCATGCCCTTCCTGGGGGAATCTGGGACCAGTATATCTTACACCATCAGAAAGGGGAGTATACTACCAATTCTTTACAACAATCCCATAATCCCAATAATCTTTATTAAAATTGGGAAAATTCACCACTAGAGCCTTGATGGCATGACGTGCCTTCAAATAATATGTGTTGTTCTCAGTGGTCTCCCAACTATAGTAGTACATTAATTATTTTATTGCTATATGAGTTCCATATAACTTATTGAGGTGGTTAACCCCATTAACTACCCTCAAACTGTTTGGGGCCATCTTAGTAGGGACCACATCAAAATATTGATAAAACTCTATAAATATATTATTTAGTGGGAAAGTAACTCCAAATTCAACAATAAATATTGTGGGTAACCAGTGACCCTCATCCAAGCCACATAAATAAAAAGGACCAGAAGCCATCTCCGTAATTGCCCATTCTGGGATTTTTCTTTTCTCCCTAAATTCCTCTAAAGAGGTCTGATCAACTATATAAACCAATTTAATAGATCAAAAAGAAAAATATTATAAGAAGAAGATTCTTACAGTAGTAGGCACATACTCGAAATCTTTAAAGTAGCAAGTTGGATAGCGACAATAGACGAGAGAGAATGCGAAGTTACATAAGTGAGAAAAAATGGAGAGAGAATCAAACATTTTATTAGTACTATGAAGACTCTCGATATTTGGGATTCAAATTGATTAAGTGTACCGTCGTTTGGACTTTCGATGGCATCTCAAATCCCTAAGTGATGAAAAGATCAACATACCCTCCGACAATTCGCTATTTTTAAGTTATTTACAAAATTACCACCGCCTCAACATAGGCAAAGGGAAAAATTATAAGACCTTGAGGTCTGCTGTCGAATACAACCTTTATAAGGTGCCGAGCAATTTTTAGATGAATAATCCATTCTTTCGTTAAACCTTCAAATATGCTGTATTGGGGGTTTCTCTTGTACCCTAAAAATATTTGGCCACATGGACCAATAAAGTAGTGACACATGTCAATATTATCATTATGCTTTCCACAACGGATAAAACCCGATTGGCTCAGGTGCCCTTTGGTCGACCGTCCAGCCGACCACACCCAAGTGGATAAAACATCCGTTATATGAAAGGACACACGTGGGGGATACTCAATAGTCACCATGTACATGCACGTGAATAACATCCAACTATATATATTACTGTATAAAGGTGTAAGTACGTAAAGATATAAAGACATTCCGTTTCTTGATTTTTCTACTTACTATAAATACACCACTCCTCCCAGCCGATGAGAGGGCAATAACACATATGCTTTATGATAAACTCTGGAGTTGTAACCAAGTGATTGGAAAACATATAGTGGAACTGCCCGGTGTATGTAGGTTCCATTCTTGAACTGAACCGCATAAAAAACCTTTGGTGTCTCTTTATATTTTCTTTATCTATGGTTATATATTTCGATAACTAGGGCTAAGATAAATAACCCAAATTTAGACATCAATATGGATCATATATTCTCCATCGAGTGTATTACGCCCTAAATGCATGTAATACAAATATCCAAAGCACGTTTAATTGTTTTTGGCAAGTAGTAGAGATAAATGTTTGACCAATTCATCTTTACACTTTTATCCAAATTTTATATATAGTAGGTTTATGTAGATCACCCATTAACTAAATGTTGTTCAAGACTGTAGTATTATGGTTATGAGTACCTCTACACGATGTCTCCCATTTTTCACGATAAAGTAGTGGAAAGATGGTCTCATATTTTATGATAGGTAACCCGTCAAGGGGGTGCCATTTTAGTACAAATGCGATTCAGAGGCTCGACTATACAGGAGCAACTCAAAATGCGATCGCTTGAATCGATAATATGGCAACCATTTGTTGGATTGTCGCAGAATGAGTTAGTTGGCGCGTGAGTTGCACATGATTTAACTTCGTTGATCCAGAGTTGGGTGGGACTTGGTATCTCGAAGATCATTATTACCACCAATTGATAAATGAAATTACTATTCCCGTAAACCCACCCTACCCGTTTGCATAAACTTTTCGAAACATTTTTATACAACAAATTGACAATTGGCAACCTGTAGTGGCTCATGCCATAGTCACGTCGCAACATGAATGGAGTACGTACTGGATAACTATTAGTAAGGGACCTATACTACCTCCCTTATTTTGGTGGCACAACCACGCTGGGGTTGGTTTTGCCTCAATTGTACCATCAGATTTTTGGGTACCCAATGCCCATCCGGATAGATAGGAGGCCATATATACATACAACACACAAGGCCCATCTTCATTATCTAAATTGGTACATTTATCATGGGAAGTCTAGGTGGTATATTTTAGCTTGAATGGGATAACAATCATATAACTCGAACCTCAAACAAGGCCTAATGACTTACCGGCATCTTCAGTTTACTCATGTACGGACTTTAGTTTATAAAATCCAAAATGTTAGAATAAGAGCTTAGGTGACAAAGGTGGACTATGGAGAAAGAAAAATTAAATGCTAATACGTGAGGTGAGGGACCGAGTTCGACTCGGCAACAATACCCCCATTCCGCAGCACATACCGTCGTATGTATATGGGGATGAATATTGCATGGCATCTACGGATATCACTCCTCCGATGGACCCTGTTCCCTTATAAGAACTCGGAGGATCGTCTCCTCAACCATTTGTTATCTATAAAGCTTTTAGAAGTTTTTCCACATTTCTTTATGATCAATATTTCAGTCAAGATCGTGGTCCAATTTATTCTAATTGAATGAAAAGCAGGGTATAAATTTTAAAATTGATTGCTATGTAAAATGTTATTATTTCAATTTAATAATTTTTCATTATGAGAATAAAGACTTTGTTTATTATCTCGTTGAAAAATTGAAGTATAAACAGTCATATTAAAAGCATAAAGTTAAAAGATAAATAATAAAGAAATTATTTCCCCCCGCTTTGGTCGAGCCTAGTTGAGGTACAACAAAATGGTTTGCCATAATGCACTAAACATTTTGGAAGGTAAGATCGTTGCGAGTTGGGACCAACATATTCCTTATTGTAGTTAGATATATTTTGTTCGTATTCTTCCCCATAATTTTCATATTTGCATTATGAGAAGTAGTCATAACTCGAATTGCTACAGTCAGAAATTTCATTATCCAATGCCACTGAGTTCTCGTTATAAATGCTAAGTAATTGTTCTTGAATATGACCTTAAGATAGCAATATTCATAATTACAACTCAATTAAATTTTATTGAATGTACTTTTAATATATGAAAATTCATAATATTGGGTTCTAAAATAAATAATAAATAATAATTGGAGAACGAAGAATATTTAGCAAATCACTTATCATTTTCATGTTATGACGAGTTTTGATATGCTTGATTGTGCCGATGCATTATCAGTCTGCATCTCGCTAAAGGCATGTTGCTATCACATGAAGTTACTAGTATCCATGTATATAATTTGATCTTCATCGTGTTACTATTGAGTATTACAATCTTCAGTGCTAATTTTAATTAAATCCTCCATCTTCTCATTTAGAATTCTTCGATTAGTTTGCAATGTGGCAGAATTTGCATTGTACAATGCGTTGAATTCCTCTGATTTTTCTACAAATGTCATGTGCGTTGCCAAACTGTTGGCTGCTTCTCATTTCTTCACTTTCAGTTTGTCCGCTTTACACCTCATAGGTCTCTCAAGTGGATTGTTCATGTCCCCTGAATTATGGTCTTGATCGTTTGAATATCGTGGGATTGACTCATTTTCTTCATCCACAAATTGTGATCGAATAGTTTACATGTTATATTCAGGTAAAATTCTTAAGCAACTCGTAACAATGTCGAGCCCAAATATATCACTGACATCACGTGAAAAGTCTTCTTGAGCTCAGTCGATCAAAAAAACTTAATATTTTGTACAAGTTGCTATAAAATATTTATCGCAAATATAAATAATTGATCGAACATAAACAAATTTCGTTACTGAAGTAATATCACGTGTCCCACTTTCTTTACCAACTCCGTGTGTTCGTGAAAGCTTCGCAGAATACAACAAACAATCTTTGTTTATCGCTCTAAATTTTTCCTATAATACATTGTCGGTGTGTTTGTAAATTACGCCCTCGCTACAGTTGTATTCATAAGTTATTTTATCCCATAGGGTGCTACGAGATTGGTTTATCCTGATTGGGCCATTGATTGAATGTTTTATATAAGCGTGGTAAAGTAACACTTCATCGTGTTGGGTGAAATTTGGTAAGTGGGTGGAGTTTGTGGGAGTGCTTTAGGATGGATATGCCATTTGTAGGATGAATCTATATAAATGCTAAGTTTTTTTTTAGTTGTAAACATTTTTGGGGTCTGATATCTATTTATACCAATAAATAAAATAGGTCGTTAGTAGGTATTACAAAAGAGGTGTTGATGAAACAAATAATTTTTTATTCACATAAGTTGAACTGGAGACATAAATCCGCACAAATCTATTGGGCGATAAAATATTACCCGTCCAGTCCTGTGAAACCCATTTATACACCGTCTATCAACAATGCAAATTTTGATCGTCTTTACACATTTGAACATCAGAATATGCATTGTTTATGCCAATGTCTACATTTACATTGCTTAGTGTGGATGGCCTAAGGGTGCCCTAAGAGTCTATATTACACTTCATAATACCACCAAAGGACAACAATGCATTTTATATTTAAAGGAGTATATTGGAGCTAGGGGGTCCTTGAAAGGGCGTGAGATCAAGAATAAGGGATGTGAGAAGTTTAATATTGGGGTGACAAATGGATCCCAATGATGCATACGTTTAAAATTGTCTCACCAAATACTAATTACAACGGTTGCGATTTTGTTAAAGAACTCATTATCCCAAAAAAAGGACACTGCGATCTTAATATTATTTCTAATTTTTTTTCGCGCATGATGTTGAAGATATTCTGAAAATCCCATTACGAAATGTACCATTAAGGGACATAGAAATTTGGAATTTTGAAAAGAACGGAAGATACTCAACATATAGTGGGTACAAGCTTGCATAGTCCATGGGATACGGAGATTTGAAATGGCAATGACCTCCTCTTTGAATGACCGGAGCTAGGGTTCAATTTGTAGGGGAACTTTATCGAATAAAATTAAACATTTTTTATTTCGGTTAAATTCAAACTTCTTACCAATGGCATAAAATTATGTCAAAAGGAGGGTAGTGGTAAAAAAACTCTCAATGTTGTGTGTGCTTAGAAGGTCTTGATAGCGAAGAAAATATTTTTTTTTGCGATCTCCATTATCTAAAGGAGTTATGAGTCTTTGCAAACTGAATATGGGTGGGTGGAGCGGAAGGGTGTGTGGTAGAGCGGAAGGGGCTCTTCCTCCCTTAACCAAGGGCCGAGGGTTCGATCCCCGTCTTGGGCATGGAGCAGCCTTAAATCTCTGGGCCAGCTGTCCCACCCATTGAGGTGCCTACAAATCAGCGAAGGGATTAGTCACTAAGTCGCTAGTGGATACCTTGGTGCAAACCAAAAAAAAAATATGGGTGGGTGGATGAACAAGCGGAACAATATTAACGAGTGTCTGGTCTGGTTAACTTTGGATCTCCAAAAACACCACTTTGAATACGTGTGTGTGGTTTTGTTGGCTATTTAGAACAATATAAATAGAGTTTTCCATGCAAATAATTCTGAAAGTCTCAGTTCAATTCTACGTAGGGTATCTGCTGTGTTTCATGATTACCGATATGTGTGGAGTAAGGAAAAAATAGATGGTGATAACAAAAGATAAACTTGGAGATCTCTGGGAGACGGAGTTTACAAAGTCATTTTGATACGACCACCTTTACTGATAGCACGAGCACTGGAATTATAGTTGTAATTATAAATAGTAGGGCAAATTTATGGTTGGTATTCTAAAACGGTTATCGCAACCGCTTTAAGAGGAAGAAGTGGAAGCAATAGAAGCACTTGAGTCCAAAAGTTTTGCTATTAGATGCGATTTTAATTAGTTCGAATTGGAGGGATATAGTTATACTGTTATTACACGATTACTAAATGATGATTACGAATGGTATCCCAATGGACTACTCACGGACCTAGTAAATGAGAAAATTAAAATAGGATTCAATATACATTTTTTCCTTTGTGAAAATGGTTGGTAACTAGCCAACACATCTTATGGATCAACACTCAAAGAATGTGGATGAATTCACTCCTTGGTTGGAAGAAGCCCCTCTCTTCTTAAGTTATTTTTTTATCTAATTATGTAAATGATATTGTCAATTTTATTTTTATTTGACTTATCTCATTACCCTCCACTGCACCTTCATGATTACTTCTATGTATACGAAGATAAGAAGTTAATGACATTAGAAGATTAAAGATTGATCTTCACAACAACATTTAGAACAATTATGAAGAGTTTTGGTAAAGACTTAAATTATCTAGGGGTCATTTTTAAAGAGTTTGAAATTAGAAAGTTTTCTAAAAGATAACCTTATCTTTTTCTTAATTAATAAACAAAGAAAAGAAAACATAAACGTGGGCTGCTGAACTAAAGTGCACAGTGATTGCACAGTAAAAGCACACAGTAATTTACAATAATTTAAAAAGTAAATAGTAACTGAATTGGATGTTTTTGTTTTAAACGTCCAAATCGTCATCACATGCGTCAGCTGATTACTGACCGTATGCATATCCCACTTCGTGTGCTGGATGATTTACAGTCGTCCACGTGGGTTCATTTTCTTTGTCCAATTGTCATGCATCGAATGCATTGGCAATATTGGCCTCAGCGACAGAGTCGAAGGACATACTATCGTTAGGGTTGTGATTCGGAGGTCTATGTAGTTGTACTTGTTCGTATTCCTCCGCATGGCTTAATTGTTCAAAGGGAACATCTAAATTATTTTTGTTTTTCAAGTTATTTAGAAACTCTCTTACTGCCGCTCGTTGTTCAAGCTAGGTAGTATAATTTATCGGTAAATCGGTAACAAATAATCTCATGCCATCAGTTACCATGAATTTTAATGTTGATTCCCGACAAAAATAATCTGCATAATTTGAACTATTGATCGGGTTTTGTGACCAATATCTCGTCGTGTACAACTGGTCCAACGGAACATTAAGTGCAATTTCCCAATTTTGTTCAATCTCGTCCCATTCATAGTCCTCAGTGGATCTGAGGTACCAGATCTGGTAGGGTTGATAGAAAATTTCTCTTGATCGCCAACCAATTATGCTTGTGATATGAAATGACAGATAACGAGTGTATTTGTACTTGCTTTTTGTCAATACATGATAGATCATGGTTTTGATCATCATAGGTAAAAATTCAAAATGATTGAAACAAGCTACACTAGAGAAGATTAGTTTGTTTACTAACCCCCATTCAATTGTTTCAATATCCCAAGGTGGGTATCCCTCTTCAGTAATGAAATGCAGTTTTGGCATGCCATCACTATAATTTAAACGAGAGTAAAAATTTTGGAGTAAAAGACTTTTTATCTTTTGCTCATGGTCCTCAATTTTTGGTAAAATTTTAATTTGGAATAGAGGACGTGGGAGAATTATCTTTGCTTTTTCAAATAGACAAATTCTCCTGATAGTATTGAAGATCTTGTCAGAAAAATCATTTTCCAGTAATTCAGAAAATTCCAGAAAAGTATCAATTTTTTTTAAAGAAAAATCTTTATTTTCATAGTTTAAGCCTTTTATGAGTTTGAGGCTCAGACTTTTGAACTTATCCAAAGTTGTTGTTTGTTCAGCAATTTTGTCAGCAAGGATACTCATATTCCTTCTAAAATCTTTTCTCCTATCTCGGAGATGAGATTTCCATGCTTCATTTAATGGTGTATACAACTCGCAGGGGATTCCTGGGTTGTGAAAGTCATAAGTTTCAGTATCAAGGAGGCTTTCCTTGGTCTGAAGTTTGGAGATCTATTAGGAGGTCCTAACTGTTTCATCCAATTTTCCCATGCTGTAATGGCTTCAGGCATAGTATTATATTTTTGGTGGCATGCACCAGGGAATTTGTTTACTTGCATAAAACATTGATTCCAGTTGTCATAGAAGCCTGGGTTTCTTCCACTGAATACAACATAAACAGGGTTTGGTTTAGGCTGTGTGGATGATGATGCTTGGGTTTTTACCTTTTTAGAAATAGTCACCCAATCTCCTTTGGTTTCTACTAGATGCTTATCTCCCATCCTGAAAATAGAAAAGAAAATCCACTTGTTTAGTGGTTTTAATAAAATATATTTCAAAATATTCCACTTGTTTAGTGGGTATTATTTTAAAATATTTAAAATTCTCCACTTGTTTAGTGGGTTTCTAAAAACTCTACTTGGTTAGTAGGTTTTTCATCATAGTTCCTGCTAAGATAACCTGAAAGAAAATTATTAGTACCATTTAAATGTTCAACTTCAAAAGTATAAATAGCAATTTGGTTGAACCATTTAAGTCTTCTTCCTTCTAAAATATTTCTTTTGTTTATCAGGAAGTCTTTTACAGCTTTATTATATGTTCTGACAATAAAGTCTTCAGGTGCTAAGAAAATATGGAATTTTTTAATAGCAAGTTTTATTGCTAGTAATTCTTTTTCAAAAATAATATAATTCACTTCGTTTGGTTTAAATTTTCCTGAATTATATCCACATATTAATTCATGTTTTTGAATTGATTTTGGTATAGCAGTTTTCTTACCACGAATACCGAAATTATTGGAAGGATTATTTTCATTCTAATATTCTGAAGGAATTGCTTTGAGAACACATCCCCAACAATTATCCGAAGCATCAGTTTACAATATTAATTTATCTCATTTTTTAGGAAAATAAACTTTTGGACAATTATTAATGATTTCTTGTTTAATTGTTTTAACAACAAGAGTATCGTTAGCACTCCATGTAAAAACTTCATTCTTTTTAAGTTTTTCAAGAAGTGGTAATTCTTTTTGAGATAATCATTTTATGAAATTTCTTCCATAATTAAGGATTCTTAGGAAACTTTGTAATTGTTTTTTATCCAAAATTTCCTCATTAAAATCTCTTATTTTAGAGATGATATGATCTTGTAATTGTAGGCCATCCTGATTTAGGATTATGCCAAGAAAATTAATTTCTGTTTTTTCAATATCAATTTTCTTAAGTGATAAAATGATTCCATGTCTTTGGAATTTTTCACAGATAATTTTTAGATGATATCTATGTTCTTCTATGGTTTTGGAAAAAACAAGGATGTCATCTATATAGACAACACAAAAATCTTTAAGGTCTTTAAAGATTTTGTCCATTCATCTTTGATATACCTGAGGGGCTATGTTTAGTCCAAAAGGCATAACATTCCATTGATAATGTCCTCTAGGGGTACTAAAGGTTGTTAATGGCTTGGATTCTTCAGTTAGTTTTAACTACCAAAATCCAGATTTACAATCGAATTTGCTAAAGAACTTTTTTCCTTTAGTTTGGTTAATTATTACATCTTTTCTTGAAATAAAATAACCATCAAATTCTAATTGTTCATTTAGTCTTTTATAATTTATAACCATTCTAGCTTTTCCTCTTATGACTTCATTGTGTTTTCTCACCATGAAGGCAGGGCTAGAGTGTGGACTTATTGTTTCTTCAATAAGGTTTATATCCAATAATTCTTTGATTTGTTTATCAAATTCATCTATATCATTTCTGGTATAGATCATTGGTTTTACTCTTATAATGACACTGGGATTTCTTAGTTTGAGATTACAATATCTTGGACTTTTATTCCATAATTTTAGTGGGTTTTCACTGAAATTATCAATTAATATAATATAAAGCCATTGAGTTTCTTCAAGGGCTTTGATAAAAGGAGTTATATCCCCTTTCTTAGTAGGGCGAAAATCTCTTTCACATTTATATTTATGTTGTTGTAGTAAAGGGATTTTTACTACATCTTTGTTAAGGGTTAAATTTATAGTTCCCTCATCAATACTTATAGGCAAATATTCTGAGATAAAATTGTTGCCTAAAATAAAATCTCCATGCATTTCTGGAAAGCATAAGATTTTTGGAATAATGAATTTCTTTTCATTAAACCATATAGCCACTTTTTTGGCTTTTAAATCAATGAAATTTTGTGTCCCATTGATGCCTGTTACATCAATAGGATTTTTCATTTTTATCCATTTTTCAGGAGGTAAAGCATTAGGTATACAAGAACATATAGTTGCTCCTGTATCAATTAATGTGCAAAGACTATATGGTTTATAGCCTGCAAAATTAAAGTAACCTAATACATAAGTATATCTTCTCTTTCCATGGCTTGGTGAGAAGATTATTTCTTCTTTTCCTAATTGGAAATGATAAATTTGACTGGATTTTATATTATCTTCTTATAGATAATTTGTTCCAGGTAATATTGGTACTTGTATATTTTTCATAGCAATAAGAGGTTTACTATTACTACTTTCGCCTTTTAAAATGTTTTTTCCTTTTAATTTTTCCCAATCATTGTCAGGAAAATTCTTTTGCCAATTTTCTGAATGTTTATTTTTAAAATAAACAGTATTACCAGATACCTGTAATTCAACGCTGTTTCGTTGTTTTTCAGGAGGTGGTTATGTTATTTAGGGTAGTATCCATTGTTTTGGTACTTCCAAATCTCTCCAGTTGATTAATCTGGGCTGTATTGCCGAATCAAATGGTCGAGGTTCAAATATTTCTATTATATTTCTATCCACATTTTGTGTATTTGTATGTGGTAGAGTTGTTAATTCATGAATTGTTTTCCAATGTATTGACATATTTCTTGAGGTATTTTTCATTCCTATTCCTTTGGTTTGGGTTTTTATAATGACAGATTCCTCAATATTTGGATCATCAATAGATATGAAGAAATTTGGTTTTATGTTAAACCAAATAACTCCATTTACCAAATTGGATTGGACTCCTCCAATTATGGCATTCATAGGATTACTGAATCTTTTGTCTAAGACCAGTATAGCTACGGGTGTATCCATACCTTGTCTAAACAGGGCAGTAATACAGATTTGAATAAACCCGATATGTATATATTTAATATTTGGGTGTTTCTTCTTCCATCTTTTGATCTTTTTTAAATCAAAAAGTTTAATATCTGCTGTTTCATCATCTGTTGATCCAGCAGTAGTATTACCATTAAATTGTTTAAATATTCTTGTTGAGAATAATTTGAATTTTGATAATTTATAGACATCTTCCTTTTTTATAAGTTGTCTTTGATTATCAATTTCTTGTTGCTGTTCGTTGGTAAAAGTGATTTATTCTCCAACTATTTCACGAAGGGCTATTGTTTGTAGCTTATCTTCGCTACTACCTCGTACTTCTGCAGTATTATACATAAATACGAGTTCTTCATCGGATGTTTCCGAATCAGATTCAATCTCATATAAAATTTCATAATTAGAAATATCAGAATCAGATAAATCTTCTCGATAAAATATTTCTAATTCTTGTTCTTCAAGAAATTTTATCATTTTATTTGCACTTTTTCCCTTTTTAGGACAATCAGGTGCATAATGGCCTTCTTCGTTGCAAATGTAACAACGACACTTCTTTTTTAGAGGTGGTTTTTTGGAAGGTTTCTTTTTTCTAATATATTTTTTATTCTTTGAAAAAAATGTTTTCTTTTTCCAAGGTTTCCATTTAAATTTTCTCTTTCGAGAGTATTTAGAATATTTGGAATTTCTAGGAGGTGGATTACATCCTATTTTCCAGTTTTCTTTTAAAATCTTATCACAACATTTATAACCAGCTTTAGAATTTGTGATTTGATTTTTAAGTTGTTTCTTGTCTTTTATTTCAATAGAGTGTTCAGATATTTTTCTTAATACCCAATTAATGCGAAAACCAAGATTGTCATCTTTCTTATCCTTACCGATAGTTTTTAACCAGCCAGGACAAGATTTTAAGGCTATTTCATCCCATGGGTTTGGGAGTTTATGAAAGAATTGATCCATCCAGTGTTTGGTCCCTGAATGTTTTAGTTTGAAATAATATTTTTTATATATTTCAACAAATTCTTCAAATTGACAAATGTTACATAATTCTAGTTTAGATAAGATATAACACGCATCCTCTTGGAGTCTGGGTTCTCCAGTATATCCAATTAGATTTTCTTTAATTATTTCAACAAATCCTTTTAATATTTCATCAAAAGATTTGAAGGTTTGTAGGAGTTCAGTTTTTTGCTGAATTCCTTTTTCCGAGCTTTCCCATTGTTGTAACCACTGTAAAACATCACCTTGGAGTGTTGCAGCAAGGTAGTCTAAAATTTGTTCTTTAGACCATGTACTCTTATAATTAGTTATGAGTATAGATATGGATTGTGCCCACTCCTTAATAGTTTGTTCTTGATCTTTAAAAGGGACATGCCTTAGATCAAGATAAATACCATGTTGAGATATATTTTGTTTGTTCAAATTATATCTTCTTAAGAAAAAAGGATTTGGTTCATCCTCATTTTTAGTATTACTTGTAGAAGCATTGCTCGTTTTAACAAAATCTTCTTTTTCATTTTTATATGCAGGGGTTTGCATCTAATCTTCAAAAGCTTCCCAATTTTGGAATTCCTGAAGTGGTTCTTCAGCCTTCCTTTTTCCATCAATTGTATTTACTACAAGTGGTGGAATCTCTTCTTCATCAGATGAATATTGGTTTAATTCATACTGATGGTGTTCTAATAATTTTTCATTTTCCAAATACGTGGTTTGTATTTGTTCAATAAGTTTATTACGTTCTGAAAGAGTTAATATTGGATCTTTGTATAGATGTCTCCAATAATCTAATATTTCACGAACGTTTATATATTCGGTGTAATTAAATTCTTCTATTTGAAGAGCTTTAATTTCTTCCGAACCATAATATAACCTAGGAATTTAGTTATCCCCTGGGTTATTCATTCCAGTTTGTTCTGGATTTTGATTATCTATTTTGTTTAATAGATTTTCAATTTTTTGTTTAGTCTCCTCTTTTAGATCTAAATTTGTAACCGTTTCGAGTTGACTAATTTTTTTATCAACTTTGTTTAAGTTGAATTCAATACAATATAATTTTTACTCTACATAATTTTGATTAACGACCTGATGTCTTTCAGTTCGTTTGACCCAACTAAAAACTATACCAGTTAAATTATTTAACGTAGTACTAATTTTACTAATATCATTTTCAGATTTTTCTATATGTAAACTATGATTATACATAGACTCATCTTTTTGTAACCATGGTGCTAAACATTATAGATTAATATTATTATTATTTTGTTCATCTTTTCCAGATTCCATTGGTACCTAAGACCTCCTATTATATGTTGTTTCAGGTGCCTAAAACCAGTTTTCCTAACGCCTATTGCTAACTACAGTAGCTTTTTGGCAAATGGAAATATGGGCTTTGAAACAATAATATGGATATGGGTTTTATGAAAACTTTAAAGATTTTCAAAATAATATAACAGTATCTTTATGTTTAATTCACCGTGATTATAAAATAGATGTATTATTATTTTTCTGTTTTTACTCTTTTTTTTTACAACGACAGACGTAACTTGATTATACTATGGAGATTATAACTGCATATATTAATTTTAGCGACAAAGCAAACAGTAATATCAAATAACATAGTTATTTATATAAAACTAGGATTAAACGATATTTCATACAACAATTATTACGACAATTAGTTCCAATAACTTTATATTTTACCTTAAAAATTCTCCAGAAACATAAGTTTTGTGATGGAGTATTATAGTTTCTACTTTAACATTCATATTAGCATAACAATATAAACATAATTAGAATGCTAACCTATGATAACAAGATGTAACAAGGCTCTGATACTACAATTACACAAGTGCGGAATGATCGAGACAATTACTGAGAAATATTATTGAACTGATATTATAAGTGGAGAATGTTACAAAAGAGAGAGAAGAGAGAATATATTACAACTGAGGAGAAGCTCCCCTTTTATAGCTTCTAAAAGATAACCTTATCTTTTTCTTAATGAATAAACAAAGAAAAGAAAACATAAACGTGGGGTGCTGAACTAAAGTGCACAGTGATTGCACAGTAAAAGCACACAGTAATTTACAATAATTTAAAAAGTAAATAGTAACTGATTTGGATGTTTTTGTTTTAAACAAAATTTTAAAATCTCGCTAACTCATTATAATGAGATTGGCATATCGTTCGATTTAATTTATACAGTGTTGTTATAACGAGATTCTTTCATTCAAGCGAAATCTAGGATGACGCCTTTTGATCAGTTCTGGGATGTCGTTCGAATGAGATTGGGTACGTCGTTAGAATTATTTTCTCACATTTGAACGATATCTGAAGCGACGCCTTTTGGCAGGCTCTGGAATGTCGTTCAAAGTTTTATTGGAAACCTGTTCGAACGAGGTAACAAGTCATTCGAATGAGCGTCCTCACTTCTATAGTTTTAATGTTATTTGTTGTTTAAAAACACTTCCAGTCATAATAAAGGTCTCATTACATCTAAAAAAATACCACCAAAGGGCACCCATGTATTTAAAGTCAAATTTCTCATTTTTAACTTTCGTTCATTCTCTCTAAAATTCTAAACCTCAAAAGCTACAAAGATCAACACTACAAAAACTCAAATTGCAATCTTCAAATCATCAAAACTATAAAATCTCAACGGTACTCACTAAATGTACCTTTAATCTAGGGTTTATAATGCTCATTAGTGTTAAAATTTTAATTTACGCATATTTACTAAAAAAATTTATCGAATGAGACATGTTAATAACTATAAGCCTTTGAAAATAATAATAAACAACTCGTAATCATTTTAATGGACCATGTGACAAGCCATGAATTTTTTAAAAATAACTTTGTATATTGTACCTTCGGTACCCTGACCCCGAATCGACCCCCATATTTTGTTATTTATGCCTCGAGTTAATAATTTATAAAAATAACTAAATTTAAACTTCATTCAGTTTAAGTATCCCGAATATATGCATTCAATTATGTATAAGTACCTTGAATATATGTATTCCATTTGGTATAATTACCCCTAATAAGACTTTTTCAACTAAAAAAATATATAGTGGTTTGGTATCTTCCATTTAGGGTATGTGTATTTAAAATTTTGCCTCGTTTCAGGGTCTAAATCCAGAATATATTAATTTCATTCGGTATAAGTACCCCGAATGATAATTTTCAACAAAAATATATAGTGGTTCAGTATCCTCATACACAAATTTAACATTTTTTTGGTATCCTGGTACCGAACCATTGTGTTCGATCATTTTCACCTTTCAAGATTTTCAAACATTGAAGAATAATTAAAAATATATATTGTTGTGTATAAAACTTCCACAAATTGATTGCTTTCACTCTTTTTGGTCGAGCTTTTGTTCAAGTACAAAATGATAGACTTTTTTCACCCTCCATGGAGTTTAATGGTTGAAATGAAAGATAATGGTATAAAAATGGATGACAAACAATATATTATCAACTTAGGAACGATAATCAATGATAATAAAAGGTTTTGAATGTATTTTGGGGTGATTTAGGTGAGTTTGGGTAGGGTTTGAGAGAGAATGTTTTGAGAGGGAGATGAAATGGTGGCAAGGTCCATTTACGTTTTCAAAAAATGTATTTATATCGTGTGATGAAAAAACTACAATTTTATTATGTGATATTATGCAGTTAATTTTGGGGTGCCATTAGTAGCCACTCTGTTTAAAGGTTAATTTAACTATTTAAGTTGCAAATGAAATGTGCGTTTGGAGTTAAAAAAGTTAGACACAATAATTTCATTTCATCTCATGTTTGGTGGGGATAAATTATGAAAGTGGGATAAGTTATTTAATTTCATGTTTGGTGTTGGATGTGACATTATTTAAAGTAGGGGTGGTAAAGATCCAAACCAAGCCGCTGAAACCAACCTAAATTTGATTATATTGGATTTGGTTTTAAAAAACAACCTTGGTTGGATCGTTTTTGGTTTTGTATGTGTAAGAACAGATGAAACCGATCAAAACTGACAATATATAAAAATATTAAAAAATAAATACGAGTCATAGTTCTAATGGATGGAATATTTTATTAGTTCGTAGTCTTATTAATTATATTAGGTCAAATGATAAATATTAAATTTTATCGTATTAAGTTGGATGGGTTTAATTGTATATATTGTAGTGGATTAGATCCGAAGTCAGCCAAATTTTTATTTGATAATGCATAAATTATAGGAATCAAACTCGATTAAAAAATGATCCAATCTAAACGTAATGAGATTGGAGTATGACTTTAGTTAAGATTGGATTGGATTCTGAGACTTCGATTCAACTGCGTGTGATTCTCTTTAAATAGGTTAATTTCGAACTGATTCACACCCCTAATAACAAGTTGAGCCTAGATTACAATGTATGGAGTACAAAAGTCCCTCACAAATGCCTATTCAACTATAATGAGACCATCAAAGAGTTCTTAGACCTTAATAGAACATTCATATTTGAGTGAAGTGATTGTAGACGTTCAACAAAGTCACATCAAGGTGGAACCTATTTTCATCACCCTCTTCTGACCACATCAAAATTCAGCCACTATTATCCAAAGTCGATACATCCTTAACATCTCATTCCAGCACCCTCAAGCTCTAGAATAGGCGCAATAAATCAGGCAAGGTATCCTACAGCAATTAGGCAGGTTAGTAGAGAAGCACTCACAATTCTACCCCCGCAACTCACTAACCTACAATAGTTTGTCCTATAGCATTAAATGGATTTTAATGTTCACAGTAACCATCACTACTATCCTCCCACTCCTTCCACAAACACTCCACCCTTCTATTGTAGTAGCATAGCTTTGTTATGGGTTGCCCATGTTATGAACATTATTTTCACGGGTTCGCAACAGTTGCCTATATAACGTATGCTTAGGGAAGGATACAAGGATTCAAATTTAAAAAAAATGGTGTATTGAAGAGTATATAATTGATACTTAGCACTTAGGAAATGTTAAGATCATTTTCGGGTCATATACTATATTATGATTATCAGACTCAGGTATCTCAATGTTATTTCACTTTTGTGAGTCCTAAGAAAGTTAAAAGTACTTGGAGAAGTCATTTAGTTACTTTATAAGAGCTCTCTACTAGTGATAAGGACCTCATAACCTTCCAATTGACCTTAACCAATGCTTAAGGTTAGTGTATTTTTATTATTCACCATTACATTAAATACATGAAAAAGAAACACCTTATAAGTTGACATAGGTACCTCAATAAATGAACCGAACTGCTATACATCCTTGTGTCTTTGTTATTTTAACCTAAACATACTTTCTTGTTAGAACAATAGACTAAAACCATGTTTTATGTAATATTTTTAGTTATTGATTTAATTTTTTAATAATAACAATTTTTCTACTTATATGAGAATCATATATAGGTGTAATATTTGCATTATTTTATATATTATTGGTTCTTTTATTATGATTAGTAGGTGAATTGATATGTAGAGTACAACTTACACACAGTGTAGGGACAGGTCCAAGCCCAAGGTTGATTAAGAGACTAATCTTATACAAACAAGAGAATAATGATAAAATAAGAGATAATTCTAGAGAACATCATTCGAAAGAAGATCAAGCTCAATTGAGAGATATTAAAGGAACGTGGTCACTAGAAGGAGCTCCCACGAAGATGAAGCTAAATCGAGAGATATTGAAGGGACATTTTTTAATAGGAGTTATGTTTTACATGTATTATCTCTTATTATTTAAATACTTAGAGATTGTAATAATTCCAAGGTTTATCAGTATCTTCAAAGGACCATGTTTGGAACGATATAGGAGAGCTCACATGCTCTATCAAATAACCTCATGTAGAGAACCTCACAGGGACCTGGTTTGGAGGATTGGTAGCAAGGTAACGTTGGGTAAGTAATACCAACCTCTTTGGCACACTTAGGTAAAACCTTTGTTCAATGAAACCAATAAATAGCCTCTCGAGATAATTTTAGCCTATGTACCTCGCTCTAGGGACCTCAATTATAATAGTTGTTCAAAGATGCCATTTCGGCCTCTAATATAAAATTATAGGTTGCTCGAACTACCATCATTCGAAGGACCATAGGTGGATAATTGGACATCTCATCTCATATATCACGTTCAATACCTTTTATTCCTAGGGTCTCTTTACATGCTAAAGATACCACTAGAACATTTAAGAGAATGTCCCATCAACTGTCACAAAAGAACCCTTTTTGCCAACCTGTCACATCTTAATTAATGTAAAGAAACCCTTGAACCCACAAATTGTGTTCCCGCTAATACATAGTATCTCATAAATTTAATTTGCTATCTTTAGCATTAATTTCACAATACTCTTAGCATTAAAGGAGGTGAGATCATTTAATGTAGGCAAGGTCGCTTAAATGGCCTTTCCCTCATATAAATACTTCCACTTATTTTCTTTAACTAGATGATCTTTTGCCCCTCCAAAATTGATGCCCGACTTTCTCTAAACACGCGATTTTATTGTGAACCTACCATTTTGGTAATTATACTCCTTGATCTTTAAAGATAAACCAATTTTGTTAACAAACATTGTCATTTATTGCACACCTGGTTAACGACCTTGCCTTGATTGTGCCAAGGTGCTTGTTCCTTCTCCCTCTAACCAAGTTGAATATGGGTACCCATTTCATTTATTATAGTCAAAGGACATTTATGGTGTAAAGACTCATTTAATACAAACCTTTTGTTTTAAATACTACTTGTTGCAGACATTATAGTTTTCATTTATTGTGTTAATCTTTATGCATTAAACGTCATTATGATGTTAGGCCTTGCAAAATACTTATTGTATTTAAAGGAACACACATCTTACATTTGGCAACTATACTAGGGAGGTATTCTCTTTTGAAGAATGGATAGTGATAACATGGCAAATAACATTAATTTCGATGCTTTGCAGTGTGAAGAAGAGGGATACCTTACTATCTTATTGGTAGTGGCAGAACGATGCAGGTGGGGATCGACCCTCCAGCTGCTAATATGGAAGTAACTATAGTCCTAGCACATATGGCAGGGTTAACGAGCTTATTCGATGAGTTTATTAAAACCCCAGGTGCCCAGGCAGGATTGAGAGTCTCCAGGGCACCTAGTTCCTTCACAATGCCACCGAGAGTGTTGTCGGCCCCTTTTGTTTCAGGAAGAGTTGCTCAGACCACCACCAATAATGTCACTACTCCACCAATGGGATCACTAATCACAACTCCTTTTATTTTGGGAGGAGTAGCTCAAACCAATACCAATAATGCTACTTCCCCACCGATGGGATCACCAGTCACAACTCCCTTTGCTAGCCTATGAAATGGGACACCTACACGGGTAACTCCCGTGCAAAGTAGCCTTCCTCCACCTAATATGGAGGAAATGAAAAAGGAGATCATAAGTATGATGTCATCTTCTAAGTCTGGAGGAGAGTCTTCCTTGATATACTATGACTTCCATATCCCATACCTAGAGGAGTACAATAACGAACCTTATCTGGTGGGGTATGTTCCACCCATTTTAAATAATATATGGGGTAAAGGGGGAAATCCCGAGGAGTATGTGAAAATATTTATTGAAATTATAGGAGCCTATTGCAATGATAAAAAGCTAATGTTGAAAGGGTTTTCTAAATCTCTAATCGATAAAGCTTACACATAGTACTCCAATTTGACACCAGGCAGTGTGGTCTCTTGGGAAGATCTCCACGTCTAGTTCGTTCAAAATTTCTTCCTAGCAGAAGGCGAGTTCACCCTCATCCATCTTGCACGAGATAAGAAAAATCCTAGTGAAGATGTGGTGTCAGATATCAGGAGGTTCCGCGAATGATCTCTAGATATGAGAGAAGAGACGCAAGAGAAAAAGTTCTTACAAGTTTGTGTGAAAGGATTACTATCGAAATATATTTAACATCTGATTAATGAGACTATGGAAGGAACGTTCGCAACATTCCTAAAGTCATAAAAAAATATTGCCTTGGTGGTAAAACCCTTGCACCACCAACCTTGGCAAGTTTAATGTTGAGACCACCAACCAATGTAGGGATGGAGATACCCCTGCTAGTTAATTACGCTGAAAATGAAGACAAGCGACAAATATGTGGAAATGATGGTCATGGAGGAAGGGGAACAAGAGGAAGTTCGATGGTGAAGGGGTTCCACTAGAACCACCTTACATATTGGAACAAGCCTTAGATATCTACGAACATATGGTTCATGAAAAAGTATGCATGCTTATTATTTTCATCACAGAGCATGTGACACGGGAGGATAAAGATAGTCCGAGGTTTGCAAAGTTCACAACAAGTTGGGTCACCCAACTAACAAGTGTTTTTTTGTAAAAAGGCTCATTGAAATGCACGTTAAGAAAGGGGATATTCAGTTACCCCAAGCTAATGTGAATGATAAATCGTTACCGGTTCATGGGGCCAATATGGCTAGTGCTTATAATGGAATGGCAGAGCAGATGTTGAAAGAACAATCGTTCCTCGAAGAAAATTTTAAAGAATCCTTAAAAGAATGTATGTTCGAAATGGCTTACCTTAGTTTGGAGGATCACCTGTGTCCAATCAATGATTTGGGCAAACAGTTGGAGGCTTGTTCTCTGAGAACTGCGAATGCAGTGATAGCTTACGATGAGTCAACCTATAAAGATGTGGAGGAATTCTATGAGCTGGAAGAAGTCCATATTGATCCTTGGGTGGAATGTGCAGCGGTAGCACGTTTATAGAAGTTTGGTTGGTTCTTTGACCAAGTGGGGTTATAAGAGATTTCCAGATTGTAGGTTACTCGAGCGATCTGGGAGATTGCGAAGAAGAATATAACTCCAAACTTGCAATGGAAAGGGCCTATAGCCAAGATTATGAGGAGGTTCCTCTCATATATCACTTTCTCTGAGGCAGATCGATCGGTTGGATACCCCTACAACAGGACACTTTATGTAACAACAAGTGTGAATAGGTGCAACTTCAATCGTGTCTGACTAGATGAAGGAGCTTCCATCAACGTCATGCCCATCAGGTCATTTTATGCTTGCAACATTGTTGAGACATGGATTGTGCAAAATCCTTTGGCTATCTCAGGGCAAGACAATCAATCCTCCAAGTCCATCGATTATGTTATTATGGGGATTACCAGGGGAATATCACCTCCCATATAAAGTTCCACATGATGGAATATGAGAGTATAGATGCATAACCATGGGTTGGTACCCTCCACCTACCATTAATGTGTTAAGGCAAACATTAAAGGGAAAGAAGTGGTTATTCGAGCATCCAAGAAGCAGTCACACGTGAAGAAGCACACTTGGTGGACGCAACTATCAATATAGTATTGGATAAGGAGGCTATGGTGCTCACTTGATACACTAATGGCACTAGAATCCCTATTTTTAAGGAAATAGTGCGTGAGCTATCTTGTCTAGTGGGAAATTTTGAAGAGTAGGAGATAAATTGAGAAACGGTGAGGCCCCCTAGCCTGTCCAAGTATTTGTACGATAGGATAACTCCAAGAATTGATCTGATCGAGCACCAGGTTCAATAACAAATTGTGCTCAATAGATTTTCAATAAGAGTTGGAGGAAAATAGTCAAAATAGGCCACACAGGGAAGAGAATCCTATGCACTATAAAAGGGTGGTGTTGCCTAGTGGCAAAACTATTTACAAGTTATAAAGGTGTGAGCAGGTAGCTAAAGGCTTAGATGATGAGGTTGACCATATTTATGAATGTTTTTGGTTGATAACTAAGGCCAGTGTATGGGATTGACAAGTTTAATATCCAGGAGTATGTGGAAGAAGTATAAGAAGATCCAGAATGTTTGAAAGATAGGCCAAGGCCCTAAATTGAAGAACTGGAGCAAGTAGATCTCGTAGATGGAGGTGATGATCCTAGGCTAATTTTTATTTCTAAAGACCTATAGGTACATCAAAAGGAGCACTCATTGATCTATTATGAGAGTTCAAAGATGTTTTTACATATAAATAGATATAGATGCTAGGGGTTGACAAGGAGGTGAGTTACCACAAGTTGAATGTGATGCCCTTAACTATCCCAATCAAGTAGGCCACTCGAATGTACAAAGCGAAGATGGATTTGAAAATCAAGGAAGAAGTGAAAAGGTTTCTCACGATAGGTTTCATCATCACAATACAACATTTTACTTAGTTGTCATTATTGTCATAGTCGAGAAGAAGGACAAGAACCAAATCAGGATTTGTGTGGATTTCAGAGACTTAAATAGGGCCTGCCCAAAAGATGAATTTCCATTGCCTTCCATAGATAGTTCGATAGATGTGACTGCGGGGAACAAAATGCATAGCTTCATGGATGGCTATGTGGGGTATAACCAGATTAAGATGGATCCAGAAGATGCCGAGAAGACTTCCTTTCGCACCCCATTAGGTAACTTTATGTATATAATTTTTCCTTTTGAGCTAAAAAATGTAGGTGTTATATACCAGAGGACTATGATGACCATATTTCACGATTTCTTCCATGATATTGTGGAATTTCATGTGGTTGATCTGGTGATAAAGTCAAATAAGGAGCCTGCTCACTTGGCGAACTCTAGAAAAGTATTCAAAAGGTTCAGTAAGTACAAGCTAAAGATGAACCCCCTCAAGTGTGCCTTAGGGGTGACATGTGGGAAGTTTATTGGCTTTGTGGGGAATAGGCAAGGTGTCCAGATGGATCTAGACAAGAAAAAAACTATCATCAACATTCCACGACCAAAGACAACGAAAGAGTTAAAAATATTTTTGGAGAAAGTTTCTTACTTGAGAATATTCGTACCTGGGCTTGCTAAGGCCACTCACTCGTTGATGGAGCTACTATAAAAGGGGATCAATTTTACACTAGAACACCATATAAAGAAGCCTTGGACAAATTAAAAAATCTCCTGACCTCTCCACAAAATATGATTCTTCCAAAAATAGCTATACCTTTGCAACTCTATCTCACTTCTATGGAGAGGTCAATTGGAGCACTATTTGCTCAAGAGGTGGAGGGAGTAGAAAGATCAGTTTATTTATTGAGTCGCATTATACTTGGGTCTGTGGCCAGATACACTAGTATTAAAAGGCATTGTGTAACCCTTATATTTATTTCTAAAAAACTTAGGCACTACATGTTATCGTTCACGGTCCACATTGTAACACATTGTGACCCTATAATGTTTTTAATAGATAAACTATTAATTAGTAAGGCATCCAGATGGTTTCTAATACCTTCAGAGTACGATCTTAAATGCGTTATCCTTCGAGCCATCAAGAGCCAAGCTTATGCAGACTTGTTGGCCATATTCCCATTTGGGATATTCGAGCCACCACACTAGGAGCTCCCAGGTGATGATCTTTAAGCTAACTACTTAGAGGTCAGTTTAAAAGGATTGAACATGGACTTTAATAGATTTTTGACTCAAGGTAAAGGAGGTGCAGGGGTTATCCTCAACAAATAGGAAGAGGAAGTTTGTTTGTCCTTTAAGTTGGACTTTAGTTGCTCTAGTAATGAAGCTGTGTACGAATCCCTAGTGTTGGGTCAGTTGGAAGCCTTGAGAAGGGGTATCTAAGTACTCATAATCAAGGGAGATTCACATTCGATGGTGAAGCAAGTAATGGGGAGTATGCCCTAAAACATATGAACTTAGCACCCTATCGAATGATCATTCAAAGGTTGCTCGGACAGTTCCATAAAGTAATAATAAAAAGGCACCCCAGAACGATGAACAGACATGCAGATTCCTATGCAATATTTGCCCAAAAAGTTTCCATCAATGGGGATTTAACGGTGATTCAAATTAATAAGAGGACAACTCCCTCAGCAATAACTGAAATGTTACCCACTGATGATAACATTGACTGGAGGGGCAAGATAAGGAAGCAACTTAACATCGGGGAAGGACCATTGATATTGGCAGAGATAGCATAATATTTTGCCACAGTTGGAAATTTATATTATAAAATAAAGGGGTGGTGGTTTTCAAGGTGTATTGACCCCGTGGAAGCTAAGAAGAGACTGAAAGAAGCTCACCGAGACAGCAGCGAGTCCACTGAGATTCCTTTGTACCGAATAATTCAAAGGGTAGGCTAATTTTGGCCTACAATGAAGCAAGATTCTTCATAAGTATAAAGAAGTTATGATAAATGCCAATTATATTACTAGGCGACTGAGTGTAATTTTATAGAGTAACCACCCGACTAGAGACAATCGTACATTAACATGCTAGTAAATGAGGTAATTCTAGGAGATAAGGATAATGCTATGAGGCTCAAGAGGAGAATTTTAAGTAACTACACACAAAATGTCCAACTATATCAAAGAGGTTATCATGATAGACCTCTGTGATGTATCTGGTTGGAAGATGCATATGCGGTATTAAAGTAGGGCGGCCACGAGCCAAGCCACATTGTAGGAGCAAAGCTTTATGACTAACTTATGACCTTAGGGTACTTTTGGCTAACCATAGAAAAGGACTCAGCCAAGACCGTTCGAAAGTGCAAGGCATGCCAACTTCATGGTAATATAATCCACATTCCCTAAGTGGACTTGCACTCCCTCTCCACTCCTTTCCCTTTTCACACTTGGGAATTTGATCTTATGAGGGAAATTAATCCCTACTCCTGGGTAAAAATTTGGATCTTGGTTGCCATTGAGTGCTTTACTAAGTGGGCATAAGCCATAACTTTCAAGAAGGCCACAACAGATGTAGTTTCTCGGTTCATGAAAGAAAACACCATCTGTTATTTTGGCATCCCAAAGGTTTTCCTTTCGGATAATATAAATCCATTTGAAAACAATAATGTAAGTTACTCATAGATAAATACTCCATTATCTATCACAAGTCCAATGCGGCCTACCTTAAGTGCTATGGGCAGACAAAGCTACTAATAAGAGTTTGATAAATATTCTGGCAAGGATGTTTGAGGATTTTCCTAGAATTTGGGACGATAAGATACCAGAGGTTCTATGGGCTTATAGAAAACCAATAGGAAACTCACTGGTTATACTCTTTTTTCCTTGGTGTTTGGAGTGGAATCTATCTTGCCTGTTGAACTAGATATACGCTCCGCCCGATACAAACTATGTAGTTCAATGCTCCCTCAAGTCAGGAACGTGTAGATAGAGGCGCTTGATGAGCACATGGACAATGTAAGGAGATACTTTGATATGTACATAAATAAACTCTCTAGGTCTTATTATCAGACGGTGAAACAAAGAAAGTTCAAAGAGGGAGACTTGTTCTTGAAGGCTAGCACATGACATATATGTGGTCTGTCATTGCCAAAGTTTGAAGATAATTGGGAAGGGCCCTCTATAGTTCTCCAGGCACACAATTCAGGCTACTATGAGATTTCGAAGATTGAGGATGACATAACATTAATGCTTAATAACAAGTGGCTCAAGATCTAAAATTTTAAAATACTTTGCTATTTATCCTTAGTTTCTCTTTTTGTGTTTACAATTATTATGGTTGGGCGAGAGGTTGTTCTCACAACCTAAGGAAAAAGTATATTGTTTGTAATACAATTAAGTTATGTAATTAAACCATTTAAGTGCATTTTTTACAATGAATGATCACAAGAAAAAAAAGCACAAATAAGAGAAAATAAAAGTAGCAATTTCATTCAAACTCTCATGAACAAATATAGTCATGAGGGGAGCTACTGCCTCATACTATAAAAATAATAAAAAAATATATAATCCTAGTAATCACTAGGGTCATCTATAATGAACCACAAGTTGGTAGATTTGATTAACCTGTGGTGAAGGTATGGTAAAGTAGTCTCCAAAGAGCTTGCTCGTTGGTCACGTTGACCATATCCTTTTTGTGACCCTCCATTTCCTATTAAAATTTCTCTAACTCTGATTCAGCTTGGGCTAAGGCCTCCTAGGCAGCCACAATTCTTTCTCCTTCTTTGCTGAGCTCTGGGCGAAGATTAGCCATTTTTTCTGCGATAGCAGCTTGAGTTATGTTGGTAGCTCGAAGTTTAGTGTATAATGACGACAAATCGGCTTTCTTGAATGATATCAACAAATCGATTAATCACATCAAGGAAAATCCATCATTTACAAGAACATTAACTTTGCTCATTAATTATTTGATTTTAGATAAGGGTAGTGACTACAGCGGGTGCTCAAAACCTCACTGAGTACAGTGGCAAAGCCAAATAGGTTAAAAGTGGAGGGATGAAGTTCAAGAAACTTTTTAATGAGTTCACGATGAAGAGAGCACAAAATATGGGGGAAATCCTTAACGGTTTGCCTAACCAAGTCAGTAGGGTATGCATCTGGAGGATGGATATTAAAAGCACTTTCGCACACTGAGGGAAACACGGTGCTCGACGCCCTATCTTCCTTTTCCAAGATGGGTGTGGCTACTTGAGATGGTCCCGCAACATTCGGACCAGTGGGGGGAAGAGTAGATTGATCCAGATCAACATCAATAATAAAAGAGCTCGCAATTGCCTCCCTACGAACATCCTTGCGAGGGACTTGATAAATGGGAAAAAGGCCCAGTTGGAGTGATAGGATGCTCGGGTACAACCTGATAGTTAAAACAAACTAAGTTAGCAAAGAGAATTTTGGCAGAGCAAGTTTGGCCTTTATGGTCATTTAAAGTACCAGTTTACTTGAAGGACCTTTATGGTTTCTCGACCAAGTATTATGGGCACACTCGGCCTTTATGGTTGTTTAAAGTTCTAGTTTTACTTGAAGGACCTTTAAGTTTGCCCGACCAAGTATTCTGGGCAAGCTTGACCTTTTTAGTCGTTTAAAGTCCTAATTTACTTGAAGGGCCTTTAAGGTTGCTCGATCAAGTATTCTGAGCATGCTTGGCCTTTAAGGCCGTTTAAAGTCCCAGTTTACTTAAAATACCTTTAAGGTTGTTCGACTAAGTATTCAAGTCATGCTTGGCCTTTGTAGTCATTTAAAGTCCTAATTTACTTGAATGACCTTTAAGGTTGCTCGACCACACTTGGCCTTTATGGTCATTTAAAGTCCTAGTTTACTTGAAGGACCTTTAAGTTTGCTCGACCAAGTAATATGAGAATGCTTGGCCTTTGGGTCGTTTATAGTACCAATTTACTTGAAGGATCTTTAAGGTCACTCGACCAAGTAATCTGGGCACGCTTGGCCTTTGGATTGTTTAAAGTCCCAGTTTTACTTAAAGGACCTTTAAGGTTGCTTGAATAAGTAATCTGGGCAAGTTTGATATTATTATTCTTTTTAACAAAACGACCTAAAGATTTTCAAACAGTATGGCAATAACACTTGGTTAAAGAAAAAAAATCAGGTAGTGGCAAAAAAGGATGAATATATTTCTCCATGAGGAGTTATAGCAGAGGTTGATCGCTCAACAACAAGTTCAACAATGATATTTCGAACGACCTCTTCAATCTTAACCTTCGCAGCTGTTCCACCCTCTAAAATAGAGGGCCCAAATAGGTTCACCAAAATTTATTCATTCATAGTAGGAACAACTATCAAGGCCCTACAAGTGTTAATGGGGGAATTCTCTGAAGAAACAACATACAATCAAAAGAAAAGAAAAAGGGAGGATTAAGTTATGAAATTTTACAATACAAAGTAAAGGTACCTCAGACCAATCCACAAAACTCATCACATAAATTATCTTAGTAGTTAAAGGTTGCCTCACTTTGTCCTCAGCAATTTCTGCCCCATCTTGAGAAAGAACTGCTTGGTTACACAAAAAAGAAGAGTCATGTATATAAGTAGTACAAATTAACCCACTTTAATAAATATCACCCCTTCACACAATGGAGGAATCCACCATTACCTCTGGGTTGTTCATGATAATGGCCGGTGCTTTGGGGTTCTTGAAGGATGGGGAAAGATTTGGTTCAGAGGCAGTGAGGAGTTTTTTTATTTGGGGTTAAGGGGGTGAAAGGGGACTTTGTTCAGTTTTTTTTGGGGAGGTGTCCCTTATCTATTGATTCTGCACTTGTTCTCGCTCAGCAGTAAGAATATTATAATACTCATCAATCTGTGTGCCACAAACAAAGTGCAAGGAAATAAAAGAGATGAATAACCACAAAAGATATAAGCTGGAATGAATAATACCTCTTCGTTAACAAACTCATCCAAAATAGTGTAATCCAAGGGAGGAGATGAAAGTTTCTCAGTGCTATACGTCATGCGTAACCTACGCGATTGATGCATTAAAGGGGTGTCCTCAATATCTTCTTCCTCAACATCTTCTACAATTGTGTGAGAGACCTTTACCTCTAACCTGGCCCTTTTCTTGCCACTTTCACTGGATGGAGGAGTGAAGGAAAATCCCCGAGCAACCATTTGATCCTCAATGGAAACTCTAGGAACCGATGAACCTTGATTATACTTGCTCATCAAGTCATCAAACCATTCTGTCACTTTGCTCTCGAGGTTGGGATAAATCTCTGCCTCTAGAAGGAAGGTCTCTGAATGATCAACAATAATGTTTTTCTTCTTTTGTTCATTTTTTTTCACCTTCACGACTACTCTAGTTGAAGAACCAAGTGGTGTTTCCTCTTCAATAGTAGGGTGTGAAGTCCCAGGGGCACTTTTAGCTTCATCAAAAAGCTAAGAAGCAGAGTCTCTTTTCTTTTTCTTCAAAATGGCTTCCTCAACAAGTGTTATAGGATGAGGCTCATTGGGCATAGTATCATTGAGATCACTCAAGGGAAACTGAGATTGATTAATCGAGCAACCTTTTAATCCAAGCTCGGTTGTAGGAAATCTCACGACTTTTGAGAAATTAGTTGGCGTAGAACAACTTTCTGGAATCTAGTAAGCTGGTTAGGCTAGAACATGGTAAGGTAAGAAGAGACCTATTACATTGGGCTTTTTTCTAATGAATCACCAACTTGTCCTTATACTAGACTGATAGGGTTGTCATCATACTAGTAAGAAAATTCCCACAAGTTAGTGAGAAGTTAATAGGTCTCTCTAAGGAGTTATGAATTAACAAAGTCACTCACTGGTCGTACCCAAATTTAAGGGCCACATGATGGGGGAGTATATGTAGTAGTAGGATTCTCACTCAGTGTAAAAGGGAAGGTAAGAAAGGGTTATATTTAAAACAACATTGGTCGAAGGGAAGTTGCGCGCTGTAGCCTCATCGACCTCACTTATTGGTCGAGAGGACGTGCCAAAAAAGTTCTTGGTATAAAACCGGTTAACACCAAAATAAGGGCAAAAACAAAAAAACTTGACATTATCAATCAAAGTTTGAAATGGTTTCTTACTTTGTTTGCGACTTCCAAACACAAATGTATGGAATCTTAACGACATGGGAAGCAACTAGTAAAGAGCTAGGGGCATAAGCAGGAAATATTGCCTATAAGAAGGTAGTAAGGAGCATGTAATTGACATAGTTTGAGATATCAAACCTCCTGATAGACCTGACAGATCCATCTTGCACTCGATCAAGCCAAGTATAAAGGGATCCCAAGGTATAATAAAGACATCCAAAAGACCATGTTGATCAGATCCCTCCTAGGGTAATCATTGGGTTTCCTAAGTAAGAAAATCCTTGACAAGACCACCAGCATGTATGCAACCAACTCTAAGTCATTCTTAAAACCTTCTTTAGTGGGAGGTAACTTGAGAACTTATTTTCCTTTAGGATTGTTTTTGTCTGACTCCCTTGCCTTGGCAGCTGCTTTGTCTTCAATAAAGTAGAATTAACGAATGATCTAAAAAAAAGAGCACTTATTGGAGTTCCCCATGCACTTCTTGAAACACCTTCTGACCTCTTTTGAATAACTCCCTCTTCCTTCGAGTGAACTTCGTTGAATAAGGTCTCATTTCTAGCAGCATTGACACACATCCTCCAGGGTTATTGTGAACTCTCCCCAAGAAGCTACAAATGTGTGAAAACTTTGGCTTTATTGAGAGACTAGTAATCTCAAAACTTGGTTGATTTGGCTCAAAGTCAGATTCCCAAACCATATAGTAGATGATAAGCCTACCTGGGACAATTTGGCGGCATATTTGTCATGGATGTAGTCTGTCCAATGACTTAAGCCATTCCAAGCTCCATCAACAGACTCGAATTTAACACTGGAGTAAGGAAAATCCCCACGCTCGATTCCAAATCTAACAACACTAACACCTGGGATATAGGCCCACTGCTAAACTTCATCAATTTCTCCACAAGAAAATGGGGGAGTGGCTTGATGGTCAGATGGTTAGGGAAGGTGTCCGCCATAGACCTTAATTGATCACCTTCCCCAAAGTATGGAGCATTGAGGTACTTGGCTGTGACATCCAGCCTAATAAAATACCGGGTGATCAATCCTATACCAAATTAAAACAGAAATTCCAGTTGGTTCATCCTTAGCATCACAATCGAAAACTTTTTAAAACTTATTAGCCACCTAGTATTTCAAAAGCTATTGCCAAATTTTCACTTTTTAATTAAACAAAACAGTACATGCGGAAATAAATATAAACCATTCACATAACTGAATAAAACTCAACTGAATAATTACTTAATAAAATTTCCCGAATAAACCATCGACCACCAAAGCGAATAATCCAATACAACCATCCAACACCTGAACAAATACATCTGAAAACTGTACTGAGAAGACTGGGCGACAAGCCCTAAATAAAACTGAAACTGATAAATGATTCCTACTCTAGGAATGAATAAACAATGCGTCTAGTCCAAACTCCTGCTAGCATCCACATATGCCGCAGCTCCGTGTCCCTGGAATAGAATATCAATCCTGGCGTCCTTGTGGCTGGACACCTAAAAGGTTTTGAAAATAGTTTTATAGCAAGGGTTAGAACCCAAAATATTTTGAAAATATTTAGCAAGTGAATTAACTGCAGTAATTTAAAATATATGAATCGCTCCATATTTAAGTTAGTGTCGCACTCTCTTGAGGACATTCTCACCCCTCCACTTTTGTGCACACCTAACGGTTACCTTAACCCCACCTAGTTGTACTACCTCATCCAACTAGTCCTGGTATAACCTTCCCTTGCCATACTACTCTAACCCGAGTATAATTATTCACGAATTATAAGTTATCTCACCTATTAACTTAATTAATTCCTTCTTACCTAATAGCATATAACTGTGTTACAAGTTATATAAAGTAAATACATCACACACTGTATTATTACCTGCATATAATATTGCATACCATTATATACGTACCTTTACTAAAATATCCACACATATAACATACGTATATCCATCCCTCCGAGTATATCCTCGCCTGATGATTCCCTCTAAAGTGCTATCTCACTAGCTGTGCTCACATAACCTAGTTACCCAAGTTGGAATCGCTCACCAACCTGGCATAAAACATGGACGAAGTGGAGGTAGTCATATTCCTTCCCTGAAAGTGAGATAATCCCCTCACCCATATACCGGACGCTATGACCTGGGGATATACTCACCCTAATCCTCAAGCTAGGGGATTCACCCACATCACGCAACCTCCCTTGATAGCACTAGATTATATAAATTAAATAAATATCGAATCACTGATATTTAATAGCACACACAATACACACACACACACACACACACACACACACACACACACATATATATATATATATATATATACACTATCACTACACCGTATATATATACTATAAACCCCGGCTTTACCGTGTACTCAAAGATTCGTAACACTAGCGTGTAATTTTTTGAGTCTATGTCCCGACTCACTTAATTAATTTTCTCACTTAATAATTTATCATCTTCCCGAGTTTATGGTCCGACTCTAATATATTTAATTCACACCTCAATTAACTTATTACCTCCCCGAGTCTATCGTCCAACTCTAATTAAATTAATTAACACATCTATTAATTTAATACCTTCCCGAGTCTGCAATCTGACTCTAATTTAATTAACTAACACATCAATTAATTTTAATACTAATCCGAGTCTGTGGTCCGACTCTAATTTAATTAATTTAATACCTTCCCGAGTCTACAAACTGACTCTATTTTAATTTATTTACACATTAATTAATTAATACCAATCCGAGTCTGTGGTCTGACTCTCAGTTAATTAATTTACCCATTAATTAATTTAATACGTTCCCGAGTCGACAGTCCGACTCTAATTTAATTAATCTCACATTAATTAATTTAATACTTGGTGTCGCCCAACCGTTATACCCGGACTCGCTCACTTGGCCCGTAACTTACTATTTCCCGAGTCTATGTTCCGACTCTAAATTAATTTACTCTCTCAATAATTAATTTAATATTTTGGTATCACTTAACCAACATACCCGGACTCGCTCACTTGGTCCATTTTTACATCTCAGAATTTCATTTCCACATATTCGCCCATAATGTGTCACACATTCATCTCCCTCAATTTCCCAATTATATTTACCTATAATTACCAACATACCCGGACTCGCCCACTTGGTCCATAATCAAATTGAATATGTTTCACCTAAAATTCTCACTTTAAGTCTAAACTCTTAACTTAAATTGCCAATTCCTAATAGCTATCTTTTGAGCCCCTAGCCATTAAATTCTTTATAATTTTTCACCAATTAAAATTATACCCAAAAAATCTAAACAGAAAATAAGGGCGTAGAACAAACAATGTGACCTGCCAAAATTTTCCCACCGTCGATCGATCGATAGCCCTTGATCGATCAATCGATTGTTTCTTGACAGCTCTTCTTCCCCACGGAAATTTCCACCATTACCGAGCTTTCAAGCTCTGTTTTTCCCTTCCATCCTTGACCAGACATAACATAATCTTTAAACCCATTTATTAAACTAATTTACAACATGGATACAACCATAATTACCCTTTATCCCCACCACATATCATTGACTCACGAATTGGGTTTTTCCATAAATTTCCATGAACTTTGTTCTATAATTCCAATTCCAGACTTAAATTCCACACTTCTATATTCCGGGTTTCTCATTCAAATCAGATATCTATACTTAGAGATATATAATACACCTAAGTTCTTACTTTGAATCTCATTCAATAATTCCATGAATAAAAACCCCATTTTTGTACCCATTTATCCCCAAAACGAATTTTAGTTTACACATCACTAAAATATGAATTGGATATCACCATTTACATATTACAGCAAGTTAACCACTTGCCTGGAATTGTTCGTAGGGTCTGGTTCCGTTGGTATAGAGATGGGTTGATGAAGAACACCCCAAATTAATCCCTTAATTTGGCTCCAAAAGACTCCCAATTGCTCTTGATTTGCTTTCCTCTGTGCCTCTCTCAAACCCTAGGTTTAGAATTGTGTTAACTGCCATTCACTAGTCTCTCAATTAGGTTAAAAACCCTTAATCCCGTTTTTGGCCATCTGAGCCTAATTAAAATGGCCCAACTCACCCTGTGTGGGCCTGGCTATGCCAAAAAATATCCCGAGACCCAATTACTACCCCCGGGTACTCTTTTCTGACTATCTCGCCCCATCCGGACTCAATCGCGCACTCAGAATTGCCATCCGAAATACTTTTTATCATATCCAAATTTCGACCTCAAAATGCGACACACATTAATTCGGACATTTAACTTCAAGTCGCTAATTATAAATAATTCGGCTCACTCAAATAAATTCTCCAACTCATGAATTTAAGTTTCTCCAATTTAAATATTTTTATAACTCCCAAAAATAATTAAATATTAAATCCTCAAAATTACGGGGTGTTACATTGGCCCACTCGGATTGACGAGCTTGGGTTATGGGGGTAATACTCCTAGGAGAAGGATTCCCTTTGACAATGGGAACCATTGCAAAGCAGTGTTAAAGATTGAGATGATGAAGAAGGTTTGAAGAATAAAGACAAAGAGAAATTACTTTCTCTCTCTAAAAGAAATGTTTTCCAAAGGAAAACGTTATGGGTAAAAGTGTTGGGAATAAGGAGAACCCTTTTAATAAGGGGCAAAGGGTTGAATTTGAAATGGTTGGGCATAAATCCCATACGCGTGTGGTTGTGCATATGCAACAGCGCAATGTTGGATTCTGATTTGATGATGACTAAGGTGGATCGTATGGTGTTCACGCACTGACCACAGCACACCACATGTAAAGGTGGGGGAAGCGCCACGGGTGGATTTAATGTGAGACGACAACTCAATAATCAACGCCTAACTTAGGGAATTGGATGAATCGTTCCACGATTCTATTTTTTTTTTGGGTGGGGGGGATTTTAAAAAACCATTTTATTTCCCCATCATAAATAACTAAGTTTGTCATAAACTATTTTATCTCAAAGAAAGTTTCATAACCAAGTTCCCAGGTCGCTTAATCAAAAACTCGCTCGATGTGTGGTTATTTACACATGCTTCTCCACGAAGAATTGTTGTTCTCATAATTATTTATTTTTTTGTTTAAAATAACTCCTATTTTACAGGTTTTTCAAAGATAAGTGATGATATTTCGTACAAAAATATTTCTTTACAGGTAAATAAATATCTCTCGAGAGAATATCATTCGAAATAAGATCAAGCTTAATCGAGAGATATTGAAGGAACTTGGTCACTCGAAGGACCTCCCATAAAGATATAGCTCAATCGAGAGATATTGAAGGCACATTTTATAATAGGAGTTATGATTTACATATATTATCCCTTATTGTTTAAATAATTGGAGCTATTTTGTAATAATTATGAGGTTGATCGATATCTTCGAAGGACCATGTATGGCAAGGGATGAGAGAGCTCAGATGCTCTATCGAACAACCTCATTTAGGGAGCCTTACAAGGACTTGGTTTGGAGGATTTGGAACAAGGTAATGTTGGGTAAGTAATACTGACCTCTTGGCAACACTTGGGTAAAACCTCGGCTCAATGAAAATAATAACTATCCACTCGAAATACCTTCAGCCGTGGAACCTCGCTCGAGGGACCTGGCCTCTCATATACGATTTTAGGTTGCTCGAACTACCATCATCCGAAGAACCACAACTGGCTGATTATACATCTCATCTCATATATCATTGTTCACTACCTTTTATGTCGTCATATTTCCTGACATTTTAGAGACTCGAGAAGGGTGACACTTGAGTGAGTTTATTCCTTGGACCACTGGAACATTTAAGAGAATGTACCATCAACCATCAACCATCACAAAATATCCCTTTTTGCCAACCTATCACATCTTAACTAGTGCAAAGAGACCCTTGAACCCACAAACAATGTTCCCACTAAAACATAATATCTCATGCATTTAATGCGTTATCTTTAGTATTAATTGCACAGTACTCTTAGCATTAAAGGGTGTGAGATCATTTAATGCAGTCAAGGTCGCTCGAATGACCTTTACCTCTTATAAATACTTCCACTTATTTCTTTTAACGGGATGATACTTTTTGTGACACCCCACCTAATTAACCCCGGGTGATCAGTCCTAAATTAAGTTAGAACATGTTTCTCAGTTGGTTCATTCTTAGCATCACTGTCGCCTTTTTAATTACTAACCACCTAAGTGAGAAAATTAGACTGGTGCCAAGTTTTATCTTTCATTAACTTAAAACAAAATCTCATGCGGAAATAAAACTACACAATGATCACAATTAACTAAAACAACCATACACAATTAAGTAACTGATCGAATAAACCATCGGCCCAAACTCCAACAAATATAAAATAAAGACAAGTAATCAATCTCAACAAGTCTGACAAAAACTAAATGAACTGTGACCTACATGCTCGAAATAACTGATAGAAGTCTCTATACTAGAATGAAAGACTGAGGCGTCTATCAAACTCCCGCAACATCCACATATGCTGCAACAACGGATCCCTGAAATTGAGTCAAGCCTGGCGTCCCTGTGGCTGGACACCTAAAAGGTTTTTAAATTTTTTTATAGCAAGGGTTAGTACCCAAAAATATTTGAAAAATATTTAGTAAATGATTAACTTGCAATAATAAGTAAATATGCATGCTCTCCATATTTTAGTTAGTGCCGCACTCCCTTGAGGACATCCTCACCCCTCCTCTAATGTGCACTACTAACGCCTTAAATAAATTCACCTAGTTCTTCATCTTATGACTAGATAAATTATAAAACCCCTTGCAAACACTCTAATCTAACCGAGTATACCTTAATTATGATTTTTAAGTTATTATCGTCATCAACTTAATTAAATCATTTCCCTTTTTAATTTCATATAACTTCCACATCTGTTATACATATGATACAACTCATGCTTTATATTAATTAGCCCGTATATAATTATTTACCTAATTATATACTCAATTATATTACAATATTCACAAACATACTGAAATAACATTTAATAATAGTATTTCCCCCGAGTAAAGTCCCACCGGTTATAAGTCCTCTAAAGTGCTATCCCACTAGGTATATTCACATAACTGAGTTACCCCAAGTCAGAATCACTCACTAACTTGGTTAATACATAAATGTGGAGGCGGTCATATTCTTTCTCTGAAAGTGAGATGCCCCTCACCCATATAACGGACGCTATGACTTGATATTATACTCGCCCTACTCCTCAAGCTAGGGGATTCATCCACTACGCGCAACCTCCCCCTATAGCACTAGAGTATATATATAATAATAATATCTATCCACTGATATTAATGCACATATCATATATATATATACTATCACACACCGTATATATATATATATATATATATATATATATATATATATATATATATATATAAAATATCCCGGCTACACCGTGCACTAAGTGACACAAGCCTATTCCATTTTATTTTGAGTTTATGGCCCAACTCTAATTATTAATTAATTTGTACATTAATTTCTTTTGGTATCGCCCCAACCAATATATTCGGACTTACTCTTGTGACCTGAAATAACATCACCCGAGTCTAAATCCCCGACTCTAAATTATTTAGCCTTTACCTAAATAAAATTTACATATCGGTATCGCTCAACCGTTTCTCCAGGACTTGTCTACTACATCCGTATTTAATCATTTTGAAACAAACTTTCCAAAATTTAACCCTAGTGTGACACACCTAGTTTCATCCAACTCCCAATTAATTTTAATCATGATGTCACACCACATCGCCCTCAAATTCTAAATAATTTTTTTTTATTCACAATTAATTAGATTTAAACCCATGTATTAATTACTCAACAATTAAGGCATGGAAAAATATTTATTTAATTTCCCTATATATTAAAAAAAACTGGGCGAACTGTCAAAGTTTTCGGACCATCGATCGATCGATGGTCCGCCTTCGATCGATCGATCGATCGATCAGGTCCTCGTCTTCCCCGAGTTGGCTGTTTCAGCCATGGATGCATACCTCCAAACCCTAGCTTCCTCTACACTAAAAACTAAACTTTCCCATCGACAGTAAACATCAAACACCTTATATGGAACCTCCCTAGAGTCCAAAAACATCAATTAATTTACTTTATCTCCTGTTTCCACGAGTTTGGGGCAAAATCCAATTTAGTCTTTAACCCAATTAAACATCAATTTCGTATCACCAATTCGTTTCTAATTCATCCGGGTTTACACATCTTACCAGATATAAATACAAAACTCAGATTGTCTATGAATTTCTACTCAATTCAGAAATCAGATTCTTGGTTTGCAAAACCCCATGTTTATCCCCCATTAAATCCCAAAACGAATTTCTTTGATTATCCACATCACATGAATATGAATTGAAATACATTTTAAATACTACAACAAGTTAAACACTTGCCTTAGGTTTCGTAGAGTCTGATTTTGGAGTTGTGAATGCCCAAGATTGAAGATGACTCTTTTTGGCTCTCCTGTGATCCCCAACTTTGCCTTTGACTGCTGTTAGGGTTTCCTAAACCACTAAGTCTTTTCTAAAATCAATTTAGCCGTTCCCTTATTTCTTATAATTGTATAATTAGGCTTAATTCCGTTTTTTGCCCAATGGGTCAAGCCCAAGTGACCCAAATGCCCCCGCGTGGGCCTAGCTATGCCTAAAAATGCCCTGTGACCCGTTTACTACCCCCGGGTACACTTTTTTGACTATCTCGGCCCATCCGAACTCAACTGTATACTCAAAATTGACATCTGAATTAATTTATAAAAATACTTCTTTCACACCCAAATTAGTCTATACCGACTCCCGGCTGAAATAAGTAATCCCGTCATTAATACCCGAAATGACGTAAATACATTATTACTATTCACTTAGTAAATAAGTTTTCCTAAATATTAACCATTCACTTCCCGATTAATATTTAAATATAAATTTCCATAATTAATTTAATTAAAATTACGTCACGCAAGTAATTTTGAACTCCCGAATTAATTAAATATTTAATGCATGAAAATACGGGGTGTTACATACTCCCCCCCTTACAAAGGAATTTTATCCCTGAAATTAGGTCATACCTGTGGTGAAAAGCTCTGGATATTGTTTCCGCATATCCTCCTCCCGCTCCTAGGTAGACTCGTCAACGTTGTGGTGACCCCACTGTACTCTAACTAGTGGGACAACCTTGGATCGTAACTTTCGCTCACTACGGTCCAGAATAGCCACCGGTCTCTCCTCATACGAGATGTCTGGCTGTAAATCAATTTTCTCGAGTGGAATGTGCCAGAAGGCCCTCTCGCTCCTGCGATATTTCTTCAGCGATGCCACATGGAACACGAGAGTTTATTGTGAGTTTACCATTTTGGTGATTATACTCCTTGATCTTTAGAGCTCAACCACTTTTGTTTACAAATGTTGGCATTTATCACACACCTGGTTAACTACCTCACCTTGATTGTGCCAAGGTGCTTCTTCCTTCTCCCTCCATCCAAGTTGGTTGTGGGAACCCATTTAATTTATTATAGTCATTGAACATCTATGGTGTAAAGGCTTAATTAATATAGAGTTATAGTTTTAAATACTACTCGCTGCAGACACTACCGTTTTCATTTATTGTGTTATTCTTTGTGCACTAATCATCATTCTGATAAGAGGTAATGCCTCGCTAAATACTAATTGTATTTAAAGAACCACCCACACATATCACCAGTTCTTATGAACTCAAGTTTTGAACTTTGAAGACATTTAGACTATAGGCATATATAATTAATTTGGAAATAGAATTTGAACTTAGAGGGTTTCAAAATTCTTTTTTTAATAACTAACTAAGAACTAACATAAAGGAGATATGAGAATAAAAATGAAAAATTTAGTGATGAATTGAATATTTACATATGAGGAACCTTTATAGAGAAAGAAAAGGATAATACCATAAACACGTAGACAAAATTAAAACCTAAAACTTGCAAACACTAAACTCTTCCTTTGATAAGAGCCAAATAATCCCTTTTATATGAATAAGGTAGTGGCATGCATGTCCTTGTTTGAATTGGAGTCTTCCAGACTTCTATCACGGGTGCTCTAAGATAAGTAGAAATATCTCTCTTTTAGAATAAATCCAAAATATTTTGAAATTCGTAGGGAATCACTCGAGGAACATATGAGGGAATCATTTCAGAGTCCTACGTTAAGGATTATTTAAAGGCTTAGATTTGTTAGCCTTTAACATATTTTTATTATTGTCTTGGAGAATCTTTGTAGGGATGAAAGTTTTGGCCTTTCTCCAAGATTATTTAATTACTTTTGTCCCTTCCCTATAATTATTTATATCCTCCTTCCCCTTTTCTGAATTTTGTGGAGTCCCGAGGTCTTGTACCTCGTTTTTATCGGCAAGCCACTATTCTAGGTGTGTATTTTTAAGATAGGTTTCCATATCTTCATTTTCTTAGGAATAATTAATGTTAGTATATTCTTCCATTTTTGATAATGATGAGATATAATTCTCATATTCAGATAATAATTCTTCAAATTGAGTTGCTAGAATTTTCATTGTTTTAAATCGAACAACAAAAAAGAACACTACTCAAACATATAAAAAAAACTACCAGGAGAAATGTAAATATTGGCATAAGATCCATCTAGAGAGTATATAATGGTAATTAAGGAGTCCATCTTTGATAATAAGCACATGTGGACCGTTAAAGAGGTCGTGTAATCTTTTATCCTTGGTGCCAGTCTTTGTCATTTCAAAGGCGTTAAGGTGTAAAACATTAACAGATGTGCAAGTATAAATTATTAAATTTATTCCTCAATTATTGCATTATTTCGTTTAAAATGAAATAAAAGGGTTTACCCTTGATGATTTTATTATGAAGGAAGAAGAAATAGAATTTTCAGAAATTTAAGATCATTTATGAAATTGTAACCTTCCTTCGGTTAAATCAAGTAAAATTTATGATCTAGGAAGATTTAAATTAATTTTTTCAAGTAATTAAAGAGTCCCTACTTGACAATAAGCACTTGGGGAATGTCAAAGAAGTCGCGTAATCTTCTAACCTTGGAGCTAAACATTGGCATGTAAGATATTGATAGACGTGCACGTATAAATTGTTAAATGTCTTCCTTAATTATTGTAATATGTTATCCAAAATTAAATAAAAAAGGTTTACCCTTGATGATTTTATTAAAATTAATAATAAATAGAATTTTGATAAATTGAAGATCATTTATCAAATTGGAACCTTCCATCGGTTGAACCAAGTAAAATTTATTAGCTAGGAAGATTTATATTAATTTCTTCTATATCGGTAGAAATCATTAAACAAACTATTCCAATGCATAATATGTACGATGCTCTACAATTACTCACGACATCTTAAATATCGAGATATAAAGATAAATTTAAATATATATATCTAGGATTAATCTAGGTAACAATCATACCTTTAACTAAATAAGGGTTAAATGCCTAGTTATTGGTTGCCTTAAGAGAATGCATGCATAACAAGTTTACTAATTCTTTATTAGGAGTAATTCAGAAAAGTTTATGTAATGGACCATTTTATTTTAATTATTTCCCAAACTTTTATGTATCTCTACATGATAAAAATATTGCATATAATTTATCTTTAAATGTAGAAGCACATGGCTATGACATGAAAGAAGGGTCCGAGCCCGTTAATATATCGAGTATATTACAAGGTTATGAATACCCATAGTGCTCACGCAAGCCACTACAGTACTAATTGTAAGACTATTGCTATAGAAATAAACCTTTTTAAATAAGATGTAGTAGTCCCTAGAATTATTAGGTGATAATAGGTGGACTTTAGAATCCGCCACTCCTCCCAAACTTAATTCAAAATAAACATATTGAAGAAATAGTAGGAAGTTATAATGCGGGTGTGGAAATAAAAAAAATTACAAATAAAATGTCAATACTTTCATTATCTAAAAGTAAATTTAGAGAACCTAGGTCATCTAATGCTCCTTTTACTAATTACCAAAGCTTTAGAACTATCAATCCTTCAAAGGGAAAAGAAAAGAAAAACAATATTTTGAAGGAATTCAAACCTCTTATCAAGACATCCCACATGGTAATTATAAAGAACAAGAACCCACAAAGTTTGAAATGGATTTTTCAATTTATTATATACAAAACGCCATCAATACTATCACAAAGACATTCAACATAAATAACCATGAAATAAATAATGATTTATGCAATAAAAACATTTAGAATTCGGGGAATGGTATATTAAATATCATACCCATTCCCAACTACAAAATCTAAAAGATTAATTTTACACATGCATAAATATAAATAAAAAGTTACTCCTTTTATTGAGTGGATCCTAAATCAACATAAAGATGTTTCTCTTATAGAATTTATTTATAAATCATAGAAAACTAATGATGGATTTTGTGCGGTGCACACCATAATGGCCTAAATTTCAGCCGCCCAACTAGACCCAATCCGAAGATATAAAGTGTGCTGCTCAAGTCAGGATTAATGTCACGTGGGATAAATATGAAAAGATCAATCTTGTTATCTATAATCTCGGAGGAGATCAACATAGATCAACAAACGAGCCAACCAACTATTGGGAGATTTTAAACGTATCTCAACCACTCCTATTATTTTAAGTAGAATATTCCCCCGGAGCAAGGGGTCTTGTAATTCTTTGTTATAAAAACTTTAGAAGAATTCAATATATAAAAAACACTCCATGGACGTAGGCAGTTGCTGAACTACGTAAATCCTTTGTCTCTTGAGGTTGTTTTACTCCTTGATTGTTTCCATATTGATAAGAATCAATAATTGTGATTATTTTCACTCATAATTGACGCCGTCTGTGGTAATGATCCTTTTCCCTAAGCAAATTGAAGCCAATGAGTTAAGAAATGTATTACCCTCATAGTGCACCTATTGCAGGCGATCAGTAAGTCGAGCTCTCATTAAATTGAGTCAGATCTAAGTTCCATCGGGCCAGAAATCACACTGTCAACCATCCACAATTTTGCCTACAAGAGAAGGATTCAGAGCAGAGGAACAAGTAGCCCAGGTGGTGTAAAATGCACATCTCCAATGATGCCTGGAAAAAATGGAGTGAGAGCTTCGTGGAGATAACCGCAAGCATTGTGGTCGGACGCCTAGCCTCCGGGAAAGAAAAACTCACAGTCAAGGAAGGAGTTTGTGCCGCGATCATGATCATTCAGATCATAAAAGTCAGTTGACAAGGCGGTACCAAGATGAAGGATGTCATAGGCATGGTATATGAAATCTTCTTAGAAGAGAAGTGAATCATCACTTAGCTAATCGCGAGGTTAAATCTACCAAGGAGCTAGAAATGAGGGCACTCATCACTAAGATATTGTTCCCCTTTTTAAGGGAGATTGAGGAAAAAGAGCCATTAAGGAAGTTTGCAATCCCAAGGTTCAAGATATATAATGGAAAGACCGATCCTATAGACCATGTATGTCAATATAGGAAAATTATAATCATATGGAACCATATCGATGCCCTTAGGTGACGTATATTCCCATCCATCCTAAAAATGTATCCCAAAAGTGGTTTGAAAGGATGCCTCACATGTTAGTAAAGAAGTTTAAGTCACTTATAGAGGCTTTCATATCTCACTTTATAACAAGAAGTTCACACCCAAAGAAGATGGATTCTCTTGTCACCACGAGGAAGAAACCCCAGAAGACCTTACGAGCATATGCCAAGTGCAAATGGGAAACCTTCAATGAGGTTGAAGATTACTCGGAGAAGATTGTTATAGCATCGTCCAAAATAGTCCTGCCCTACAACTCCATGCTGCACCATTTTTCCATTAAGAATGAGGCATACCCCATTGATGATCTTATGTCACGCACTGAAAAGTATGTTAAGGTGGAAGATGTGGTCGCCCTCAACCAAGGCGAGAATGGACACGAAAAGATGACTAAGGGAAATACTAAAGATGTCATCCCCATTAAAGGGAAAAAAAGAGAAACGAAGGATCCAAAAATGGGGGCAAGGCAGTCCCATACAAGACTTTTCAGGCAATCAACATAGTTTTTAAAGAACCAATCTATAAGATCTTAGGCAAGATTAAGGACTAGCAATTCCTCCAGTGACCAAAGAGGATCAAGATGAATAATGCTCTCATGTGCACCTATCATAAGGAGAACGAACACAAGACATAGAATTATAAGGCCCTCAAATCCCATCTAAGAGAGTTATCCTAGGTGGGGCATTTAAACAAATACATTGAGAAGAAAGCTGGCCAAGTTCTCACCAACACCGACCCAAAAATTGATAATGTCCTAGATCATAAAATGGGGCATGAATTTTCCATTATCCACGGTGCTTCAGAACCCAAGAGATCCATGACAATGTAGTTCAGTTGGAGCTCAAGAAGGTCACTATAATTATGGAGGCCTTCCAGATTGACCCTACCAAAAACCACGGGGCAAGCGCAGGCAACCAAAAGACGTTTACTACGACAAGCACATAGTCTTAACGGAAGATGATTTGATCAAAATCAATACCCCATACCATGATGCATCGGTAATCATCATCGGGATTGCAAACTGAGAAGTGGATAAGCTACTAGTCAATGAAGGAAGTTCCTTTGAAGTTATGTACCTGGAGCTTTTTCACAAGATCAAATTGGAGACGGAATACTTGAAGGAATAAACCATTCCCCTAGTTGGTTTTATTATAAAAATGACTATGCCATTGGGGAATGTGGTCCTACTAGTTAGGACCGATAATATCTCAAAACTAATTGAGGTCTTAGTGGTAGACATTGATCCTCCCCACCATGCCATCCTTAGAAGACAGTGGCTACACACCATGAAGGTTGTTCCCTCTATTTATCACTAAAAACTCAAATGACTTACATAGTGAGGAATAATGGAAATCAGAGGCAATAATGCCATTGCTCGAAAGTGATTTATTGCTACTATCATACCCAAATAAGAGAAGAAGAAATAAAAGGAAATAATTACTAAAATGTCTCAAGACGGATCAACATCGTCTAAATAGCAACTTTTGAGTACAAAAATTCACAATTAAATATTCCTAGAAAAACAAAGGCAATAAAAGAATAATGTACGTGGTTCGACAACTGACTATGTCCACGGAGACGGTTCTCAGTTCTTTATTAATTTCTCAAAAGTTTGAAATTACATGCCCCTTGTCCCGGAGTGAGAGTTGTTTTGATAACAGTGAAAAGTTGTTGAGTTATACAAGGAACTCTCCTAGCTCTTTATTGTCCTGTTGGTGATTCTTGCTTATCTTGTACGAGAATATAAGTAACCAGTTAAGCCTGTAATTATTCATGTGATAAGAATTTGTAATTATCTATGCAACACTAAATTTGACTGGGGCAGAATGTTGGGCCTGCTTGGGTCGCTAGAAATTGGGCATTTATAGTTTGGGCCCCATAATTACGCCTAAAATTATTTTCCAAAATTGGACCAAAGAATTTTAAATCTTTTGTAGGCCCAATGTTGAACCAAATAGTCTTGAGATTTCATGCTCGGGCATGCTTGTGATTAATCAAAATCGGTAACGATACGCTGGTCATTGGTGAAAGTTTGAACCACCAAAGTCCCTATTCAGCTTAGATTCGTATGAGTGATCTGCACACAATTCGAACGTCTTCTGTTCAAAAATGCTTCTGAATCTCTCGCTTCCTTTATTTTCTCTGGAAGTTATCTTTGCCTCTACTTGATTCTCTTACCTTCGTGTTCATTTATGATGCATAATATTCTATTATTCCTCTATTCTGTAAATATGGTTCACATTATTCATGAAAAGAACTTGGATGACTTTAAAAAGACTTATTCTATCCCTTCCTGATTCACTATTGAATACATCCCCTGCCCAAAAACCCTATTGCGATTTATGGGGGCCACTGGATCCTTACGTTTGTTGTGGTTCAAGGGTGATTAAATTCTCCCCTCAACCAACTTTTCTTAAAATTTTGTGAACACTTTAAGTTTGTCCCAACTCAATGTGCTCCCAATAACTAGCGCATTATCAATGGGGTTCACAGGATCAATGAATTATATGGGACTAACCTCGACATCCTAAAAACCAAATGCTGTTGCACCTGGTCCTACACCATAAATGGTGTTTTATACCTGAAGGCAAATAAGGTCGAAAGGGTTATGTAGTAAACCTTTTTATATTTAATAAGGGATATTGGGATCAGGGTTTCATTGCCCGCAATTGGAAACATCCTCCTCTCCTTGAGGGCGAATAGTACTCTGGGTTTTTGTGCCAGAACAGGGGAGCGATATAGGCTAACACTTTTGCTTTATAGAAATTTATGAGTTTCTTTCTGAATTGCACTAACTGATGATTTTTATTTTCTTTGTTTGAATAACTCGATCAAAGAAGAAAAGGACTTCCCCTTCCCACATCAACAGAGTAGAACTATTGAAGTTTTGGAAGTTGAGGGAGCCCCTAGCTGGTGGTGATCATCCTTTTTTAGCCTTTTTTTTACTGGAGTATAAAAATTCTATTGGCAAATCCACTGCTCGTTCATTAGACAACATCCCTGATCTCTATTTTCTAGATAAGGAAACTTTTACACCCTTTTATTTTGAAGCTCTAGATGTTAAGCCCATTATTGTTAAAGAAGATGACTCAATGGCTCTTTGGAAGAGGATTTTATTGATCAATGACGATGATGTTGAGGCTGGTCCCTCCTCCCCCAAGACCAAGTCCTTGAAGAGGACTAAACACGATGGACCCAAGGCCACTGACTCGGACTTAATCTTCCTAGAGGAGAATAAGAAAGACAAATCCCTCATGTCCCTAAAAAGGGTGATTTCCTTCCATTTGTGAGGTCTTCACAAGTGATGTATGTGGAAAGAAATTCTTCCTTAGCCTATGGTCTTCTGAAGGGATCTATGCTCATGATTGATCATTAGCAGGTCAAGCAGCTATCTTACGAGCAGTTTACATTCCATGCTACACAAGCACTTTCATTGGTAAGTCAAGAATTCCTTCTTATTTATTTTTTGTTCTACTTTGAGATGGATGGATGTCTCTTTATGACTAATATTTTCCTTGTTTATTTGTTTATAGTTTGTGGCAGATTTTATTTCAATTTTGGATGGTCATTTAGTCTAGTCCAAAATTAATGACGAGCTCAATGAGGCTCTTCAAAAGTCGAAGGAAGTTTTGGTCTCTACAAATAAGGCCTACGATGAGGAGAAGAAGTCCAACAGTGACACCATGAGAGCACTGACGATCGAGCATGGCTAGCTGAATATTGATAATGATCAGCTGAGGCAAAACATGACCGATTAATAAAGAAAGACTGATACCTCTCTTGAGCCAAATAGGCAAGCTATAATAAAAATTATATCGAAGCCTTTGAGGACGTCAAACACCAATTGGCTTACATCCAAAAATCAAAATTTAAGAAGGCTGGGATGCAGTTAAAACTCTTTCGCGATCATAATCCAATCTCTCCACTAAGATCTGAAGAAGAAGCCACTATCAGTGCCCTAGACGATCAAAGTGGGGATGCTGTATTCAGGGGTAAGGCATCTGAGAGTGAGGTGCAGGTGAAAAATAAAGGAACTTACTATAAGACTGATATTCTTATATCTTTATCTCTATCCTCATTTATAAGGGATTTTCCCATTTTGGAGTTATCAATGGAAAATCTTACTTTTTGTTAATTTCAATATTGTCCAAATACTTTACTGGATATTTTTTCTTGCTTTTTAATTTTTGTAGTCTATTGCTGAGGACGTGCCTTTATTTGCTAGCAACTTAGATGTCTTTCATGGTCAGGATGCCAATGCTTAGGCTCATCGAGCATTTATGTATGCTTATAAGGATCTTAAGAAGATGACTGGTGCCTACAAGAATGAGTCAACTTTAGTGGCCAAGCTAAAGAACGATATGAAGGACGTGGGGGATGTAGGCACCCTAATGCAAGAGTAGGGAACAATTTGAAGGCTCATCTTATTAGGCAAAAGACATCGGGGATGTTGGTAATCTTCTTCATTCTGAGAACGATGAGATCAATAATAAGCTTACTGATGCTGAAGATAGCTGTCGAAGAGCTCATGTTATGATTATGAGACTTAACTATGATAACGTTAAGTTTCGATACTTGTTCAGAATGGGTTCTCGAGCAGCATAGTCAATGAGCAATGATGAAGTTTAGGAGGATTCTCTTATCATATTGGAGAAGGAAAAGAGTGTAGCTTATAAACATGTTTAGGTGAATGCCCTGGGAATTTTAAAATTTCTCAAGGACTCTTAACTTTGGTATATGTACCAAGTTAATTGTCTGGATTATAGGCATCCTCCGTTTGACAGTAAAGAGAAGTGGGTCTCTCTGGACGTTGTTCCTATTCAACTTACTTAAAGATATTTGGGCTCCCATGATAGTTCTGACGAGTTTCGACCAGGCCCTAATGATAGGTAAAGAATCTCAATTGTTGATTTCCTTTCCACCCAACCATAGCATATTCATGTTTTTTGTGTTTTTATTGTGATATTTTTGTAACCTATAACTCTTGTTATAATAAGTTATTTATTTAATATCAACTTTGCACAGTTTTCCATTCCTCTATATCGAGCATGTGTTTTATCATCTTATCTTACCTTTTAGGTTGTGTCGTAATAGTACTTAGGCCTAGAACAAACTATTGAAAAAATGTACATAGTTTAAGGGAAATCCATCCATTCAGGATTTTATCTGGCCAAGTCGGGTTCATTTAGTGCCTATGGATCTACCTTAGGGTTTTTGCTTGCTTAAGCACTTTATGAGGTCTTTGTGTTTTTATGACGAAGACCTAAATACTATAGGTTTAATTTTAATTAGCAAGTTCATAACTGTAATTAAACTAAGGTAGCTCTAATCAGCGTTCTATCGTTAATGAAAAAACGCAAGCCTGTCATTTTGGAATAATGGAAAGCAATATAAATGCTAAGTAATTGATTGTATCAGTTGGATATTTATTAATGACTTTGAATCACTTGAAATGAAAATTTGAAAAAAACTTAGTATGCTGGGAATAAATAAAATTAATGAGTAAAATTTCTTGAAATTAGTCGCATTCCAAGCCTTGGGTATCTCTCTGGTGTCCATTGTTTCCAAGTGATAGGCTCTTTACAAAACATCTCTGATTACTTTGAATGATCCTTCCCAATTACACCCTAACTTGTCTTTCGAAGTTTTTTTGGCGCCATCGAGGACTTTTCTGAGGACATAATCCCCGACACGGAATTTTCTCGAATTGACCCTCTTGGTGTACTGCTTGTCTAATTGCTGTTGGTAAGAGGCTAGTTTCATCATGACATGTTCCCTCAATTATTTGGAAGGTTAAGTTCAACACTCATATATTCTTTGTTCAAGTCTTGATCGGTAATGATAGTCCTCATGGTTGGCAGACCACCTCCTAGGGGAATTACAACTTTCATTCTATATGTTAGAGCGAAGGGTGTTTTCCCAACGGGCCTCCTTGGCATGGTATAATATGCCTAGAGAACACGAGGAAGCTAATCCACCCAAGCTCTTTTTTCTTTCTAACCTCTTTTTCAAGTCATGGAGCAATGTTATGTTAGAAGCCTCTGCTTGGCCATTGCTTTGGTGCTAGGACACATAACTGAAATGGTGTTTGATTCCATGGTCATCACAGAAACCCTGAAAAGGCCCACTTTCAAACTGTGTGTCGTTGTTCATTATGATTATCTTGGGTACCCCACAATGAGTTATGATGTTCCTCCAGATCATTTTGATCATATAAATATCTCAAATGTTCGCCAGCGGCTCAGTCTCAATCTAGTTTGTGAAATAATCTGTGCCGATTAAAAAGTACTTGTGATTTCCTAGTGCAGTTGGGAGTGGCCCTATAATATCTAACCCCCACTGTGCAAATGACCATGGATTAGTTGGAGACTTTAGGTTACTGTCCGATTAATAAAGCATGTGGGAGAAATTTTGGCACTTTTCACACTTTTGGGCATATGTATTTGCATCTCTTTGCATATATGGACACTATTAGCCTTATTTGATTGCTAAAAAATCCAGGGACCCTCCCACAAATCCCATCGTGTAGTTGGTAGAGAACTTAGTCAACACCTTTTAGGTGCACGCACTGAAGGTAGGGTACTTTGAAGGATATTTTATAGAGTTTTACCCCAGGTCGAAGGCAACATCACGCAGCTTTTATCCTGACTTGATGAGGCTTTTTTTATCAATCTTCAAGGTATCATTTATAAGATAAGTAATTATTGGGTCCGTCTAGCTCGGACACTTTTTATAGTGAGAATGTGCTCGGGGGATACCGTCTTCGTAATGCTAGGCTTTCCAAGGAACTCCACTTCAATTGTTCTCCTAATATTGGAGTCCACTGCTGAACTTAGGACTACTAAAGCATCGATATGACTGTTGTTCCCCCGAAAAAATTATTGAACATGGACTTTTTTAAATTTTGATATCAACTCGCGAACCATCTGCAGGTATGCTTCCATCCTTCTATCATTGGCGTTGAAGTCTCCACTAACCTGGCTGGACAATAACATTGAATCGTAATACACTTTAAGTTGGTTTACCCCCAGAAAGTAGGCCTTTCACAGTCCAACTATAAGTGAATTTTACTCGGCTTCATTGTTGGAGGCTTCAAAGCCAAGCCTAATTTCTTGCTCGATCATGACATTCTCTAGCGTTATGAGAATAATCCCTACTCCTGCCCTTTTAGAGTTGGAGGCTCCATCCACATAAAATATTCATTTCCTGGATCTTTTAACTGGCCGACGACCTGTTGGTCGGTAGGGGCCTCTTTTCTAGAAAATTCAGTTATAAAGTTAACCAACACTCGCCCCTTAATTGTTGTTCTTGGCTGATAGTGTACATTAAATCTCCTGATTTCAATTGACTATTTGGACATGCATCTAGATAGGTAGGCCTTACAAAAAATAACCTTAAAAGTAAGGGTGTGATGGAATGGGCCTCAAGGTAATGCTTCAATTTTCGGGACGCAATGACCATCGAGTAAGTCAATTTTTCTAGTGATAAGTAGAGATGCTCAACGTGTAAGAGCATCTTGTTAACATAGTAAATAGGAAACTATCTTCCTTCTTTCTCACATATTAAGGTTGAATTGATTACGTGGCTTGAATATGTAAGGTAGAGGTAGATAAAATCCCCTTGGTTTGGAACTGCTAATAGTGGATGTTTGCTCAGATAAGACTTGATTTCCTCAAGTGATTTTGAGCACTCGTTGTTCCAAGTGAGGAATTTTTTTCCTTATTGAGTATCTAAAAACTGGTCTGCAACGCTCGGATGACTTGGAGATGAAACGATTTAGAGCTTCTAGCATCCCAATCAGCTTTTGAATCTCTCGCAATGTCTTTGGTGTCTTAACGTTATTGATTGCTACTATCTGGTCAAAATTTGCTTTGATCCCTCTCTTACTGACCAGGTAGCGGAGGAACTTTCCTGATTGGACCCCAAATGAGCATTTACTCATATTGAGCTTCATCCGATAATGATATAGAATTTCAAAGGTTTTTGCCAAGTCCTTGAGGTGGTTCTTCTTATGCTTGATTTTGAAAAACATATCGTTAATTTACACTTTCATCATCTCTCCTATTTGTTGCTTGAACATCTCGGTGACCAATCTCTGGTATGTGGCTCTTGCACTCTTAAGGCCAAAAGGCATGACGTTATAACAATGCAAGCCCAACGAGGTGATGAAAGAGGTTTTGTCTTGGTCGCGATCGAACATGGGAATCTAGTGGTACCCCGAGTAAGTATCTATAAAACTCATTCGTTCGTGAGTTGCTGTGGCATCAACCAGTTGGTTTATATTTTTTAGAGTGAAGTTATCTTTGGGGAAAGCTCTATTTAGATACGTGAGTTCCATCCAGACTCTTCAACTATTGTTGTTATTTCAGGCTACCACCGATCTGAAAGCCACTTCAGGAATTAAATTTCTCTAATAGACCTTGCCTCCAGAAGTTTTCCTACCAATATTTCCACCGATTTGTCCTTATTTAGGGCAGTGCAATGAAACTTTTGTATGATCAACTGAAATTTTGGGTCCAAGTGATGGCAAGTGAATTCGGGATCAATCCCTGGCATGTCATATAGCTCCCATGCGAAAGCATTTAAGCTTTGCTTCAGAATAGTTATTGACTACTTCCTTTCCTGGTCAGATAAAGTGGTTTTAATTAGAAACTTCCTCCATGGTCAACTTTCATAAAAAACTACTTCTTTCAATTTCTCCATAACTCTGTCAGCGGGGTGGATTCGTGTCTCTTTCCCCCCTTGGTCGGCCATGCTTTAGTTACTATTGGGAGGAGGTGGACTCTTCTTGAGACGTTTCGAGGATGATTTCCTTATATTTTTTATTCTCTTGTTTGGGCTTGAATGCGGTGATATCACATTTTCGAGCAATAGCCTGATCTTCAAGCAATAGCCTGATCACCTCTGATCTCTATTATGCCCTGGTCCTTGATACACTTCAGTTTCTGATGGTAGGTTAAGGGTACTGCCCTCATGGCGTGTAGCCACCCTCTCCCTAGGATAGTATGGTAAGGTGAGTCAATATAAGATAAGAGAAACTCGATAAGTTAAGAAAGTTCCCGACCCTCACTGGTAGGACTACCTTCCCAAAGGCATGGTCATCTTCACCGCGAAGTCGACCAATGGGACTTTACATCATTCAATTCTGACATATTTATTTTGAGCTTGTAAAAAATATCCAGGTACATCACTTTTGAAGAGATTCCTTGATCCGTTGGTAACTTGTCCACATCCCAATTTACAATCCCGAGAGTGATTATTAGTGCATCGTGGTGAGGTGTTCTTACCCAACCAAATCATCCTCTGTAAACACTATGTGCTTGTTATAATCGACGTTTTTCGATTGCCTATGTTTTCCATCTTAGTTTTTGGCAGGATATATATGAAAAGTCTCCATCACTGCTGTGACCATCTTAAGTTCCATCCGAACTGCATTTACTTGGATCTTCTTGAGGTCGAACGCCCCATGAGTAACGATAAATTTGTGTCCTTCTTCATCCAACACATTATCTAGTTTCTAGTCGCTATTAGTGACGACTTGATCAACTTTTTTTATCAATGTATTGCTTCAGATGCCCTTACCGGGCTAAATCTACTAGATTAGACTTTATGGCCTTGCAATTTTCTGTCTTGTGTTTGTTATCCTTATGGTAGGCACACCTAAGTGTGTTTTTCCTCTTGGTCAGATCTTCTCCCATTTTCTTCGGCCACTTGAGAAATTATTGGTCCTTGATATTTTCCAAAATTTTATAAATTGGTTCATTAAAAACCGTGTTAATGGCTTGGAATGTTTTAGATGAATTTTCTCTGCCCCTATTATTGTCTCTTCTATTATGTTTCTTCCTCTTTTGAGGGCTATTATTTTTGTCGTTGTCGTTGTTCGCCTTGGCGCGACTAGTTTTTGCTTGGCTATTTTTAATCACATCTTCCAGCTTGGTGTATTTCTAAATACGTGACATGAGGTCATCAATGGTGTCACTTCTTTTTTTAGTGAGAGACTGATGCATTATAGAGGTAGGGGCAAGCCGATCTTAAATGACACTAAATCAACCTGCTCCAACCAATCTTCCACTTCGTTAAAAGTTTCCCAATAGCACTTAGTATATTCCCGTAAGGTCTCCAATGGATTTTTTCTCATCGTGAGTAGAGAATCCATCCTCTTTGAATGCGAGCTGCTAGTTATAAAGCGAGATATAAAGGCCTCCGCATAGGACTTGAAGCTCTTAACTGACCCGTGGGGAAGCCTCTCCAACATGATCTATGGGGTATGTATTTCCATTATATATTTTGAATATATGGGCTTTGGATTTGTTCGGGAGTTCCTCCTCCTCAGTTTCCCTTGAGAAAGGGGATTTCATCTATATGATGAGGGACCTTCTTGCCAGCTCTTTTGTGGATCTGGCTCCTTGGTGTACTTGATGTTGGTCCATCTCTTTCCAGACTAAACTCCATATATCATGCCTGTGGTGTTCTTCATCCCAGTTTTGTTTCACCAGGTGGCTTCTACTCTCTGAATAGTCCTAGTCGCGTCCAGTACTCCTTCCTCGACTGTGAGTTCTGCTCGCTTGATGGCTAGGAGTTTGACCACGACATTTTTGATTCTCCCGACAGAGTTCTTTATCCATATTATATAATTGTCACTGTAAACACACATTCTCCTCCATTTGGAGGCAAGTTGTCTACTTTTGCTGATGGAATCGTGCTTCATAGACGTCGACTATTCGTGAGACCGGTGTTGATCTAGGTTTCTCATTTCTTTACTCGGAGAGATACTCTTTCTTGGTGAAATATAGGATTCCTCTTTTGGTGAACCTCAAATATGATCCTGAGTGGTATTAGATCCATCTCGTACATCGCCGGATTGGGATGCACTATTTGGGTGATGAGACATTATGTTTACTCTTTCGTTATGGGTTACTTTCGTAGAAAAGAAAATTGATTCCCACAGACGACGCTAATTGCGAGTATAAGAATTCACAATTAAATATTTCTAGAAAGCAAGGGCAATAAAATAATAAAGCAAATGATCACAACATAAGAATTTACATGGTTCGAAAACTGCCTACGTCCATGGAGAGGTTTCTTAGTTATTTATTAATTTCTCAGAAGTTCAAAATTACATTCCCCCTTGACCGGGGGGGTAAGGGTTGCATTTATAATAATGAAAAGTAGTTGAGTTGTGTAAGGAACTCTCCTAGCTCCTTATTATCCTATTGGTGATTCCTGTTTATCTCGTACGGGAATATAGGTAACTAGTTAAGGACTTAATTATTCATGTGAGAAGCATTTGTAACTATCCATACGGTATTAAATTTGACGGGGGCAGCGTGTTAGGCTTGCTTGGGCCGCCCCAAAATTGGGCCCCACACAACTAAAGTATGAAAGAACAGGGGTAGAAGAGACAAGAATAAACCCTGCAAATAAGGTTATGGAGAAATTAGAGGAGATAACTTTTGACGAGGCACGACCCAAAAGAAAATTCCTGGTTGACACTACATTATCCTAGTAGAAGCTGGAAGAACTAATTTATTTTTTTGAAGCAAAGTTAAGATGTATTCACATGGAAGCCGTACGATATGCCTAAGATCGACCCTAAAGTCGCATGCCACGGACTTCACATTTACACCACACATCCACCAACTGTACAAAAGGCTCGTCGAACTACCCCAAAGAAGGAAAAGGCTGTAGAAATAGAGTTAAGGAAACTTCTTGAGATAGGTCCATCAAAGAAGTTCAATTCCTAAAATGGATCTCAAACCCGGTGATGCTAAAAAAGAGTAACAACAAATATGGAGTATGCATGGACTTCACCGACCTCAACAAGGCCGACCCCAAAGATAATTTTCCACAGACTAAGAATAATCAGTTGATCGACGCCACAACCAGTCATGATCGGATAGGTTTTCTGGATGCATACTCAGGGTTAGGCCTGTAAACGGATCAGATTCGGACCGGATTAGGAAAATCCATATCCGTTTATGTTAAACGGATCCAGATCCGATCCATTTATTAATCGGATCGGATCAGGAAAATCCAAATCCATATCCGTTTATGTTAAACGGATTCGGATCCGATCTGATTATCCGTTTATGTTAAACTTGATTTGCAACATTTTTATTTTCAGCTCTTATTTCATAAATTTATTTTGCAAATGTTCCAAAAAAATAAATAATGAAATAATTAACTATTATAATAAAATTTTAAAATATTATTAAATACATTATATATTAATTAAAAATCTTATATATATATATATATATATATATATATATATATTAAAAATATTAATTGGATCGGATTATTAACGGATCAGAGTATATGATTTCAAATCCACTCCATTTAATAAACGGGTAATTGGGTAATCGAATAATCGGATTGTAGGCAAGATCCATATCCGCTTAAATGGATCGGATTCAGATTCGAATTTGGATGAAATCCGAACCATTGACAGACCTGCTAAGGGTATCATCAGATCCCCCTGTTTGGCCCCAACCATGACAGAACGTAATTTATAACCACCCTGTGCCTATATTGTTAAGTATTCATGCCTTTTGGTCTAAAAAATGCAAGATCTACATACCAAAGACTAGTTATAAGAATGTTCAAGCGACAGTTGGGAGTGAAGATGAAAGTGTATATTAATGGCAATCATCTGAAGGATTTGGTGGAAAATTTTGATATCCTCAAGAGTTATAGAATTAGGCTCAATGTTGACACTTGCTCCTTAAGGGTGCAATCCAGAAAGTTTATAGGGTATTTGATCAGCAAAAGGGTTATTGAGGCAACCCTGACCAAATAGTCGCAATCAATAACATTTAGACTCCAAAAATGTTACGCGAGATTCAAAAGTTAACAGGGATGTTAGTAGACACTAATTGTTGGATCTCAAAGTCTTCTGAATGATACCGATCATTTTTTCAAATATTGAAGAAGGTAAAAGTCATCGCCTGGAACATGGAATGCTCAAAGACTCTTGAAGAAATCAATTCATATCTGAGCAAACCCCCTATACTAACCATTCCGTTTCCACGATATCCCCTCTACATCTACCTAGAAGTTTCCCGCCATGAAGTCAACTCGAACTTAGTTTGCAAGAAAGAGGGGTGCCAATCCCCCATTTACTAAGTCAGAAAAACACTCCTAGTTGCCGAGCAATGCTATCTCGCACTGAAAAAATTGGCTTATTTTTGTAGTTGCATCGCGATGATTGAAGCACTACTTTGAATCTCACTCAATCATAGTCATCACATCCTTCCCTTTCAAAGTCGTTTATTAGAAGGTTGAATTATATGGATGGATATCCAAATGGTCGATCAAAATTGGGAGATTTGATATACACAATCAGCCAAAAACGACGATTAAGGGTAAAATATTGGTTGATTTCATTTCATAATTTACAAGAGAAAATGACACCAGTAATCGACCGATTGTTGACAATGTAAGGACAAATTTCCAATTGAGTCAATTTATTTATAATTGTCTTAATTTTGGACAAAACATTTGAGTCATAAGTTAGGCTTTGTATTGTCAATATCGTAAGCTTATGACATGTTTGATGAAGAATTAAAAGCCAAGCTTCAAAATTGGATACACTTCTAGCCGTGTTTGTCATGCCAAGTTTATCTTCACATTTACTGAGGATCTCACATATATGAATGCATGTTGAATATGGTGCTTGGATATTTTTAAGGGTGTTTGCCTTTTGAATAAATCGTTTGGAACTATTTTAAAAAAAATTGTAGAAAAAATATTTTTTGATTTCATTTCGTTTTGGTTCGAACGACATTTGATCTCATTAGAACAACTTGGAAATTTTATTGGAATAAATATTTAACAAACATTAAATGAAAACTCTCTATTTAACAAACTTGTTCTCTTTAGAAACTCGTTGGAAGCTTGTCAGAGCGAGAAAGCCATTTCGTTCGAACGAACTTGAGTTTTGTTAGAATGAAATTGGATTCTCAATCAAACAAGAGATGTGTTTTTTTTCGAATGATTTCTCCACCTTGAATATTGTGTTTTCATTATTTGGGGCATGTTGGACTCAATTTTTAAAGAACTTTTAGCAAAAATCAATTCCTAACTTATTTACCAAAGTTCTAAAACCCTACTTTCACCATTTGAGTTTAAAGATCCAAGTTCTCATATTTATATTCTTTGATATCTTTAGTTTGGGCACTAAATCTTGTTTCTCATCATCTGAGAGAACTTGTTGTGTGTTGGACTCTGTACATGCTGTTTACACAGGGTGGACTCCTTGCTTGTGGTGTTGCGGTGAAGAATCGGTGGATTCCATGTTCCAATCTATAGATAGTTACTAAGCCTCATCGGTGGATACCAGAACATGTGTGGGCTCGCGTATTGTGTCAACTTTTGTGGGTGGACTCTTACATTGCACTGTGGAGGAGAGGTTGAAGATATAAGAGTGCCAAGGCTTGCGATGGAGACGAGTCAATGAGTAAGTTTACTATCTAATCTTTGTAATACCTTATCATAGTGATCTTTTTGGCTGGGTCGTCCGAGATTTTCCCCTTTGTGGTTTTCCTTATGTATCAATGTGTTGTGTTGGATTTATTTATTTTATTTGCTTATCATCTATATGAATGCTTTGGGTAAAAATTATAAAATTGGGTAAATCATTTTTTACAACAAAATAATTTTAATTGATGCAAAGTTTTATTGGGTTAAATTTGTTTAAAATGTTGATCCTTAAAATTAAAAAAATATAAAAGTAGACTTTTTGTTTGTTTAAACCATTCCTGCATAAGCACACACTGTATAAGGTAATATTTTTTCAAATTAGTGTCAGACTGGGTTGCGCTGAATTATTATATTTTTGATCCTGTATTGTTAGGCACTAATTTTGTTAGTTTTGATGGAATTAGAGCAAATAATCAAACTACGCATACGGGAAAATGCGCATGAAATCAACACTTAAGGCTATAGACGAGCGGGTATGGCAGGAGATTTAAATGGTTGGTCCCCACCTACCACTTTAGTTGGAGAGAATATGATCCTCAAACCCGTAAAATCATGGAGTGAGGCTGAGCATAGGTTAGCAAATTATAATTCTTGTGGTTTAAATCCTCTATTTTGTTCTGTCATCCCGAAGGAATTCCACAGTATTATAACGTGTGAGAAGTCTAAAGAGGCTTGGAATGTACTCTAACTCACCCTTGAAGGAGATAGTGCTGTGAAATCTTCCAAACTCCAAAACCTAGCCACTCAGTTTGAAACGATCAAGATGTTGGAGAGTGAGACCTTTGACGAGTTTTACGCTAGAATGTCCGATATAGTTAACTTGCCTTCTAACTTGGGAGAGAAAATACTCAAAACCATGTTATCAAGAAAATATTAAGTTCATTGACTGAAAGATTTAACTCTAAGGTGAAGGTTTTGAATTCTTTGGGTATTTTAGATTCTACGAAACATGAAGAACAAACCTATGAGCTTGACATGTTTACCTCAAGACTCAGAAGAAAAAAGATAACGGCATTGCTTGAAATCTCGAAAGGAGGAAACAACTATTTCGGATGATGAATCTGACACCGAGTTCGAGGATATGACATTGATAGCAAAGAAATTCAAGAAAATTTTTAAGTTCCAAAAGCAATCGAAAGATGCTAAAAGGTTTGGGAAAAATATGATCAACAAGGATGATCAATTCCCTAAGAACTGGAATGAGAACTTAAAGAGGGATGAGTCAGAAAGATGTTACGGTTGTGATGGCTATGTCCATAGGGTAGCCAAGTGCACCACTAAACTAAGGAAGGAGGGCAAGAAATCGAAGGTGTATAATTTTTCCCTTAGTGATAGTGATCCAGATGAGGGACCCGATTCCCCTAGTAAGCACAACTACACCGCGTTAATGTCTATTCATGTGATCTTTGATGATAAATCTTATTGTGAAGATATTTATAAACATGACACTTCTGAGGCCATAGTTTGTGGATCCCAAGTGAGTAATTATTGAGAGATTAGAGATGAAAGTGAGGATAATGAAGAGGGAGAGGAGAATGAACTCCAAATTTCTTTCCGTGAGTTGTATTCAGAAGCATTGAAAGTGAAGAAGGTTAAGTGAATATTGGAGTCTATGTTGAAGGAGTGTGGCATAATGATAATGATATTTTGATTAAGGATCTTAGGGCACGTGAGAGGACTCTTCGATATAAGCTAGAGTACATTAAAGATGAGAGTGATAGTCTTCGTGGTTTTAATGGAGGATATGAAGCAAAATATTCTTATGTTTGAGGAGCCTAGGAATTTACTCGAGTCGAGGATAGTTGAGCTTAAAGAGAGATTGAGAGATTCGAGTCAAATTTAATTTGGAGTCTAGGTCGGAGAAGTTGGATAAAATTTTAGGCACCGTCGAAATCAAAGATGACAAATGTGGAATGGGCTTCGATGATCAAAAGACTTCCACTATCCAAGCCAAGACCATGCATTTGAGAGTCGACTAGGAACGTTAAGAAAGGTTAATCCTTATGTAACATCTCTTGCTATATTTACACTTGCACTCATTGCGGTAGGTAATATTTGGAGGTTTTGTTATGATCTTAAAAATGGTCCTAGAGTGTCTAAGAATAGAGTCACTAAGATTCCTAAAACCCATGAGAGCCACTTTACACCTATGTGGGTTAGGAAATTGAATTTGGAGGCTTTAGACATGATACTTCCCATACTATAACTAATAGATGATTGTGTTTGCATGTTTACATACACTAGTTTGTATTTCGTGATACTTGCTAGTTGTATGTTGTTTGAGTATTTTATATTTTGATTTTTCATTTATTGAGTCATATTAAAAAATACAAAAAGGTTTTGTTTATCTTTTGAGTTAGTTTGTTTTCAAAGTGGTATTTTCTTTTGAAAAATTTCAAGAAAAAAACTCAAAAAGATTTTTAGTTTTACACTTTTTGTGTGGCATATTTGTGTATTTGAATCCAATTCATTCCGTGCTATCCATCCGACTAGGATAATTGGTTATGACTGTTAATACTTAGATTGTTCTTAATCATGCTTACATAGAGTTATTTCGAATTTGATTCACTTAATGGATTCGCTTAGCATATGCCTCCGGACACACATGCACAAGCTCTTTGAATGTTAATTTCACATGTATATATGAGTTTTGTGAGATGTTCTTCCATTAATTTTTTCATCTATATATTTCGTGACTTTGGGGGATTTGTGCATGTAAGAACCATTTCTCGTGAGAATATTTGATTAGTATTAAAAAAATATGAGGGTGCACGGGAAAGGGATACATGTTTTAGGTTGAAAAGATAAAATTAGGTAAATCATTTTTTCATAACAAAATAGTTTTAATTGGTGTGAATTTTTATCGGGTTAAATTTATTTAAAGTTTTGATCTTTAAAATTAAAAATTCTAAAAATAGACTTTTTGTTTGTTCTAACCATCCTTGCCTAAGCACACACTGTATAGGGGCTTTCTAAGATTAGTTTATGAGCCAAGAGATCGACCAGTCAAGAAAATGGACACTGTGTGTGGATAACGCCTCCAACTAAAAGGGGGCAGGAGTAGGTATTGTGATTATCTCAGTGAAGAATGCCATAATCGAGTAAGGAATTAAACTTGGCTTTGGGGCATCCAATAGTGAAGCTGAATATGAACTCCTTATCACCGGACTATGTAAATCTCACTTGCTGGGGGCAATCCACCTTGACATATATTACGATTCAAAGATGGTATCCAACTGAGTAACTGGAGATTTTAATGCCGAGGATAAACAAATGGCGGCATACCTGCGGGTGGCTCAAAATATTGATGTCAAAATTTAAGGAAGTTCACATTCAACAGTTCTCAAGGAGCATAATAGCCATGTCGATGCTTTAGAACTTTAAGATCGATAGTGGACTCTGATCTGAAAAGAACTATCGAAGTGGAATTCCTCGCTAAGCCCAACATCACAAAGCCTGTGGTCGCCGAACAGGTTCTCACCGTACAAAAAAGTTTTAGTCGGATGGACCCAATAATTGCTTATCTGTAAAGCGACATCCTTCCGTCCAATAAAAAGCAAGCCCACTAAGTCAGGGTTACTGTTGCAGAATTTTATCTGAAACTCGAAGGAAAACTCTATAGAAAATCCTTCATTGGTTCCTACCTCCAATGCATGCACCTAAGTGACGTCGACTAAGTTTTGTACGAACTACACGATTGAATCTGCGAAAGCCATGCTGGAGGAAGATCTATTGCCTTACGAGCAATAAAAAAGGGTACCGGTGGCCATATATGTAGAAAGGCGCAAAATCTTACATCCAAAAGTGCGAGAAATGCCTAAAGTTCTCCCCCATGCTCCATTAGCCAGCCAACGATTAAAATTCACTGACTAGCCCATGGCCATTTGCCGAAAGGAATTTGGAGATCGTAGTCCCACTCCTAATAGCACTAGGGAATTGAAAATTCCTCTTAGCTAGCACATATTACTTCACAAAGTGGATTGAGGTAGAACCATTGGCAAATATCAGGGACACCAACATGATCAGGTTCATCGACATACTTAGGACGATCATCATGGATAACGGGGCACAATTTGAATGCATTCCGTTATAAGGTTTCTCTGAGAACAAACATCAAGCATTACTTTAGCTCTATGGCATACCCCCAGAACAACGAGAAAGCAGAGGCTTATAACAAAATGATGCTCGACGACATAAAAAACAGATTAAAAAAGGAAAAAAGAGCTTGGGCAGATGAGCTTCTTCATGTCCTATGGACATATCATACTACACCTAGAAAACCTACAGGGGAAATGTCCTTTGCTATAACATATGGGATGAAGGTTGTTATTCCTTTGGAAGCTGGTCTGCCAACCATGAGGACAACCAATGTCGATCAGGATTTGAATGAAGAAGTCGTAAGGATGGAACTTAACCTAACCGAATAACGAAGAACGAAGGGAGCATTCTATGATAAAGCTGGTCTGTTATCGATAAAAACTAACTAAGAAGTACAACAAGGGCGTGAGAAAATTCTAGATAGGTGATTACATCCTCAGAAAAGTCCTCGGCAGTGCTAAAAAACCCTCAGATGGAAAGTTGGGACCTAATTAGGAGGGACCATTCAAGATCATTAGAGACGATTTGCTAAGACCCTATCATCTAGAAACAATGGAGGGGGGACGAAAGATACCAAGGGCATGTAATAAAGCCAACCTTAAGAAGTTTAATTTTGAATTTTCTCTTTCTTAGTTATTTCCATCCTAGTTAGTTTTTGCAAATTTTCATTACAGAACTTATGATACTCGCAAAATGTTATAAGTTTTCCTAATATAATTCAATGCCCACTTAGTTCATTATTTAACATTGTTCTAAAGTGGCAGATTTACACTCTAATTGATGGTTAAAACATTAGTTAATATCACCTTAGTTTTATTATAATTTATTTAATTACGATTAAACTCAGGGTCCCACGGTTTTCTTCATAAAAAACTTGAAAACCTCACGAATTTCCCACGCAAACAAAAGACCTACGGGGGATCCCTAGGCAAACCCAACCTTGGCGAGATAAAAAATCCTAAACGGGTGGATGGTCATAAAACTAGTTGCATTTTTTTCCCGAATTCTGCTCTTAGCCTAAGGTAGTGTGATGACATGACCTAAAAGGTAAGACAAGATAATAAAACACATGCATGAAATAACAAAATGGAAAAATGAAAAAATGAAAAATGGAAAATTATACAAGCAACTTATCAATTACATAAAGTTATTATAAAGATTATTTAAAAATATGAGAAGAATAAAATTGATACAATCGCTATCTTCGAAAAGTAATCACCTTTGCAATGGTAGCTTTTTTTATGATCGTCAGGACTTGGTCGGATTTCATCATCACTATCATAAAATGAGAAATAATCCTTGGTCAGTTGGAGAGGGACAACATTTAGGGGTACCCAAATCTCCTCGCTTCTAAATGGGGGATGGTGATATGCCAAATAATCAACTTGGCACAAGTACCGCAATTCAGAATCCTTTGGAACTTTTAGGACCCCTAAAGCATTCAACCATCCATGTTTGTAAGCTAGTTGTTTTGCCTCATCTAGCTTAACAGGGTTATCCATCCACCCCTCATCATAGCCATCTACCCACGCTGAGCGAGGACCCTTTCTAAAGAGATAACAGAGCTTGATTGTATCATGGCTCAGCCCCATATTCACCGCTCCTTCCCTCTCTAGGTCCTCCTTGGCTCTGGTGAGCTGCTTCCTTAGAGAATCATTTTCATTTTGCAGGAACACCCCACATCTCCAATATTTTGGGCCTCAGGAACTTGTCTTTTCAAAGTGGTCACTTCCTATTGCATCAATGTACCAATTTAACTAAGGTACTTTATGCCGTCTTTTAACTCATCCACCACGACAGAATGATCCTTATAAGACCCAATCATCTTTTTAAGATCCTTCCAAATAGAAACAAAGGCAAAACGAGCTTGAGAACTCGCCCCATGACCAAGGATGCAGTCTAAGTCCCCAGCAAACAAGGTCTCCATAGAAACATCAATAGGTTACAAGATTAAAAAAAAATAACACAGTAATATTGAAGAATGAAATTAAAACATTAAAAAAGATCTTTCAATTGATATTGAAATAAGAGAAGGCATTTATAAGCGAGAATGAAACGAAAGATACAAAAAGATCCCTAAAACTAATCATTACTAACTAGTTCTTGATGTGCTCTAAGACCTCCCAAGACTTGCCCTGATTTGCTTCATGACTAGGGGATGCTCGACCATATTCCTCGGCCCTTAGAGGAGAATCAGGATTATGCTCTCCTAAGAACCCTGACTCAGTAGAGACATTGGACTTCATCAAGGAAGCATCCCAAACTTTTTTTAAAGTAGTATTTCCTAATAAAGGCTAACTGACGATTGAAATCGTCAAAGGCCTCTTCGTTTTCAGTTTAGTAGCCTTTATCCTTTGAAGCATCCACCATCTCAGGCTGTTCTTCTTTTAACCAATTGCTTTTTGAGCATTACTTGGTCGTGATCAGTCTTTAGCTAGATATATTGGACCTTTAGCCGAGTAATATTATCCTTCAAGACATTCATCGCTAAGCTGGTGGACGTCTTCTCTGCCTTATAGGCCTTCTTAGCAACTTTCATGGTAGATTTAGAATTCTTCAAGGCAGTGGCTAAATCATCCACCTTGGGCTACTCAATGTGCTTCTCGAGAGTAGGGACAAAGTCATCCACTAACTGCATAAAGGAAAAGTTAGATAAGTGTCAACACTAGATCAAAATAATAATGTGCGGAAAAAAGTCATGCTTACCAGAGATAATGCCTGAGTGGCGTGGGAAGACAGTTGATCATGGGTCAGCTTCTCAACATGCTCGCGATCAAGAGCAAGTACGACCCACTTACATAAACTTGGGCCAAAGAAGGATTTTTGGCCACGTACATTACTTGGTGGAACTTCTCATGACCATGGGTGTCACCCCTCTCGAAAAGTGACAAAGAAGCTGAAGGAGAAGATATATTCTCTTAGACTGGAGTGTGTGAAACAAAATTGGGGGAAGAGGGACCCTCCATCTTAGTCCTCCTTAGAACGGCCATCATATCATCATCATCATCCACCAGCTGAATCCTACTCTCAGGAGCCATTATCTCTCCTCAATTGCCGTAATGGGATCAATGTTCAAATATTAAAAGGACGAGGAAGTAGAAGGCTCCTTGCTTGCAAAAGGAAGAGGAACATTGAGTAATTTATTTACCAAATGAGCTGTGAAACTGCTGATAGAATTCTTATACTCTAAACGAAAGGATATCGACCTTGGTTATCACCACCAGCAACCAATGGCCTTCTTAAATTACAAACTTTGATTAGCTCCTCCCTATTGAAGTGGGAATATGAGGGTTCTTTCTTCTTTGATTGAGCTTGATAAAAAAAAGAAAAAAATTACTTATGGCTTAAATAAATAAAACTCAGTTGAAGGGAAATAAAAGTCAACTTATATCACCTTTCCACTCTGGACATAAAAACCCACTATACTACTCAACCTCAGGATGAGGTGGGTGTTTCCAATTTTTGACCCTTGATCCCAATAACCTTTATTGGAATTAGGATAGTTGGTAACTATTACTTTGTCGGCCTTCTTTGCGTTTAGATTCAAAATCCCATCCGTGGTGTAGGACTAGGAGTAGAAGTATATGATCTCTGAAATCCCTATCTTGGTCCCATATACCTCGTTGATTCGGTGAATACACCATGTGTTTAGATCACATTGGGAAGAACCACCTAAAAAGACTCACACTATTTCAATAATAGTTGATTAGGGGGAAATGTAATCCCCCCCTTCAGGCACCGAGAGGGTGTGGATCCAATGACTACTCTTAATAGCAGCGTAATTTTTAGGAACTGGGGCACACTGAATCGTTACCTAATGAAGAATCGAATATACTTTCCTGAACTCATCCATCATCCTCTCATTAATAGTGTAAACCATTTTTATGGAAGAGAAATACTCAACAAGAATAAAAAATACAAAAAGAAGTTACAATTGCAAGAGAAATGAGCAAGAGCAAATCAAACTTACGGGAAGATTGTATAGATGAATGCTCTAAATGATATTTTTGAATGAAGAAATCTACTAAAACGATGATGCAGAGTCTCTTTAAGTAAACAAAAATGAAATCCCAGAAGTCTAATCGTATGGAACAAAGTTCGAAGTCATTAATGCAATTGGCGATTCGTTTTTGGACTAAACACCCTCACACCCGTTGCCACAATCTGTTAATTACAAAGCATGCTCTTGCAAAATCTCAAATGCTCAGTTGTCATGAACCAATCATTTGGGACAAAGAAGCATACAAAATTATTTAGTCCATTTTTGTCAATTTTAGGGGAAATTGTGGGGTGCAAACCATAATGTGCTACTCAAGAAAGATAAGGACGACTAAGAGTCCTAGATAAAGTTGAAGACTAGGAAGTATTATTTAATTGTAACCTAAGCTCTACGAGGATATGACTTATCCAATTGTAACCGCTAGCTCTATATCAAGAGGACACCCCCATTATGAAAGAGGGGCTTAGAGGCTAGAGAGACACTCTCATGTAAATTCTTTCATTATTATAGTGAAACACTACTGAAGCCCTGTGGACGTAGGCCATCGATGGTCGAACGACGTAAATCTTTGTCTCTTTATCATTTATTTTTATACTCACATCACGATGGTTTGACACCCCCTTACGAGCAATTTTTTTTTCTACCACAATTGGTACCGTCTATGAAAAATGACACGGAAACTCTTTCCTTCTCGTGAAAAGAGATGAAGATTTGTGTTTACAAATCAATGATTAACAAGAGGCCTTGTCAAGAGCTAAGTTTTTTCTTTCTCTGCGTATAACTAATTATATGTTCTACACTTATCCTTTTATTCAATAATGATTCTCATATGTTTATATTCAAAAACTTTGTGACCAATTCTTATATGGGAATCTGCAAGAAAGTGAATTTCAGAATCATAAGTTTTGAATACGTCCTTAAAAGTATGGACTCTCTTGAAAAGCATAGGGCCGAACATGCTTATTTACTTATCTTAAATTTTCTAGCAGGGGATAAACATTCAAAACGGGTTCCTCTCATCTGGAATGTTGACCATATCTTTATAGACGTCTCTGATGAGTTTATGTTAATAGATATTTTCTCACAAAGATATACACAAGTAGTCCATCAATCTTGATCTCCATTCACATAATTTGCACAATCAGAGTGAAAATCATGCGAAAACCAATAATTTCTGTTTATCTCTTTAAGTCATCTCCGACCTTCAACCTGAGGTCATCTTCAGCCTATGATCTGGGGCTGTCATCTAGCTGAGAACCACCGAAATGTGATGTATATATCTCTTACTGGGCATCTTTACCCATTGTCGTGGACCTGTTATCTTTTAGTCGGGCACACGACCACGCTGACCTGAGATCTGTCCTCCGACCTGCAAATTTTGACCAAGCATATTGACTTACCCTATCTAGGCAACGTCAAATAGACTACTATAAAAAATATACCACACATCAAAGACATCACCGAACCACCCTTTGTGGTCGATAACAATTGTGCTATAAAGACAAGTATGTCGGGAGATTGACACTGAACCATCATCACTGGTCAGCAGCAAAAATAAAAAAACACAGATAACGTCTCTTTGGGGAGCGTGGGTTTTAGACCTGTTTGACTTTATTAAAATCACCATTTTATGTTTAAAGTATTTTTGGTTTATAATACCACCTCCCTATACTTTACACTTCACATATTTATGTGGAATCATAATTTTGAAACCAACTTGTATATGAGTACATGCTTTGGACTTCAAATAATCTTACATAAATTCTGAACTAGAACCTATGTCTTACATCTGGTATATATTCGATAATAATCTGCTTATCTGATGCATATTCCGCATAATATTTATAGTTTTTTTGTCTTTAGTCCCATCTATAAAGATGTATTTAGGCTCCACTCCCATGTGTTTTTAAAATTGTAAAAAGTCCCATAACCACCCAAAATCGCCTATAACTTCCCTGTAATTACCCATCCATCTTTTTGTAGACAATGACATTTGTCCCATATAGGACCAACAACTATAAAAATAAAAACATGGGAGTGGTGACAAATAAATCATTATAAATAGGACTAAATACTTAAGATCCATGAAATTTAATATTTTGTGTTGTGAAATTTTTATTTATAGTCGAGCGAATAGGTATCATATATTGTTTGGCTGAATAAATCAATCTCACGATGATTTATATTTGATTTAGCCTCAACGGATGGTTGGGTAACTTAGTAATTTGTTCAGGAATAAGATTCAGTCCCAAAGGATGCTCGACCATAATCTTAAGCTCTTGGAAATATTATTAATGCCCCAATAGATGGCCGAGCATGCTACAACACTTTATACCCGACAAATGGTTGGGCAAGATTATATGTTATAACCGACGGATGCTTGGGCATTGACATTTCTTCAACTTCTCTATTGATTATCAAACTCTATGACTCTTAACCTAAAGAATGGTCATGAATATTCAATATTCATCTCGACAGATGATCGGCAAAATATTTATTGTCATATATCTAGTCTGAAGATATCTACCACACAAGTTGTATTTTATCCCCAACAGATGGTTGATCGGGATAATCCTTTTCAATATTTGGTCTCGAAAAATGGTTGGCATAGTCGATTCTTAATCGACATTACATTTATTATTGTTATTGAATCCTAATGGATGGTTTGGAAATATATTTTTCTCTAATAATGCAGGAACATTTGCAATATCTACTCGGTCCTTCAAAAATTTGCCTCGTAGGATGCTCATGCACTATTTATTTTGTTCAAAATGCCTCGATGGATGGTTGGCACTTTCATTATTTCTCTGGATTTTTCACTAGCTTTGATGGATAATCGATGCAATTTATATTATGTGATCATCATAATTGAGCCCCAACGGACTGTTGGGCATTATCATTATTATTTGATTCAACCTTGGCTAATGACTACATGTTCATTTGTTAGTCAACATTATATTTACTACTGCGACTCAGTTCATATGCTCGGGCATGCTTATTATTTGATCTTCTCATTTCAGTTGCTCTATATAATCGATATTATATTTCAATAGAGTCCCGCTGGACGGTCGGGAATCATTATTATATAATCTTGTTATCTTAGCCCCGATGGATGGTCGATCATGATAATCATTGTATTATCTTATTTCAGCACTCGAAAAATGGTCAACATGACTCGCAATAAAGTCCCGACAGATGGTCATCCATTTATTCAGTCTTCTCTTCATAACCCCGATCGGGGGCTCCATAGTAATGTTGACCAGTGAAAGAATTCACTATAACATAAGTCAAGTAAGAAAGCAAATTCGAGAATAGTCTAAAAACCATAAGATTGGTTTCCCCCACGACGAGCGGGTTAAAAAGGTGCTGACGAATAATAGGCATTTAAGCAAGCAGTCGACACATGAGTGATTCATAGGTCTGTGGTCGACCTCTCCAATTGGACCATATAAAAATCCTAATACATGGTTATACCTTAGACTAGGTGCATGCCCAAGCGAGCCTCGATGCATGAGTGCTTTATAGGCCTGTGGTCGGCCTCTCCAATTGCACCATATAAATATCCTAATACAAGGTCATGTGACACCCCGCCTAATTAAATACCGGGTGATCAATCCTTTATTAAATTAAAATCAAGGTGAGCGGTTGGTTCATTCTTAGAATCACTGTCGCAAAATAAATATTTCCAATTTAAACACCCTAAATAATTAAGCTAAGTGTCAAAATAATTTAAAGTCTTATTTCCATTTTTAAATTCCAACTTGAAAACCTTTTAAAATAATTATCAGTATAAGAATCACATAAGTGCTACAGATAGCAATCAACACAAAAGAATTAATCCATCTAGATTAACCAAACCTAGTCAAATAACCATACATGAAATCATCCTGACAAGAGTTAACTCCTAAGGAGTACTAAATACTGGAAAATATAAATAAACATAAATCTCTGACAAATCCAAATGGAATAGGAAATCGGGCGACGCATGCCATAACTATGAAGAGCTAAAACAAGAACTGAATCAATGGAGAGGTCGTCTAAAGCAAGGGTCTGCAACTCCTACATAAGCTGCAGCACGTCCAATCCAAAGAAACTATGTATGGCGCCCCTGTATATATATACAAAAAAGAGAGAAAAAGATAGAAAATGGGTTAGAGCCCGAGTGTAAAATAGTTTGAAAAATAGTTTAGCAAGTATTTAAAATGCTTACTGGCCAATGCAACAACCATTTTAGTAAGCAACACTCTCTTGATAATTCTCACCTCTCATCTAGGTGCACGCCTACCGTACTACTAAACCTCACAAGTCTATTTAACTTATTCTCCATAAAGTTTTATCTCGAGAAATAACAAGGTTATTATGTTTAGATTATAGAATCAATATCTTCATGATTACTTACGTTACTTAGAATATCCTAGTACCGTTACAAAGTTCCCTAACACTTATTATAAAGTTTGGAGCATTTATTCAATACTTAAATACTTATACGCACAGTAGAAATTTTCCATATATATGTATATATATCAGTCATTCATATAATATATATACTATCGACACCCCACATAAAATCTATGGTGCTAGCATACTCTGCTATTAAGTCTCCGTATCACTCATACTAAGGGAAATACTAGTTCGGAATCACTCTCGAACAGTATTAACACAATACACACAAAATAGAGGCGAAGCATAGTTCCAAGTCACTAAGAGGTCAGCATATACCCTCATGTCTCTTAGGACCATCTGACTGTCATTCTCAGATAGCATGTATCATGGATACTATCTTCTAGGGTACGAGTCAATATCCCCGCATAAAGGTCCAATCGAGATAAGACTGTCCCGGTGCAAAAACCTCCGTGATAGCAAGTAGCTCGGGTATGGTTATACACAAATAAAGTATTTAATATATGTACACAGTCACTTGGTCAAATATAGATAAACATTTTCCAATATGGTTCGTTTACGATCCATAATTATTATTATCCTACTTAGTACAATTTTACCCAATTATCTCGCATAATGTATTCATCTCTTTTACTCTCAAACATACACATTTCACCTTTTACTTATCATCTCTCTAAGTACTCTCTCTTATTAAATATAATTTCAGTAGGTACATCATTTCCAACCTTCTGGTCTAAGTCTTTCACGAGTCTTTAAATTCTTTCGTGAATGTACGCACAATTCCCAATGTGTGACTAAACCCCCCGTTAACCCACAATTTCATCCCATGTTAAATTTCACTCAACGGAGTCTACTTAGATCCTACTGGTCCTCATCATGGCCCATTATACTATTAAAATGATATTCAAGAGTTCCTATACAATTTAACCGGATTAAAAAAGGAAAAAAAACATGCAGTTTTCCAGGAGGGGTCGATCGATTGAGGAAAGGGATCGATCGATCGATCGTCGATCGATTGATGCTCTTGATCGATCGATCGATCAAGAAATTATGCCGAATTCTGCCATTGTTAACTGCGGGTTTTCTTCTCCAACCTCAACCAAAACTCCATTAACGATCCCCAAGTCCCAAACAACATTACTACTAGTTACATATACCTATATACATGATTTCCTACGTGAAACATGTCCAAGTTCATCAAAGGTATTGAATTAATAGGGTAAATCCTCATAATTATCAAGAACCTTAATTTTTCATAAAACTTCCATTCTTCTAATTATTTTCCCAGATTTCTTGCTTCTAAACTCATACAATTTTATGGGTAATCCTCTACATATAATGAGATTTCTAGAATATATCAATTTCCTCTAATACATGCGATTTAAATCCTCTAATTCATCAAATTCTTTCATAAAACATGTGTTTAACAACCCTAGTCTAACATGGGTGAAACATTAACTAAAAGAAGTGCAAGATAGACACTTGACTGGAATTTAAGGGCCTGATTTGTTGATGAAAAAGTTATGGTTACGTTTCTTGTCGTGCAATCTACGTTTTGGTGGTGGTGGCGGTGGCGGTGAAATCGGATGTGTTCTTGGCCTTGGATTGCTTGAAAAGATTTCTACCTTCTTCTCTAACAGACGTTCTTATGTTCTGTGATTTTTAACCCTAAAAGTTAACCTCTAATAGCTGATATATCTTAGGGAAATTCATGGGTTTAATTACCCAAAAATACCAAATGTCTATAATACCCTCCCGGGATGTCAATTTGGCCTAAAAACTCCTTAAGACCCAAACTAAACCCCCGGGTATACTTTTCTGACTATCTCGACCCTTCCGGACATTTTTGTAACACCCCGTAATTTTGAGGATTTAATATTTAATTATTTTGGGAGTTATAAAAATATTTAAATTGGAGAAACTTAAATTCATGAGTTGGAGAATTTAATTGAGTGAGCCGAATTATTTATAATTGGAGACTTTTAAGTTTAATGGTTCGAAATCTCGTGTGTCGCATTTTGAGGTCGTAATTTGAAAATGACAAAAATTATTTCGAATGACAGTTCTGAGTGCGCGGTTGCGTCCGGATGGGTCGAGATAATCTAAAAAGAGTACCCGGGGGTAGTAATTGGGTCTCGGAATATTTTTGGGCATAGCCGGGCCCACACGGGGTGAGTTGGGCCATTTTAATTAGGCCCAGATGGCCAAAAACGGGATTGAGGGTTTTTAACCTAATTGACAAATTAGGGAATGGCAGTCAACACAACTCTAAACCTTGGGTTTGAGAGAAAATTTGGGGGAAAGCAAATCAAGAGCCAATTTGGGGATTTTGGAGCCAAATTAAGGGACTACACCAACGGATCAGACACTACGAACAATTTTAGGCAAGTGGTTAACTGTTGTGATTTCTAAATTGATGATAATCAATTCATATCACAGTGATGTGTAAATCAAAATTTGTTTTTGGGTATAAATGGGTGAAAATGGGGTTTTGTTAATGGAATACTTGGTTGAGATTCAAAGTAAGAAATATGTGTATTATATTTCCCTAAGTAAAGATAAAATGAAATTTGAATATATTTGATGATTAACATGGAATCTTTATGAGTTCTTGGATGAAGAACATGAATCTTGAATGACTTAGGGTTTAATTGATGAACACAAGATGTCAATCTGCCAGAATTTTTGACACAACTTTAAACGTATTCCATTTGAATTTTACTTCGAATTAGAGTGTGAACCATACATTACTGGAAAGGTATTTCTCTTAGCTATCCAATGAACTTGGAATCAGGTTAATCGGAGTTCTGTAGAGGGAGAAATAAAATTTTTACTAGAGGGTGTTTAATCTGTCAGAAAATTTGAGATTTTTCTTTTTAAGCCTCAAATGTCTAAAATTTTATCGGGGAAGTGTTTGGGACCTTGATGAAATATATTGATGGAATAATGATATGGCAGTAGGTCTATGATTGAGTGTTGGACTTTAATTTTGTGAGAGAGTTAAAGTGGAGATTCATAGGCTTGATTGTGACATACTCTAATTCGAGATGATAAGAATATAATTACGAAAAAGCGTGAGCGAGCTTAAATTCGTTAGGTCAGTGGGTTAACAAGGGTAACTACTGAATTGATATAACAAGGGGTAACTAGGACCCTTAGAGTTGTGTGAATAGTTTAATTAATACGAAAGTGAAATAAATTCGTAAAGCAAACAAGTACGGAGAATATTAGAGATAAATATATTACGTACAAGTATGAATAATTGGGTTGGGTAAATACCTACTGTTTTATAGTATTACTTCGGTTGTGAATGCCTATTGTGTATTTCCTTGTGATAGGAACATAGACCCGAGAAATATTAAGTTATGGGCCAAGTGAGCGAGTCCGGGGATAATGGTTGTGTGACACCAAGTTATTAAATTAATGGGTGTAATAATTAATTTAATTAGAGTCGTTAAATTAATGGGTGTAATAATTAATTTAATTAGAGTCGGATTGTAGATTCGGATAGGTATTAAATTAATGGGTGCAATAATTAATTTAATTAGTGTCGGACGATAGACTCGGGGAGTTATTAAATTAATAAGTGTGTTAATTAATTTAATTAGAGTGGAACTCGGGGAGTTATTAAATTAATAAGTGTATTAAATTACTTTAATTAGAGTCGGACGATAGACTCGGGAGGTATTAAATTAATAAGTGTGTTAATTAATTTAATTAGAGTCGGACGATAAACTCGGGGAGGTATTAAATTAAGAAGTGTGTTAATTAATTTAATTAGAGTCGGACGATAGACTCGGGGAGGTATTAAATTAATGGGTGTGTTAATTAATTTAATTAGAGTCGGACCATAGACACGGGGAAAGTATTATATTAATTGAGGTGTGAATTAATTATATTAGAGTCGGACCACAGACTCGGGAAGATGAAAAATTATTAAGTGAGAAAATTAATTAAGAGAGTCGGGACATAGACTCAGAAAATTTCAGGCTAGTGTTACGGATCTTTGAGTACACGGTAAAGCCGGGGTTTATATTATATATATACGGTGTAGTGATAGTATATATATATATATATATATATATATGTATTTATATTGTGTGTGATATTATATATTAGTGAGTAGATATTTATTCAATTTATATACTCTAGTGCTATCAAGGGAGGTTGCGTGATGTGGGTGAATCCCTTAGCTTGAGGAGTAGGGAGAGTTTATCCCGAGGTCATAGCGTCCGGTATATGGGTGAGGAGATTATCTCACTTTCAGGGAAGGAATATGATCGCCTCCACTACGTTTATAGTTTAAGCCAAGTTAGTGAGCGATTCCAACTTGGGGAACTAGGTTTTGTGGGCACACCTAGTGAGATAGCACTTTAGAGGAAATCATCCGGCGAGGGTATACTCGGAGGGATGGATATATGTTTGTTATATGTGTGAATATTTTAGTAAAGGTACGTATATAATGGTATTCAATATTATATGCGGGTAATAATAAAGTGTGGGATGTATTTACTTTATATAACTTGTGACACGGTTGTATGCTACTATTTAAGAAGGAATTAATTAAGTTAATTGTGAGATAACTTATAATTTAAGAATCATTATACTCGGGTTAGAGTAGTATGGCAAGGGGAGGTTATACCAGGATTAGTTGGACGGAGTAGTGCAACTAGGTGGGGGTCAAGGTAACCGCTAGGTGTGCACAATAGTGGAGGAGTGAGATTGTCCACAAAGGAGTGTGACACTAACATAAATATGGAGCCATTCATGAATTTTAAATTATTGCAGTTAATTCACTTGCTAAATATTTTTAAAATGTTTTGGGTTCCAACCCTTGCTATAAAACTATTTTCAAAACCTTTTAGGTGTCCAGCCATAGGGATGGCAGGATTGATATTCTATTCCAGGGACACGGAACTGGGGCATATGTGGATGCTAGCAGGAGTTCGGATTAGATGCAGCATTCATTTATTCCTAGAGTAGGAATCATTTATCAGTTCCAGTATTATTTAGGGCTAGTTGCCTAGACTTCTCAGTACAGTTTTCAGATGTACTTATTCAGGTGTTGAATGTTTGTATTGGAATTCATTTTAGTGGCGGATGGTTTATTCGACAAATTGTTTATTTAATTATTCACTTGTGTGAATGGTTCATATTTATTTCCGCATGTACTATTTTGTTTAATTAAAAAGTTAAAATTGGCACCAGCTTTTGGAATACTAGGTGGTTAATAAGTTTAAAAAGTTTTCGACAGTGATGCTAAGGATGAACCAACTGGGATTCCTGTTTTAATTTGGTATAGGACTGATCACCCGGTATTTTATTAGGCGGGGTGTCACAGATGGTATCAGAGCATCAGGTTCTAGTGTCCTTAGGATCTATGCGACTTTTCACATTTTGACTTAGCAATCTTTGATATTGAGCCCCATTATAGGATTGTTGTATTCTCATACGTATGCGCATATACGTTCTTCTGCCAAATTTGTATTTGAGAGTGAACTCATACGATTCGATTCTCATTCCAGATGCCGCCCAGAAGAGAGAGAGCAGCTAGGGCAGCAGGGGGAGATGAGACTAGAGAGGCTCGTCAGGAACAAGAGTTACCGAAGCAACTACTAAAGATGATTTTGGCAGCACAGGTAACTGAACTAGTGGCGCAGGCAGTTGAAGCGACGGTGGTCACAATGGCAGGGTACTTTCCACGGGATCATCCACAAGTGTTAATGGCACCAGATGTTCAGGCCACCTGGGGCAGTCGGGGTGGCAGCAAGTACGAGAGGTTTTTCAAGAGTGGGAACCTACCAGAGTTGCGAAGGGGTTCAGATGTAGTGCTAGCGTGTTAAGGAAGAGAGATATCTAGCGTCACCTACGCATGGGAGATTTCGATGAGGTGCGAAAGCAAATGCTATCCGCTTTTAGTTTAGTGGGAGCAGCACTACAGTGGTGGGAGTCGATCACCACAGTTGAGGAAAGGGATACACTAGCTATTGCAAAATTTTGGGTGCGATTTGACTGCACGTATTTTCCTCCAGCGATTGAGACCGAAATGAGGAGAACATTTAAAGAGGACTCATGGGGGACCGTTCAGTGGCCGATTACGAGGAAGAATTTACTCGATTGGCAAAGTTAGTACCAGATGAGGTAAGTGATGAAGAGAGAAAGAAAGCAAGGTTTATGGATGGGTTAGTCTGGAGAATCAGACAACATTTAATTGGTAATTATGCATTAGTAGCTTATACTGATGTCATTAACGCATCACTCCTGCACTGTCAAGAAGATCGCTTTCACATGAAATGAAGCAAGAGGGGAGTGGAAACCAGCCAGTCGGATAAAGCTGGAGGAAACAGTACCAGTGGGGTATCCCAGCTGCAGACAGGGGGGGATCAGGGGTAGGATTCCGATAGGGAAATCATGCCAAACGATTTAGAAATGGAGGCTATCGGCAGGATGGCCAGGAATTCCAACAAGGTCAGCATGGAAGGGACCAGTGGTAGGGTGAATGTATTAGAAGGTGTTTCGTTTATGGAAGAAGCAAAACACATGAAGAGAGATTTTATTAAGCGAGGCAGGGGTCAACTACAGGATGACGTCCTGGATGTACAGCCACTAAAGCAAGTCATGGACGCATTCGGTCAGGGAGAAGATGCTCCGAAACTCGAGGATCAGCCGTTGCAACTGGAGTATGGAGGTAATTATTTTACCCTATGGGTGTGGGGTATATTTTTGAATGACAAAGAGGATGTCACTATATAAGACTTATTTTTTCTTCTTTCACTAGAGTTCTGAGGTGAGTCGAATCTAGTGGGTGCGTTGGCTGTAGCAGCCATAGTATGTGGATAAACTTTTCGTGGGGTAGCGGAGTTTCTTTGGTGTTTTTCACGGGAGAGTGGAGGTGTACAGTGAGTGAAGGTTTGAATTATGCGAGGAATTAATACTTTCGAGAATTATGTGAGTGGGGTTGATAATATTTCCTAAATATCGGCTGGATAGCGATGGGTTTGAACTATTGTGAATAGTGGGGGTAAGTTTTGGTGTTCGCGACACCATGATATGATTGGTACTAGGTATCACCTGAGAGGGTGTGTAGCCTATGTATATGTGTGTATTTATGTTATATTATGTGGTGCGATAGACACAAAGTGAGGTATTGTGTTCTCACATTTTTAACCCGATAAGTAGGGGTGTTTACTGAAGTGAATCAGGGTGGTTACATTTATTTTCGAGCAAAAGGAGATAGCTCGGGGTTTATTTTATGCAAGGACTAGTGATAGTAAGGGCGCGTTATTTTATGTTGTCTTTGGTAGCATAAGGGTAAGCGTATATGCTTTTGTGTTAAGAGACAAGTATTTAGGGGTACGTGCTATGGACTGAGGGTCTAACGAATTTCAACGACCGACAATGCTAAGTATTAGTGTATTGGGGGGTTCCTTGTTTGGATTTCTCTTTGCGAGACATCCCACGCATGAAATTTAGCGCAACGTTGGAAAGTGGGGAGATGTCTGGTCGTTAGTACATGGGTTGGATACCCCGGGCAGTAGATATATGTATATATATAAATATGTGATATGACTACGGGTTTGAAGTTATATTACGAGTTACAACTAGCATAGTCGGGTAGCTTTCGTGCGGTAAAGCACGGGGATAGGGTGTATGGGCACCCGGGTTAATTAAGGCAAATTTTGTGCGGTTAAGCACGGGTATAGGGTGTATGGTCGCCATGATTAATTTAAATGCATACTGTGTGACGTATGGTTAGAAGCGGATGGGATAGATATAGCGGGCTTGGAGGCACCTGACTAGAAAGTAATATGCGAAGCTTTGAACATTACGCTCATCATAATTTCGAGGACGAAATTCCTTTGTAAAGGGGGGAGTATGTAACACCCCGTAATTTTGAGGATTTAATATTTAATTATTTTGGGAGTTGTAAAAATATTTAAATTGGAGAAACTTAAATTCATGAGTTGGAGAATTTAATTGAGCGAGCCGAATTATTTATAATTGACGACTTTTAAGTTTAATGATTCGAAATCTCGTGTGTCGCATTTTGAGGTCATAATATAAAAATGACAAAAAGTATTCCGGATGACAATTTCGAGTGCGCGGTTGCATCCGGATGGGTCGAGATAGTCAGAAAAGAGTATCCGGGGGTAGTAATTGGGTCTCGGGATATTTTTGGGCATAGCCGGGCCCACACGGGGTGAGTTGGGCCATTTTAATTAGGCCCAGATGGCCAAAAACGGGATTGAGGGTTTTTAACCTAAATGACAAATTAGGGAATGGCAGTCAACACAACTCTAAACCTTGGGTTTGAGAGGAAATTTGGGGGAAAGCAAATCAAGAGCCAATTTGGGGATTTTGGAGCCAAATTAAGGGACTACACCAACGGATCAGACACTACGAACAATTTCAGGCAAGTGGTTAACTGTTGTGATTTCTAAATTGATGATAATCAATTCATATCATAGTGATGTGTAAATCAAAATTGGTTTTTGGGTATAAATGGGTGAAAATGGGGTTTTGTTAATGGAATACTTGGTTGAGATTCAAAGTAAGAAATATGTTTATTATATTTCCCTAAGTAAAGATAAAATGAAATTTGAATATATTTGATGATTAACATGGAATCTTTAGGAGTTCTTGGATGAAAAACATGAATCTTGAATGACTTAGGGTTTAATTGATGAACACAAAATGTCAATCTGCCAGAATTTTTGACACAACTTTAAATGTATTCCAATTGAATTTTACTTCGAATTAGAGTGTGAACCATACATTACTGGAAATGTATTTCTCTTAGCTATCCAATGAACTTGGAATCAGGTCAATCGGAGTTCTGTAGAGGGAGAAATCAAAATTTTACTAGAGGGTGTTTAATCTGTCAGAAAATTTGAGAATTTTCTTTTTAAGCCTCAAATGTCTAAAATTTTATCGGGGAAGTGTTTGGGACCTTGATGAAATATATTGATGGAATAATGATATGGCAGTAGGTCTATGATTGAGTGTTGGATTTTAATTTTGTGAGAGAGTTAAAGTGGAGATTCATAGGCTTGATTGTGACGTGCTCTAATTCGAGATGATAAGAATATAATTACGAAAAAGCATGAGCGAGCTTAAATTCGTTAGGTCAGTGGGTTAACAAGGGTAACTACTGAATTGATATAACAAGGGGTAACTAGGACCCTTAGAGTTGTGTGAATAGTTGAATTAATACGAAAGTGAAATAAATTCGTAAAGCAAACAAGTAGGGTGAATATTAGAGAGAAATACATTACGTACAAGTATGAATAATTGGGTTGTGTAAATACCTATTGTTTTATAGGATTACTTGGGTTGTGAATGACTATTGTGTATTTCCTTGTGATAGGAACATAGACCCGGAAAATATTAAGTTATGGGCTAAGTGAGCGAGTCCGGGAATAATGATTGAGTGACACCAAGTAATTAAATTAATGGGTGTAATAATTAATTTAATTAGAGTCGGATTGTAGATTCGGGTAGGTATTAAATTAATGAGTGTAATAATTAATTTAATTAGAGTCGAACGATAGACTCGGGGAGTTATTAAATTAATAAGTGTGTTAATTAATTTAATTAGAGTCGAACGATAGACTCGGGGAGTTATTAAATTAATAAGTGTGTTAATTAATTTAATTAGAGTCGGACGATAGACTCAGGGAGGTATTAAATTAATAAGTGTGTTAATTAATTTAATTAGAGTCGGAAGATAGACTCGGGGAGGTATTAAATTAATAAGTGTGTTAATTAATTTAATTAGAGTTGGACGATAGACTCGGGGAGGTATTAAATTAATGGGTGTGTTAATTAATTTAATTAGAATCCGGCCATTGACTCGGGGAAATTATTATATTAATTGAGGTGTGATTTAATTATATTAGAGTCGGACCACAGACTCAGGAAGATGATAAATTATTAAGTGAGAAAATTAATTAAGAGAGTCGGGACATAGAATCAGAAAATTTCAGGCTAGTGTTATGGATCTTTGAGTACACAGTAAAGCCGGGGTTTATATTATATATATATACGGTGTAGTGATAGTATATATATACGTATATATATTTTGTATGTGATATTAAATATCAGTGACTAGATATTTATTCAATTTATATACTCTAGTGCTATCAATGGAGGTTGCGCGATGTGGGTGAATCCCCTAGCTTGAGGAGTAGGGCGAGTATATCCCCAGGTCATAGCGTCCGGTATATGGGTGAGGAGATTATCTCACTTTCAGGGAAAGAATATGACCGCGTCCACTACGTTTATAGTTTGGGCCAAGTTGGTGAGCGATTTCAACTTGGGGAACTAGGTTTTGTGAGCACACCTAGTGAGATAGCACTTTAGAGGGAATCATCCGGCGAGGGTATACTCGGAGGGATGGATATACATATGTTATATGTGTGGATGTTTTAGTAAAGGTACGTATATAATGGTATTCAATATTATATGCGGGTAATAATACTGTGTGGGATGTATTTACTTTATATAACTTGTGACACGGTTATATGCTACTATTTAAGAAGGAATTAATTAAGTTAATTATGATATAACTTATAATTTAAGAATCATTATACTCGGGTTAGAGTAGTATGGCAAGGGGAGGTTATACCAGGACTAGTTGGACGGAGTAGTGCAACTAGGTGCGGGTCAAGGTAACCGTTAGGTGTGCACAATTGTGGGGGGGCGAGATTGTCTACAAGGGAGTGCGACACTAACATAAATATGGCGCGCATTCATGCATTTTAAATTATTGCAGTTAATTCACTTGCTAAATATTTTTAAAATCTTTTGGGTTCTAACCCTTGCTATAAAACTATTTTCAAAACCTTTTAGGTGTCAAGCCACAGGGATGCCAGGATTGATATTCTATTCCAGGGACACGGACCTGCGGCATATGTGGATGCTAGCAGGAGTTCGGATTAGACGCAACGTTCATTTATTCCTGGAGTAGGAATCATTTATCAGCTTCAGTTTTATTTGGGGCTTGTTGCCCAGACTTCTCAGTACAGTTTTCAGATGTACTTATTCAGGTGTTGGATGTTTGTATTGGATTTCATTTTTGTGGCCGATGGTTTATTCGACAAATTGTTTATTTAATTATTCAGTTGAGTTTTATTCAGTTGTGTGAATGATTCATATTTATTTCCGCATGTACTGTTTTGTTTAATTAAAAAGTTAAAATTGGCACCAACTTTTGGAATACTAGGTGGTTAATAAGTTTTAAAAAGTTTTCGACAGTGATGCTAAGGATGAACCAACTGGGATTCCTGTTTTAATTTGGTATAGGACTGATCACCCGGTATTTTATTAGGCGGGGTGTCACAATTTTGGCGCACTTAAAATGACCATACGGGTGATTTATAATTTATTCACTTTTTATAATAATAATTTAGTTCCGACACGACACAGGCGCGTCCTGACTTAATTTCTATTAATGCCATTTTATTCACCGGTGATAATTTTAATAAATTCAATTCTACATATTACTTCACTCAATAAGTAATATTTAATAAATCAACAAATTTTCAATAATTACTCACTCTTGTCACGCTAGTAAATATTTAAAACAAATTTCCGGATTAATATTAAATTAATTTATCTCAATTAAATTTAATAAATCCCAAAATTTAAAAGCCATAAAATACAGGGTATTACAGGTCATACCCTAGACTCGGTGCATAACTGAGTGAGCCTCGATGCATGAGTGCTTCATAGGCTTGTGGTTAGCCTCTCCAATTGGACAATATAAAAATCCTAATACAGGGTCATACTCTAGACTAGGTGCACGCCCGAATGAGCCTCGGTGCATGAGTGCTTCATAGGCCTGTGGTCAGCCTCTCCAATTGGACAATCTAAAAATCCTAATACGTGGTAATACCCTAGAATAGGTGCACGCCCAAGCGAGCCTCAATGCATGAGTGCTTCATGGGCCTGTGGTCGGCCTATCTAGTTGGACCATATAAAAATTCTAATACAGGGTGATACTCGAGACTAGGTGCACGCCTGAGCATGTCATGCATGAGTTCTTTATAGGCCTATGGTCAGCCTCTCCAATTAGACCATATTAAAGTCCTAATACATGGTGATACCCGATACATCATGAATATCGCATATTTGCGCCCTTTATCTTTATGCATTCTAGTACTTTTACGTTCTTAATATCTATATTTATGCTCGTTAACCAGACAACCTCGGATTTGGACATATATAGGTTTTGCAGGGGTTAATTGTGTTTTTGTAGGTATTGGAACGCTAAAAGTGAGGTTCGATTGCATTTTAGAGAAGTTCCATCGTCGAAAGCTACTTTAAGGGCAATTCGGTCTTTTCAAACTCACTATTTTTTATGGAATGAAGTTACCAATATGTATATCATCAAATTATCTTTTTGTGACCACTGACCGTGCGTCATTCTGACTCTGTATGTGGAAGTTATGGCCATTTTCGAAAGGTTTCGATATTTTCTCCTACTTCAAGGGAATTTTGGTAATTTCATACTGCATAATTTGGAGGGTTTCAAAACTGAATCATGTAGATAATTTAATTATCTTCGGGTCGGTTCTGACCACGCCTCATTTCGATTCCGTATGAGGGAGTTATATCCGTTTCCGTGCAACGCATCAAAATTTGTTCAAAGAGGAAAAGGGGGCTGTCTCCAGCCCAAGGCAAATTCCAAAATCGCGGTCGACGGGTCCCTAAACCGAGGTCAACCGCGACCATCAGATATGGACAAAAGTTGACTTATTTTGGGTGTTTTGACTTGGTTTTGTTGGGGGTTTGTTTTAGGTTAGTTTTTGGGGATTCTTTGTGGAACTTCCCTCTCCTCTCTTATCTTTGGTTTACACCCATTTGTGTATGTAGATATCACTATTCATGTTCTTCTCCATTATGTAATTTCCATTTTTGTTCTCAAGCTTTGTAACCTAGATTTATTTGCTTTCCTTACTTTCTTGCATTTAATTTATGTCTTTCATTACTTTGTGTAGCTAATTTAGCTTAGGTTGTGTCGGATTGAACTCACCTAGGGTTAACATGTTGCTTTGCTTTGGTGATGGAGTTTATGGGTTTATTTCGAGTGTGTTTTCCTAGTTATTACACCTAAGAGATTTGACGGGGCATCTATGCTCCCTACTTACGACCTTGCGTTTGTAATTTCCGGGGTATTTGTTGACGCCAAAATCTTATTAGACTTTTATGCGAATTTAGGGGTGTGACAACTCTTGATTTAATTAACTGTCGAAACAAGACTCAATCTTAATTACTCATCGACCCATGTAACCATTTTATACTGATTAACTCGGGGTGAAGGATATTCGACGCAACCTATAGTTTTTATTCACTTTTTTAATCTAGTTTAATTTTCCCTTGCCTAGTTTAAGCTTTCTCTTTATTATCTTTTCTTTTTATTTAGAAAATTATATTTTACACTTTTATTGAGAAGTATTAAATCCATTAAATACTAGCAACTCGTCTCTGTGGATTTTCGATACCCAGACTTGGCTGCTATACTCCCTTTTTGAGTGTAATTATAAGTTTAGATTTTTTTATTAAGGCGGGGAACATAAAACAACGATCGGCATTTTGACACGCAACACTTTTCACCCTTGATCAATAACCTAGACTAGTTACATGCCCGAGAGTTCCTCGGTGCATGAGTATTTCAGAGGCCAGTGGTCGGCCTCTCCAATTGGACCATATAAAAATCCTAATATAGAGTGATTCCCTAGACTAAGTGCACGCCCGAGCGAGCCTCGATGCATGAGTTATTTTAAGGCCTATGGTCAGCCTCGCCAATTTGACCATATAAAATCAAAATACAGGGAGATACCCTAAACGTAGTGCACACCCGAGCAAGCCCCGACACATGGGTACTTAAGAGGCCCGTGGTCGACCTTTTGAATTGAACCAAAATAATGAACTACGATTGACCTAATCCATGAGGGTACCTAGGCAGCTCGACACGCTCGAGTTCGATTCCCATATCGATTGAATGTCTCTCAACTCAAGAAAAGCATTCATCCGAGACCTTACAAAGCCAAGGAAATCAATCAAAGAAGGATTAAAAGTTGAACGACATTTCAAATAATGCCTGTCTAGTTCTCATTAACAAGTACACATGTTTGAAGAGATTACAGACCATCTCTCAGATCATCTTGGAATCAACTTAGCTGACCTGTGACCTGTGGGGCTATTATGGGGGAAAATACGACCACATTAATAGCGTGACATGTGGTGAGAACACCGGTCTGGATGGTGATCCATAACAACTCTAGAAATATAAGGACGACTAAGAGTCCTAGATAAAGTACAAGACTAAGAAGCATTATTTGATTCTAAATTAAACTTTACGAGGATATGACTTATCCAATTATAATCCCTAACTATATATAAAGAGGACACCCTCCCCATTATGAAATGGGGCTCAGAGGTTAGAGAAACACTCCCATATAAATTCTCTCATTCTTATCATTATTATATTGAAACACCGTTGATGCCCCGTGGACGTAGGCCATAGATGGTCGAACCACGTAAATCTTTGTCTCTTTCTCATTTATTTTTATACTTACATTATGATGGTTTGTGAACTCCCTACGAGCATTTTTTTTGCTACCAAACAATATAATAAGAAAATTTCCAAATTGGAACCTAGTATAGTTAAACCCAATATTCAACTTTCAAAATGATTTAATTTAGGAAATTTAAAACAAAGACAAAATGAATTACTTGACCAATTATCAAATAGACTATCCAAAATGGACATCAAAGATAAGTGAAAAAATATCCTTCTTATCATAAAAAGTGAAAACAAATATGAAGACACTTTAGATGATCGGAGGTGCGAGTTTTTTTAAGCATAAAAATCAGTTTCAAGAACCCCATATCGTCCCAACGTAGTGGCAACATGAAGTGATTGGGTTCAACGAGGATTATTGGTTAGCGACATGAATAAGATTCATATCTACAACAAATTTGCATCTTAACCATAATCGTCGATAATCCTAGTTTATGTTGATTTATGTATTTATTGTTCATGTTTAATTGATGGCTTGTTAATATGTTTTAACGGTTCCCTTAGAATTATGGGCAATAAGGATAATTGACAGGATTTAGATCATGTGGATGCATGTGTGAATATTTTTTTTTATTAATTTGAATTATGGACTTGGATATGTGTAGTTAGAAAATAAAAATTGAGTGCCCGATTAATTTAATTTTAAATAATAATCAAGGGTATGTGAATTTTTTTTATTTATTACATATTTTCTTGATATATATTAAAATAGGGGTAACCCAATTTTTTTAAATATATCAAATATCCTATCCTTTTTAAATCAATTAAAATTCGTCACACAATTTTATTATAACCCCACAAGGATTTTAAAATATTAAGTGGGAGAGGGAAGTTTTCCAAGAGCAAATCCCACAATCTCCGTTATAGATTTGTAGACTCTTGATAATAAGTACGTCCTCCAAAGAGGAATATTAATTATTATGTTGGTCGGTACAAGTTTCTTAACGGTAATTTTGGATTCATTATTTATATAGGCGCCCCCCAAAGAAGGATTCTATGTGATATGGAATAGTTTAAGTTAATTCTATACATTAGACATAAAATAATAGTAGGTTCTCCAAAGATAAATACGCTGTAAGGGTATTTTTTTATTGTTCAGCTTACATGTTAGTATGTCATACATTGCTATAATCGTTGAAGACTTATTCAAGTTCAATCATGCGTCAAGACGGATCCAAATATCAAAGTTCTTCAACAGTCAAGCCTCCACAAGATTAATAATGGTAAGGTTGTTTTTTAAGTACCTTAGCATTTAGAGTGTTGGGATATTTTTTACAAAATATTTTCTAAATGTAGGAGCAGAGTTTTCATCAAAAGTATTTTTTAAAGTTTTGAGGCGGAAAATTTTCTGGCAAAATAAAAAAATTTACTTTTATTTAATCTCGTTCAAGCGAGATACACAGTCGTTCGAGCGACATGTGATGTCATTCGAGCGACAACCTACTTTGTTCGAGTGACATCATGTTTCGTTTGAGCGACGCTCCGCCTTAATATTTTTATAAATAACGTGTTAAAACACTCCGTTTTCGTTAAGAAGACCCGGCATTTTAGTTTCTGCAAACATTGCAAATCGACAGAACACCTTGTCATCTTCGTTTAGGGTTTAACCCTTTTTGTTTTCAATTAAAAAAATATCCCATTCTTTATGTGAATTATTTTGGAACCCAAGATACAATCTTGTTTAAGTTCTCTTGTAGAGAGGGTAAATCTACGGCTGACGGTTGTGTATCGATTGGGAGTGCTCGAGAGTGTTCTTAGCTGATTTAGACTGCGTGTTCGTGTGGACTACTGCGATTGTTCCATTGCTGACTCCAGACTGCGTGACTTTGTGGATTCTTCCGAGAGTTCATTGCAGATTTCATTGTAATCTTTGTAAGTTATTATTTATTATTTTATAGTGAAATAAAGGTTTTGCCCGAAAGGGATTTTTTCCTCAAATCTGTGAGTTAACAGTTTTATTTGTGATGGTTTGACACACACACACACACACACACACACACACACACACAGAGTTGCTTATTTAGGGATTGAATTTATTTGGTTTGATTTTTGCCATCGATTAAATAAGTATTTAATTGGAAACTTGTGAATTTATTCATATCGATATCACACCGACAGTGCATTTTCCTTTTTACAAATTGGTATCAGAGCAGGTTACTCAAAATTATCGAGTATTCCTATTTTTCGCAGAATTATGTGATATTGATTTTTTGAGAAATCTGTGATGTGAAAAATTGCAATTTTTCCGATGAAGCACTTATGTAATAGGATGCCCCTCTTCGATGACACGAGTCAGAATTTTGATGATTTAAATATTTTGAATTTGACGTTTACTAAAAGAATTAAAGTTTTGAAAAAGAAAATTCTCGTTTTAAATCAGCGTGGATCTTTTTCAAACGGTTCAAAATCAAAGATATTTTTATCATGAGAAATTTGTCTCTTTGGACCATGACTTTAATGCGTTAAAATTGTCCAAAAGGAGAGTGATGATAGAGTCCTAGTGTTTTTTACCATGTTTTATATGGAGTAGTTGGATTTTGTATTGTTTAAATGGATTCTATTTCTATATGCCTCTATTCACACATGCACGAGCTCTTTTGAAATCTTAATGTCACATGTTATATTTGAGCTTTTTGAGGTGTTCTCCTATCAATCTATTCATCTACATATCTATGACCTAGGAGGACTAGTGCATGTCAAAATCCGTTGCATGTGAGATTTGTGCGAAAAATGAAAACATGATAAATTAATATATGCACGGGGAAGGGCTCCGAAAGGATGAATTAAATCCTTTGCGATTGTAAGCCACCGTTTATTGGATCTAAAAGAAATACGTGATCCAAAGGCCTAAAAACAGAATATTTGGCATTAAAAAGAAAACAATTGCCAAGGCCTATGTTTGTTTGATATATTCATTCAAAAACAAAAGAATATATATGCTCATTGAGGGAGAATTGGATGGTATATCAACGGTTTGCACAATGTCCGTTTATCCTAGTTGTCTTTAATGTCATGACTCTATTTGGTTTGTAGAATCATCATCATGCTAGGCTTGTATGCATTGTGTATGTTTGTTCATTGAGTTCAATCTTTATATTGTCACATGAGGTTATATTTAACTGTGATGAAGTTTGCAATCAAATGAGAACTCCGTGAACGTTTCTTAAGTGTTTGGGTCTAAATTTAATTGTTGCTAGTTCACACCCCTACACTTCCGTTTCCATATGACACTTTTTTGCCATACGAGTGTGCAAACTTATTGTATTTTGTGTCATGTGTGTGTTTATATCTATATATATATGCAAGTGCTCTATTGGTATATTTTTGGTATCTATATATATGATATTTGTCTTTGCCCTGCTTTTATTGCCCATATGCTTTCATGTCTTTTCACTTTAAGCTTTCACATGCTGTTTATTAGTTCTTTATCCTTTGCCTATTCCCGAACAAAAAGTGGGAGAATGATGATAGGAATCCTATTATTATCGTATCTTAGTTTGGGGGAGATTTTATCTTAGGGGGAGACGTCTTTCTAAGTAGGTCATGTGTTTAAAGGGAGAATTAATTTAGGGGGAGTAATTAATTAATTGCATTTAATACTTTGATATTTCCTATGCATTTGATGAGTTTGCTTAAGTGTGCAGGTATTCTTCTAAAACAGCATTGTTTAATGGCAAAGCGTTTGATCCTTAGGTTGAGTCAAGTTTGGGCGGGTTATGTTTTTGAGTCTAGTGAGCTTGACGGCCCTTTAGGATTTTTTGTTTGGTTTTTGTCCCGGAATAGCCAAAGGGGGAGATTTGTAAGGACACAAGTTTCAAATTGAGTCCATATATAGTTTTGGCTCAATTCCGGACAAAAACATTTATTCATAGGATAGTATTTATTTGTAATATTCTCAAGCCTATGAAGTATGTATTGAAGACGTAGCGGCAAAGAATTTAAAGCTTCATCAAAATGCCGGTTTGCGTGCTTCGTTTCTACGTCATCAACCAAGGTTCCATGCTCCCAAGGTATGAATGTAATTATATTTATATAGGAGCTTGGAACAATTTGTATTGGGTGTTAGGTGTAATAAAAACTGCATTTTATTTTCAGAAAGAATCAAATAGAACTTTAAAATAAGTATATAAAAGTTTCTGGGCCAAAATCGAATTTTACAAACTTTCTGGTCGTTCGTTAGAAATGTCGTTCGAACGAGTTTTTTCGTTCGAACCAGGTTTCGTTCGAACCAGTTTTTCCGTTCGAACCAGGTTTCGTTCGAACGAGTTTGCCAACGACCCTAAACTGGTCAGTCGTTCGAACGAGTTTTTCGTTCTAACGAGGTATCTAACGAGATTCTAACGAGCCCAGGCTGGTCGCTCGTTAGAAGTCTCGTTCGAACGAGAGTCAAGTTCGTTCGAACGAGACGCCAGGTGGGAACGGTTTTGAGCAGTTTTTTGGCAGTTTTCACCCCATTATCCCACTTGTTTCTTAATTGATTTTTAAGGCTTTATCAAGGACGGGAATCATTTTTCAAGGGGTATCTTTTTCATACCATACAAACTCCTAGAGAGTATTTTGAGACAAAATTTGTTTAAGGAAAAAGATCATGTTTTGAGTGTTATTCTTTCAAAGAAAAATTCATACACACTCTAGTTTACACCCAATTGTGTTTATCCAAGTTTCTATATTTATATCAATTGCTTGGAGTTTTTGGCACCGGTTTTCTCTACCGAATTCAAGAGACGTTTCGGGTTTGCTTCTACACCCCATCACAAAGAAGACTTTTTTTGAGATTCTACCCACACGGAGAAAGGATCCATGCTTGGGTGATGGTGACCATATAAAGTCCCATCGGTGGATTCCGAGACCGCGGTGGTGTTCCGAGGTTGTCCGCTAGGAAGAGGTTTCTACGAGAAGGAGCGTCGAGGCTTGAGAGGGATCGAGTCAGTCGTTGTAAGTCTATCTGTCTTGTAATTGTAATTCCGTATCTAGTGGACTTGTGGCTAGGGCCGTCCGAGGTTGTTTCCCGTCTTGGGTTTTTCCTCGTACATCTCGTCGTAGTGTGACATTGTTTATTTTATCTTGCATCATAATTTAGAAAGCATGCTTAGAATAAATTCTAGATAAAATTTGGTTTAATTATCACACTCATTTAATTTGGGACTAAATTAAATATTGGGTATATTTTGTTTATTCAAGTCATTTCCTAAAATTGGTTTCGCCTAACTTTGGATAATTGAATATTGTGACTTAGGCAAATTCTAGGACTTGAATTAGGTTTTAATTTGTTTTGAGAAATTAAAACTTGTTGTTGTTTTGAAAGTTGAACCATCACCTGTTTTACAACGCTTCCGCATCGATTTACATAAAAGGAAAATAAATAATTTTTAATCGAGATATAATTATTTAAATCACCGGGGATTCCACTCCTTCAATTATGATTCAAATTTACTAAGCGTGAATAGTAAATGTTGATCGTTAATTTGTACGACATAGCGAGAGATATGGACGTACTTGATTATACCTCAACCGAGTGTCACGTGTAGACTAAATTGAGGATGAGATAGGAAAAATATTTTTGGGTGACTCAAATGATAATTTCGAGGTCACGGATGAGCCCGGAAGGGGCGAATTAGTCAAAATTATATGTCCGGGGATGTCAATTGATTCATGGGTCAATTTTGGGCCAAATCGGCACCTTACGGGGGTAAATTGCTCATTTTAAAAATAGAGGTAAAAGGACCTACGAAAATTAGAGTCTTATATTTGATAATTAGAATTGGGGGTTAGGGTTCATAACTCAAAAAGCTTAGAGAAGTCATTAGAGGGTAAAGAGAAACCGTTCCCAAGAGCTAAAGGAGGGTTGCGAGGATTAGAAGGCGTTCTTGCATCCCAAGCACCTAAGAAGTGAAGATTTGAAAGGAAGCACATCAAATCATCATCTTCATCACGAAATCAGATCACCTCTAAATAAGTCAAGTGGTTTATTGCAATTAAATTCAAAATCATAATACCCATGTGTAGGGTTACATGATTTATGAAAATCTTATTTTACTTTCTTGGAGAAAAAGATTGATTTTGATACATGTTTAGTTAGGATTGCATGTAGTTGATATTAACACCAGTAGATGATTGAAAATCAGAAGAAATTTGATTGTCACTATGGATCTTTATTCCGAGTTTATGTTAAAATCAATATCAAGAACACGATTATCTAGGGTTTAAAGGAAACTGAATTTTGATGATTCTCGAAAGGTTTCATATGGATTTGATGATATATTTACACGAGGATTAGTCTATTTACATGTTAGTAATGTTTGATAAAGATGGGATAGTGTTTCATAAGGTTTTAAGAGGTTTAGAAGGATCAAACTCGGAGAAAACCGAAACTGGGTATGCCTGATATCTGGTCGATAGATCGATCGACCTAGGAATGTCGATCGATCGACTGATCGATCGATCGACTAAAAACCATTCATCGATCGATCGACTAAAGCTGAATTGAGCCTCTTTCGTGTATTGATGCTTATTTGATTCTTAACGATCGAGGGGAACCCTAGGTATGATATTATGCCTAGTTGGGGACTTAGTAAAGAGCAATAGGGATATAGTTAAGTCTGATAAGGTCCTTTAAAGTGAGACCCAAAGTAGGGGTCGACAAGGATAAATCGATTGGGATGTGTATCGAGAAATGTGTAACATGAGTTATGGAGGGAAAGTAACATTAATCCATGATACATACGAGTAGAGTGAGTTAGGCTTAGCTACTGAAATTAAAAACGGGTTAACTAGGTCCCTTAGAGTTGGGTGAATACTCGAGTAAGTGCGATAAGGAAAGAAATACAAAAAATTCAAGGTACGGTGAGTATTGGAGAGAAATATACTACGTACTAATGTAAATCTTTAGGTCGTGTGAATACTTATAAATTTTGTACTTAGGTTGGGTGAATACCTATAGTTCCTATATGATATTGGAGTCGAGGATTAGACCGGGCCAATATTTTACCATTTCATTTACATTTGGAGTACAGGATTAGACCGAGTCAATGTAAATGATAGAAGAATTGGAGTCGATGATTAGACCGGGCCAAAACTCGTTATAGTATATATTGTGTGAGAAATATATACTATATAAATAATCTACTTGGGTAGAATGGTAGAGGATGATATGATGTGCATACATCTAAAAGATAAATAATTTGGGATAATTGGAGTAGATGATTAGACCGGGCCAATTATCCTTATAGTCTATATTGTGTGTGAAATATATACTACGTGAATAATCTACTAGGATGGAGTAGTAGATAATTAGATGATGGGAATACATCTAAGTAGTAACTTAAGTGGAGAAAGCTTAATTTGAAAAACATAATACTAGATAGCGGACATCTAATGAATAAGATTAAGTGGTCAGACTTAACTTTCAAATCAGAAACTAACATATGTAAAATGTTACTAGAAAATTATTAACAATATGAGAAGTGTTAATAAAACTTAGTACTGAATGGGCGGTACGAGAACTTAAGCGTGTAGATGAGTTCAGAAAAGTACTATAGTATAAATAGCTTGGGTAGTTGTATCTAACTAGGCTAAGTTTGGAACGTTAGGCGTGCACTATAGATGAGAGGTGAGGAAACTCAAGTGAATGTGCGTGAGCCTAATATGTGTAATCAATAACTGATATTTACTGCAATAAATTACTTGCTAAATATTTTCAAAATGTTTTGAGTACTAACTCTTGCTATGTAAAATATTTTTAAAACCTTTTAGGTGTCCAGCCACAGGGATGCCAAACATGACTTCATTCTAGGGATTTTGGAGCTGCAACAAGATGGATGTTGCAGGACATTGATTGGATGCTTCTTTTATCATTTCTAATCTAGTACAGGATTTCAATTTCGAGTATGGACATGTTATCCCACATTACTTTCATTAGTTGGGATTTTGATATTTGTGTTTTTTTTGTTTGGCCGATGGTTTATTCGGCAAGACTTGTTTACCTTAGTTGTTTTATTCAGATTTCTATGTTGGTATTTGACTTATACATTGTTCCACATATTGTTGTATGTTTACTGGAAGTTAAAATTTTGCAATATTCTAATTTCACCTAGGTGGTTAGTAATTAAAAATTTTTTGACAGTGATGCTAAGAATGAACTAACTGAGAAACCGATTTTAATTGGATTTAGAACTGATCACCCGAGATTTAATTAGGTGTGGTGCCACAGATGGTATTAGAGCATTATGTTCTAGTGTCCTTAGGATCCGTACGACTTTTTATGTTTTCAACGCTTCTTTATTTTGATATAGAGCCCTATTTTAGGATTGTTTCCTTATCTTTGTGTGCTTGAGATATCGCACTTCTGCTAGATGCCACCGAGGAGACAGAGAGCGGAGAGGGCCGAGGCTAGGGATGAAGTAAGGGAGGCTCATTAGGAGCCACAAATACCGCCACCCCCACCCCCACCCGAGATGATTTATACCACTCAGGTGGCTGTGATAGTGGCTCAGGAAATTGAGACAGTTATGAAGGCCATGGTCGCCCATTTTCCCAGCCCCAGGCACCTGCTCCAGTTGCACCAGCAGTTCAGGCCCCAGCAGGGCCACCCTCTTGGAAGCAAATCAGGGAGACCTTTCAGAAGGGCCAACCGCCCGAGTTCCAGGGCAGTACTGATGTGGTAATGGATTGCGATTGGAAGAAGAACATTCAATGTCATTTGCGCATGTTAGAGTGTACCAAGTCGCAGAAGCAGATGCTTGCTACTTTTCGTATGGCAGGAGCAGCGTTACAGTGGTGGGATTCGATTACCAATGCAGAGGAGAGGGACTTGATGGCGATTATGGAGTTCTGGGTGCAGTTTGACCCCAAATACTTTCCACCTATCGTTGAGACTGAGATGAGGAAGAAGTTTGGGGATGTATGTCAGGGTGACCACTCGATAGCAGAGTATGAGGAAGAGTTTATCCGCCTAGCAAGTTTTGTACTAGATGTGGTGAGCAACGAAGAGAGGAAGAAAGAAAAGTTCATGAATGGTTTGTCTTGGAAGATCAGGTAGCACTTGATCGGTAATCCTACAATGAAGACTTTCACTGACGTCGTCAATGCTGCACTGTTACATTATCAGGATCATTGTTTCCATGCAAAGGGGATAAAGAGAGGTGAGCCCAGGCAGTAGGGCAAGACTGGGGGGGAGTGGTAGTAATGGGGCACCACCCCAGCAGCAGCAGATAACAGGTCAGCAGGGGCCGAATTCCCAATAAGGGAATATTGCCAAGAGATTTAAATCTATAAAGTACCGATATGGCAGGGGATTTAAGTAGATTCAGCAGGGTCCCCAGTAGTAGCAGATTCCCCAGGGCCGACACGACCAAGGGAACCAAGGTGGAGACCATTAGGGCCACGGGCAGAGACTCTTCCAGGGTCAATGCTTCACAGGTGGTCAGCAGGGCCATAAGAGTAGAGCTTGCCCCCAGCAAAATGAGGCTCAACGTCAGGGCGCCCCACAGGGGAAACAGGCTCCATTAGCCCTAGCACCAGCACAGGCACCACATCAACAGCCATGCCAGATGCACTACGAATGGGTGTACAACATTTAGGATGTTACTTTCCAACTAGCACCTCTAGTACCGCCAACAGTCGCGGGTACGTTTCCTATCCACGAGCATGAGGGTAGTATTCTGTTTGACACCGGGAAGACGCATTCTTTTATTGCCACTAGATTTTCATGGGCAACCAGCCTCTTAGAGACAACCGACACTGATCTTATGTGTGTGGAGTCACTAATGGGTAGTGGGTCCCTTATACACTCTATCTGTAGGGGTGTGGAAATTATGATCGGGAGATTGAGTCTAGCGGCAAACCTTCTAATGTTAGACATGGAGGTTTATAACATCATCCTAGGCATGGATTACTTGGCGGGTTATAGAGCAATGGTAGATTGCTATGAGAGGACTATGGTGTTTGCCACTTCAGGACAGGAGATGTTCCTAGTGGCGATGCCTCTTCCCGAGGGAGGGTCACGTACTCACTCATATTACATTGCGGAGGAGACCTCACAAGAGTTGGTTGTTTCTCTGGACTCACTCCCAATCGCGAGGGATTTTGAGGATGTCTTTTAGGAGATACCACGGTTGCCACCTAGAAGGGAGATAGAGTTTGTTATAGACTTAGCATCGGGGATGAAACCTCGTTTGAATGAGTATGTACCTCGTTTGAATGAGTATGTGTATTTTTGATAATTTTAATATTTTCTTATAAGCTTTTCATCCTTATCTCGTTTTTGGAAAACCTCCTATAAATGGGAGTGTAGATCAACGGTTTTCTTTAAGCAAAAAACTTATGTTTTGAGTTCCCAAACTTTGTCAAAAATCTCTCCCAAACCCTAGTTTTCACTCAAGTTGTTTAGGATTCACGTGTTCATCTTATTATGCTTTGAAGATCCTGTTTTGGGTAACATTGGTTTATTTTGTTTATCAAGTTAATAATCATTTCGTACGGTGGAATCCATATTTGATATTTACGCATTTTGGACTCTGTGATGTGGTGTTGCGGTGAAGAATCGGTGGATTTTGTGTTCCAATCCATAAAAGGTTGCTAAGATGTTCAATGGATATCGAGGCGTGTGTGGATCGACAAGTTACGGAAGTGTGCGAGTGGACTCTTACGTGACATTAGGTGAAGGTTGAGGAACAAAAAGCGCTAAGGCTTGCTAGGGCGTCGAGTCTGTGTTGTAAGTCGTCTATCGTGTCCTTTGTAATATCATACTTAGTGAATTTTGCATGGCTGGGTCATCCGAGGGTTTTCCTATTTGGGTTTTCCTTGTACCTCGGGCGTTGTATTATTATTTATTTTACTTTATTCTGCTATCATCTAGATGCATGTTTTAGGATAAAATAAAACTGACTAGATTAAAAATTGGTGCAACGTTTTGTTCAGATTATTTGTTTAGTTTAACTTAAAATTATTATTTTTAAAAATAGTTGGTTTGCTTGTTTTGCACTATTTGCCATATTAGAACCCTACAACCTATAAGACTTCTCAACAAGCCTTTTGTAAGGACAAATTTTCAATTGAGTTGGTTTGTAAGTGTTGGTTTAATTCTGGACAAAACTATTTGCGTCATAGGATAGAAGTCAGTGGCCTTTCAAGCCTATGGAATTTGAGTTAAAGACATGGCGACCAAGTTTAATTAAGATCACATCATATGCCGCATTTGTGCCATGTGTCATCAATAACTTTCCAAAGATCTCTCAAGTATGAATTCATATGTTATATTAATCCTTGGATAATTTTATTGGGTGCCCTTTATTGTGTAAACATATTTAAAAATAGCTTTATATTTTTTAAGAAAAATAAAGTTTTTTGAAAAGTCGTTCGAACGAGCTATCTAACAAGGTTCCTTTTTGGACTCACTGAATTTTTGTTTGAATTGTCGTTCGAACGAACTTTCATTTTTGGAGCTACTGCCTTCTCGTTCGATATGTCGTTCGAACGACACTGTTTTTTCGTTCGAACGACAAGTCAGTTTCGTTCGAACGAGATGTCACTTTAGGTAGTTTTATAATAGTTTTTGTTTAACTTCCCACAACCTCTTTTAGTAGTGCGTGAATAACCATTTTCTGCAGACTTTTTCAAAGGCTTTGACAGCATAAGCACATATCCAAAAAGTCCCTTTGTTTTTTTAATCAAAATGAATTAATTTTCAAAACAAAAACCAGTTTACACACATTTAGTTTACATGATCTAAGTTTCCTCATAACATAGCTTTTGATATCATCACTTGGCACCAGGTTTATTCTCTACACCATAGAGACTATTTCTTGCATACGATTGCTTGTTCTTTGGGTTCGTGGTGTACATACGGTGAACTCCGTGTGTTTAGCAGTAGCTTTGCCCCATTAGTGGATTTCGAGACACAGGTGGACTCCCGCGTTGTCAGTTGATGGAGGTGGAAGGAACAAAGAGTGTCAAGTCTTGCGAGGGCGTCGAGTCTTGTGTAAGTATTCTGTCATGTCCTTTGTAATACCATAATTAGTGGACTTGTGGCTGGGCCGTCCGAGTTTTTTTTCCTTTGTGGGTTTTCCTCGTACATCGCGGCGTTGTGGTTGTGTTTATTTGTATCTTGTAAAATATCACGTAGACGCTTGCTTAGACTTAACAAGATAAAAATTGGTTTAACTACAACAATTCTATAAATTAGTGATAATTTAATTGGTGTAGTTTCTTAAATTATATGCTAATTTAACTACAACAATTCTCTAAAGGGATGGTTCACCGAATATTTCTTTAATTTCGTCAAAAATTAAAATAAAATTAAACAAATATTTAAATTTATTTTTTATAGAAAAAACAAACATAACTTCAATTCAAGTTCAAATTTATACAAACATGAAAGTAGGCAAATTACCTGAATTGATTTAAACTATAAATATCCCAATTAAATTAGCACCAATTTACACAATTGTTGTAGTTAAACTAACTTTTATCTTGTTAAGTCTAAGCATGCATCTACGTGATATTTTGTAAGATAAAAATAAACACAACCACAATGTTGCGATGTACGAGAAAAATCCACAAAGGGAAAAAACCTCGAACGGTCCAGCCACAAGTCCACTTAGTATGGTATTACAAAGGTCATGACATAATAATTACACAAGACTCGACGCCCTCGCAAGCCTTGACGTTCTTCGTTCCTTACACCTTCGCCTAGTGACATTGCAGGAGTCCACCTACGTCTCAAAATCCACTAATGGGGAAAAGCTATCGCCAAACACACAAAGTCCACCGTATGAACACCACAAACACAAAGAACACAAAAATCCTCCACAAGAAACAGTCTCTATGGTGTAAAGAATAAACCCGATGCCAGAATGATGATCTTAAAAACTATGTTATGTTGAAATTTTTATCATGTAAACTATATTGATGTGAACTTGTTTTTATATTGAAAACTAATTTATTTTGATTCATAAAAATAAAAGGGACTTTTTGGATATATGTTTATGCTCTCAAAACCTTTGAAAAAGTATGCAAAAATGGTTATTCACGCACTACTATAATAGGTGGGAAAAAAGTAGTATAAAGTTGAACAAAAACGACCAAAATTGTCATCTCGTTCGAACGAAACTTACATGTCGTTCGAATGAAAAAACAGTGACGTTCGAACGACATATCTAACGAGAAGGCAGTAGCTCCAAAAACAAAAGTTTGCTCGAATGACAATTCATATGAAAATTCACTGAGTCCAAAAAGGAACCTTGTTAGATACCTTGTGCGAACGATCGGGAATCTTGTTCGAACGAGGTCATTCTAACGACTTTTCAAAAAACTTTATTTTTCTTAAAAAAATATAAAAGTCATTTTAAAATATGTTTACACAATAAAGGACACCCAATAAAATTATCCAAGGCTCAATATAATGTATGGATTCATACTTGAGAGATTCTTGTAAAGTTGATGACGACACATGCAAAAAATGCGGTATATGATGTGATCTTCATTAGACTTGGACTCTACATATTCAACTCAAATGTGATAGGTTTGAAAAGTCACAAACTTGTTTCCTATTACTCAAATAGTTTTGTCCAGAATTAATAATCCAACACTTACAAATTGACTCAATTGAAAATTTGTCCTTACAAATCTCCCCCTTTGGCTATTCCGGGACAAAACCAAAATAAAAACCATATTGGCCGTCAAGCTAATATAAAAGACACAATCCCACTCAAAAAAATAAAATAAAAAATACAGATGCTTGACCGACATATATGTTGAATAGCTTTGCTTGCTTTAAAACTTTGTTGCATTGAAGAAAACCTGCACACTTAAACACACTAACGCAAAGGGAATATAACAATATTAAATCCTACTCCTTTTTTTAATATTATCTACCTAATAAAGACGTCTCCCCCTAAGTTAGATTTCCCAAAATTAAAAGGATTAGATACCATTTCTCCCCCTTTTTCTTCAGGAATAGACAAAGATTAAGCTACATAAAATAACACATTCTTCCCTAATTAATTCACATCCCCCCTTATATGAAACAAGGGATAGGCATAATGGAAAGACAAGTACATAATGCAATGATGTATAGTGATGTAATTGATATAAAAAAAGTCACGGAAACACAAGAACAACTAATCCACATAAGGAACAATACATACCAACAATGATGCGATAGTAAAATGACATCAACTATAATGAACTAATATAAGCATGGGATATCAATGAAAAGGGGCAACAAGATAGATATTGATATGAATAAATATTGTGAAAGGATTAGATGTAAAAGCAAAGACTCAAAAAATTGATACCATATATATAAATATGAGAAAGATATCAATGAAGCACAAGCAAGCAAGCAAGCGCGCACACACACACACACACACATATAAATATATATATATATATATATATATATATATATATATATATATATATATATATATATATAAAGACCACACAAGACACTAAACACAATAATCTTTACACACTCATATGGCATAAATGTGTCTAAATAGACATGTGGTAAACATAGTGAATGGGTGTGAATTAAAGACAAATAAATTATCTCCCAATTATTTAAACATGTTCAAGGAGTTCTATTTGATTGCAAAACTTTATCAAACTTAGTTTTAGCCTCATGTGACAAGATAAAGAGAAATCAAAGAACAAACAAGCACAATGCACATAAGCCTAGAATTTTGATTATTCTACAAATTAATATCTTCATGACAAAATAGTGTAACTAGGATTAATTATCATTGTCAAAACCCAATGATATTTCCATCCAAACTCCCTTAATGAACATATCAAACTAAACTATGTTGGCCTTGGCTACTTTTTCCAATGCCACACTATTTTAGGCTCTTTTCTAATGGTGGCTTTTCATGCAAAGTCAACTTGACTTTCGCAGCCCAATTCTATTTCCAAACAAAACTTTACCAGATAAATGTTTATCTATTTTTCTCAATCTAGGCAATGGTTCTTACATGCACAAATCCCCCATAGTCACAAAACATGCACAATGGTTCTTACATGTAGATGGGAGAACATTTCACTTAGCTCAATATAACATGTGAAGTTAAAGTTTTAAAGAGCTCGTGCATGTATGAGTGGAGGCATATACAAAGAGATTCCATTAAGCAAATCAAAATCAAACTACTCCATGCAAGCGTGATAACGAACAATTTAAGAATTGAAATTCATAACCAAAAGTTCTAGCCACATGGAAGCGAAAAGTGATATAGGATTCAAACACATGTTTATGCCACATAAAATGTGTAAAAGTAAAATACACAAACCAAAAAAAACTTTATGTATTTTCAATACAACCCAATAAATGTAAAATCAAAATACAATAGATTCAAAACTCATACAACTAGCAAACACATATATCATGAATTACAAAAGTTAGTGTATGTAAAAACATGCAAGCAATCATGCATATGATATAGCAAGTGAAGAGTCACGCACAAGCATGCGGGAACATAAAAACAAGAAACTTCAAAAAGGATATATATTCCATATTAAATCCTAAAATTCCTTAAAAATCGGGATCACACGATATATTAGCGTAACCCACTCTGATACCAATGTGAGAATGTGGTTTCTTAAATTATATGCTCTGACACCAATCTGAGAATGTGGTTTCAAAAATTATATGCTTTGATAACACTTAAAAATGCGAAAATTCAAAATTTTAAGCTCTAAAGGGATGGCTCACCGAATATTTGTTTAATTTTATTTTAATTTTTGAAGAAATTAAAATTTTAGAAATATTCGGTGAACCATCCCTTTAGAACTTAAAATTTTGAATTTTCGCATTTTCAAGTGGCATCAAAGTATATAATTTAAGAAACTACATTATCACCTTTTTCACTGTAGTGTAATTCACCTAATATCCTGCCAGTTTTTTATTAATATAGTAGATGGCCCTCTCTTTGCAAGATTCTTCGATGTCTTGGACTAGCATAGCCCCAGCTATAGTATCAGTGACAGTTAGGTACAAGAGAATGGGTGGAACGAGTTATGGTAGCATGCGCACTGGTGGTTGGTTAAGTACTGCATGGTTTTGTGAAAGCATTATTGAAATGACTCATTCCATACTTGGTTGAATCTTTATGAAGGAGTTTAATGATTGGCTCGAAGATGGAAGTTAGCTGGCTAATGAATCTACTGATATATTGGAGCTTTCCCAGGAAACCTCATACTTCTTTCTCCATTTGAGATGATGACATTTCAAGGTACGCCTTTATTTTAGTAGGGCATGTTTTAATTCCTTTGACGCTGACCATAAAGCCTAGGATATTACCATTGGTAACATAGAAAATGAATTTTTTTGGATTGAGGCACATATGGTACTATCACATTCGTTCAAAGAACTTCCTCAAGGTAAGGATGTGACCTTCCCATGTTTTGGATAAGATGATCATATTGTCAATGTAGAACTTAACCTTTTTATGAATAAGATCATGCAGGATGGTTGTGGCTGCTATTTCATATGTAGCCTCGGTATTTTGAGATCAAAAGGCATGCCAATGTAGTAAAAAGTACCCTATGGGGGTGGTGAAAGAATTATTCTCTTGGTAATCGGTATGTATTTTGATTTGATTATACCTTACGAACCCATTGGCGAATGATTTGAGTGCGTGATTAGAAGTATTTCGATGATGATATAAATATTGGGCAAATGTTAATCATCTTTTGAAGAAGCTTTGTCTAAATCCTGATAGTCGATGTACATGTAGACTTTTCCTCTAGATTTTATCACTAGGACTACGTTAGCAAACCAAATCGGATATTCGACTACATGAATGAAACCCACGTATCCAATTGATTGACCACTTCATCTTTAAATTTGAGGAACGATTCGGACCGAAACTTTCTTAGCTTTTTTTTTCACAGCTTTACACTCAGGATAAATAAGCATCTCGTGTTGTACGAATTTTGGGTTGATTCCAGGTACGTCATTGTAAGACCATGCAAAGATGCCCACGAAATCCTTCAAAATTTCTTCGAATCGGGACCATTCATGATCATTGAGGGTTGATCCTATCCTCATCTCGCTCGGAGTGCTACTAGAACCAAGATTAGTGATAATAGTCTATTGATCATTAGTTTGGATACGGTTACGCTATGTTATTTTTTTCCTTATTAAGATCATCTACGTATTGTTCAATCATTAAGTCGTCTTTGTCAATTATTTGAATATTAGAATCATTTCAATTATCATAAAGCACAAAAATGTACTCAAATATTTATTCATTTCATTGATGATATTTTTAAGAAAAGAAATATTGAGGACCTCATCAAAGAAGGTATCGTTTACATTTGAATCAGAAATATAAAAATTGAAAATATATTCATTCTCGAGGTGATAAACAGTAAGGTTTTGGGTTGATAAGATTGGATTGGACGGAAGCTCCACCAGTTGAGGAGTGACTTGTCATCAAAGAAAATATTTTGGGAAAGGATGGATGAATCAAACTCGGCTTGGATCAGGAAGAGGTCCATCCCTAGTTTAGCAAGACCAAATAACTTATTATTTTTAGTGCTTTCAGTGCTTTTCATATTAGACGATCTCGAGTCGGATGACTTGATGGTGAGTGGCTCTTATTCATGCTTAGATCCATTTTTTGAAGCAAACTTTTCTTTGAAGAATATCTAAAACCCAGGCTTTATCCTCTTTTCAACTGTGTCATAGCATGGCTCCTAAAAGTGGTAGAAGGGAAAGTCTTCACCCACTTTGATAAAATGACCATTAAGAGAATATCCACATATAACATATTTCCTCTTCAGTATTCTTTTCATGTAGAGTTGGATATAAGAAATAACTTCAGCTAGGGATGGATGATAACCCAAACCATAAGGTGGACAAGCTATCTTCAGGATGATTGGTTCGAGGATTCCTTATTTTCTTTTGCCTAGCCCCATTTTGGGCTTAAAATGCATATTCTTAAATATTTGGATACGTTGACATTCCCATGGGGGTTGTGTTCGAGTGTTAGTTTGTCTTTGAAGTTATTTCTATCTTAGAGAGGGATCAAATCTATCTTGAAACTAGAAAGGAACATGTCATTTTCACTGTGCTAGATTTCTAGAATCGTATTACTGGTACCCATGCCATTTGTATCATCTTCGTCCTTGAAAATGATAATGACCTCATTTTTTGTGGAGAATTTCATTTTTTTGGTTAAAGGAGGAAGTAACCCATGGAGCCACGGGCAATCGAGAAGCAAGTTAAAAGATGCAGAAATGTTAATGACTTGGAATTATATTTGAGGTCATATCGAGCCATCCCCTAGTGTGAGTTTTATCGACCCATGACTTCTCATTGGGTATTATCATAAGAACGCACAACAGTGGATGTTGGAGTAAGATCACTAAATTTCATCCCTAGACATAAAAGCCTTCATACTGGGCACACATTTAAGGTGAAACCATTATCACTAAGTACTAACAGGATCATTTTCTCTAAGACTTCAACAGAGATTTTGAGAGTGTAGTCATGATCAGGGTTGATCTTAGGAATCTCTTCATTGGCAAATTAGATGATTTTGGTGACAGTTAGAGTTTTGACTATATGAATCACCTCATTAGGGTAATTAAATGGATGAATCGTATCTTGAGTGAGCAGCTTAAAAAGAGAATATCCATGAAAATGGGAAGACATGAAAAGTCCCAACAAGATAATATTGGCCTGATTCTTTTTTAGATATATGAGGATCTTACTTTCCTCGATTTTCATCTCGATTATCGGTATTTATCCTTGATTGTTTCCCCTTAATTATTGACACATTGTCTATTGAGAAGATTGGATCTTTGTAGTATTGTACTGACCGCGTCATGTGATTCATTTATGGAAGAAAGAAGAAAAAACTAATTTCTTCATTAATTTTGGTGGAAATAGAAAACTCATTGACCTTAGATAAATCTCTTCAAAAGAGATCATCCTGCAAAGGGAGGTAATTGCACTAGGATTTTTAATATCAGGTTCACTGTCAGAGACATCTAAAGGATCGAAATCATAGCCCATCCTATGGAAACTATGTGATTATTCGAAGAGAACTCGATGCACCCAACAACCTCGACCACTTCAAAGTATGGATCCTCCAAAGCTATCGATAAATGATTATGGAAAGAAAAAAAGTATCCTTCTAACCTTAGGGTGGTTAATAGTTCGAGAGCTTCACAAATCTTTTCCTCTTGATGCTCTCCTCTATCATGGTTTGAATAATGTCGAATGGGTTGAATTCTTCTGACAGTATAAACCAATCATGGGATTATCGACCCATTTTTAAGCTTCCATGAAGAGATCCTCAATTCTTATACAATCTCCTTATTAAGGGGACAATTCCGATGGGAGTATCATTCCATGGCTTCTTAATTTTTTGAGTAAAACTAGTATATTTATACTCCCCATTTTCGATCAAATTCGAACTATGATGCAGACTCTTATTATCATTGAGAGGGCTCTATCATGAGCATTTTCAAGTGCAGTAGGAACGACGAACAAACGCAAAGAGAAATCGATGTTTTTTCTGAGTTGATGGGTGCGGTAGAATTATGATGTATTTAATTTTGGTTAAAGGATCAAAATTAGTATCTTCATCGTAAGAATGGAGCTTACATCAGCTTAATGCATAGCTAACGAATTATATATAGTTTTTAGTTTAGGACCTACTGGAAGAGCAATGATCCCTTTATCGGTGAGTCCTTGAGCAACATTATTTAGGTGGTGAACTCATCAATGGTATTCCCGACGACTTCGTGAAAGTCGCAACAATTGTCAGGTTTAAAGTATATGGAAAGCGAGTCAAGATGTGGATGAAGGTCCAAGGGTTTGATGATATTACGGGACAAAAAGTCTTGATATACTTTGGAGAGAAGAGCAAGGAGTTTAGTATAATCTTTTCTAGTGATAGTAGGATGGGCTTATGGTGCCCATGAGGTAGTAGGCTGAGAGGAGATGTTATTAATGGTAGCCGTGGAAGACATATCATATGTTTGAGGGATGAACTCCCCAATTGGCTTCCTTCTTTATGATTCCATTTTTGGACTGACAATATTTTCTTTAATTTTAACCCCAGTCACCCCGAGGGCTCTTAACTGGGCCTAATACTAACTACACATAGTATTCTAAATATGCGGCACACAAATTTTCTTCATTATGCTGACATGTTCTTCCTCAAAGGGAAAATTAATCATAGTGGTAGCCTTCTCCCTCCACCTTGTTATGAAATTATTAATAGACTCCCCAGGGACTTTCTCGAGTAGCACTAGGTCTCTTCGCATCACCTCTAACTCCTATTGATGTTTGAATTGAGACATAAACTATCCGTCAAAATCTTCCCAATTATAGATGAGGGATTATTACAATGACAAAAATTAGCGGGAGCACTATCCTTGATGGTTTGCTAGAAAATTTGGGTTATGGTCTCTTCCGTAGCCTAGACAAGACTCATAAAGAAATGGTAATCCCTAAAATGCACTATGGGAGGTCTGTTCCCTTATGACTTCTCGATGTTAGGCACTTTGAACTTATATGGTAATCGAGCCTTCAGATAATGAGATATGTGGGTGTAGTTCACATAGTTTACCCAAAGCTTTACTTGATAAATTTTTTGAGAAAGCAACTTGAGATCTTCCTTCACTCTATTGGCCTTTTCCTCTTTTGGGTCTGCAAGTGCGTGTATGGGAAAGTTAGAATTAACTTGAGTAAGATTAGGCATGGATAAATGAGTTGGAGGTGGCCCATTTACGATCGGAACACATGGAGGCATCACAATATGTGGAGCATATTGGTTATCTTTGGGAGCCCATATGGGTTTAGGCATCCGTGGTCCCGTGAAATTAGAAAAATAAGCATTGAGATTTGATATGATCGCAAGTTCAGGCATCTATGGGATCTAGGACCAGTTTCTCCACATCTCATGAATGTTAGAATATAGAATATTGATTTTTGGGTTGAGATGAGCAAGTACAACCATCCCATCTAACTGGGCATTAGAATGTTGCTCAAGGTTCTCCATCAGGAATCGCTGGTAATATTTTTCTATTTCTGGTGAAATGGGTGTTAATGAATTATAACTCTGAGGTAGTTAAATAACGAATCTTAACTAATAGGGATCCATGCCAAGCTAGGGTAATGAGTTCACACTTGAGAAGAAAATAACACTTTTATTTATTTTAGAAAAAGAAAATTTACTTTTTCGTAAGGGAGAAAAATGGGAGAAAAGTCCCTCGGTGTAGTTTTTATTATTAGGTTCCACTTATACTAGGTTCCGCATGGGGTGCCAGTGAGATGCCTAACAGGATTCAAGTCTGGGGTAAAACTAAGGTGAACAATGAAAGACATGACTTAACTTGTCTCTAGACTCATGGAAATGTTCCTATTTTCAAAAGGGATGAAAGAGTGTAAAAATGGGCAAAAACATAACCTGAAACTTTGGTAGAGTTTCATATTGAAGCTGGCAATCTAGGTATGAGTGTTCTAGGCCAGATATTTATATGAGGATTATGCATGGGAGGTTAGTAAGGATTCCTCCCTTTAATATGACTTCCATGACATACCTCTTTCCTATTAGGTCAATCATTCATTAGTACATGTGAAAATGTCATTTGATATACCCAAGTATAGATGAATTGCTTCTCAATATACTTCGCGATGACGGTACGTTTGAGAGCGAATTAGATATACTCGACGTATGTGAATGAGTTCCTGCTATATATCTCGTGTCATGAGTTCAGTCAAGTGGTAGGATATGTAAGAACCATTCAATATACGTCGAAAGTACTTGACTAATAGAAGGTGGGAGTCATATCGTTGAGGTTAACTATACCCCGCAGAACTGACGACTCCTCAACACGGGACAAATATAGGGTCAAAAGTCGATTCTCATAGTGTGCAAATGCATGGGTCTTAATTAGTATCTTTATACAAAGTATTATGTCTACTAACAGGGATATGTACAACTACTAAGCATGAAGTAAATCATGTAAATAAGAGCTAATCTACACAAGTGGGGTAAATGTTAGTTAATATGTATAAGTAGCATGAATCACGTGAGAGAAAAAGTGGGGTAGACAAATATATATACAATGAGACATGGGAATATGTACAAGAGATACAAACCATGTGGATATACATAAGTGAAAATGGGGCATGAATACATGGTGAAAAGGCATGGGAATATATATAAGTAGTAAAACGTGGAAATAATGTTCAAGAAAAGTGAAGCACGTGATATATACAAGTGAAATACAACATAGATATAACAAGTGGAATAAATCATGGATATATACAAGTAGAATAAACCATTGGTATATAAAAGTGGAGTGGCATGTGGATATATGTGAGTGGGGTGAATCATGGAAATGTGGATAAGTGAAATATGAAAAATATGTAAAAGTGGACATGAAATGTGATGCACGTATAAGTGAGTGAAGCATCGACATATACAAGTGGCATGGTGCATGTGATAGAAAACGCGGTATGTACATGTGATGAGAGATAAGCATGATGGAGAAAAATATAAATGGATAACATAACATAAATATGGCATATAAACATGTGACATGAGAAGAAAAAAGAATATACAAATGAGAGAACATTTATAAGTGTTGAAAAAAATGATGCAGGAGCAACAAAACAAAAAACATATACATAAAATCTAGTACTTGAAAATAGTCCCCAGCGGAGTCGCCACTGTGTCCATCCTTGGCGCCCTTTCGGGGGAAAGGAAAAGAGAGAGTATCTCCCACCCCCTCCCAAACTCGAGTCGCGATATATTTAGGACATAAAAAGGTCGGCGTTAGTAATGCGAGGCATTTGAAAGTGATAATATAGGAGCTGTCAGTCTATTTTACTCAAAATAGTCAAAAGAAAATAATCCTATCCAAAGAGACAATACAAAAGACTACTGGTGCATGAGACACCAAAAAAATATGGAATCGAAAATGATGTTATGGAATGAGAAGGCGTTAGGTCCCGATGCTACACTTTTGATCTCACATAGTCAACAAAATGTTCTCCTTATCTTATGATGCATGTACATTTATATATAAAGTGGTGAAGTGCGTGTCATATCTGTATAAAAATATATGGGTGAGGAGTGAAATCATCGTATCCATGTCATAGAGAAGACGAGAACAAATCATCCCAAGGAGTAAGACTAAAAGGAAAATGTGTGAAGGGGACTAAATATGAGCGATGCTCCGAATCATGACTCACTAAGAAAAAGTGAGTACGCATGTCAACTGAACCGATAAAAGGTGATAAAATAAGTATAAATAGTTGAACTATGAGCGATGCACCAGATTGTGACTCACTATGAAAAGGTAAGAACTCATGTCAACGACATCTCTTAAAAGTGATAAAGTAAGTAAAAATATCTAAACTATTAGCGATGCACCGAATCATGAATCATTATGAAAAGTGAGTACGTATGTCAACGGGACCACTAAATAGTGATAAAATAGATAAAAATAGCTAACTATGAGCGATACGTCATATCGTGAATCACTATGAAAAAGTGAGTACACATGTCAATGGGACCACTAAATGGTAATAAACATACATTGGTAAAAAGGTGAACTAAAGTGCATATAAACATAAAGGTGAACGGATAAATTTGACTCAAATACCATATGTAATCCTAGGATACCTATGTAGCCAAAATGGCATCAAAGTCCACATAGTTCGTATGGAGAATGAGATGGGGTCTCACCTATAATCTGAAATTAGATTCTTACTTCTTAAGTTTATGAAAATAAAGTGTGAAATGTGGTGAAAGTGCAAAAAAGTGCGAAAACTTTTAATTGGAATTTAGGAGATAAACCTTCTTTTTGTCTTTCTTGATTTATGAAAATGAGTTTGAAAGTACTATATAATAAAAGGTGAGTTTAATAGCGGGTGAAAAAAAGATTTAACTAAGAAGTGCACCAAAAGTAACAAAATATGTAACGTAACAACAAAATGGCAAAGTAGAATTAAGAGGATTTGGATCTTCTAGATGGTTTGAATTCTGGTTTTGAAAATTTAGCAATCTAATTTTTGGATGTAAAAGGGTTGTGGTGTATTGATGGCCACTAGTGAGGTGAGAGGTGGTGTGAGAGAATGTAAGATAATATTTTTAGGAATGGTTAATAACGTTACCGCTGGAATTACGAGGTTGAAGATCCGGAATAGTGAGGTCAGGGTTTTTTGAGATAGGATACCATAAAAGGATAAAATGACCATGCTTCCCCTTGTTGGGGTAAAGGGCGACATATGAGTTGCCCAGCCTACAGAAAGGGTCTCCAGACTTGTTGGCCAAGTAAAGTCCCTCTTGCTAGTTGATAGAGGGGAGAGGTGTGCCAATTGCCAGGTTGAAATGATTTTTTCAATAAAATAACCATAAAATACAAATTGTTTGTATGATTCACACATGGAATCAACCATTGGAAATAGGATAAAAAGATCTATGAAAGTATGTGGAGATAGTCTCGAGTTCAAAAGTTGACTAAAAGTAAATGGTGCTCTGAGAGGGTCCTATTATTATTCGATTAGGGTTTGAAGAAGGACCAGGGTTCCTGGGTTCCTGGGTTCAAAGGGTGTTTATTTGGACCCTATGGAAGAGTGTGGAGGTATTATAATGGGGTATCTACATTCGGTATCCCAAAGCTTATACATGTAGATACAACCCTCCATTGGAACTACGTTGTCTTTGATATTAGGTCTCCGTGGGTACGTTGGCGTAATACTGATCCTTAATCGCGAGTCCAAGTCTTACATTACATCTCTCGACGTATTGTATATTTGGATGTCTTCATCTCAAGTCCACTCTTGGGAGTCACTCGAGTGCCTTATAGTTTATATGCGAATTGCCAAATGAACACCAATATTTAATTTTCTAAATTAATTAAACAATTTTCAATCTTTGCACTAATTAGCCAAATGTTGAGTAAAATAATTAACAATTTTATCTTGCCCTAAAACATCAATCTAGGGGATATGTGCAAGAGTAAAATAAATCAATAAAACCATAATGCGCGATGCAAGAGGAAAACCCACAATGAGAAAAACCTCGAATGGGACAACCACACAAGTCCACTATGATATAGGTTTATATATAAGTACAACTTAGAGTTACTCAATAACTCGATGCCTTAAATACTTGACGCACTTCCTTATCCCTTGATACATTCTTCGCAGTTACCATTGGATGCCTTTCAATGGCCAGCACAACATGGGCACTTCCCACATCTCGGTATTCCACCGATCTTATTTACCTCTTTATTGGTCCAGTCGTCACACAATGAAAACACGATCTTTGTCACTCAAAACATTCTTTAATATAGAGAAAATAAACTCCTTGTAACACACACGAGATATCAAACACACAAAAGATGTTGAAACATGGATCTCAAACACGCATAAGATGTTGAAACACGGATCTCAAAATATGGGTGTAAATTAAGGTATGAAAGGCTCAATATTTAACTCTGAAAATAGTTTTCAAAAACCTTTGTCTTAAAAACTCTTTGCCAGACCTAATATTTATAGAAAACTTGAAAAATGAAATAACATAAAAAATGAGAAATCTCGTTCGAACAAAAATATATAGGCCATTCAAACAAATTAGGAATTCTCATTTGAACTAAAACTCGTCATTCGAACAGCAATACAAAACTAGCTTGACTAGCTTCAAACGACCTTCATGTAACATTCGTCTACCAAGACATAAATAATTCCTTTGAACCTCATTTGACGCTCATTTGAACAAAAATGTATTTCTCGTTTGAAGCAGCCCATTCGAACAACTTTAAGAAGCTCATTTGAATGACAAGGGTAAATTCGTACGAACGAATGAGGAATTTTTATTCCTTTGATTTTTTTTAATGAAAATATGGCCTCAAAATGTTTTAAAAATAACACTCAAAAAGTATCATGGGATCAAACATAATACGTATTCATAGCTCATTGAGATCCCTTGGATGTTGAAGATGAAACTCATAACGATGTGAACATCGCTTTACTTGATCGCTACGATCTTCAAAATGCATTATAATATTGAAAGGAAAGCAAAACTCAAAACCTAACCTATGACACAAATAAGTTTTTTCCAAACTAAATAAATTCAATATAAAAAAATTGACTCGATTGGAAATTTTCCCTTACAAATCTCTCCCTTTTTTATTTCATGGCAAAACTCAAAAATAAAAATCTACTGGGCTGTCAGGCTCTTTAGTACTCAATCCCAACACCAAAAGGAAACTACAAACACAAACTCTTGAGTATCATTTCTTTTTTGAAACTGTGTTGTTAAAACCTACACATTTAACACACATTTCAAATGCAAAGAGAATGTAATAATATATAAAAACACATAAACTATCCTCTACCTTTGTTAAATAATCCACCTAAGGGAAGACGTCTCTCCTAAGGTAACTCTTTTTTTATTCAGTAATAGACAAAGGATAAGTTGAATAATATAAACAACTTCAGCCCCTAAATGTAACACATATGAACATAAAGGATACACGTAATATCATGCGATGATGTGAAATGAAATAGAAACAATAAACAAACTCGACAACATAAGCACATATAATCCAAACAATGAATCAAATGATATCGATGTATACATTGTTACAAAAAATACCAATATGATAAAAAAAACACCAATTTGATAAAAATATGAAGCATGTCGCAGCCTTGGATAAAAGGCAACGCAAAGAGTCAGCACAAACAAACCATATATATATAGGACAATAACACACAAGCATATATAGTATAAACACCACTAAATACACAAAAATAATAGCTTTTCACACTCATATGGCATAAATGTGTCTAAGAAAAATGTAGTATGGAGTGAAGGGGCATAAACTAGGGTACTCAAAAAAGTCCAAGGAGTTATATTTGATCGCATTAACTTATCAAACTTAGGTTTAGTCTTAAGTAACAAATAACGTTAACTCATGATGGACAAACATATACAATCACACTAACCTAGAAATCTTGATGATTCTAAAATCAATATCGTAACAAATTTAGACAATCAGGGCTCATTGTGCAAACCCATTAATATTCAATTTATAACTCCTTCAAAATAAGCATATTATATTTTTTTAACTCTTTTCTTTTGAATATATCACACTTTAGAGATCAATGCTAAACTTAGCCTTTGAAATATTTTCTTTTCTTTTACCTCTCTTTTCTTTTCTAAGGCTCTTGCCAATGGTGGCCTTTCATGCAAAGGATATTTACTCCATTCATATTCCTTTTTCCAAATAACACTCATAATTTTTTCAAACTACACAAGCTCTCAGGCAATGGTTCTTACATGCAAAAGTCCTTAATCAAATAGATATGTATATGGCAAGATTGATAGGATAACATCACCCTTATCTTATGCAACATAGGTAATTATAATAAAAAAATAACTTGTGTAGGTGTGTGCAAAGGCATATATAATATGGATCCATTAAGCAAATAAAATTCGAACAACTTCATGCAATCAAGATTAAGAAACAATCTAAATCATTGAAAACCATACTCTAATGTTCTAAACACATGGAAAATATGGAGTGAATTGGATTAAAACGCACAAACAGGCCACACAAAATATGTAAAACCAAACTACACAAACAACCCAAAAATCATTTTGAGTTTTTAAACAATTTTCAAAAAGACTCAAAAGATAAAAAAAAATCTTTTGGTATTTTTTATATTTAAGACCCAATAAATATATAATCAAAATACAAAAGACGCAAACATCATACAACTAGCAATAACATATAACATAAAGCACAAAATCTAGTGTATGAAAAACATGCTAAGACAATCAACCATTAGCATGAGATAAATCATGTGAAAGCATGTGTGAATCAATAAGTCTAACATTTAACGCTTCCAAATCGGATTTTCTAACCTACAGAGGTGTAACGTGATGATATAGGGTTTTGTAAACCTTGGTGACACTAGAATTACACTTCCTTGTACCTTTTATAAGATCATAATAAAACTTTCTAAGGTGACATTTTCTACTGCGACGCGTGCAAGTGTAGACACGATGAGGAATTTCACCTTTGGATTGACCTTTTCTAACTTCCTTGGATACAATTAACTATTTCAAAACTTTTCTCTTGGCTTCAACGGAGGAATCATCGGGATCATCGAATCCAATTAAAAAATTACCACTTTTAATATGGATTGTGCCTAACATCTTATCCAACTTCTCCAACCTAGATTCCAAATTAAATTTCACATGACTCGAGTCTCTCAATTTATCCTCTAACTCCATAATTCTAGACTCGAGCAAAAGTTTAGACTCTTCAAACATTAAGAACTTCTTCTTCATGTTTTTTATTAATCCACGAAGATTATCTCTCTCGCCTTAAGCACACTCAAGCTTCTCCCTAAGAGTCTTCTCATGTCCTCTTAAGTCCTCAATTAATTTCGAATCATCATTAGGATACATTATTTCAACTTAGCTTCTAACTTCTATTTGACCTTTTTCAACTTTAATGACTTCGCATACAACTTACGAAAAACAACCTAAAGTTCACTCTCCTCCTCCTCCTCTTTTTCTTTTTGCTCCTTACTCGCTTAGGAATCACACGACCAGACCTCAAAATTATCATGTATATGATTATCTTTAACTTCAAATGACTTTTCTTATGATTCCATATGATAGGCCATGAAAGAGGTGTAGTTATGCTCCACGGGGGAATCATTTTCCTCTTCCAACTCATTATCACTAAGGGTAGCATCATGAAACTTAGGCTTTTAACCTTCCTTTCTTAGCTTATTGGGACAATCTCACAAATAATTCCCCAAACCTTGGCATTCAAAACACCTTTCCCGCACAACCACCTTCTTGAGGTTATCCCTCTTCTTCTATTATTTTCATTCGCAAAGTTCTTAGGTTTCTTATTAAAACTCTTATCTTCTATAAGAATAAGAAATTTTTGAACTTCCTAGCAAACCTAGCAATCTCTTTAGAATTTAAATCGTCGTCACTCTCGAACTCCGACACATCCTCATTCTAGGATTTCGAAGAAACACCATTTTTTTCCTTTCATCCTTTTTCTTTGGAGGAAACAGTTTCATCTCATAGGTTTGAAGGTCACCTACAAGTTCTTGGACTCTTATAATGTCGACACCACCTAGGGAATCTAGAATCGTAACTTTAACATTAAATCTTTCAGGCAATGAGCTTAAATTTTTTGCATCACTCTAGGCTCGGGGATAGACACACCTAAGTTAAATGAGGAATTAGTAATATCTGATATCTTGGCATGTAACTCATCAAAAGACTCATTCTCTAACATCTTGATTTTTTTTAACTTAATCTTCAGATTTTTTAACTTGGAAATGCTAAATGTACTGGTACCCTTGTGTGTGGGTCGTAAAATATCTCAAGCATCCTTCGCACTCTCGCATGTCATAATCAGTCTAAACTCTTCAGCCGTGACTGCACATAAAATAGCATTCACTCCCCTGGAATTAAATATTGAGGCATTCTTTTCAACGGCACCCCAACAGTTAAATTATTTTAAAGCACCACCTTCGATGGGAAGAGGCCACCGTTATCATCGATTGATTTTAAGGAAAAATGCACGTGTGCCTTTTAATAGGCATAGTTTTACCCATCAAACTTTAAAGGTCGAGTAATGGAACTTGCCTCTTGGGTAAAATACATCAAAAAACCCTAATTGCATAAAAACATGGATCTAACATGGTAAATTAGTGTAACAGGCTCTGATACTAATTTGTATTTCACTCTAATGCCCTGGGCTTTATTGCAGATTTCTAAACAAACACCAATGTTTAATTTTCAAAATTAATTAAACTGATTTTTAATTTTTGCACCTATTAGCCAAACATTATGTAAACTAATTATCAATGTTTTTTTCCCTAAAACATTCATCTATGTGATATGTGCATGAGTAAAATAAATCAATAAAACCACAATGCGCGATGTATAAGGAAAACCCATAACGGGAAAATTTTCGAACGACCCATCCACACAAGTCCACTATAATGCAAGTACAACTTAGACTTACTCAACGACTTGAAGCCTTTAAGCCTTGAAGAACTTCCATATCCTTTTATATCTTCTTCACAGTCATCACTGGACGCCTTCCAATGGCCAGTAAAACACAGGCCCTTCCCACGTCTCAGTATTCTACCAATCTTACTTGCCTATTGACGGGTCCATCCACCACACAATGGGAATATGGTCTCCACCGCTAGAAACACTATCCAATATGTAGAGAAAATAACCTTGGTAAAGTACATAAGAGATCTCAAACACACATAAGATGTTGAAAAATGGATCTCAAATTGTGGGTGTAAACTAGGGTATGGGAGGCTCAATATTTGACTTTGAAAATCATTTTGGAAAACCTCCCTTAAAAACTATTTACCAACCCTGATATTTATAGAAAACACACAAAATGTGGCAACACAAAAAATGAGAAATATTATTCGAATGAAAATATATAGTTCGTTCGAACGAACTAGGTACTCTCATTCGAACCAAAAACCAATCGTTCGAACGATAATACAAAACTACTTTCAACTAGCATCAAACGGCCTTCACGTGATATTATTCTGCGATACAAAAATAATTTGTTTGAACGTTATTTAATGCTCGTTTGAATGAAAACCTATTTCTTAATTGAAACAGCTCGGTCGAACGACTTTAAGAACTCATTTTAACGATAACGATAAATTCATTCGAACGATTGAGAAAGAAATATGTTTTTTATTAGAAAATTCTTTTTTTATAAATGGACTGAAAATATTTCAAAACTAACACCCAAAAATTATCCAGGGATAAAACATAATGGGTATTGTTGATGTAAAAAACTAGTTTTGATCTAATTATTTTAATCACAGATAAATATGAATAAGTAAATACGAAATAAGAGATTTTTAAAGTGGTTCAACCTTAAGGAAATGGCCTACATCCACTATTTTTGTATTGTTGACTGTTTGCCTAGAATTCTTGACAAGTGGTTTTTTCAAGAAATTCCAGTCCCTCTCTAAGGAGGAGGTTATAAGGTATTTATAGCCTTGAGGCTATACATGTCAAAGGATAATGCGATGTTATCTAGTAAACATATACATCTGTACGATAATAATGAGCATTTAATGCATAGTCGCCTCTTTGATTATCCTGATTTGAGTGTTTTGTACACTAAGTAGCTCGAAACGCTTAAGCTGCTCGAACCGTCTAAGTATCTCGGCACGCTTGAGTTGCTCGGGGCCCATGAGCTGCTTGAGGAGCCTAAGTTGATCGGTACCTTTGAGCTGTTCGGAATGTATGAGTTTCTCGTGACGCTTGAGTAGCTCGGTGGCAGTGGATTAATCGGTAAAAGTATTTGTAATTGCCACGTTGGTTGACACGTGTCTTCAAATGATGGGTCCATGTCAGCAGACTAAATTTGGTATCAACAGAAGCCCCCAATGTTTCATAGTTTGATGTCGAAGAAAAATATGGGACATTCTACTTGAATACTGCATAGATTATTGGTTTGTATGGTTTTTAGGAAAACGATCGTTGTATATAACTCCTTTTTGAATGCATAGTATCAGGCCTCATAAATATTTTGAATGTTCATGGCTGCTTCAATATTTTTACCCCTTTTCTTCTTTTTAGTCGCCGGATACGCAAACGTCCTCCCTTGTAATCATTGCTTTTCTTTATTCCCAAGGTAAAGTATTTAAGCGCGGCAGAAATCCTATCGTCTCTCACCTTTCAAATCTGTATCTTTGAACTCTTCATTTTCTCTCTGTCTTGTGCCTTCGTTCTTTTTGTTGTTCATTGTCAACTGATCTCTTTTTCCCTGTAAGATTTTCTTCCCTCTCTTTTATTTTACTTTGTTCATCATGGTTTATCTTGTTAAGTCTCTGGACAAATTTCGGTCTAAATTTTCAATCCCTTCGTGGGTTATTTTGGAAGAACTTTCCGAACCTTCTGATTATTTTTCTTTGGCTGAGGGACATTGGTTCCCAAGTCTTTTTGTGGCCGAATGTGGCTTTTATTTTCCACCAAACCCCCTATGTTTGGAGTTCTGCCAATATTTTGATGTTGTTCCTGCAAGAATAGCTCCAAATACCTGGAGGATAGTTAATGGTGTACATAGATTGAACCAACTCCATGGAACCCATTTAGGGATTCCAAAGATTATGTACTGCTATAGATGGGTTGTCAGTGATTCCACATTTTATTTAAAAACTAGGTTTTTGAATAGGGCTTTAGTTGTCAATCTTCCAGATGACAATAGGGATTATTTTGAGCATGGGGTTGTTATGAAAAATTGGCACCATGCTTCATTGAATGGAGATGATGTATATCAGGGTCCCAGGTGTCCCTCTTATGGCAATGGAATAGGTTGTTTTTATTTTTTAAAATCTTGTTTTCTTGGTGTTTGATAAAATGTATCACTGACATTTATTTTTATTTGTTACAGTTGACAGTAAAAAAAAATCTCCAAAAGAAGCTGACGTTAATTTAAAGCATTTGAAACTTATCTGGGATTTGCACCAATCTGTTGCTAAGGAACATATTAGATCTTCCTCTTATTTGTTGTAATATAAGAGCTATACTTTGTCTTTCACTGCTCGTCCTCGTCCAGTGGTGGTTAATATTGACCAAGTACCAGCCTCTGAGTCTAGCGTAGAGGGTTATTCCTCTGAATCGAGTATTCCCATTTGTGATCTAATGAAGAAAAGAAGAGCTCCTTCCTTCTTTGATAAATCTAATTCTACCAATGTAGAGGCAAAGAAAAGTAAACAAGATATCCCAGAAGAAGGGATGAGAACCATTGATGCACTTCTTCCTGCTGTTGCCAAGAAGACTAGCGAGAAGCCCCCCGTGGCTCTAAGCAAGACTGTTGCTATCTCTCCTTTGAGTGAGGTTATTGTCATATCACCAACAAAGACAACGTCTTTAGTTGAAAATGCCCCTGCTCCTCCGAGGAGGTTAAAGAAAAGTTCTTTCAAGAGACCTGCTGAACTTGTCTCTCAACCTTCAACTGTTGAAGGTGGTGTTCCAACCTTTGTTCCTCCGAACTCTGCCATAGGCTTGGTAAAATCTTGGACTGTCCCAGAAGTCCAAGGCATCGAAGATACTCTTTCTCGTGAGAGAATCTCTACTATGGTTGCTCAACACATTGCCTCAGTAAGTATTATTGATTTGAGTTGTTTACTTTCTAATATTATGTATTGACTCAAAGGTACTTCTTTTTTTAGCCGGTGACGTATTTCAATAGTATTTTGAAGAAGGATGAAGCTATCAAGGCTTCAAGTTCCTCGGGAGGAGTAGAGGAGGCTTTTATTGGGCTGACCCAATCTCTAAAAGATTCTCATTAAAAATACGAGGAAGATAAGGTTTCTTGGGAGAAGCAACTCAAGTCCATTGAGCTGGATAGAAATCAGGCTGTGAATGCCTCCAAGGACTCGGAGAAGAAGTTGAAGGAATCTAAGAAGAGCAACAAAAACTTTGAACAGAGCAACTAGAAGCTTGAGGCTAAGCTCAAGTCTGCTGAAGATGAAGTTGTTAAACTTCAAGATGTTGAAAAATAGAAAAAAGAGGTGGAGGAGAAGTTGAAGGTTGCCGAGGAGCTCCTTAGGGAAAGGACCTCCTCGGAGAAGGCAAAAAGGAAGAAGGCAGTTAAAAAATCATTCAGTGCGGGTTGGGATAAAGGCTGGAATAAGGGTCTGGCTGCCATGTCCTCTCAAATGGAATACGCCAGTTTTAAATACATTAGGGATGGATGGGTTACGGCCTTGCAGGAGCTGAAAGTTGCTGAGAATTCTGAATTATTCCAGCAGCACACTCATGGCCCTCCTCCCTCTCCTGGGGAAGAAGAAGAAGATGAATCTGCCTCAGATGAATCTTCTTTGATGATTGGAGATCAGGCCCTTTCTGTCCCAGTTGTTCAAACTTTCTCCGAGCAACTTCAACCCACCAACATTTCTGTCGAGCAGCTACCTTTATCCTCAGAGCAACCAGCCACTTCCTCCAAACTTTTTGAGGAGGTCGTAGGGAATAAGGAGAAGGTGTAGAGTTGTTCGGGTGTTTATTTTGTTATTTTTGAATGTAACCTCAGACTTTATATTTTCTTCTATGATGAAATAAAATTCGAACTTTGGTTGTTCACCTTGAATTTCTCTTTTCTCTTTTACTTGCTCTGTATGTGTTATTATTGATTCTTTTTATTTCTTCTCTTTGCTAGTTTATGGACAGGATGGATCTATTATCAGCTCATGACACAGATTTAATTAAGAAATGCAATGACTATTTTAAAGTTGGTCATGCAAATCTAATGAGGCTCAAATCATTGACATTCTTAGTCCAAATACTTCTGAACGACCGATCGAAGCTTACCAATACCTGAAATGCTTGCTCGATCGTGTTGTTGCCAATAACATGGCCTAATATGAGATGATTGAAGACCTCCAAGGGACGATCGAGGAGCTTCAGCAGCAGTACAAAGAATCCTCTACTCTTCTGTATCAAGGATACGAGAAGAAATATCAGCAATTAAGTGCTGACAAAGGGTATGATAAATTTATCTCTGCTCACGAGAAGAAGGGGAGTGTTCTGAAGCTTGAGGTTGAAGAGCACAGGCAAATCGCTAAGCTATTGGAGCAAGAAAACATTGCTTTGCGAGAAGAGATAACACAACTCAAATCTGCTGCATCTTCCTCGGGAGCCTTGGTCCCTATTAATGATGAAGGTTTCTCTTTCTTGGAGGTAGAAAATGCCAACTTAAGAGATGAGTTGGAAACTTTAAAAAGGTTTGGACCCTCCTCATCTACTCATGGACGAGCAAGGTCTTCTTCTCGTGGACGAGCTACGGCTGGTCGGGTCACTATTAAAGAAGTTAGAACGCAATCTGCTTTAGAGAATCAGTCTTTTCAGTTGATGGCTAAGAATCAAGCCTTAGCAGAAATGTCTAAGAAAATTTTGAATCTCAACGAACAACTTACTATTCAAAGTTTTGCCTTAGAAAATAAGGAAATCCTGATGAAGAATATCCACGAGCAACTGGAGAGGTCAACTTACCAATTCCACAAACAACCCAGAGAATTTTGGATGGTTGGGTATAATGAAGCTCTTTACCATCTTGATGATCGGATCCAACAATCGAATAATGAGGGGTACAAGCAGGGATGGCTGAATGCTATGTGTGTGCTACAACTGGAGCAAGGACACTACTTATGGGATTATTATGAGCCTAGAGTGCTCGATTTGCCCGTGCCTCCTTTTAAGCTTGATTTTAGTTGGATACCTGCTCGGGCAATTCCTCGATGCTTAATCTCCAAATACCTTGGCAACTACAGTATTCATGCCAACGTTGATATATCTCGCCCAGATCATTTGCTTGATCGGCCCTTTGTGATGAATGTTAGAATGCTGAGAGATGTAAATGTTATAAATTCTTCTTATGCTTTAAATGACCCTCCTGCTGGAGTAGAACCTGTTTCAAAGGCAGAAGGGAAAAGCCGATAGAATAGGATTTTTTATGAAATGTATTTTTCATAGCATATGTAATTCTTCTTGTTTTGAATGAAGTAATTTGCAGAATATTATTGCTTGTTTGTTTGTGAATGTGTGTACATTTAGAACTTGTCCTTTTTATTGTTTGATTATAGTGACTTGTCACTATTTTGGGTCTAAGCAATGAAATGATTTTCATCCCATGTTCCTGCTTAGTTTAATCAACCGGAGTTGATTATAATTTGTTTACCGACCAACCGGAGTTGGTGATAATTGATTCCCGACCAACCGGAGTTGGTGGTAATTGATTCCTGACCAACCGGAGTTGGTGGTAATTGGTTCCTAACCAATCAGAGTTGGTGATAATTTATTCCCGACCAACCGGGGTTGGTGGTAATTGATTCCTGACCAACCGGAGTTGGTGGTAATTGATTCCCGACCAACCGGAGTTGGTGGTAATTGCTCTGAATTTGATGTGTAGTGTGTAGCACTAATATTCCGAAAAAATTTCAACAAAGAAAGAAACTGGATGAAGCATTACCTTATTCATATTGAAGAAACTTCATTACATATGAATTACAATTACTGATAATATTTTCGCAGATGGTCTGCATTCCATGCATTCTTGAATTCTTCTCCTTCCAAGGTTTCAATCCTGTATGTCCCTGGGTGAACAATTTCTATTACTCTGTAGGGTCCGTGCTAGTTGGCTTCCAATTTGTTGTGCTTTTGGATCACTTTCTTCAGCACATAATCCCCTTCCTTCAAATCACACATCTTCACTCTTTTGTTATAGAACAAAGCTGTTCGTTGTTGATATGTTGCATTCCTGATTGCTGCTTCTTCCATAACTTCTTCGAGCATATCTAGGTCTAATATTCTCATCAAGTCACTTACAGGAGAATTGAAATTTAGTACTCTATGCGTAGGTAGACCCAATTCAGTAGGTATAACAGCCTCACTCCCAAATTCCAGCATGTATGGGGACTCTCCAGTTGCTGTTCGCGGTGTGGTGCGATAAGCCCACAACATAGAGTGTAGTTCATTAATCCAATTTTCTTTTGCACTATCTAGTCGTTTCTTCAATCCATTTAGTAGCGTTCTATTTGTCACCTCAGTTTGTTCATTGCTCTGGGGGTGACCTGGTGCAGAGTGGGTTTTCAGTATATTGGATTGATGACAATATGCAGCAAACTCCTCGTTGTCAAATTGGGTTCCATGGTCAGTAATGAATGCATGTGGGAGACCATATCTGCAAATAATGTTTTTCCAAATGAATTGATAGACTTTGTCATATGTCATATCAATAAGAGGCTCAGCTTCCACCCATTTTGTAAAATAATCCACAGCAACTACAAGGTACTTGAATCTTCCCCTGGTCGTTGGGAGTGGCCCGACCAAGTCTATCCCCCACATGGCAAATGTCTAAGGGGACGTTATGGGTGTTAACAATGCCTGGGGCGTTCTTCGGATGGACGAGAAGCGTTGGCATTTGTCTCACTTCTTAGCATAAGCTGCGTAATCAACTCTCATCGTCGGCCAGTAGTACCCCTGCGTCGTTATTCTTCGTAAGAGCGTCCGGCCAGCTACATGGGCTCCACAAGACCCTTCATGAACCTTGTGACACCCCGCCTAATAAAATACTGGGTGATCAGTCCTATACCAAATTAAAACAGGAATCCCAGAAAACTTTTCAAAACTTACTAACCACCTAGTATTCCAAAAGCTGGTGCCAATTTTAACTTTTTAATTACACAAAATAGTACATGAGGAAATAAATATAAACCATTCACACCACTGAATAAAACTCAACTGAATAATTAATTAAACCATTTGTCGAATAAACCATCGGCCACCAAAGTGAAATAATCCAAAACAAATATCCAACACAGAAATAAAATAAATCTGAAACTGAACTGAAAGTCTGGGCGACATGCCCTAAATAAAACTGAAACTGATACAAGATTCCTACTCTAGGAATGAATGGATGATGCGTCTAATCCAAACTCCTGCTAGCCACATATGCCGCAGCTTCGTGTCCTTGGAATAGAATATCAATCCTGGCGTCCCGTTGGCTGGACACCTAAAAGGTTTTGAAAAATAGTTTTATGGCAAGGGTTAGAACCCAAAACATTTTGAAAATATTTAGCAAGTGAATTAACTGCAGTAATTTAATATCACACACAATATATACACGTATACATATACTATCACTGCACCGTATATATATAATATAAACCCCGTCTTTACCGTGTACTCAAAATCTCGTACACTGCCTGTAATTTCCTGAGTCTGTGGCCCGACTCAACGTAATAAATCTTCTCACTTAATAATTTATCGTCTTCTCGAGTCTATGGTCCGGCTCTAATATATTTAACTCACACCTCAATTTACATAATACTTTCCCCGAGTCTATGGTCCGACTCTAATTAAATTAATTAACACACTTATTAATTTAATACTTTCCCGAGTCTATCACCCAGCTCTAATTAAATTAACTAACACACATATTAATTTAATACCTCCCCGAGTCTATCATCCGACTCTAATTAAATTAATTAACACACATATTAACTTAATACCTCCCCGAGTCTATCGTCCGACTCTAATTAAATTAATTAACACACTTATTAATTTAACAACTTGGTGTCACCCAACCATTATCCCCGGACTCGCTCACTTGTCCCATACCTTAATGTTTACCGTCTACATTCCGACTCCAAATTAATTACTCTCTCTCAATAATTAATTTAATACTTTGGTGTCACATAACCAACATACCCGGACTCACTCACTAGGTCCATTTTTACATCTCATAATTTCATTCCCACATTTTCGCCCACAATACGTCACACATTTATCTTCATAAATTCCCCAATTATATTTACCTATAATTACCAACATACCCGGACTCGATCACTAGGCCCGAAATTAAATATTTTCTGATTCTATATCCCGACTCTAAATTAATTAGTTTATCTCCAAACTTAATTCACTACCTTGGGGTCGCTTGACCAATATACCCGGATTCGCTCACTTGATCCGTATCTCACTATTTTGGAATTAAATTTCTCAAATTCATCCATTAAGTGCCCCACATAAATTCATCCTAGTCCCAATTACGTTCTCCCATAATTGCTAGGAATATTTGTTTCATAATTATTTATCACTTATTAATGTATAAAACTTAACTTTTAATAAATTTTCCTTTATATAACAAACTGGCCGAACTGCCCAGATTTCGCCATGATCGATCGAGCCCCCTTGGTCGATCGATCTATCGATCGTTCCAGTATTCGCCCTCTCCAATCTCTGTCAGCCATGGACGAAACTTAAAGCTTAAATTCTCAACCTAAGCCCTTACCCAAATACAAATAACACATCCTCCATATGAGGAAAGGGTCTAAACATCCCACAGACCTAAATTAATCATCAATATCCATTAATTCCAAGGTTTTTCCGATTTGGGTATTATCCGGGTTTCAAATCTCCAATACGAATTTCATTCATTTTAACAGCAATTAACCATCTACTCTTACTGGTTTTAACATACGATTCAGTTCTCTACATTCTAGAATCATAAACACGATCAATCTCCCCCTTAATCCCATTAAGGTATATAAATTTCCAAAAACCCAATTTAAATTTTGGTGACACACCCAAAACGAATTTTGATTCACACATCACTATGATATGAATTGATTATCATCAATTTAGAAATCACAACAGTTAACCACTTTCCTGGAATTGTTCGTAGGGTCTGATTCCATTGGTGTAGAGATTGGTTGATGAAGAACACCCTAAATGAACCCTTTAATTTGGCTCCAAAAGACTCCCAATTGCTCTTGATTTGCTTTCCCCCAATTTTCTCTCAAGCCCTAGGCTTAGAGTTGTGTTTACTGCCGTTCCCTAATCTCTCAATTAAGTTAAAAACACTAAATCCCGTTTTTAGCCTAATGGGCCTAATTAAAATAGCCCAAATTACCCCGCGTGGTCCCGACTATGTCCAAAAATACCCCGAGACCCAATTACTACCCCCGAGTACTCTTTTCTGACTACCTTGACCCATCCGGACGCAATCGCACACTCGTAATTTCCATCCAAAATACTTTTCAAAATTTCCAAATTTCGACCTCAAAATGTGACACGCGAGATTTTGAACCATTAAACTTAAAAGTCGCCAAATATAAATAATTCGGCTCACTCAATTAAATTCTCCAACTCATGAATTTAAGTTTCTCCATTTAAATATTTTTATAACTCCCAAAAGTAATTAAATATTAAATCCTCAAAATTACGGGGTGTTACAAACCTCTACGATCAAATCTTTCACTTCAGAGGGATGAACACGTCTTTGTAGCCCTGTTATAACTCCTCGTCTGTACAAAATGCCACTGGTCAATACATAACGAGCAGCTTTAAACTTTAGTTTCTTGGTTGTGAGTTTATCAGTTGGTAAAGTTCCATCTTCAATATATTCCCTGATGGGATCCATCCAAGATGGTCCTAAGTCGAGAGCAATGAAATTCATCATTAGATCTTCGTCTGTGCTCCGATCAACTAGGATTTTTATTGGGATTGTTCTTCGTAGCTCGGTGCATGTGGCTGATGCCAATCGAGCTAGTGCGTCTGCTATTGCGTTCTCTAATCTTAGTATTCTAATCAACTAGACTGCAGTAAGAATAGATACAACCTCCATTGCTTTGGCATGATACTTGATCATTAGTTCTCCTTTTGCTGCATACACCCCCAGAATTTGATTTACAATTAACTGAGAGTCACTGTATACAACGACTTGCTCCGCCTTCATGGTTTTGGCCAGGCTTAGTCCCACAATCATTGCTTCATACTCGGCCTCATTATTAGAAGCTTTAAATTGAAAACGTAGAGCATACTCCACATCAATCTCATCTAAACTTTTCAAAATAATCCCTGCTCCACTGCTCGCAGTGCACGAAGAGCCATCCACATACAAATTCCATATGGGTAACTTATCATCAAAATTTTGATCAGAGAGGGTTCCTCGATGGAATATCTGGTACTTCCTTTTGTCCTCCTCCAGTACTTCTCGCTGCTCGTCAGTCATCTTTTCTTGTTCGGCTGGCATTTCTTGCTGCTTGCCTACCGACGTAAGTTGGCCGGGGTTTATATTTGATGATCCTATAACATCTACGGGTTGATTTATATTCAACTCCTGTTCTTTGGAGGCATTTTCTTGAGTAAAGTCTGCTACTGCCTGCCCTTTGAGCGACGACCTAGGCTCATAAATTATATCATATTCACCGAGTTCCACTGCCCAGTACATCAATCTTCCTGATTTTTCTGGTTTATGCAGAGCTTGCCTTAATGGCATGTTGGTGTAGACCACTATAGTATGGGATTTTAAGTGTAGCCTCATTCTTTTGCTTGCTTCAATTAGTGCTAGTGCCAATTTCTCCAGCCTTGGATATCTGATTTCTGCTTCTCAGAAAGCTTTGATGGTGTAATAGACTAGTTTTTATACTCCATCCTCCACTTTTATCAACGCCGAGCTCACTGCGTTTTCTGAAACTGCCAGATATAAGTATAGTCTTTCTCCCATCACTGGTCTAGATGATAGTGGAGGTGTCCCTAGATACTTCTTCAACTCTTAAAAGGCCTCCTCTTATTCATCATTTCACTCAAAATATTTTCGAAGTGTTTTGAAGAATGGGAGACATCTGTCTGTTGCTCGAGATACAAATCTATTAAGTGCTGCAACTCTTCCTGTGGGACTTTGTACTTCCTTCTTCGTAGTTGGAGATCGTAGCTCCAATAGAGCCTTAATCTTTTCAGGGTTTGCCTCAATTCCTCGTTGGTTAACAATATATTCGAGAAACATCCCTTCTCGTACTCCGAATATGCATTTGGTGGGATTCAGCTTCATTTGATATTTCTCTAGTTGATCAAAGGTTTGACCTAGGTCAACTAGATGATCAGCAGCTTTCTTGCTCTTCGTCAGCATATCGTCGACATAAACCTCCATGTTACGACTGATTTGTTCTGCAAATACCTTATTCATCAGCCGATGATATGTTGCACCTGCATTTTTAAGTCCAAAAGGTATAATATTATAACAATAAGTTCCCCTTGGGGTGATAAAAGAGGTACTCTCCCTATTTTCAGGCTTCATTTTAATCTGGTTGTAACCAGAATAAGCATTCATGAAACTCAACAATTCATGCCCCGAGGTAGCATCCACCAACTGATCGATTCGAGGCAAAGGAAAATGATCCTTTGGGCAGGCTTTATTAAGATCAGTGAAGTCCACACACATTCTCCACTTATTTTTTTTCTTCTTCACCATTACCATATTTGCTAGCCAATCAGGATATTTGACATCCTCAATAAAAGAGGCTTTTTGTAGTTTCCCTACTTCTTCCTGTATGGCTTGGTTCTTCTCGGGACTGAATACCCTTCTTCGTTGCTTCACTGACTTGATTTCCTTGTTCACATTGAGCTCATGACACAGGAAATTTGGATCTATCCCTGGCATATCTTCGTAACTCCATGCAAAAGTCTGCTTTTTGCATCTTATAAATGCTATCAGCTCTTATTTTATTGATACATCTAGTGATGCACCGATTTGAGTTATTCGTTCTAGACGCTCGTCGTCCAGAATGATGTTTTTGGTAGCCTTCATGACCTGGACCTTAACGAGTCGAGACTCGTCTCTAGGGTCTAAAGTTTTAATCTTCGCATCTTCTATTTTATTTACCTGATAAGTAGTAGTCTTCTTCCTGGATTCTTCACACTCCTCCTGCTCAGCAGATGAATAGTAGCATTCTCGAGCTACTTTTTGGTCGCTTTTCACAACTCCCACTCCAAAATTGGTTGGGAATTTTAAACATTGATGTACAGTAGATGGCACTGCTTTGAACTTCTTCAGGCCTACTCTTCCCATAATGATATTGTAAGCTGATTGGACATTTTTATCCATTATAAAAAAGCGTACTCTTTCTATTCGGTAAGCAGGCCATGTACCGATAAGCATATCCAACTTGATCGTCCCAAGTGGAAAAACCTTCTCGCCAGTAAAACCAAGGAGGGGCCTATGATATGGCTCCAACTTGGATAGCTTTAGTTCAAACTATCAAAATAGGGGTAGAACATGATGTCTGTCGAGCTACCATTATCCACCAGTACCCGTGAAATCACCACTTCCTTCATTCTCATCTTGATTACTAACGGGTCGTCATGAGGATACAATACGCCTGCCAGGTCATTTTTAGAGAAACCAATGACTAGTTTATCTTTATTCACCTTCCTCAGGTGATCATCTTCGGCCAAGTTTATTCGTTGAATGTACGAGCAAGCTTGAGCCTCATTGAGGTAAGCTTTCCTCTCTGCAGTCATGTCCCCACCTCCTGCATCTCCACCTATAATAAAATTACATTCAAATGATCCAAAATGTATTGAAAATACCTCACGTTCCGGCTGCTTTGGTCTTTTGGGGAGATCGGGATCATCTTGATCATCTTCTGGGTCTTCTTCATGACTTCTCTTCTTGTCTTCTTTTGCTCGACGAGGAGATCTAGACCTTTGCTTTGCTCGGTTATTGATTTTTCCACCATTTTGACGATCAACATATTTAGCCAGCTTTCCTCGTCTGATGAGTGCTTCAATTTCATTCTAGATAGCTATGCAATTTTTGGTCGTGTGACCATGGTCTTTATGGAACTCGCAATATTTGGACTTATTCCTCTTGTCAGGATCTGCCTTTATTTTTTCTGGCCAGTTTAGCTCCTCACTATTCTTGATCTCTTTTAGAATGTGGTTTATTTGTACCGTCAAAGGAGTATAGTTTCCAAACTTCTTCAACTGTTCCAGTGTTTGCTATGCTTTTGACTGCTTGTTGCCACCATTATTCTTCTAATCCTTCTTTTCAATCTTGTCAGCCTCGACCCTGGTTTCCTTAGTATCTGCATTCTTCTTAGCAGCCATAGCCTCCTCGGCATTCATGATTTTGTCTGCTTTTGCCATCAGTTCAGCCATAGTCCTAGGCGGATCCTTAGCTAAAGTGTAGTACAATTTATCCGGCAACAGTCCACTCATCAGAGCAGTAATTGCTGTTTTCTCCTCGTAATCAATTACTTCCAGTTTCTCGTTATTGAAACGAGTAATATAGTCTCTGGTGCTTTGACCTGTCTTTTGTCTAACGCTTAGCAAGTGTGCTACTCGTTTGACTGGCTTTGCTCCAAAACAGAAATTCCCAATAAAGAGTTCTGCTAGTTGAAAGAAAGTCGGGATTTTCCACTGAGGAAGGTTGTTATACCATATTTAAGCAGATCCGGTAAGAGTTCCTGAAAATTCCCTGCATCTCATCTCATCTGAGCTTGGTATTATTCTATATGAAGGACAGGGTCAGTTTTTCCATCATATTTGGGTGTCACCATAGGAGCTTTGAATTTTGATGGTGTGGGGAAATCCACAATTGTCTGTACAAACGGTGTTCCTTGGATAAAAGTTCTTTGTAGAGGATTATTGGCCTTAGCCATTTCCCCTAGTTTATATTCTAACCTCTGAATAGAGCCTTTTTATGCATCATTTCCCTCCTCGGGCCTAATGGTTCGAGTAACTGATTGCGTTGAAGTTACCTCTTGGGATCTTTCATGACGAGCAGTTGGTCGTGATTGGCCAGAGCCTTCCCTTAGATCATATGGTCGTTGAGAGTTCCTCGACACAATCCTAGGGGGACTTAGGGCCCAAACGATCAAAAGGAGAGACTCTACTCAATCTTTCAAGAGCACTGGTTCTCTCTGGAGATAGAGTGACATTTTGTTGAGTGTTTGTAGCCCGTACTGAGGAAGTCCGTCCAGGCTGATAAGAAGGATCATTAGATCTCTCAGTATGATATGAATCGGTGCGTCTGGATCGAGATTCTTCTGGAAATAACATTTGCCTAGTTCGCGAAGAGGGTAAACGAGTATTTCTCTGAACACTTCATTGTCCTGATTGAGCCGGTACTCCGCCTTGAACGGTTTGTATAAGCTGTCTCATGGTTTCTTGCATGATCGTCTGGCCTTGGGCCAAATTAGCCATTATACCGGCCAAATCTGAAAAATTTGGGGGAGTAGATAGATTTAGAGGTATACAAGTATTTCGATTACTGGATTCTGGATTATCAGCCATTGATGATGAGTTGTTTTGGTGAAAAGCGCTGATTACAGTCGTTTCCCACAGACGGCGCCAATCTGTTGATGTAGAAAACTAGATTTGATCTAATTATTTTAATCACAGATAAATATGAATAATTAAATACGAAATAAGAGATTTTTAAAGTGATTCAGCCTTAAGGAAATGGCTTGCATCCACTGTTTTTGTATTGCTGACTGTTTGCCTAGAATTCTTGACAAGTGATTTTTCCAAGAAATTCCAGTCCCTCTCTAAGGAGGAGGTTACAAGGTATTTATAGCCTTGAGGCTATACATGTCAAAGGAAAATGCATTGTTATCTAGTAAACATATACATCTGTACGATAATAATGAGCATTTAATGCACAGTCGCCTCTTTGATTATCCTAATTTGAGTGTTCTGTATGCTAAGTAGCTCGGACCGCTTAAGCTGCTCGAACCATCTAAGTAGCTCGGCACGCTTGAGTTGCTCGAGGAGCCTAAGTTGATCGGTACGTTTGAGCTGTTCGGAATGTATGAGTTGCTCGTGGCGCTTGAGTAGCTCAGTGGCAGTCGGTTAATCGGTAGAAGTATTTGTAATTCCCACGTTGGTTGACACGTGTCTTCAAATGATGGGTCCATGTCAGCAGACTAAATTTGGTATCAACAAGTATTTATACCTCATTAGCATCCCTTGGATGTTGAAGACAAAACTAGGCATGAAACTTAGAACGATGTGCATGTTGCTTTACCTAACCGTTACGGTCTTCAAAATGCACTATAGGCTTAAAGGGAGAACCAAACTCAAAACTTAACCTGTTACATATACAAGTTTTGTTCGAACAGAATAAAGCTAATATACAAAAAAATTGACTCGATTGGAAATTTATCCTTACACCCTTTATCTATTATGGTCATCGTATCCATCTTACAACAACTTGATAAGAACAAAATATTTGGGATATAAATCATATGATAAGAAATATACAATTCCTTGTCTGAGACTTGTGGTCCACTGTACTTCCGAAACACCATATTAGAGTCGAACTCCCGACTCTAAAACTTAAAATCTTTTTCATAACTCCCCATCCATGTACCCAATATACACTTTACAATATATTCAAACATCTACTCACCCTCCCCAACCAAGTCCTGACACTTGAACACACATCACGTTGGAACACATTCCATGCAAAAAAAATGCATAAAAAACTATTTATGCTTTGATATCGTGACTACATGAGTACGTAGGCACAATATCATGGCTCCTCTCATGAGTACAGGCATAAACACACTAACAGCCTTTCATTACACCTCAACACACTAATGGCCTTTCATTACACCTCAATACAATAATGAACTTCTGTTACAACTCAAGATACTAATGGTTTTCCATACTGACCACTCGTTACACACACACACACACACATTAAAGGCCTCCCGTTACCCATACACATGAATAGACTTCCATTGCTCTTATACATATTCACGCTCACAAACACGCTTGTGTGCACATATACCTATTTAGTCACGTTCTGCCTCCTCTCACGAACATCATTTTTTACCTAAACATATCTCTAAATTTTAAGGTATTATAATAAATTAAGGTCACTTAACATGTTATAAAATAAAAGAAGTATTATAAAGGAATATACGGTAATAAGGATATAGATAAAGAAGTATAAAAAACAAGTGGGGTGCCTAATACCTTCTCCACTCATAACCCGGTTCTCGAACCCACACCAAGAATCTCTAAAACATTCACAGGACTCAAACTGGCCATAGGATAGGTCCAAAGGGGTTAACTCGACACATTTTGTTTATTTTAATATAAACAAACTCGCAAATCTAAAAATTAAAAAAAAACTGCGCAAGAAAGACTGAGGCTAGTAAGGATGCACATAAAACTGGATATGGTGTCTAACAACTTCTGAAGGGCATAACAAACGACTTCAAAGAGAAACATAGATCGAGAGATAAGCACTCTCACATCTATGAGGACACACGCATCCATCCATATTCCCCCCCCCCCCCTCTCCGCGACGAATGGGCCTGCAACACATTCTCTCCAAGAAAAGACTTTTCGTAATCTCACCGAACAAATTACCCTTATTTTTAACTTTGATCAACTCTCCATCGATCCCGTAGTTGAACATCCCAACAATTGATGACGCTCAACCACCTCAATCAAATTCGATCAAACTCTATTGAAACTATACACACACCCTCCTTAGATCTTCCCCCATAGTATTATCCAACATGCCGTTGAATCCCTGATCCTTTTACCCATCATTATAAGGTATGGCTTATCAAAATTCCTTTTAATATTTTGGGTCACATAACCTTTTTAATCCAATAAAGAAGTATTTTATTCGTTTTACTATCTACCATATTATGTACACTTTTATCCATATTAAATCTTGAATCTTGACACACACATATATACACGTGCCCTTTATATTTCCCTCATGACCTCTATTTCCACTTCTAGCACCCCATATCATCCTCACACTTTAGGGGTGAATGATTCACATGCCTTTATTTATTCCATATTACTATTTATTTCCTAAATACAATGGGCCTCTGGATGTCCATCCCGTAATACCATTCCCCCTTTTGCCTATATTATGACCTTAAATTTCCATCTTTAACTCCTAAGAGCACTAACGCCATAATAAAGTCTATCTTCAAAACTTGAATATATACCGACCGAAGATGTTTCTTATACTCGATGTCAATCTAGTTAGATAAATCTATCCCATCAATCACTAAATGCTCAAAATATTTCCTTACTGCAAATATGAATAGGTGAACCCAAGGCTTTAACCCACAATAGTCTCAGCTTGCAGAGATCTTCACGGGACCCTAAAATTAGGTACCAATAATCCAAAAATGCATGAGATCCTAAATAAATATATCTTCCACCATTCACTATCAATTATCACCCTCTGTGACTATTCTTTTTACCAAAAGATGAACTCTAAATAAGACTCACTCATTGAGGTCATAAGTCTTGACCTTGAGCTATTGGCTACATTTTTCTTAACCAATCCCGAGTCTCCCATCTTGAGGCAATTTTAGCCCCTATACATTCCACCCTTCCAATAATCACCTTATCAAGAAATTGGGATACCCAGGCCAAATATTGGTCCCATGTAGGTTGATAAGTCTGGATTGAAAAACTGTGATCCAGCATATTAAGTTGCTACTTGATGTTATTTATTATCCAATTACTTAGAAAGCATCCATGGTTCGCCTACGAGTAATAATGAAATCATTTAATAACAACGTGAGAAAGTATAAAAAATTACCAATGATCTAGTGTAAATCACATCAACTAAACATAATTATGTACATTACTTAATCGAACCTCACATTGTGGCGACCCCAAAGAACATTTGAATTTTAATAAAAATGGGGTGATCAAAGAAGAACAGGGAAAATACATATAAGCCATGGGAATATATACATATAAATATACTGTAATCTTTTAATTGAAAAAAACCTCACTTTTATTTTCTTCCTTTAAATGTATTAATCAAGGATTTCTTTTCTAGTCGGTTTTCTTTTATAAGAATTTCGAATCACAATGGGTTTGTTTAGGTATTCTTACTTGTCATCATTAAATTCATTTGTATTCAATTATTTAATTTTATGCCTTAACTTAAATAATAACGTATTATTATTCAAACAAGTGTAACCCTTATTTTGACCCTTGTTTGGTCCATCTATCTTGGATTTTTATCAAATTGACAGACTTTCTCTATTCTCTACATTTAATTTACATGAGTACAACAAGTTCCAAGTTACTTTCTTAAATTCCTTTATTACCAAACATTGCTCGAAAATCCACTCAATTCATAGTGCTACCACACACACACGCACAACTTAATGACTTTAATGCCACAACCCACACGCACATGCACACACACCGGAGAACCAAGCTCCACTCATAATTAATTATTTATTGAAAATGTAAAATTTTGTATATATATTACAGTTGGCTTAATTCCAATTCAAAGCATTTAAGTCTTGCATCATTCAGGCCAAAAGGATTGAATTCTTGTAGACCTTGTGTAGTGAGTAAGGCTCGTTCATTAAACTTCATGAACATATGAATTTAAAGATGTACTCTGCTTATCTACATCACAAAGACTTCTATTGCTAAACTTTAAAGACATGTCCTTTTGATACGAATTTGATATTGAAACGCCATTGGTTATGCAAACACACATAATTTTGATAAAATGTGTTTTTAAATTTGAAGAAGTGTTCAGACCTTTGAGAAGTGTTGGTTATTCTATGGGAAAGACCTACAATTTAAAAAGTGATTTTGTTTAAGGTTCTTATGAAAAAGACATAAATCGTTCGTACAGTCACAAATTGGACTTGTGCGCACGACTTTGCACTTCTTTAGTCTATTCTTGAATAATAGCTAAAAGTGTACGTAAGGTACCAATTTGGCCTCGTGCAAAACAACTGCACAATTTTAGTGTGTTTTGGAACACTGGCTAAAATCATGCGTTTGGTGCCAATTTGCCCCTGTGCGCATGACGAACCCAAATTTTGATTTTTTTTTTAATAAATATGTCCTCTTCCCTTCACTTTCAAAAAATCAGAGTTCCTATTTACTTCTCTACACCTTAAAGAATATTTTCAAGGTTAAGATCATTCTAATCACTTCTCTTTTGTCAAAGTCACCTCTTCCTCTCAAAATTAAGTGAAACCTAGATCTATACAAGATCTATAGATTGTGAGGAATTAAGAGTGATTTAAATCAGATCCACTTAGACTAAATTTAATATAAACCTATCTACATCGGAATTGTTGATCTACATTCCTAGATCTAAAGAGGGGGTATCTTGAGCTATTAGAAAATTCAAGACATAATGCGAATTTAATAAGGATAATGTACTTCCTTACTCGTCCTATAGAGCTTAGGATGGATCGCTCATCGTTAGTGGAGGAAAATTAATGTTCATAGGTAACTTCTCGCAAGTGCATGAGAGAGAGGTACTTTCTTGCATTATATAAAACCTTTTCAAATTTTATGAGAGATTAAACTGAATGGAGGATTTTTTACCCCTTGGTGGAGGTTTTTTACTATGGATTGTTTTGACTATTGTGTATGTTGTTTAATTCATCTCCTTCACACACATCACATAAATCTCACTAGATCTAGTCTAATCCACAAAATTGATACTAGGATTTTTGCATCTTGTGTAAATGACCTAGATTTACAAATTGAGTCTTTAATTTGTTGATCCTCATGCCTATCATAGCTTTATCTAGTTGATTTATGTATTAGGTTTGCAAAAATTGAAAAGAAATTGGGAATTGGAAAAAATAGGGAAAATTATAATTAAACCATTCACTCCCTCTAGGTTTACTTGAGTAGAACATTGTATTGAACACACTGCATCCTCAATTGGTATTCGAGCGATTGTTTTTCTAATAATTTATGTGTTCGAGTTTGATCTTGTATTGTTATATGTTTATATTGTTCGTTACTCGTAGATATATTGTGTTCATGATTAGATCTTTCTTTTAATTGATGATGGATTAATATAGTGATAGTAAATCCATTAATAGACCACCTTACTTTGAAGGATCTAACTATGGTCATTGAAAACTTAAGATGCTTATACATTTTATATACAAACACGAAATAATATGGATGGGTGTTCAATATGGTTGGAATTATCCCATGATTGAAAAGGATGGAGTGAGAGTTAAAAACCAAAAGTGTTATGTACCGATGCAGAATTTATGATTTGTAACTAAAATTCAGTAGTTTTGAATGCTTTGTTTGCATCTGTAAGTACTCAATAGTACAATCATATTCCTAATTGTGAGTTAGCAAAATAAGCATGATATATCGTATGTGTCGCATATGAGGGAACTTCTAGCGTGAAAAGAGCTAAGTTTCAAAATATTGGGACGAAGTTTGAGATGATGAATATAAGTAAATATGAGAGATTTAACGACTACTACACCAGGTTAACCGAGGTAGTAAATGCCTCATTCAACCTTGAAGAGAATATTATTGAGAATAAGGTCATTAAGAAATTATTTAAAATGCTAGCTTATAGTTTTAGTACTAAAGGTGTTATCCTAAATGAAATTAGGGACACCAATATTTGTAGTTTAGAAGAACTTATTAGTTCATTTCATATTTGTGACCAAGAAGAACATGTGAGTGTGTAGTAAACCAAAAAATGATTTAGCATTTTCAGTTGAATATAAGGAGAGCGTGTCAAGGAAGGGAGAAAAACACTAAGGAGGATGTTGATATGGACATGGCTCTATTTGTAAAAAGGTTTAGTAAAGTTTACAAGAATAAAAAAATCAAAAATGGAAGAAAATTTGAGCCTAAACCTTACAAATCCACTAAAGATAAGTTTTATGGTGAAATTTTTTTTTGTAAGAGATACAAGGAGAAAGATGAAGATCATTGTTACCATATCAATGTTTGTCCAACTCATTTAAGAAAGAAAGAGAAGCGAAAGGAAGTAGAAAAAAAGAAGAAGGTATACAACGCTAGTTTGAGTGACTGCGAGCGTGATTCCGATTAGAGCACTTCTAATAAGGATAGTGGAATCGAGAATAATTTAATGGAGAGACTTGATGAGAGTGAAATTTTTAGTGAAGATAGGATGTCGATTGAAAGTGTTGTGAGCAAGAATAGGACAATTATTCTAGTTATAGGTCTCTTACTAATTTGTCTTATTATAATAGCAAGGGTTCACACACTTTTATACCTATATCGCTTGAGTCTATTCCTATATCGCTTGAGGATAGTGATGACGAGGTCAAAGATATCCATGAGGCTTTTGATGAACGCTGTCAAGAATCTTAAAAGTTGAAAAGGTCAAACATCAATCTTTGAATAAGATGAAAACTTTTCAATATGAACATAATGATAACGATGAGAAAATGGAAAGTGTTCAACTGTAATGTTTGAGGCTTAAAAAAGAGATTTGATGTTTTAAAAAGTGAAGGTGATTCTTTAAAAACCCAAAATGAGATCATGTTGAAAGAAAAATGAGAAATTTAACTTCCAAAAAAGATTTGAGAATTGATTTTCAAAAATGAAACTAGAGTTACAACATGCCAATGACTTAGAGATTAAATGCTTGATAGAGCAAATGCTCTAGATAAAGTTTTGATAACTCATTGTCAAGTTAAAACTGCTAAACATGGCATAAGTTATGTTGAACTATCAAAAGAGAAAGTTGCGATTTCAAAATCAAAATTTGAAATTTCTCGTATTAAAAACAAGGATAAGAAACAAATTCCTATGTTAAAATAAGTTGAAAATAGATCCTAAGTTCAAATTTATGAAAAATGAAGTTAGCTGGTCATTTTGTGGTAAATTGAATCACATTGCTCATTTTTTTAATGAAGAGACCTTATAAAATTTGCGATAACATCTAATAAAGAGATGTCAAGTTTTAGAAGGAACGTTCCTGTTTGTACCTTTTGTAAGTTACAAGAACATAAAAATCAAACTTGTAGGTACTTGAAGGAGAGAAATAGGAAGTTCATAAATAATAGGAGGAAATTATTTCAAGAGATCCTACTAATGAAGCTAGAGGTAAGATTTGAATATTGATGAAAATAGTTGATTTTTAGTCAAGGAAGTGAATAAGCTTGGGAAAGTTTCCATAGACCTAAAATGTTTTTTCAAGTTCCAAGGAATAGGCATAAGAAACCTATAAGGAATGATATATGGATGCCTAAGAACATGAGAGGTAGGCCAAGAGATATTACTAGAAGGAAGGTTGAGATTGAGATTTCCCAAATGAGGGTAGTTAAGAGGAAAGTTGTGTTCATTCCTCCCAACAATCTGGGAGATGATTCACCCATCACTATATAAATGATACATTTCTTAGGATACCTAGGATCTTCTTGTTGGACATCCCCTTCATAGGTTGGGGATTAAATCTTTGTGCGTTAGAGTTTGAAGAATTGCATTTGGATTATTTTTTTTCATGTTTTATGAGGATTTTTCATACATTTGTGCATTCTCATGTATTTTTTTATATGATTTATTTTTTACATGATATGAATGTATATATTGCCTTATTTTTTTTTATCCAAAATGACAAAAAGATTTTTTATTTTATTTTCTTTTTGTGACTATGTGATTAAGTTCTTTGATTCTTAAGATTTAATGAACAAACTTAGCTTCAATAATGACTGATACATGGATTTAACCCTTTGATACAAATATTGGTTATATACATGATAGTTTATAATTCACTTAATGACATATGAGAGTCAAATTTGTTGAAATCTTTGGCTGTGATTTCAGTTTACATATGTACTTGCATATAATTTGAATCATATGATTATAGTTATGTGTATTGCATTTAGTTCTTGACTTAATCATGACTAAATTATAAGATCTCTTATTGGTGTTTGAAATCTTTCTATGATCCATTTGAGAGTATGTGTGAAATGTTATTTACTTGATGGAGTAGATGAGACGTTTGCATAGACGAAAAGGATGCCACTTGTGAGATAAGGTTGATTTGAATTTAACTATTGTCAATAAGTGTCTACCAAAGCGTGTATGAAAGACACCGTAAAAAAATTCAATATATGATGGAAATAAACTAAGTTAGGTGCTAGAAAATCCAACGCAAATTAAAACAAGATAGATAATTTTACGGTTTCTTGTTGTGCATAATTATATATGTACTTTAGCGCTTAAACATCATTGAGGAAGATATATAGTTAAAGAGTACCATTTAATGAGATCCAAAAAGGATATTGATTTAATGATAAATATCCTTTACAAGTCTTACGTGTATTCACTTCATTTTGTCATATTTGTTCAAAAATCATACCATGATTGAAATACAAAGTTTCTTGATTGGATTTGAGTAGAATTTTGAATTTGTTGTTAAGTTAATTAATGTTTGTATTGAATAGGGGTGGCAATTCAGGCCAATGGGCCGTGTTTTGACCTGGTCCAACACGACACGACTATATTTTAGGTAACACGAACACGACCCACCACGATGTCGTGCTTTTTTGGCTAACACGAACATGACCCATTTATAACACGACCCAACACGACTAACACGATATAAAAATAATATCAATTTGACACGATTGACACGACACAAGACGACCCGTCTCGACCAATAATTTGGCCCATTTGGTCCGATTGACACAATCAACACAGTTATAAATCCCATAATTTGATATAGCAACAAACTAACTAAATATCATAATCTAATATAAATCAAATAATACAATCAACACATTTATAAATCCAGTGACATCCCATAATTTGATATACCAACAAACTAACTAATAACATAATCTAATATAAATCCAATCAGCACAGTTCAAATTATACAAAAAGAAATATTCATCTTTAAGTAATACATGCTCAAAATTCAACAACTTCTCCCCCCACCTTGAAAATCATTAATCCAACCAATGCCACCAACCATAATCAATATACCTGTTCAGAATAATACATGTTCAGAAATAATTAAATGTTCAGAAACAATCAACACAGTAAAAACTAAAATTGACAAATTAACAAATCCCTCTAAAAACCCTAAGTCAAATAAATTTTGAAAACCAAATTCAAGATTTTATAAATACTAAAAGCATAAAAATATATATCAAGAACCATAATCTGAATCTAACAAATTAACAGTCTAAAAAGAAATTGCAGCAATGCATGTCAAAAACTAAAAACTCTACAAATATTAAAAACCCTAATCTCCATTTTAACAAAATCAAGAACCATAACATGAAACCCTACATCTCACATACCTGTTTATACTTCTTGACCTTAGCCCCATAACCATTCCTCCCACCAGTGTTATCTTCAACGTTTATGGTGACCTTGACCCAGCCCATGGAGGGGTCTTGTTGCTTGTTATCAGCCGCATTGATGAGGATCTCGTCGACGATCTTGTAGAGGCTGAGGACATAAGAGATAGAGAGTTGGGTCATTTCGTTGTTTTCCCAGACCCAGAGGGTTTGGGTGTTTTTTTCGATGGAGCCGATGGAGGTGTCAGACGGAAGAGGATATGTTCGAGCTGGGTTTTCTTTTGGTAGGTTTCTTCGATGGTTTTGCCATTGGCGGATTTAAGACAGAGAACATTTGTGCCGTTCTTGAGAGAAGAAAATGGAGAGACTTTTTTTTTAGAGAGAGAGAGAGAGAGGAGTGTCCGTATGGTATGTGTGGGGTTAGGCTAGTTTAGGTTTCCATATGGTGTGGGGTTAGTTTAGACAACTCACTCACTCAGGTAATGTAATGGGTTATAAAGGGTTGAATATGGGTTGCAAATCGGGCTCTTATCGTGTTGAAATTGGGTCATAACGGGTCATTGTCGGGCTAATTTCGTGCCATTTTATTGGCACGAACACGACACGACCCACTATCGGGCCAAAAAATAGGCTCGAACACGACACGAACACGATAAGCCATTTTAATTTCATGCCAATTTCGTGTTGGGTCGTGTTGTGATGTCGTGTTCGTGCCCGAATTGCCACTCCTAGTTTTGAATGTGTTCTCAAACTATGTCATTAATTAATAAATAAAGCAAATTTGTTTATCAAATAAACTTTATCACGTAATGCCTAATCATTGTCACACTTTTTTCATATTAGAGATTGCATTCGTAATTACATGTGTGTTTGTTCTTTGATTTGTGCATATAATCTCAAAATTGTGCTTAACGTGTCATACAATATTTTTACATGCATTTGCATATATTCATAATATATTTTGAGATATTGGGTTTTTGGGAGTCAACACTTAGTCTTATTCTGGAGATTTTCTCTACTTTATGTTCAAAATCGTTCGTACGGTGCCATTTTAGCATCATACGCACGGAAAGTCAATCGTACGACAGCTATTAATCCGTGCGCATGGACTTCGGGCTTTGAGAAAAGGACTAGGGATCTTTTGTTCATATTTCGAATCCAACACCCCTAAAGCTCATACACGATCATATGTTTACTCTTGTGTGATCGTTTTTTGAGGTATTTTGAGTACATTTGGATATTTCTCATATGCAAACCCTAGTTTTTAAAAATATTGGTTGATTTTCATCTAGTGTACACTCTTGTATGTCATCATTCTTTGATTTTCTTGTTGATTTACTTTTATTAGAGTTACCTAGGTTGATTTTGTCTATCTAGGTGTTTGATTTATGCTTTAAGGTTTTTATTTTGGATTTTAGGTTTCCATACCTTTGTGTTTACCATTCACTCTTTGGATTTATTCCATTTCTACTTGTGTGTTCTTTTTACAGTTGGCTAAATATGTGTGAGTTTTTTGATTTGTGAATTTAATCTCCAATTGTGTTTAACAAGTCATACATTAATGTTTTTACATGAATTTGCATACATTCATAACATATTTTGAGAGATTGAGTTTTTGGGATTAAACATTTAGTCTTATTCTGGACATTTTACCTGACTTTATATTATGGCCAAAACCATTTGTACGGTGTCATTTTTGCGTCGTATGCTTGGCAAGTCGTTTACAAGATAATGTTTTATCCGCGTGCACGAACTTCGGGGTTTAAAAGGAAAAACTAGGGCTCATTTGTTCTTATTTCAAAACAATACCCCCAGAGCTCAAACTCCAGGAGACTTTTGTCCAAGATCATATTTGTACACTTGTGTGATCGTTACTTGAGGTATTTGGAGTACATTTGGAGATTTCTCGTATTCAAACCCTAGTTTTCGGATTTGATTGGTTTCATCTAGTCTACACTCTTATAAGTTGTCATTCTTTGATTTTCTTGTTGATTTACTTCTATAAGCGTTTATCTAGGATGCTTTCATCTATTTAGGTATTTGATTTGTGTTTTGAGGTTGCTATTTGGGATTTCAAGTTTCCATACCTTTGTGTTTCCCATCCACTCTTTGAATTCATTCCATTTGTGCTTGTGTGTTTTTTTATAGCTGAAAAAATATATATTATAGTTGTCTAAATATATGTTTTGTATATATACTATAGTTGAATAAATTTTGTGTCAAAGCATTTGAGTCTTGCATCATTCAAGCCAAAATATAAAAAATATATTTTGTTTAAAAAATATGTTGTTTTTTAAATGGTGTTTATATTTAAAAGGAAACAACTATTAAAAACTATTACAAAAAGTTTACACAAAATATTTTTTTTATAGTTTTCATGTTTAAAAAGGGAAAAAGATATATAGAGAGTTTTTTCAAAATACAACAAATCCGTTAGATAAACAAAGTTAAACTATTTTTTTTAAAAAAAAATTATCGTTTAAAAAGGGAAATAAGTATCAAAATATTTTTGCAAAACCAAAACTGTTACAAAATATTTTTTTACTGTATAGTTTTCATACTTAAAAGGAAATAAGTATATAAAAAATATTTATTATACACTATAAAAATAATTTAATTAATTCATTGAAAAAAAGTTTTTATGTTTATAAGTGGGAAATAAGTATGAAAAATGTTTTTTTTTTATTAAAATTATAATTTGTATGTTTAAAAGCATGCACTTAATTTAAGGGTATAAAGGATAAATGAACATTAAAAGTATCTCTTCTATCAAGTAAAATGGATGAATGTTAATAGAGAGATGAATATGACACAAAATGAAAGGTGGAGGACGGAATTGAGACAAATGAAAGGTAAATGATGAAATGAAACTTGAGCAAAGGTTAGGGACCAACATGATACTTTACTCTCTCTCTCTCTCTCTCTCTCTCTCACACACACACACACACACACACACACACACACACACACACACACACACACACACACACACACACACACACACACACATATATATATATATATAGATAGATAGTCGGTTCTTCGATGGGTGTCCTTTAATGAGTCCCTGAGACGGGCCAATTTTTAAAATTCCAAAAGAATATTTTTTTTTATTTATATTGTGTGTTGCGTGAACGTTTCAGGTACGTGTAAAAAAAATCAACTCAAAATGTATTTTTTGCTATTTAAAAAAAATGGATCAAATATATATCAGCTTTTAACAACTTAAAAAAAATGGGTCAACTGCCCTTTAATAGGTGCGTTTGATACAAATAGTAACCTCTGAATTTTTCGATTGAGTCCAATCGTAACAAATCATTTTCATACAATTCAGTTGTTTGACATTTGAGGTTATTTATTCTAAACAAATTTGTTGGAAAATGTAGAGTTAATGTTGTTGGGGGTGTTGAAATGGTTATATATGTCTTTATAATAGTTTTTAATTTGAAATATCAAAGTCTCTATCGAGAATTGTAAATTGAAAGAGTTGGGTTCGTATAAGAACACCCCAGTTTAATTGTTGATGTTCAATCGAGTTACCTTTTTCGCTAATTTTGTGTATGACCCCAATGTTTTTCTTTTGAGGATTTGAATGTAATTTTTACCTTATTTGTCTTCAAAAAAATATTAATAAAAATTTTTAACTGCCACATCAACATACCATTAACCCTATTGGATAAATAAACTTAAAGGTGAAAACAAAATAAAACTTTAATGTTTAAAACTAGAGAAAACAATTCGATGGCCTATGTGGGAAAACAAGTAAAGTTCATGTAATACCCCATATATTTTTGGAATAAAATGAAATTTCATATGGATTAATTTAATTCGGTGAAATTAATTAATCAAGGTTGTGAGTAATTGGACTCTGTATTATTTATAAACTTTAGAGTTGGACTTTAATGACTTGAAATAAATCAAAAGGATTTTATTTTAAATAAAAAGGTATTTACATGTGTCATATCACGACTAAAACGTAGTTTTGGGTAGAAATATTCAGGACACACCTGGAGAGGTATTACGGGCTCGTTCAGGCATTTTAGACCTTTAGAAATAGTCCTAGGGTATATATATATATATATGTGTGTGTGTGTGTGTGTGTGTGTGTGTGTGTGTGTGTGTGTGAGAGAGAGAGAGAGAGAGAGAGAGAGAGAGAGAGAGAGAGTTGAGTAGCTATTGGGCTAATTAGATTATGTATTTGGGCTCATTTATGGGTCCAATATTAAGACTTAAAGCTCAACTCAGGAATTGAAGAGTAACGTTATTTAATTTGAGTAACCCACTCATTTAGGAGTTACATCCAAGAACCCTAAACATAACCACCCAAGAGGAGGAATAAGCACACCCTATGAGGAGGAAGAGAAGCCCCTCTACCCAATCTCAGGCAAGGATTCTCTTGCCAGTCTTATTCAATTTGTGATATTCTTATATTAATGATAACTCCATGCTTAGACTAGGATTAAATCATATGTTGGGACTGCATATCTAGGGATTAATTGATTTGAACAGTAATTAATAATGATTAAATAATGCATGCTTAGATACGTAAACACTCATGAGAGTTCTGTATTCATGCAGTTTAGTTTGGATAGTTATTGTAGAAACATGTTGTAGAATCCTCTAAATAAACTTGAAAATTAATGGGGTAGTGTAAGATGAAATCTGAAAATTTCATGTTCATAAGTTCTTGACAAATTTGTGATAACTTGATGATAATCTAGGGTTGAATTTGAGGTTTAATCTTGTGTATAATGATCGTATGACGTTTTAGAGTCTACATACATATCTTTCTTTAAGTATTTGGATTATTAAAATGAAATTGATGAAGGAGGTGTTGATGATAAAAATCCCGTAATGAAATTTCGTAGCAGTTTGGGCTTTTGCCCAGGTCCAAATCCATTCGGGTGCTTAGCGAATTAATTCGGCTGAAAGGAGAATCGATTCGATTTTGTCCAGGAATCCAGTTTTTCTTGTCTTTGATGGTTTAAGCTTTGGGCATTTATCTAAGTGAGGGGCAATGGTTATTAAAACGTATGAAGACTTTTATTTTGGACCTATATACAAATTTAACCGGGATGGGTTCGTAATTTAGAGGTGCATGCGTGATGACTTAGGATGCAAGTTATCTACACGAATAAGATAATTTACACAAAATTCTTGAATAAAGCCATATGAAATATGTGGGTTAGATGGCAAAGATATACCTAGTTGATTTGGGTAATTTCGGTAGGGGTACACGGAGGGTAAGACCATAAGAGATACGACAATAATATTATGATTAATTCAAGGTGAATTAAAATAAAAAGAAACACATAATTGAGATAAGATGAATATATGTGGTTAAATTTTATAATTAATTTCCTCAAATGATTACCGTTTAGCTGAGTGAGACTATTTATCCATATTAGAGGATTTCTTATATATGTACATATAACCCATGTTCACCGCAGTTGACTCCTTATATATGTACATATAAGCCTTCTTGAAAAGGTAAGAATAAGTGAATGACTAATGATAATTGGGAATGATTTAAGTCTAAGTCAAGCGGGCAATATGTTAAAATCAGAAATTCTATTAGTAAGGTTAGTTGGGGATAACTATACCTATAATCGTGCTGGTAAACGTAGTTTGGGAGTAACTACACCTATGATTTTATTGATAAGGTTAGTTTGGGAATAATTGTACTTATATCTTTTAGGAGAAATAAATGATGAAGAAAATGTGATTTAAGTCCAAAAGAAAATGTATGAGACTTAATATTTAATCGAGAAGCAGTCGTAAGATATCGACTTAAAAAGGTGTTATGTACTAACGCGCTAAAATGTCATGATTAAGCTGGAAGAGCTATTTATTTATATGGATGGGGTTTCATGGGATTTAAGTAGTTATAGAGTAACTGCTTATACATATTGGATGATAACATGAATTATATTATTTTGTGTGGACATACTAATGTTCGTAGACGGTCCTATCGGCTTAGGGGTTCGTGCGTTCGGACTGTGTAGCACACACCGGCACAGGTGGGCTTGGCGATTGTGTATATTATATAGGTACTACGGAGGTGGGTGTTGACGTTGATAGCCCTTGTCCCCGTTGGGTATGGGTCGTGAACGCTGGTATTCTGCATATGGACCTCCCCCAACTTATGTGTGTTTTTTGGTGTCCACTTTGGATAAGATATTCCTCCGAACTTGCCGATAGAGCACGAATGAGACACCAATGGTAGATTACTTTGTGTGTTGCATATATATACATTGTGGTGTGCCTTATATGGGAATGTGCCCTCTTAGTCTAAAGATGTAGACAATGCTTAATGATAATAAAATCGGGTTAATAAAATGATATGGATAATTAAGGATGAAGATGAGTCCTAATGAATAATGTGGTAGACAATTATTAATGAGAATAATAATTGGGTAGTCTAAGAAAGTAGACAATAATTAAAGAGAATGAATAATGGGGTAGGGTAGACGACAAGGAGTATGAATTAATTTATTAAATGGTCGGAAGATATAGACAAGGGCTATGGAATATTATGACGTAAGAATATGCATTGAGTTTATGTAAATTGTGTAATCAACATTATGAAATCCATTCGTGGATTGGGGTGTTAGACATAAGTACGCATTTTTTAGTTAACGCATAGCTAGATGGATTATTCTTTACATGACAGATTAAATTATGGAAGTTACAATTGGCATTTTATTTGTGGATACGAGTAGGAATGCTTCTAGATGAGAGGTGAGGTACTCGTTACATGTGAGCGTCGATGGAGAGACATGAAGTATGAATTAGTAACAATTTGCATATTTATTGGTAAAGAATCCTTGCAACTCTAGGGTTCTGACCCAAATTATAAATGTTTTTCCCCATATGTATTCTTAATGACAGGGATAGCAGGATTGACAATGAATTAGACTTGTTGTTGCATTAGATGTAGTGGATTTCGCTCCACTGATTCTAGTATAAGCCCAAATGTTTATTTATAGCAGTTGTCCTTAGCTTTACATTTATGGGCATTGTATGATGATTCAATTTTTATTATTTATGTATTAAATCAGAAGATGCTTTTATTCATGGTGGATTTTGACATACAATAAAGAAATTTTTATTTCTTCAGTGCTGAGAATTGTATAAATTATTGATAAGCCCCATCTTCGGCGTACTGATCCTGGTCAGCCTTTACGTGAGAAAATGGGGGTTGTTACAGTTAACTATCCAATTTCTTAAATAATTATATATTTTAATGTGTTCATAGTTTAATTGTAATATTAACACGTCTTAAGATTTTTTTCACGTGTTAGATTTTTCTTCTGTCACGTCTATACTAAATCTATAAGTTAAAATTTGTGGTATGTGTTAGAAAGTGTCACGTGGAACATTAGGAGAGGTTAAAAATTAAAGTTGACAATGTCATAGGTTTTATTATTAAAATCTTTAAAACATATACTAATGTAAGACCATCTCTATATTGGAAAATGCTCCAATGCTATTTTACAAAACCAAAAATCAGTCTCGATTCGATTGGACTGATAAAATCGGACCAAATAAGTTCTAAAATTAAGATTTTTCAACTATCGGTTCGATCCTCAATCCAAAAAATTGAAAACTGATTAAACTGATCCAGTCTGCAGCCCCTTATATATAAAGACTGATTTATACCATACCATACCAATTCCCATATAAATATACCAATAGTAAATTTTATTTTGCTTATACACATTGTTTGAATTAGTATATATAATTTAGTATTTTAGTTTTGACTGTTTTTATATATAAAAAAATTTATATATATATATATATATATATATATATATATATATATATATATATATATATATTGAATTTTCGTATATATATTAGTGTGATCAGTTGATAACAATTTTTATATAAAAGATAAAATTACGATTATGAGCGAATTTAACCTGCACTGAAGCGAAAAATACTGGAAGGATTTAATATCTTAACCGGATAAAGCAATTCGGTCTCGGCCCCTTAAAATTCAAGACTGAACAATTCGGCCTGGTAAAAAAATAAGCAAGCCCTAGAATAATTCGAGCGGTTCCACCCATAATACGCAGATTACACACAATTTCTACAGTGTGTTGACCTTACGCATGACTCAGCGTGCGACTGGGGACTTTCAATTTCTAGGAGGCGAATGCAATATGCATCCCCACCCGGTTATCCGATCTCCGTAGACACGTTAATTGTCAAGGGGTTTTAATGAACGATGTACGTATGTGTTTAATTTTCATATTCGTTTTTATTCCAATTTACATTATATAAATATATTGAAATTATTATTAAAAATATTATTATACTATTAATTAAACTATAATTGTATCATTAACTATTTATCTAGGAAATTTGTGATATAAATTGTGTTGTGCCATAAGGTTTATGCATAACTAGTGGCTAATATGATATGTGGGGGGGACAGTTGAGTCAGGATTTTGGGGATTAGTATTGGTTGAAGTGTGATGCCCTACAAGCCAGATTATGTCAATAATGATGATGACGAGCTTATAGATCGAGCCCAGTAGCCACAACAATGCCTCATTTAGAATGTACCAAATATATGATTTTTAGAAGAGTCTTATTTCGATCTTATAGTACATTGTGATTTCATTTGCATTTACATTTTTAATTAGTTCTCAGTATTTAAATATTTAATTATATTTTGCATTCCATATATTAGATGTTAAATGAAAGTGGCTTTCGACATTGATTAAAATTAATATCGGCCACAAGTGGCATGCCATTCTCACTTTTATTTAAAAAATTATTATGTTGTTTGTATATCTAGTTAAATCAAGTTGCCTTTGAGGATTGATTATTTATAAAAAAAAAAAAAATCTTGCACATCTGGCGCAACATTTCATTTCTCGCAATGTGCATTCGAGCGACACTTTGAATGTCACACGTTTGTAAGGATTGTCACATCTAAAATGACAATTCTGATAACATTTTGCTCTCAAATTTGTCATTTTGTATGAAATGTTATTTTGCTTAATACTCTAGAGTGCTAACTTTATGAGAAGTATCCTGCAAAATAGTATTATGCTATTTTTCTCAATGCTCAGGAGATAATTTATGTGGGGGGAATGGTAAAGTAAGAAAGAGACTAAGCTTTTTCATGAAAATGCCCATTCTTGATGGTTGCCGGACTAAACATTATGTTTTCAAAAATTTACTCTTTCTATAATTACTTAATCCTTGAATATTATAATGATTATTCACTTAAAAATAGGTAACATGTGTAACTATAGATAAAATTTATGTAACAATAAGGGTTTGATTTGTTAAATGTTTAAAAAATAAATCTTAATATCTTCGGGTTTTCAACTAAAGGAGAGGATTCCTCCAAGCCCTTATAAAGGCAAGCGGATAGACCAAAGAAGATTTCAAATTTGAACGACAATTCAAAGCATACGAGTCGAGTTCACATTTATTCTTTTTATTTAAAGAGAATAAATACCAACTCGCACAGAATCAACTTAGCTGAACTGCAACCTGGGGGACTATTATGGAATAAAAAAAATATCACTACACATGGCAAGCGAGCCAATCAAGATGCCACCTCATGCCCAATATAGCAAGATCTCCCCATGGGTACATTTAAACCCCTCCCATCGAATAAGTTATCCACTTGAGATTAGAACTTAAATTAAAAAAAGCAATGATAATGGTAATTTAGCACAAGTAAATTTCTTGGGGAAAAAAATAACATGTACACACCAATTCATGTTGTGTTTTTAAACGCAACTAAGTTATCACAAGTACAAACTTGGGATGGTGTTGGCATTGGTAGCTCATAGTGGGCACATTTTCTTTCCTACACACATATAAATTGTAAATTGATGTAATGATAAAATAATAATCTAAGGGCAACATCACACATAATTTACACTAGACAAGTAATATTGTAACCACCTGTAATTTCATATACACAAATTTGAGTAATGTCTCACAAGTAATAGTGGGCACGTGTAGTGTTTCAGAAAATAAAATTCACTATAAGTTCTATTATATAAAAAATCAATTATAAATATGGCTACTTAGGGACCAAACCCGATTGCTATATAATTGCAATGCGACTACCATTTACTGGACAAGCTATCAGCATACGGTAGTCGCATTGCAATTATTCCACCAATACAAATCACATTATATGAGTGTAACAGTCTAGGACCCATAAAATGCACTCCCTTCAGAACCAGTGGCAGACTTGGAAACAAAAGGGAACAACAAACGCTTGAATCGTCATCATCATCATCATCATTGCCTTAATCCCATCATATGGGATCGGCCACATGGATTCTCCTTTTCCATTATAATCTATTATATGTATTATTATCATTCGAGTTTAATTCATTAAGGTCTCTTCTAATAATTTCCTCCCACGATAGCATAGGACGACCTCTTTTTCTTTTACCCTCTATTTTCAACAATCTTCCTCTCGTTGTAGGGACATCTACTGGTCTACGCAACACATGTCCGTACCACCTAAGTTTGCTTTTTCCTAATTTATCGCTAATGGGAGCTACTCATAACTTTTCTCTCACGTATTGATTTTTAGTTTTGTCATTTCTAGTAATTCCTATCATCCCCCGGAGTATCCTCATCTCACTAACATGAAAATTTTGTTCATGTTTTTTCTTTAATGCCCAACGCTCCGCTTCATACATGGTCGTTGGGCTAACAACTGTTCTATAAAAAATTTCTTTTAATTTCTTAGTTTTTCTCTTATCGCATAATACCCCACTCTTTTGTCTCCATTTCATCCAACCAGTTGATATTCTACTCATAACATCCTTATCAATATCCCCATTACTTTATTACATTGAACCTGGATAACTAGATAACGAAATTTATTAGTTTGGTTTATCACTTTTCTTCAATCTTCAACATTATGTCACTCGACGCCTCATTATTAAATTTACATTCCATAAATTCCGTTTTATTTCTACTGATTTTTAGTTCCTTGAATTCTAAGGCTTTTCTCCAAGTATCTACTCCCATCACTATGCTTTCCTTTGAAGTATTTACTAATACTATATTATCCTCAAACAACATACATCATGGAACATCTTCTTGTAAAAAATTTACTACCCCTAAAGTATTACGAAATTTCCATGGTATCATATTTGGTGTTATTTGTTGTAGGATTACGAAGAGATAAGTACATAGCTTTACCTTATTTGGGCAGACTCTTTTGAAACCTTTAAATGAAGACCTTTCGTGCGAATCTATTTTCTAAATAATAAAAAAAAATGAATTTATTTTTATGGAGTATTTAAATATTTCAGTGAATCCCTACAAAAAATCAATTTAAAATGAATTTTTTTTGCTATTTTAAATAAATCGGTCAAAATATGTCAATTTTTAAATTGCTTAAAAACTGACATATTTTTTAAAATAACAAAAAAATAGTATTTTGAGGCTATTGTTTTTATGGGAGTTCCCTGAAATGTTTAAATACTCCGCAAAAAATTAATTCAAAAATATTTTTTTTACTATTTTAAAATAATAAATCCACATGAAAAGTATGTATAGTGAGGTATGTACAAGAGCATACCTATCACCTTATCTACTACATCCCAAATTTATATTCTTCATTTGAAAACGACAATTTTATAGATTTACCCAGTCAGGGGTTAAGATCAAGACTTATTAATTATCAGGAAATTTGATTCGTTGATTACATACAAAAAAGGAAAGTTAGTAATAATTTGGGCCGACCCAAAATAGAAAGCAGGACTATTAATTTGGGACGTATGGAGTATAATCCATCTTTAAGGCATGGAGAAAAATAATGTAATGTATGTTGATCCACCATTCTGCTCATTTCAATTCTCTAGAGCGGAGAGTACAATGATAAGATGTCCCAAAACATGCAAAATCATGATCAAATCACACAGGAATTTGAATGTCGCGATGGGCTAGTGTATCAAAACACAGTCGACCCCTCCTCCCAGGTAGGGGTGGCTAGGGTCATGCCTGGGCAAGCTTGAGTCGGACCTATATACATATGAGTTGTCCTAGGCCTACCCAGGCTCGAGCCGTAAGTTTATTGCTCGAGCCCGGACAAATACTTTATTTTAAATAAATTTTATTTTTAGCAAATTTATGACCTATTTTATTGTTTAGAAAATTAATTTTAGAATGTACTCTCAAGTCGTCTGGCCGAGATCAGATCGTCTGAGCACGGTCTGGCCTCGACCAGACCGCACTAAAGGCGAGCCTAAGAATGCATGCCCAAGCCCGCCAAAAAAAATTGGACCTATAAAATTTTGCCAAGCCCAGTTCTCGAGCTTATTTACCTTACCCAAGCCCAGTTTTTTCGTGCTGACTGGGCAGGCCTCGAGCCTATGTCCACCCCTACTAAAACTATTTTTTTAAAAATGTGTTTAATTTCTTGATTTCTTTGCAATTTTAAAATTTTGATTATTTAGTATTAAATTTATAGAAAAACACAAATTCACAATTTTATGAATTGTATAATTATAATTATAAAATGTATGATGAATATAGAAATCACGTTTCATGTATCCAACCATAACAATAATATTAATAAATAATTCATAATTTTATATTTCTAAAAAAAAATTAAAACTTTTACTTATTTTTTATTTTGTGGGATTTTATACAGAATCTATTATTATATTATAACAAAAGACGAAAATGCGACATGTTATTCATTTTCTTGTAATTTTTCATAACAATTTATTTTTCCTAGTGTTAGAGAACTCAATTTTGTACGAAGTGGGAAAAGTAAAACATTGTGTTTCATATTTTTTCAGATATTTTTCACATTTGATAATAAATTTTTTTTCATTCTTTTTTTCAACTCTATAATTAAACATGGCAAATGCATATTTATATCAAATCATTTTTTTTTAATTATATTTACCTTGTTGGGATATTCCAATTTTTGTGAGGTAGAGACATGGGCGGCAAAAGGAATGTCGTAGGAGGTATTATACATAATGTCTTGAGAGGTTAGGCTTGTTTGAAAATAGTATAAAAGCATTTTGGTGGAGCACCCACATTTTGGGAGGTACCTTTAGTAAGGCCTTGAGAGGTTAGGCTTGTTTGAAAATATATTATTATATTATAATAATAATTTTATTTGAGTGAAAATTATATTTCAATTTGTTTTTAGACGCAATAGTTCTTGAATAGTTGTGTCAATTCATAAAATGTTGTGACCATTTGAAAAATATATAACTATTCATGGTGTATCTATTCTTAAAGAGTGTTTACTTTTCTATAAATAAAACACTCTTCCTTAATTCTCAAGAATCTTTAATTGTTTGAGAGTCAAATCTCTGGTATTTTTACGTCCCTTCTTGATTCAATCCATGAGATAGGCGATATAGAATATGGATTATCCAGAACTATATAGAATGAAGTGTCGCTTTTATAAAGACGAAAGTATCATTCTATCTTTAGAGACAAACGTTCATCAAACTTTGGACAACCATGAGAGGGTGAATTTGTCTTATAAAAATTGGTTGAAACACAACGCTTGACATCAATTTCTTTCATATGGTCTATAAGTTCGATGTGTTAATTTTTATTATTGTTTGAATTTTCATTCACGTGAATTTATCTCATATTTGATTCCCCAAAAATACAAATGCACATATATTTTCTCCAACAGGCTAAGAAAATGAGTTGGACTAAATTCATCCTCATTTCTTCTCCTCGGCACCACAATATGCTTTAAAATGATTGTACAATGTGTTTAAAAATGTTGTATAGTGGTGCCTGGGAGAAAAAATGACGGTGCCTTTAGCACGACCCCTTAAAAAATATGAATAACTATGAATTCAATATAATGGTGTCAATTGGTCCTTTTGGATTGGGTTTGGGCCGACACGACACGGTGATGATTTTTTTGACACGACTTCGTGGTTTTTCTTACTCGATATGGACACGACCCATATAGAACATGACACGACACGAGGAACACAACTTAAAGTTTATGTTCAATTCAACTAAAATAGGCACCATAACCTGAACAAAAACACGATTGACATGATAAAACACGATAACACGGCTCATAATATTGACACGAACACAACTCGACACGAACACATCATGAATATGACAGATCGGGGATCGTTCCATGTCATGTTTTCATGTCATTTATTAAATTATCAGCCTAATTCAATGTGTGCAGAATTTAATGTTGTTGACTCTCCTTTAAGCAGGATAATGGTAGCCCTATAATCGTAATGGTCGAATCATTACAAACTTTGGGACCCAAGACAAAAATATATTCACAAGGGTCAACAAATCTGAACTCATATCTGCAACTCAAAAATCTCATAATTTTGACTCTACATTTGAGACGGATATAAAAGGAAAACATGTCTATTAAATGCATGTCGTTTGTACTGTATAGTCAATTAGGATATATACATCTATGATATCCGTATGTAGCATTGATTCTAACATTCAGGGATAATCCTACGCGGGAGTCATCAGCAAAATCTCTCTCTCTCTCTCTCTCTCTATATATATATATATATATATATGTATATATATATATATGTTGGGACGTACAAGCCTCTTAGAACAACTCCATCCCAATTTTGGCCCACCAAAATCAATCCAGATGCAGGGACAAAATAGTTGAAACTCATTCTACAACCTAAAATCATTTGAGCCATTTTGGTCAGAATTTTGCCTTGTCAGTAAACTGGCCTACTAGGCCTCAGATGGCAAGAGCCCCAAGGAAAATGACCTTAGGGTCCGTTTGGCAAACCAATTCCAAGCCATGGAAATGGAATTGGAAGACCAATTTGAATTCCACGGAATTGAAATTGGCCTTCGAATTCCAATTCCAATTCCAAGCCTTGGAATTGGATTGCCAAACGGACCCTTAAGGTGGCATGAGGTTTGCCACTTGGAAACCTTATATTCCAAGATATGCCTAAAGTTAGAAGCATGTGCAAAATATGAAATGGCCAAAAAGCGCGATTGTGATAGGCAAAATGCCCAAACGTTTGGCGTTGGTCTTAGAGCACCCCATTAATCCCAATGGTACATTTATCCCAACACACAAGGAATTTAAACTCAACCTCCAGAATTTGAAGAGCCCATGGCAATAAGGAACCCCTTGAGGGTTAATAAACAAAAATTGCATATCATAAAAACAAAGCTACTTGCAGATTCAATTAATATAAATGAATTAAATTATTTCAAGCATATTAATGCAAAGCGAAATGAACTTGGGGTAAGTTGAAATGAGTAACAAAATCATATTATTTAGTTGCAAATAAGTTCAAACTATCTCGTAGTTTGAGCATAACGACATTATTTCATGAAATTACATTGAAGAAAACATTGGAACAAATCATTTTTCCCTCCTAAATACATAGCCCAGTTGTACACAAGTACATTAGGAAAGGATAATAACTGAAATCCAACAGATAAACTTCTATCTAAAGATCGATTTTACCTGCTAAGTACCATGAATGCATTGCAAGACTGCCGAAAGACATGATATTAGCAAGAGAGGATAGTCCATGAATCATCCCGAATTTCTTGTTCATTGAAGCAAGTTTTGGATTCGCCTTTGCAACTTCCTGGTTTTTAGTCCACCCAACTTCCTCTCCGATATTCGATTCTCGTTCTACCTTGTGCCTTTGTTTCATCATCTACACCAGAAGGAAAAGAAGAATGCATTTGTCAAACACAAAACCCCACACACGAAGTTATAGAAGTAAGAAATGCATTCGGAATCATGGGCAGAACTATGCAGGCTTAAAAGTCAATTGACCACACTGAAATGTCGAGAACAGAAATGGTCTTGCTGTCTACGACAGAATATCAATAAGTTTCCTATACGTGACCCTCGTGTATATGAATATTAGAAGGTGGAGTTGCCAATTTCCCATAAAGAAAACTGTGAAAAAAAACATGTGGAAATATTATTAAATTAATAGTCTTGTTTTGAATAAATCTTGCGAAATCAACCGTTTAGTTACCAGTTAATTTAAATTACTTTTTAGTATTTGTTCTTTAACCCTTGTAGTTTTTCCTCAATGTAGTTTATTATAATGGGTGTTTTGTGGTGACAGTCTATCAAAACAAAGAGTCGATGTCACTAATTAAATGCAGATTGATGCCACTTAATGAAACCCCTAGCTCTCTACCTGCTCGGAATGAACAAGATAGCTGTTGGATTTCTCAAGCAAGCATAATAATCCAGAAATATAAATATCATTGACCCTTACTAAAAAAACTTAAACTTAATAGAATTCAGTAGTTAATCACCGGCTATAGGCCTATAGGTTATAACTTTAGTCGTATCTCCTATCATCCATACAGAGACATGTGCAGTGCAGGGTTCAATTTACAATCAAAATATGAATGCTTTCATGTTACTGATTAGAAAAACGAAAAAAATGCCTAAAAAGAAATGTAAAATAATACTAATAAACAGTCTTTAGTTTCCGAATTCTTTTTTTCTTTTGGTTCCCTTTACATATTAGCAAGACTGAAACAAATAAACAAATAAATCCTTTGATGAGAAGGATCTGAGCTAAAATCAAAGTTTCTAGTTGTTTACAGTTGGTAGATTATAGCAAGAGAGTGGGTAACGTGCATGTAGAACGTGGATCGTTAATTATCATGTAAAGGTGAAGTGGTCTTGCTGTAAGTTAATGAGTGCAAGTGAGTATTTTTGTGGAGTAGCACTCGAGGAAAAGGAGAAGAAAAGTAATAATAGTAGAGTCATGTTATACATACGTGCGAATGGAGAGGTGAGGCCAAAATGTTTGTGGTTTATACTTAACCTAGTCTCATTGTTGCATGTTCTTACCCGGAGAGGAACAAAGTTCTCTTCACGTCTAATCAACATCGAGCGAATTGAAAGATTGGAAGCCAAAGTTATGGAGATGATGGACAGCTTCCATCGTATGAGTGCCGCTGTTCATGATTTGACCGCGGACATTGCAGATCTTCAAGACCAGAGTGGGCTCTTCAAGTTTGCGGCAACACTTGGCACGTCAGACACGTCTGAATAATAGCACCACAGATAACTCACAATTTCAACCACGGCATATCAAGATGGATTTTTTGCATTACTAGGGAAACCTAACCCAACCAATAGAGTGGCTCAATCGTGTCGTCAAATTCTTCAAGTACCAAGGCAGACCAGAATAGCAACGGATCACATTGTTTTCGCTTCACATTATTACAAGGAATATTTTCAAAAAAAATCTGTTAGCAAGGTTTGGGCTAACATAGTATGAAGATTTTGATGAAGCGCTATCTAATACTGAACAATGGCGTGGTCTGCTGGCCACAAAAGGCATTGATCGGTACTTTTCAGTGGACGAGGAATAAATTCAGGTGAAATTCCCATATATAAACCTAACTTTTCGGGAAACTATTAAGCTTGCAAGGATGATGGGAGAGCGTCTCTCACGACAAAAAAAAATTACCGCGCCAGAAGTTGTGGAAGGGGGGATAGTTGTGTCTATCGCAGGACGTGTGTCCACTGGCTCCAATTGTTAAGAACCTGAATTTCGAAGAAATGCAACACAGTAAGAAAAAGGGCATAAGGTTCTTTACGAGAAGGCGAGAGGTGATAAACCTTGCCCCAAAATACATGCAGTCCGCAAGAGCTGTTAAGTGAGAAGTCCATGTAAGCCGCGATTGTGGATGAATAGTTAAGTGCTCGTGAGTTCCTTTCAGTGTTCTAATAAACGTCTGGAAGGCCGCCTAGAAGGTAGAAGGTGATAGACCGTTTATTAAAAAAAGGCGTTGGATTTAAACGGCTGTTTAATATGCTGGGAGACCATTTAATATGCTGGAAGGCCAAAAAAAAATTTAAAGCTGTTTTTTTTAGTTTTTCTGAATTATATTGCATATTATTGTTATTAATGGTTGCTTAGTAGTTTTTTAATGCATGGACTTATTTTTTATCTAATAAAACATTACTAGTAGTTGAATAATTTTGTTCGAGGGTATGCATATTTTAAAAAAAAAGGTCTAGAAGGCCGCTTAGCCACCTACAAGCTAGAAGTCCCTCGGCCAAACTAGGCGTGCAACCCTTGCAACCTAAGATCCGTTAATTTTTGGTTGTTTTTACCCTAAGAACAGTGCTTATTTAGTCAGCGGAATAAGGTGCCCACCGCCTTCATCAAGTTCATCACACTCACATTATCACATAAAGAAATGAATTTGAGTGAAGAAACTTTGGTACGAATGTAAAAGACGATTGAAATTTATTTTGAAAAGTCGGAGAGGAGAAAATCTGAGTGGGGAGCAGCGTGTTGTACCCATGCATTGTATCAAGAGTTATTGGAAGAATTTCAGAAGCAAGGTTTCTTCGGCATCTTCAAAGAAAAGCCAACTGCACACACTAAATATCTGAGTGCTACAAGATGTTATCTGAATGATTTCTTACCAATTTGGGGGATGAGGATTATGGAAAATCCAGAGGACGGCGATTATATTTGGCAGTCTTCTGATGATTCATGAGGTGAACATGAATACTTTGACAAGGAAGTATGTGGGGTGGCTGAACTGTTTGCCTTACAACGGCCCAAAATAGTGATCTCAAGATCATTTTCAGGAGGTTCACCCCAACAACATTTTGCACAAATTTCCGATTTATTTTACGAACACCAAGGATACTATAGTCACAAAAATGCGACTACTACATTCCTTTAAAATTCAACTTGTTATATCAATTACCGCAAGTTCGTTGGTTTTAACGTTGAAAAACACATTATACTTGTAATTCGTTGCAAAGTCACAGAAGCGGGTTGGCTACCACCATTCAAGAATTAATTCACACATTGAGGACAAGGTTTATTTTCAGTGGGGCGGATTGATGGTTTACAGTTCATGGGTTATATTGAAAGAGTGGGTATTGGGTGTGCAGAAGGTGGGTCTCGAATTATCACGCAATTATGTAAAGGTGAAGTGGCCTTGGTGTTAGCTAATCAGAGTGTGCATGTGGTTATTTTCAGTGGAATAAGCACTCGAGTGATCAGTAATAGTAGTTTAAAGTTACGTTGTATTTTACACATATATATATGTTCCTTTCTTAACGGAAAGGTAGAGAGGAATTCGTCCAAAAGATTTGGTGTTTATTCCTACCGTAAAAGGTTCATTGCCAGAAAAAATATGTTTTTTTCACTCCCCCCCCCCCCCCCCCTCTCTAATATAGTGCCATAATTAGGCTTACCCCCAACTATTTAAATAACTAGACTAACCCTCTGGCTTTTAACAAAAATTTTAAGTAAAAATTACCCTTTATAATCAATTTATCTTCTTCCTTGAACCAAATACTTATAATCCTAATTTTAAGAACCTTAATCAATTGCAGAACACCAAAAACAACCACAAACAAAATCCAAAAAATCAGATTTGAAAGAACAAAACCCAAATCAATCACGAAAAATGCCCAACCATCGAACCAACAATTACCAAGAACCATTTCGAATCCAAAACCCACAACGAATCACTTAGGGCTTCACATCCATGTCGAATTCAAACCCATATCGAACAATTTCAAATACAAAAAACCCAGATGGAGAAACCATACAGACGAACAAATCGCATATTGATTCATCAGATTTGGGTTCATCGATTGACCGAATAAAACACAAACAATTGGAAGCTAGAAATCTCTGATCAAAACAAAACTTAAATTGTTTGTCCCTTGCTCTGTTTTATCCAAATCGAAGCGACCTGGTTTCTCAATCAAATCCATCCCTTGCCTCGTTCTTTTGGGTTGTTGTTTGGTTGCGAGTTTGTGTTCATTGGTCTTAGCCCTGGAGATTGATTTATAGGTGATCTTGTTCGAACATCGAGTTTGTAATCAAATATACCACTACTCATTGCTTTATGCTTTCGACATATTTGTTTCGATGATTCGTAATTGTTGGTGTATTTTAGGGTTGGATTTACAGATAAAGTAGGTGTTTAATTTTTACAATGAAAATTGAGGGTTAGGGTTTTAAGGAAGTAGATGAAGTGGAGAAGAAGATGAGAGGTATTTTTGCATTAAATTATCAGTGGCGTGTCTAATGATCAAGTATAGGCCCTAGTTAACGATGATAGATGTTTCTTAGATGCCAGGGGGTAGGTCTAATTATTGAAAAAGCATGGGGTAAGTCTAATTATGATATTATCTCATGGGGCGAAGTAAAGAAAAAAGGATAGAATATTGAATGCAATATGGTGACATATACAAGTTTTGAAAAGTTTTATCTTTCTCACTATCCGAACTCATTTTTTCAATAGTTTACCAAATAGCGGAACAAAATTCTATCAGTTTCCAATTCTCATAATTGATAAATTATGGGGAAAACAGAAAAACATAAGCATCATATATGACTAATTGCTCAGACAACATGCAGTAAGGATTCATTTTTGTGGCAGTTAACAAATACGGTCAAGAATTTAAGGGAAATATAGGGACAGAAGAGAATTTCACCTCAATGGTCATGGGCGTAAACACTAACAGATTGGTGAGATTGAAAGCAAATGCAGATAAAAGAAACCCCAACTGGTACTTCTCGGTAGTTGATGCTGACTTCCATGGATGCATGTACCCAAAAGACGCCACCGAGACCGCACAACACACACCAACCATAGAGAAATACGCCGGAAACATCTTGCTTTGCAGATTACCAAACTGATGCCTTGGCAGATTCCTAACATTCATTATATAAAGATTAATACATAATTAATAGAGTACTTGTCAGAAGCCCCTGATAGGCTGTGTTGTGTGCCATCATGTCACACATTTTTAAGTTTTAGTGTGTGGTGACTGTGCTCTGATATAACTGTGACTGTCGTTCATCTAAAACTATACCTCCATTTCTGGAGGGTAAATGAAAGAATTTTCTGATAAAATTCGGTATAGATGCTCATCTACACCAAATTTTATCCAAAAATTCAGGATGATGATCCCGAGTTTCAACAGTCGAAAATACACATATACATTCAATTTTCATTTCACCAATTAAATGGTTGAATTTTTTCATCTTCAACTACATCAAATTAGTACATATGTATCTATATTTATTCAAAGTACAAATTGAATAAATGAAAAGGAATGTTTAAAAACTAATTTATTTATGACGAAATTGGTACATAATCAAATTGGTTCACATATATCTTCAGTAGACAAATTCTCTCTCTCTCTCTCTCTCTCTCTCTCTCTCTCTATATATATATATATATATATATATATATATATATATCAAGGTTCTAAAAAACGCGAGGCGTGACCAATGCGTGGAGGCCAAGTCTTAAGCCTTAGAAGCCTAGGCGGGCCTTAGGCGTAAAAATGCGTTTAGGACTTTTTAAATATATTTTAATATTTTTTAACTATGACAAGGCTATTAAAAATACTAAAATGGTACATACCTTAAAAATATGTCTAAATATTTCTAAATTAAAACACTATTTTTTTTTTAAATACTAAAAATAAAACTCGCTTTTTTAACGCCTTACTTAAAAAAAACTCCCGTTTTTTCACGCCTTGCCACCCAAAAACACGCATTTTTTCATGCCTTACCCCAAAAAACGTTGACCACGCCTTAATCCATGCCTAAGGCAAAACTTTGGCGTATCTAAAAAGCCCCGCACTTAGGGGCACCTTGGCGTCATCTAGGCGCGTTTTTTATAACACTGATATATATATATAATCAAAAAAGAGAGTTTGTGATAGAAGAATTTTTTTTTTCTCAGCGAGAGAGGCATTGAGGCGTAAACCTCTTTTTGACCTTTTAGGCTTAAGCCTCAAAGTGATTATCCCCGGTTTCACCTCGAGGCGCCTCAAGTGATTTTTTTTAAATTGGCGAACCACGTATACTTTTGTGTAGTGCGATTGACATATTTATATTGCTGTCTGGAGTCTTCACAAGTACATTTTTTATCCCTAAATATGAAATTTCCGTCGCTAAAGGTGAGTTGTGGTGACATTTAGCAACGAAAAATGTACTGAACTCAAAAAAAAATTAGTAAAAAAATTAGTAACATGTACTCCATGGGTAATTTTGAACATATTAAAGTAAAAAAAAAATATAGATGTCTAGAGAGACGGGAAGGCTTTCCTACATCACACTTTATTCTAGACCCTAAGAAACATTTTTTTTATTGAATCCACGCGTGTTCAAAAAATTAGATCAAAATACATTTTTTCGCTACCTTACAAATAAGGGTAAAATTGAAAAAAGTAAAGGGATTGAAAATAGGTATTACTTGAACATGATGATTCCACCAATGAAGGTGACCCAAAGAGCAGCCCCCCAGGCAGTAGAGAAACATAGGAGATGAGCTAATTTTATGAAATTCGGGAGTTTGGGTGAATTTGATGAGAATGTTTCCGGTGAAAATAATATTCCGATTGCCAAAAATGTTATGGCCGCCAAAAATCGAGTTGCCCACCCCATTTTTCACTATCTTAGGATTATTCCTCTGTTTGTGATTGTAGTTTAGATTGGACTGGGAATATGGAGGATTGTTGAGACTTTGGAGAGGGAGAAAACAGAAAAGTAATACACCTAACCGTAGGAGATATTTCTTAGTGGTCAAATTCAAGGTACTAAAATGACTTTGGGGTTGGTTTAACTAAATACCATAAGCTCGTGCATCACGAGAAACCTTTAAATTATAAACATGACTAGTTGGCAATTTGAGTTCATCGCGTCATTTTCAAGTTATTTTGATTTTTAATTGAGTATAAATTTTGAATATTTTTAAATTTATATAAGTAAATCATGTCATGTTTGAATCATTTTGGATTATTATCGTAAATGGGCTATCGTGTCAAAAATTGTCAGCGCTATTTAAAACGAATCAAATTATTCGAGTTCGGTTCGTATTGGTTCGAAAAAAAGTTCATTCGAGACATGTTCGTAAAAAAAATTAGTCTAAGCTTGAACAAAATTTTAAACTCGATATATTACTGAGCTCGACTCCAATTCGGTTCGATCACCAATATTCATACAAACTAGTTAAAAAATAGTCAGGGTACTCAAGCTCCGCTCGTATTCATTTGCTTAGAAGCTCGTTCGAGCGCGAATCGTAGATAAATGAACCAAGTTTGAACATACATTTACTTCTGTTTACATTTACAAACCAAACTTGAGCAATCTTTAGCTCGGCTCGGCTTGGCTCGGCTCGGCTCATTTTTACTTCTACTTCTGTACTCATTTGGTTCGAGGTTTGAGGAGAACTTAGAATTCCTAAAAAGTAGAATTTTTCTAATTTAGAATTACCTTTTTTGATTGGAGTTTTGGGGAGAAATTTAGAATTTTTGAAAATTAAAATTCCCACACTTTTAGTATTTTTCTTTCCCAACAAAAATAAGGGGAATCATTTAGAATTCCTAAGAATTCTTACTTATATTTATGATTGGACAAAAATACCTTATCAAATAATCATCAGAAATAAATCTTTCCAATTATATACTAAACGTATATTAAAAAGAACACACGGTCATATCTGATCAGAATTTCAACTCTCTCTCTCTCTCTCTCTCTCTATATATATATATATATATATATATATATATATATATATAAACTGAAGCTAATATGATGGGTTTGCAGGTCGATATTCATAATTTGTTCATTTAGAGCCACGGTTTCATCAATTAAGTCCTAGTTTCTCTCCATCTCTCAGAAAGATCATTTATCTCTCTCTCCCAGAGAGAGAGAGAGAGAGAGAGAGTGAGAAATCACTTGAACATTTTAATTAATTAATTGATTTAAAATTAGGGCTCAAATGTGTATGTGTGTGTGTGTGTGTAAAACCTAATTTGACTGATTTGAGCCCTAATTTTAAATCAATTAATTTAATAAAATGTTAAACTAATTTCTCACTCTAGTGTGTATATATATATATATATGTGTGTGTGTGTGTGTGTGTGTGTGTGTGTGTACGCGCGCGCGCGCGTATGTGTGTGTATAAATATGTATAACAATTCATTCATGTTATGTATATTGATTTTTTGCTCATTCATTCTCTTTTCTAATGTCAAACTGATTTGCAGTCCAATTCGTTACATCATTGAGATATATTCATGAATCTAGGTTTTTTATGTCTGTATATTGATGTATACATGTTTACTTTCTGTATCTATACATTAAATAGTACAAACATAGAATATGTATATAAAATATTGTGAATTATGCAGTACCAAAAGCTAAAATTGAATCTCAAATAACATTTTGTAGGGGTGTTTGGATTTAGTTAGAAATGATTTGTTGTGTGCCTAATGTGCTTTCTCAATATCCATATGTAGATATGGATCGTGTAGTGTGTGAAAGGAAGTGAAAGATTACAAGTTTGTGTGAAACTATTACGTGTATTGTCAATGTTGTAGGGATGTTCTACATTTTGATATATGTTAATTTGGTCGTATACTGTAAAAGAAATAGTCTTAGAAGAGACGTATTTAGTAGGAAAATAAGTCATTTACTAAGCATGCATGTCATGGTGTACGTGAGTGATAAAGCTTGTATCGATGACCTTCAGATGGATAGGCATACTTTTGCCAAGCTTTTTTATATGCTTCGTACCCATAGTATGTTAATAGACATAAGAAATAGCAAAGTTGAAGAGATGGTCACGAGTTTCTTGTACATACTTTCTCACCATACTAAGAATCAAGTGTGCATTAGAGAATTCAAACATCTGGGAAAGACCATTAGTAGATCTTTCAATACGTTGTTACAAGGAGTCATATTGTTGCAAAGGTAGTTACTTAACACACCAATGGCAATCTCCGAGGACTCAGACGATTCTAGATGGAAATGGTTCAAGGTATATAAACACACTTCATTCTTAAAACCTAATTCAATTAAATTTTTAATTTATGATATTTGCGTGAATGAAACTTATAATTCTTTTAATTCTTGTAGAATTTCTTAGGGGAATTAAATGGAACTTATATTCGGATTAAGGTGCCAGAAGTTGATAAACTTATATATCGTACAAGGAGGCATGATGTTGCAACAAATGTCTTGTGTGTTTGCTCTCATGACATTTTGAACAAATTTGGTGCAAGTGGCGAAGATTTGCATAGATTTTGTTTAACCGCACAATTGATTGATTAATTGTACGGCTAATTGTCCATTTTAAGTGATTTTGGGGGGTGAAAAAACTGAGTTAGTCGCGTGCTTAATTAATTAACCACGGGGTTAAAAAGTTTATTAACTCTACGGTTTATTAAACTGGCCTCAGCTCTCATTTTTCCGCAGTTTTGTATTTTTACCATTGACGCGTGGTTTTCATAGTTAGGAATTTAGATTTCTACCTATTTTTTATTTTTAATTTATCAAGTCATGAGGTTTGGTAGGTCTAGAATATTCATAAAGTGGCATGTCTTGTGATTTATTTGAGTCGAAAGACCCTACGACTACGATGTCAGCTTTGATTGATACATGGCTTTCACAGTTGGAAATATATTAACAAAGTCTAAAACTTTCATGTTTACTACTTTCCCAATTTATGAAGTTTGGTAGTTATAAAATGTCCATAAAGTGATATTGAATGTAAATTGTCTTAGTCGATACTACCTCTGGCTTCGATGCTTGAAGTGAGGCACCATTGGGCATAAGAAAGATTTCATACAAGGTGTTTCGATATCTAAGCTACATAGTAATGCTTTTAAGGCCATGGTGAAGCCTTACAAAGTTCTCCCTCCTGAGGGATGATGTTGAAAACATGCCCAATATATTAAGGACCTATAAAGTTTTATGTGTTTTACCAATATTTGGGATGTGTTTATGCTTGACCCCTAAGTGATGCCCAATGAGTTTTAAGAGTTTATTTTATGTTTGTAGGGAGATCGATTGCTTCATAGTCTTGATGCACACACCACGAATGTAAGACATTATAAAAAATTTGAGGTTTCCATAACTATGTTCACTGCGATTATGAAAAATCTCAGTTTGGAGAGAATGCCTGTGGAGTGATGATACAATGCACATCAACAATTACCATCTCGAGTATAATGCAAGCGGCCATTTTGTTGTGCTTTATTATGCTAACGACGATAAGGATGTGGTTGTTATGGGGATAGATGCATTTGTAATTTTGAACATGTTTTATCTATTTTTTAGGAGGATGAGAGGAAGTGGGTTATTTGACCATATTTATATGGGAGAGAAGTTTGGCTAAGATTGCGAGTTCCCCATCGACATTTAAGCCATTGTAAGTTTTAGAATCGTATGAATCATATGTAATCTTTTAAAGAATATGAGGTGTATAATGGTGGTGTTTGGTAAGCAACAATGGTTCAACATATCAAGGGTAGTTGTCAAAAGACATTAGTTAGTGGATTTAATCCACTCTCATAGGTTTCAACCAATATTTAGTCTTATCTTATAATGTTTATGTTTGTTAAGATAATGTAAAGAGGGGTATGTAGGAAGGTATTTCAAAATCAAGGGTTGGGATTAAGAAGTAAGAGGGAAATATAAAAGTTAGCATGTTCAATTATTCATGAAGTTGAAGGGCCAAAAATATAGGCATGGCCAATAATGACAAAGGGGTGTGGGAAATTAGCTTTGAAATGGTTGTGATGCAGTTACAAATTTTGTCTTGAAACGTGAAAGGGTTTAATGAATATGATAAAAGATCCATGATTGAGTTCTTTGCAAAGAAGTGGAGAATGGGTGTAATTTGTTTAAAAGAATCTAATCTTAAGTTTTTCAATAGTATGGCTCATAGTACTTGGGGTAATATGTGGGTGAGTTAGAGAGCTTTTAATGCGAGTGAAAAGTTCAGAGGTATTTTAACTTTTTTAAATAATAGGGTAGTGGAGTTCTTTGACCACTTGTAATGGATTTACTCTTTGTCGTGTTTATTAAAAAAATGTTATAAATGTTGTAATATGGTGATTTTTCATGGGTCTATAGTCCATTGATATAGTCTAAGAATGGGAGGAGTTGGCGGGAATTATTGGTTATTGAGATGTAACATGGTGTATTACAAAAGCTTCTAGGGTTCTATAGTCCAGTATTTTATTGATAAAGGTCTAGGAGGAATTAACGAACTACAAAGAAAAATGGCAAGGGTATTTTGTATGATTTCTATATAATGAGGAAGGACAAACTCATAGGGTATGAGGGAAGTAAGATGAGGAAGAGGATATTAGTTGTATGAAAAAAATACAAGCTTTGTGTCTTTGAGAGAAGGACAAAAATACTATTTTTTTCATAAGAAGGAAAATACATCATCATTGTGACAATCATATAGGAAGCATCTTTATTGACGATGTTTTACTATTGATGAAGGATGAGATTGGTGAGTAAGAGTTTTGGGTGTAAGAGTTTTGGGTGTAAGACCTTAAAGAGCTTGTCCCACATTTGAAGTGTGTGGAAGAGGTGGGAAGCTAACCCAAATATAAAAAGGGATAGTGTCCCACATTGGAAAATGTACAAAGCTTAGTGTCACCACTAAGCTATAAAAGGAGTGGGCAACCTTTGAGTCCCACATTGGAAAAATATTAAGAATTTGTACACTTAATAAGTACAAATGGAAGATGAAGAGTTAATTCATCTAGCATTTAAGAGGTTATTCAAGAGACCTCAATACGGTGGGAAGCACCGTACGCACACGCACGCGCACGCGCGTACGGGTGCGGGTGCGGGTGCGGGTGCGGGTGCGGGTGCGGGTGCGGGGCAGTGGGCTGTAGAGGCGCTAGTGACGCACTTTGCACTTCGCATGCCGCGGGTTGTCATGATTCATTCGGGTCGGATCGCGATAGCTCGGGTGCGGTCACTTTTTGGTTGACCCGTGCAAAACCGATTCGGTATTAATTGTACCTGTTCAGAAATGACTTAAGACTGTTGGTAATTAACAGTCATACCATTACGGAATTGATTAAGACTGTTAATCCAACAGTCATGACTCTTGAAGACAAAGTTTTTAATTATCTATAAATAAAGGCTACCTAAAACAAAATTGCATATAACAAAAATCCTGTTTCAGATTTCCAAACCCTGCTATTACTCTCTTACAATTTTCAGGAGATACAAATTCTCTAATTCTGTTTTGTGCATAGAAACAGAATAAGAAATTGATTAGCTGTTCTTCGCTGCTGTATCTAAGCGCTGTCTTCAAACATACAATTTGCAGATAGTGCAATTGCTTTATTCTATCTTGAGTACGGATTTGTTGATTCCCGTTTGTATACCGAAGTTATTCATGTGGGACAAATACTGTATTTGGGAAAGTGACATCACGCCTTGAAGTTTTCTAGTATCTATTCAGAAGTTACATTATTGTATTGAAGTTAACATTACTGTGATATATAAAGAGTTACATTTCTGTATTTGCATTCGTATTATCCAACAATCTAAATACAGTAATATCATAAATGGTCGACTCTTCTAAATCACTTCGACAAATAAGAGAAGGCTTTGTCAAGTTAGACCGTTTTGATGGTGGTAATTTTGTGCGTTGGCAGAAAAAGGTTCATTTTCTTTTAACAACATTGAAGATTGTATATGTCTTGTCACAACCGAAACCAAATGAAGACGAAGATAAAACCGTGGAACAGACTAGGCAACGCACAAAATGGGAGATCGATGATTACTTGTGTCGTGGTCACATTCTCAATGCACTTGCTGACAATTTGTTCGACTTGTACCAAAATGTTGGGACTGCAAAAACTTTTTGGGAAACATTGGAGACCAAATATCTTACGGAAGACGCTACAAGTAAGAAGTTCCTTATCGGTCAATTTTTAAGCTTTAAAATGCATGATAATGTAATACCCCGTAATTTTAATGACTTTTAAAATGGGTTATATTTTAAATTAATGGATTAATTGGATCTTATTATAAATTAATTCATTTGGGTTTTATCCGAATTGTGGATATTAAAATGGATGATTCTGAATATTACTTAAAGATATTTAGGTAATATATGAATGTGATGTCATTGATATGACGGTATGATATAAATTCGGTAATTTGAATTTTTAGTCAAACGCGGTATGGGACGTGTCGGGACTAATTTATTAAATTAAAAAGGAAATTTATTTTCTATCGACCTTATAGTCATTTCGACTGCGTCTTTGCGTCCGGAAGGTTCGAAATAGTCAGAAAAGTCTATTTGGATGTTAATTTTGAGTCTCGGATCATTTGGAAATGAAAAGACAACCCAAAAGGGTATTTGGGTTATTTTTACAAGGGGGATGAATAGTGATTTCGGGTTTTGTCTTATTATAAGTATTTGGAGATTAGTGTATGTAGGTTCATTTCATCTCTTCTACACAAAATTGAAAAGTCATCTTCTTAGAGAGAGTGGAAGGTTGCTTGGAAAGAAAAAGAAGTTTGCTTGGGAAGGAGGAGAACCAAAGGTCAAAGGTCACCACCACCATCACCACCTGTGTTATTCAACTCCAAAGGATCAGATCTTCATTAGAGGCAAGTGTTTGATATTTGAAATTTAAGTTCGTATATTGTCCATGTTAGGATAGTTATAAAAAGAGATGATTTTCATGCTTGGAAGATGAAAGGATATAGTTGTTAATGGATTTTTGGAATCTAAAAATATATAGGAATTAAACTCATGTTGTAGGTAGTTAGTAATCCAATAAATATTCATCAATCTGTGGAAGAAATTCTGAAAATAATTTAGTGTTCTTGAAGATAATATGTTGATAATTTTCTCAAAAAAGAGGCAAAAACGAGTGGAATGAGAAGAGCCAATTTGGAATGTTTAGATCTTCTTTTTGAGTGCATTTGGATGAGATTTAAGAAAAACTCAAAACACATACCTGACTCAATTTTTCGTGTAGAATCCAAATCTGAAGTCGGATTGATGATTTGAATAATTTTTGGATCTGATTTTTCTGAGTATTTAAAATATGAGAATTCATGATGTTGTTTCTTTTTAATGTTGGTTCTTATCCCAAAACTTTTGTAGATCTTCGGTGATTATTAATTGGATATTATGGGACTTAGAGAAGATCAGTAAGCCCTAGTTAAGATTTGAATTAATTTGATTGGGATTTAATTGATTAGAATTATGATAATTAAAGTTAAAGAGATTTCGGTTGCTAGATTCATGTGTTGGATTCTAATCTGTTTGTATGAGGATTAAGGATAGTTCAAGTAGGGGAGATTTAATATAACACCTAGGTAGCCTTAGGGTTACAATTTAAACATCAAGGACTGAGTTTAAGCTCATTATTGATTTCGCAAGGGCTGAGTGTAGTACAAGAGCGTAGTGGTATGGCTTCTGGATAGAGATGGGAGTTTAGAACACATTTGGTTGAAAGAGGGGATGCGGTTATTCCGATCGCATATTTGAAGTTGACGAACCTCCTCGATCGACAAAGTTAAGTAGTAGTGTATTGGAGGGGTTCCTTGTTTGGATTTCGCTTTGCGAGACGCTCCGCGCATGAACCTTAACGACGTCGGGAGTGGAGAGATGTTATAGGATGCGAGGATAATTAAATTATGAAGTAAAGATATGACATTTTAATACGTGGAATTTAAAGAGATATAATGCTACGTAAGGGAATAATCTAAGGTTAATGTGAGTACCTTGTTGTTAGTATACTATAGGTATGATAATACCTATTTGATTGATTAATGATTATGTGTATGACATACCTAGCTTACTTGCTATCGGTGGGAGGTTTGCGCGTGAGGGCAGTCATATCCTGATGAATCCATGGGATATTTGATTTGTCGCTCGAGAACATAGGTCTATGAAAGACTTATCGGGGAGTTGATAAGTCCGCTGACTATGGGTACGTAGGTATGTGCGTGACCCATGGGTATGAGAACTATGTTCGCCTCCAATGATTGTGTTGTTGTTTATGGTTCGAGGTATCCTCACCGAACCTTTTGTCCCCTTTTCAACGACCAACGATATTGGGACATGATAGCAGAGTAATGCATTGCACCGCAGCTGTGACTCGGGGTGCCGTATTATATATGAATATATATATATATATATATAATGGATTAAATGAATGAATGGATATTTATTATGGTTAAATCTATCTACGGTGATAATTGTAGATAACGGTGAATAAAGAAATATAATTGAATTAAGTTAATGAATGTTTATTGAAAAACTTAATTCATATTAATTGAGAAATTATTCATGTTAATGAGAAACGATGAGAAATGTAAATGAACAATAATGTGACGTATGGTATGGGACATACGGGGATTATGATATTGGGATGGAATTATAATATGGAAACTAGAAAAAAGGAACCATTAACTAGGAGGTTAATAGGAAACGTTAAGTGTGCACTCTAGTTGAGAGGTGAGAATGGCAAGTGAGAGTTGGGTCTAACATGTACATAATAAAAGATTTATTGCACTTATTAAATACTTGCTGTTTTAAAAATCATTTTCACAATCGGGCTTTGACCCGTTTCCTTGCATATTTTCTTTTCTATTGTATCTTCTATATCAGGTGTCCAGCAACAGGGACGCCAACCTTAGCGGATTATGACAGGCTATGGATTTATGGAGTTTTGCTTAGACGCCTATCATCATTTGATTCACAGTATTCTTAGTTAGGACATGTCGCCCAAAGGATTCAGTTATCTTTTCTATCGGGGTTAAATACTATTGTATTCGTGTCTTTTTAATACATTTGACATTGTTGGGATTATTGTAATGGATTTATATTATTTGGGAATGTTTATTCCAATTGCATTTAAATTCTTTTATGTTATTTATTGGGTTATCAGTGTTGTAGAATAAAATGTGTTGTGTTATTCTTAAACTGGAAATGGATTTTGTTAAATTAAAATTTGGAAAGTTTTTAACACCAGCTTAATTGAGTATTGGGTGAGTTGTAAATGTTTTCGACAGTGATGCTAAGAATGAGCCAACTGTATATTCTGTTTTAATTTGGTATGGGACTGGCCACCCGGTATTTAATTAGGCGGGGTGTTACAGATAATAGGCCTGTGCTTGAACAATTTCATGACATCCAACGCATCATAAATCATTGCAAACTTAAAAAATCAAATATGGATGATAATGTAATTGTTGCTGCCATAATTGAAAACTCCCTCCTTCTTGGAAAGATTATAAGAAAGAGCTCAAACACAAAAAAGGAGGATCTTTCACTTGAAGAATTAGAGACTCATTTACGAATTGAACAAGAATCTCGAATTCTAGATGGTAAAGAGGAACAAGAAAATTCTGTATCTAAGGTCCATGTGGTGGAGGAAGGAAAGGAGCAAAAATATGGCAATCATGGAAAAAATAACAAGCGGAAGAATTTTTCAAAAATAATTCTAAAGCAAACAAAAAGAAGAAAGGAAATTATTTTCATTGCAACAAACCAGGTCATTTCAAGAAGGATTGTCGTGAGTACAAGTAACTAAAGGAAAAAGGAGGGACATCAGACACAAAGCAAAAATTTACTGCTATGATATCTGAGGCTAATATGCTTGGAGAAGACAATTATTGGTGGGTTGATTCTGGTGGCACAAGGCATGTTTGTAAGGACAAGAACTTGTTCTCTGCCTATGAAACAGTGGAAGGAGATGTTCTCTATATGGGAAATTCATCTACTGCTGCGATTAAAGGCAAAGGGATAGTGGATCTCGAATTCACTTCCGGAAAAATCCTTAGCCTCACCAATATTTTTCATGTTTCTGATGTTAGGAAAAAATTAGTTTCTGGAAGTCTTCTTAACAAATTTGGCTTTAAGATTGTATTTCAGTCAGACAAATTTATTCTGACTAAGAATGGTACCTTTGTAGGCAAAGGATATTTGTATGAGGGCATGTTTAATCTCAATATCAATGAAAAGATTCTTCTGCTTATATCGTTGATTGTCTTTCATTTTGGCATAGTCGTTTCGGACATGTTAATACAAAGAAAATACGTTTCATGGTTAATTTAAATTTAATTCCTAAATATGATAATGATAAGAGTGAAACGTGTAAAATATGCATGCAAACAAAAATAACAAGATTGCCTTTTCTAAAAATAGAAAAAACTACATCTTTGTTGCAATTAGTACATAGTGGTGTTTGTGATTTGCATGGAACACCTACTAGAGGTGGTAGTAAATATTTTGCTACATTTATCGATGACTTTTCAAAATATTGTTACGTATATCTTTTAAACTCTAAGGATGACGTGCTTAATAGATTAGAGACATATAAAAATGAAGTTGAAAATCAATGCGATACTAAAATAAAATGTCTTGGATCTGATAGAGGTGGTGAATATCACTTTCCTCAATTTTGTGAAGATATAGGAATTATAGATGAAGTTACTGCACCTTATACACCACAACAAAATGGAGTAGCAGAAAGAAAAAATAGAAAACTAACTGAAATGGTTAATGATATGCTTTCTTATTCTGGTTTAAGTAAAAGGTTTTGGGGAGAAGAACTTTTAACTCTGTGTCATATTCTGAATAGGATACTTGTTAAAGATAATAAGAAAACTCCTTACGAATTATGGAAGAATAGAAAACCTAATTTAGATTATCTTAAAGTTTGGGGTTGTAGAGCTATTGTAAGACTACCTGAAACTAAGAGAAAGAAATTAGGAAGCAAAGGTGTTGAGTGTATTTTCATAGGTTATGCACAACATAGTAAAGCTTATAGATTTTTGGTTAGTGAACCTAATGATTCTGTTAAGGTAAATACAATAATTGAATTGAGAGATGCAACTTTTTATGAAAAAATGTTTTTTTATATTCCTAGAATTAATAATGGGAAAGAAGTTAGCACTCCTTCACAATTATCTGATACTCCACTAGTGGAACAAGAAGAGATTAGAAAAAGTAAGAGACCTAGGAAAGAAAAGAGCTTTGTTTTCTATCTTGTTGAAGGAACTAGAGACACATCTTGTAATCAATATGCTTTGACTCTTAGCGTTGAAACAGACCCAAAAACTTATAGTGAGGCAATTAAGTCTGTAGATTCAACATTTTGGAAAGAAGCTATAAATGTTGAAATGGGTTCAATCTTGGGAAATAAAACTTGGAAGTTAGTAGACTTACCTCCAGAATTTAAACCCATCAAGTGTAGATGGATTTTTTAAAAGAAAATAAAAATAGGTGGAACAATTGATAAATTCAAGGCTAGATTGGTTGCTAAAGGTTTTACACAAAAAGAAGGAATTGATTATTTTGATACCTATACACCAGTTGCTAGAACTTCTACTATTAGAATTTTAATTGCATTAGCATCGATACATAATTTGGAGATTCATCAAATGGATGTGAAAACTGCCTTTTTAAATGGTGACTTAGAAGAAGAAATTTACATGGAACAACCTGAAGGGTTTGTTATGAATGGACAAGAAAATAAAGTATGTAAACTTATTAAGTCCTTATATGGCCTAAAACAAGCACCTAAACAATGGCATCAAAAATTTGATAAAGTCATAATTTCTTATGGTTTTAAAATTCATGAATCTGATAAGTTTGTTTATAGTAAATTTGCTAATGGTAATGGTGTGGTCATTTGTTTATATGTAGATGACATGTTAATTCTTGGTACAGATTTAGAAAGCATTAATAATACAAAGAGTTTTCTGTCTTCTAAATTTGATATGAAAGATATGGGTGTAGCTAATGTCATATGAGGAATGAGAATAATAAGGAAAGATAAAAATATAATTCTCACTTAATCTCATTATGTTGAGAAAATTTTAAAGAAATTTAATCAGTTTGATTGCACACCTGTTAGTACACATTTTTAACCACAGCTAAAGATGATCCCTATTAATGGTAGAACTATTTCACAATTGAAATATGCACGAGTAATTGGTAGTTTAATGTATTCCATGACATGTACTCGACCTGATATTGCTTATGTTGTTGGTTAATTAAATAGATATACTAGTAATCCAAGTATATTGCATTGGCATGCTGTCAATAGAATATTAAAATATTTAAAAGGAACTATGGACTATGGTATATACTATAGTGGATATCCTTCAGTATTATAAGGGTTTTCTAATGCCTGTTGGATAATAGAGCGGAATGATCATTCCTCAACAAGTGGATGGATTTTCACTCTTGGTGGAGGAGTTATTTATTGGGGATCAAAGAAACAAACTTGTATAGTTGTTTCTACTATGGCAGCTGAGTTTGTAGCATTAGCTGCAACTAGTAAATAGGCAGAATGGTTAAGGAATTTATTGATTGAAATTCCAGTCTGGCCAAAACCAATGCCTCCAATATCTATACATTGTGATAGTGAGTCTACACTTTCCAGAGCTTATAGTAAAGTGTACAATGAAAAATCTAGACATATTGGCCTGAGACATAGTTATGTCAGAGAAATGATTACAGATAGTGTAATCATAGTGGATTATGTAAAATCAAGTCAAAATTTAGCTAATCCTTTTACAAAAGGTCTTGCAAGAGGAATGGTGTCTAAAACATCATTAGGGATGGGACTAAAGCCCATTAATAATAATCACTCTTGATGGAAACTCAGCTTGAAACTTGATATATTCAAGACTCAAGTTCAATGATTAAAGTACATCATACGTCGTGGTTCTAAGCACTACAAAATCAAACATCCCGAGGATAAGTGCTTAGAACATGTAATGAATAATGAAAGAGGATGAGTTTAATCTTAATAGATTTTCGGTGTTTTAGTTACATGGACACCTATGACAGTCTACCTATATGAGTGTGAAAGTGGTGCCGCTTTCTATCAGAACTGGGCTTGACTCTAAAGCACTCATGAAATCAAGGTACAGACACAAGGCCTAATATATGTATCGGCTTATATGGATAATCAGTGACTAAAAGATTTGTGTGTGTAGACAAATCCGGCTGATCAATATGGATTGATAGTTCAAAGACAAGTCTACTATACTTTTATGGTTATCCTTGACGGATCTTCATAGGGTATTGGCTCAAGTCGTGAGACACTAGTACTTATACACAGTCTTACAGACAATCAAAGATTTACAAAACTTATTTTGAAAATGGTGGAGGAAAGTTGGAGATTTTATAAAATAAGTGAGTAAGAGTTTTGGGTATAAGAGCTTAAAGAGCTTGTCCCACATTGGAAGTGTGTGAAAGATGTGGGAAGCTAACCTAAATATAAAAAGGAATAGTGTTCCACATTGGAAAATGTATAAAGCAAAGTGTCACCACTAAGCTATAAATGGAGTGGGCAACCTTTGAGTCCCACATTAGAAAAATATTAAGGATTTGTACACTTAATAAGTACAAATGGAAGATGAAGAGTTAATTCATCTAGAATTTAAGAGGCTATTCAAGAGACCTCAATACGGTGAGAAGCACCGTACGCACACGCACACGAGCGCGCCCGTGCGGTTGTGGGGCAGTGGGCTGTAGAGGCGCTAGTGACGCACTTTGCACTTCGCATGCCTCGGGTTGTCGGGATTCATCCGGGTCGGATCGCGATAGCTCAGGCACGGTCACTTTTTGGTTGACCCGTGCAAAACCGATTCGTTATTAATTGTACCTGTTCGTAAATGACTTAAGACTGTTGGTAATTAACAGTCATACCATTACGGAATTGATTAAGACTATTAATCCAACAGTCATGACTCTTGAAGATAAAGCTTTTCATTATCTATAAATAAAGGCTGCCTAAAACGAAATTGCATATAATAAAAACCCAGTTTCAGATTTTCAAACCCTGCTATTACTCTCTTACAATTTTCAGGAGATACAAATTCTCTTATTCTGTTTTGTGCACAGAAACAGAATAAGAACTTGATTGACTGTTCTTCACTGCTACATCTAAGGGTTGTCTTCAAACATACAATTTGTAGATAGTGCAATTGCTTCATTGTATCTTGAGTACGAATTTGCTAATTCCCGTTTGTATACCTAAGTTATTCGTGTGGGGAAAATACTGTATTTATGAAAGTGACATCACGCCTTGAAGTTTTCTAGTATTCATTCAGAAGTTACATTTTTGTATTGAAGTTGACATTACTGTGATATATAAAGAGTTCCATTTCTGTATTTACATTCATATTATCCAACAATCTAAATACAGTAATATCAGAAATGGCTGACTCTTCCAAATCACTTCGACAAATAACAGAAGGCTTTGTTAAGTTGTACCGTTTTGATGGTGGTAATTTTTCGCGTTGGCGGAAAAAGGTTCATTTTCTTCTAACAACATTGAAGATTGTATATGTCTTGTCACAACCGAAACCAAATGAAGATGAAGATGAAATCGTGGAACAGACTAGGCAACACACAAAATGGGAGACCGATGATTTCCTGTGTCGTGGTCACATTCTCAATGCACTTGCTGATAATTTATTCGACTTGTACAAAAATGTTGGGACTGCAAAAACTTTATGGGAAACAATGGAGACCAAATATCTTACGGAAGACACTACAAGTAAGAATTTCCTTATCGGTCAGTTTTTAAGCTTTAAAATGCATGATAATAGGCCTGTGCTAGAACAATTTCATGACATCCAACGCATCATAAATTATTGCAAACTGTAAAAATTAAATATGGATGATAATGTAATTGTTGCTGCCATAATTGGAAAAACTCCCTCCTTCTTGGAAAGATTATAAGAAAGAACTCAAACAAAAAAAGGAGGATCTTTCACTTGAAGAATTAGAGACTCATTTAAGAATTGAATAAGAGTCTCGAATTCTAGATGGTAAAGAGGAACAAGAAAATTCTGTTGCTAAGGTCCATTTGGTGGAGGAAGGAAAGGAGCAAAAATATGGCAATCATGGAAAAAATAACAAGCGGAAGAATTTTCCAAATAATTCTAAAGCAAACAAAAAGAAGAAAGGAAATGGTTTTCATTTCAACAAACCATGTCACTTCAAGAAGGATTGTCGTGAGTACAAGAAACTAAAGGAAAAAGGAGGGACATCAGACACAAAGCAAAAATTTACTGCTATGATATCCGAGGCTAATATGCTTGGAGAAGAAAACTCTTGGTGGGTTGATTTTGGTGCCACAAGGCATGTTTGTAAGGACAAGAACTTATTCTTTGCCTATGAAATAGTGGAAGGAGATGTTCTCTATATGGGAAATTCATCTACTGCTGCGGTTAAAGGCAAAGGGACAGTGGATCTCGAATTCACTTCCCGAAAAATCCGTAGCCTCACCAATGTTTTTCATGTTCCTGATGTTAGGTAAAATTTAGTTTCTATAAGTCTTCATTACAGATTTGGCTTTAAGCTTGTATTTGAGTCAGACAAATTTATTCTGACTAAGAATGATACCTTTGTAGGCAAAGGATATTTGTATTAGGGCATGTTTAAGCTCAATATCAATGAAAAGATTCTTCTGCTTATATATCGTTGATTGTCTTTCATTATGGCATAGTCGTTTAGGACATGTTAATACAAAGAAAATACATTTCATGGTTAATTTAAATTTAATTCCTAAATATGAGAATGATATGAATGAAAAGCGTAAAATATGCATGCAAACAAAAATAACAAGATTACCTTTTCCAAAAATAGAAAAAACTACATCTTTGTTGCAATTAGTATATAGTGATGTTTGTGATTTGCATGGAACACCTACTAGAGGTGGTAGTAAATATTTTGCTACATTTATCGATGACTTTTCAAAATATTTTTACGTATATCTTTTAAACTCTGAGGATGATGTGCTTAATAGATTTAAGACATATAAAAATGAAGTTGAAAATCAATGTGATACTAAAATAAAATGTCTTAGATCTGATAGAGGTGGTGAATATCACTTTCTTCAATTTTGTGAAGATATGGGAATTATACATGAAGTTACTGCACCTTATACACCACAACAAAATGGAGTAGCATAAAGAAAAAATAGGACACTAAATTAAATGGTTAATGCTATGCTTTCTTATTCTGGTTTAAGTAGGGGAGAAGCACTTTTAACTGCGTGTCATATTCTGAATAGGATACCTGTTAAAGATAATAAGAAAACTCCTTACGGATTATGAAAGAATAGAAAACCTAATGTAGGTTATCTTAAAGTTTAGGGTTGTAGAGCTATTGTAAGACTACCTGAAACTAAGAGAAATAAATTAGGAAGCAAAGGTGTTGAGTGTATTTTCATAGGTTATGCACAACATAATAAAGCTTATAGATTTTTGGTCAGTGAACCTAATGATTTTGTTGAGGTAAATACAATAATTGAATCGAGATATGCAATTTTTTATGAACAAAGTTTTTTTTCTATTCCTAGAATTAACAATGAAAAAGAAGTTAGCACTCCTTCACAATTATCTGATACTCCACCAGTGGAACAAGAAGAGATTAGAAAAAGTAAGAGACCTACGAAAGAAAAAATCTTGTAGTCTATCTTGTTGAAGGAACTAGAGACACATCTTGTAATCAATATGCTTCGACTTTTAGCGTTGAAACAGACCCACAAACTTATAGTGAAGCAATTAAGTCTGTAGATTCAACATTTTGGAAAGAAGCTATAAATGATGAAATGGATTCAATCTTGGGAAATAAAACTGGAATTTAGTGGACTTACCTCCAGAATTTAAACCCATCAAGTGTAGATGGATTTTTAAAAAGAAAATGAAAATAGATGGAACAATTGATAAATTCAAGGCTAGATTGGTTGCTAAAGGTTTTACACAAAAAGAAGGAATTGATTATTTTGATACCTATGCACCAGTCTCTAGAACTTCTACTATTAGAATTTTAATTGCATTAGCATCGATATATAATTTTGAGATTCATCAAATGGATGTGATAACTGCCTTTTTAAATGGTGACTTAGAAGAAGAAATTTACATGGAACAACCTGAAGGGTTTGTTTTGCCTGGATAAGAAAATAAAGTATGTAAACTTATTAAGTCCTTATATGGCCTAAAACAAGCACCTAAACAATGGCATGAAAATTTGATAAATTCATTATTTCTTATGGTTGTAAAATTCATGAATCTGATAAGTGTGTTTATAGTAAATTTGCTAATGGTAAAGGTGTGATCATTTGTTCATATATAGATAACATGTTAATTCTTGGTACTGATTTAGAAAGCATTGATAATACAAAGAGTTTTCTGTCTTCTAAATTTGATATGAAAGATATGAGTGTAGCTGATGTCATATAAGGAATGAGAATAATAAGAAAAGATAAAAATATAATTCTCACTCAATCTCATTATGTTGAGAAAATTTTAAAGAAATTTAATCAGTTTGATTGCACACCTATTAGTACACCTTTTGAACCACAGCTAAAGATGATCCCTAATAATGGTAGAGATATTTCACAATTGAAATATGCACGAGTAATTGGTAGTTTAATGTATGCCATGACATGTACTCGACCTGATATTGCTTATGCTGTTGGTAAATTAAGTAGATATACTAGTAATCCAAGTTTATTGCATTGGCATGCTGTCAATAGAATATTAAAATATTTAAAAGGAACTATGGACTATGGTATATACTATAGTGGATATCCTTCAGTATTAGAAGGGTTTTCTGATGCCAGTTGGATAACTGAGCGGGAGGATCATTCCTCAACAAGTTGATAGATTTTCACTCTTGGTGGAGGAGTTATTTCTTGGGGATCAAAGAAACAAACTTTTATAGCTGATTCTACTATGGAAGCTGAGTTTGTAGCATTAGCTGCAACTAGTAAAGAGGCAGAATGGTTAAGGAATTTATTAATTGAAATTCCAGTTTGGCCAAAACCAATGCCTCCAATATCTATACATTGTGATAATGAGTCTATACTTTCCAGAGCTTATAGTAAAGTGTACAATGGAAAACCTAGACATATTGGCTTGAGACATAGTTATGTCAGAGAAATGATTATAGATAGTGTAATCACAGTGGATTATGTAAAATCAATTCAAAATTTAGCTGATCCTTTTACAAAAGGTCTTGCAAGAGGAATGGTGTCTAAAACATCATTAGGGATGGGACTAAAGCCCATTAACAATAATCACTCTTGATGGAAACTCAACTTGAAACTTGATATATTCAAGACTCAAGTTCAATGATTAAAGTACATCATACGTCGTGGTTGTAAGCACTAAAAAATCAAACATCCCGGGGATAAGTGCTTAGAACATGTAATGAATAATGAAAGAGGATGAGTTTAATCTTAATAAATTTATGGTGTTTTAGTTACATGCACACCTATGATAGTCTACCTATATGAGTGTGGAAGTGGTGCCGCTTTCTATGAGAACTGGGCTTGACTCTAAAGCACTCATGAAATCAAGGTACAGACACAAGACCTAATTCATGTGTCGACTTATATGGATAATCATTGACTAAAAGATTTGTGTGTGTAGACAAATCTGGCTGATCAATATGGATTGATAGTTCAAAGACAAGTCTACTATACTTTCATGGTTATCCTTGATGGATCTTCACAGGGTATTGGTTCAAGTCGTGAGACACCAGTGCTTATACACAGTCTTACAAACAATCAAAGATTTACAAAACTTATTTTGAAAATGGTGGAGGAATGTTGGAGATTTTATAAAATAAGTGAGTAAGATTTTTGGGTGTAAGAGCTTAAAGAGCTTGTCCCACATTGGAAGTGTGTGGAACATGTGGGAAGCTAACCCAAATATAAAAATGGATAGTGTCCCACATTGGAAAATGTACAAAGCTAAGTGTCACCACTAAGATATAAAAGGAGTGGGCAACCTTTGAGTCCCACATTGGAAAAATATTAAGAATTTGTACACTTAATAAGTACAAATGGAAGATGAAGAGTTAATTCATCTAGTATTTAAGAGGTTATTCAAGAGACCTCAATACGGTGGAAGCACTGTACGCACACGCGTGCGAGTGCGGGGCAGTGGGCTGTAGAGGCGCTAGTGACGCACTTTGCACTTCGCATGCCGCGGGTTACCGGGATTCATCTGGGTCGGATTGCGATAGCTCGGGCGCGGTTAGTTTTTAGTTGACCCGTGCAAAACCGATTCGGTATTAATTGTACCTGTTCGGAAATGACTTAAGATTGTTGGTAATTAATAATCATACCATTACGGAATTGATTAAGACTGTTAATCCAATAGTTATGACTCTTGAAGACAAAGTTTTTCATTATTTATAAATAAAGGCTGCCTAAAGTAAAATTGCATATAACTAAAACCCAGTTTCAGATTTCCAAACCCTGCTATTACTCTCTTACAATTTTCTGGAGATACAAATTCTCTTATTCTGTTTTGTGCACAGAAACGGAATAAGAACTTGATTGACTGTTCTTCACTGCTGCATCTAAGGATTGTCTTCAAACATATAATTTGCAGATAGTGCAATTGCTTCATTATATCTTGAGTACAAATTTACTGATTCCCGTTTGTGTACCGAAGTTATTCGTGTGGGGCAAATACTGTATTTAGGAAAGTGACATCACGCCTTGAAGTTTTCTAGTATCTATTCAGAAGTTATATTGTTGTATTGAAGTTGACATTACTGTGATATATAAAGAGTTCCATTTCTGTATTTGTATTCATATTATCCAACAGAGATTTCTAATAGTATTGCTAAAGTATGTAAATGAATTTCTCTTAGGGTGGTCTGATAAAAACTTGCATAATAAAATCATTTTTTTAGGGGGAAGAAGAGGAGGATAATATTGTAAAGACATTACAATATTGTTGTGGGGACACAATCTAGGTCGTGATGGGTTGTCGATAGCTTTTGTTTTTACATTGGGAGGGGTAGTATGAAAGGATGTGATATCATTTTTATAGGAGTTCCATCGTTGAGGAACTTTTGAAAATGAGTTTGAATGCATCCTTTATAACGTTCATCCGTAAAACGGGGAATGTGTTCTATAAAGGATTTTAATGCATCATTTATAATGTTAACCCATATTACCATTTTACGCTATGATCTAACGATATCATTTGGTTTGCAGAATGATTTTTAGGATTGTGATCTTGTTAATTGCAACTTACCAATGAAGATGCTTGAGAACATGGGTTTTTGTGTTAAACAAAGGGAGATGGATTAATGCATGTATCTCATCGGTGAGGTTCCTAGTGTTAGTGAGCGAAAATACATAAGGTTATTTACTAGTTTTAGGGTCTTTAGCAAATAGGCCATCTATCTCTCCATCTATATGCATTCTTGTCATGCAGACGCTGAGTTTAATGATTACGAATGTGGTGGATAGAGACTTGTTGGATGGGTTTGTTATGGGATATGGGGTTGCTAATGTGTTATCCATTCCTCATTTACTTTTTTTCAATGACGTTATAATGTTTTCTGTAGCAAAGACAAGGCAAATCAATACTTTATAGATGATGTAATGGCTTTGAAGAAGTTTCATCTTTACGAGCTAATGTGGAAAGTGTAAACTTTTTACAATGCGAGATGTAAGTGTCTCATAGAAAGGATAATCAGGTGTCATCAATTGTCTGTTCGAAGAAACCAATATATTTTAGAGGATGGACAAAGATATATCATCAAAGGATCTTTGAGCCACAATGGAGAAATTACTTGCAATATGTTTTGTTTAACTAAAGTCCAACGCTCTTTGGTAACACCCATTTTACACCACATCTAGTAAGTTTGTGGAGGAACCCTTAATGCAACCCCTTGTGTTACTGGCTGAATAACCACTTGTCCTCAAACTCATAAGTGCTCATGTAACAATAATATCACCTCTTATCCATCAATTTTCTCCTCTACCCTCGTCGGTTCATCTAGATGAGTTTGAATGGGAGATCGACCTACAAAACAAAATGACAACCCCAAATGTTGTTTTTAGGGGTGGAAATTTTAGAAACGACATGAAAACAAGACACGATTGAGCTAAAATTGACACACTATGTCTTGTTCAGGTGGGGTATTTTTGACACGAAGTCGTGTCGTGTCGTGCTCATATCAAAATTATGAATAGTGTTATCATTTATTATTGTATTATGTTAATTAAACATATAAAGGAACTAAAATCACAAAATTAGACCATGTACTCGAGACAATGATTTATAATAGAAAAAAACTATAATAGGAAAAAACCTCCGGCCAAACTCACACCTTTCAATCTACTTAGGTAAACTATTACAATAAGGGGAAAATGACAGACAAACTTGAACCACTTATAGAATCAATAATGCACACCTAAATAACTAATTTTTTTCCATTTTATAGTAGCAAGAGCAGCACGAATCGCATCTAATCACTTGCCACATTGCAACGTGTCAACCTTATTGATAATGTCGTGTTTCAACCTTTCAACAAATCTTCTTTTAAAGTGTAAGATGATTTTTTATCCAAGTAAATAGGAACATTAGAAGCCAAGGAATAACATTTAGAATATGTGAGGATATCATGTTAGTTAATAGCGTAGAAAATGTTTGGATCGCTCAAAATTCTCATAAATTGTGTATCACTCAAAAATGGAAAAATACCCAAGAATAAAATGAAACTTGAGTCTAAAGAACCACTCAAATCTTCAAGTTCTCTCTCAAAATGTTGCAAAGAGTTTGTACACATAAGGAAAGTTTTATCTCTCTCAAGAAATCTAATTTCTTTAGCGAGATAAAATAATTTGAAAACATTAGCTTTGTTTTGTAGAAAGAAAAAATACAAAATAGGCTTTTAAGATTGTGGACCCTGCAAAAATATTGTAAACACAAAATAATCTTGATTGTTAATCTATATAAAAGATATACCTCAAAAATAAAATCATGGCAAAAAGATATCAAAAAGGTTTTCCAGTTCGGCGTTTCGCAACACCTTTGCTGAAGAGAAGCTTGAACCAAGGTCGTACATGTGTCTAGAAAAATTTCGCTAGAAATACATTGGCAATAATAAACAAAACAAGCACTTTTTTGAAGGGAAACAATGCTTAACAGTAGTGAACTAGGTCATGCTTGAAACTAGAGTTTGCCCAGTTTTGCAGAAATTCACAATACTTAAAATTTAAAGTTTATATGGGAAGAATATATTGCATCATATATTTGGCAACCAAAAAAACACAAGGTTAAATTGAAACATTTTTCAATTTTAATAAAACATTTAACTAATGTGATAAATCTAAGTTCGCTGGGAAATTTTCGTGATAAATATTTGGTGAAGTCCAATATTAAAATCATGAATAAGAAGTTTTACAGAGACCTCATAGACTAAGACTCAAAACATGGGTTTTGGAAATAGAATAAGACAACTTAACAAGATGAGGTCACATGAGCATGTACATTCTCTTACATCATTCAAGTGAAGAAGTATATCCTCTCTATTTAGTACGAGAGATAATGAAAAGTTCGTAGCCCAAATGTTCAAATAAACCTATTTAAGAGGAATATTGAAGTGGTTCTTGTTAATCAAAGACACAAAGCGTAAAGACTTGGCCCAAAATTTTCCTTGAGTTTATTAAACACTACTTGTATAATTAAGATCTGAAAATAATCAACTGGGATCTCAAATCGACACTACACTAACCTTCCAACGGGTCGGGAACTTTCTTGACTTGTTGGAGGAACAAAGCCATGTAACCACGCTAATGACTAGGCACATTTTAAACGAACATTTTAGTATTGTGCAAATAAATCTACTGCAGGTATACCAAAAATTATTACAAAATCAATACATCTATCACTACAAGTCTATAATGTATGTGGGATCTATATCGAAGAATACATCTCTCTCAAGACTACATGTGTTGTAGAATAAAAGAAACTACAAGTTCATTAGGTTATGTGAAAAAATAACAAATCTTTATCTTCCTCCTATTATTTGAACACTGAATGCCCGTATAAAGGTTGCTTGGGAAAGATCCTTGAAAACTCAATAAAGTGATTCAAATTCTTGGCCCTACTCTGAATCATATGGCCCTTAAAAAGATTCAATATCTTAAAAGGGAAGGATACCTAACATCATTATCCCCAAAGGAATCGAAAAATCCCATTTTTGTTGATCATTTCACCGATATAGAATCTGATTATCATCAGAGCTAAATCACTCAACTCGTCATTGTTGGAGGAAAAAAATTGACATTTACATATAATAACCAAGGGCTACATTTATGCCCCTACTCCCCCATGCCTCATATCATTCAAAATCGGATGTCACGGTGTGACCTTAAGGTCAACGTCCTTTCTTGGGTGAAGTTGAAATCGATGCTTAAGCTCATAGGTATCTTATTTAAATGAATCAAAATATTACTATTAAACGTGAATTATAATATAAAAAAATCAATTATCTCCCTATTTGAATCAATATCATTATCCAAGAACTCGACTCCTTATATATTATTATCTCGTACACATATAAAATTGATCCTTATGACCATGGTAAAACCTCTTGGAAGTAAGGAACATGCATTATACTCTCGATACCATCTCCTTCTCATAATCCAAATATGATCCCTTTCTCAGTCTGCCTTTAAAATAAATCAACACAAGACCTAGCTAACATTAATTGAATCGTGATGTTTGGTTTGGGAACTCTTTCCGCTCTTCCTTTTTGGGTTTCATCCCACTTTTGTATGTAAGTATATTATTAATCTTCTTCCCCAATTATTTAAGATTTCATTTCTTATTTTCTTGCTCTGGTAATTATTTTCTTGCTTTCTTCTTGCTTAATTTTTTATTTTCTTTTATTTTTATGTCATTTAATATGTTTTGTAACTAAGTTAATTTGGTTTGAGATCATTGAACTCACCTTGGATTAAATCGTTCATTTTCTTTGGTGATAGATTAGATTAGTTGAAATAGGTTAGGTTGTTCTCAAATTAACACCTAAGATATTTAACGATGTGTATCATGTATGCGTCGTATCTACGACCTTACGTGTGTAATCTTTGGAATATTTGTTGACGCCAAAATTAATTAAGCTTTTATGAGAATTTTGGTGGAGACAACTCTAGATTTTATTAATTGTGAAAATGAGATTTAATCTTGATAAGCTTTTCCTCCCATGTAACCATTTATTCTAATTAACCCTATGTGAGGGATATTATTCTTAATCTATAGTTTTTACTCTTTTTGATTAATTATAGTTCAAATACATGCCTAGATTAATATTTTGTTAAACCATTAACTTTTACACTTTTATTTCAAAAGTAGTAAAATCAATTAACGTCTAAAAAAATCCATGTGGATTCGATACCCGAACTAGCCGATATACTCCCGTAAAAGTGTAATCATAGTTTAGGTTTTTGATTTTACGGTGGGGGTCGAAAACAACAATCAAGCGTAACTTATACGGATGCTTCGGTTCAAATCCCATGCGAATCACAAATCTTATTTGATAACAGATCCAAAATGTAATATTTTCCTTTTTATAACTCCAAAATTCTACATATTACAACTATAAACTTACTACCAAGTATCACGACTGGTTGAGCCTACGATAACACCCATTATGAAGTCCTTAGTATGCTAACTGCTTTGTAGAAGTCTAATCTCATAACTACAAACATAATTTTAAGTCGTTGATATTCTTTTCAACTTTAATCCATTGATTTTTATCCACAATATTATTCTTATTAACTTTTCCTACCACTTGAAGACAAAGTTTCTTTTCAAAATTACGGTTATCGCCATTCGAGGTGGGACATTGGTGCATAAATAGTTTCCAACACTAGTCTTCCACTCATTGGAAACATTGTAAAACATGGAAATCACATTTATGTGCTAATATCCCTCTAGCATCACTAGAACGTTTGTTCCCATCATTAGGGATTCTCCTTCTTATGTATTTGATCTTGGCTAGAAATGTTGATGCTTTGATAACATATCCTAGTTTCAATAAAGAAAAAAATAAGTGATGGGTGGGAATGTGGAGGAGTTAGATTGGAATCCAATAGAAAATGATGATGATCTTTAATTAAAAGATCGTTTGAGGACGATTATATTAATATGTAAAATTTGGGGTTGTGGGGGAGATATATCACTCTATTCAGATGGATATTTAGTAGTTTCTTTAAAATGTTTGAAAACTAAAGAGGCCTCGACGATGAGTGACTTTACCAATTAGATTGGTCTTTAATTTGTAAAATTTTAGCTAAGGATAGAGAGAATTGTTTGATGGTACTATATTTTGGAGTCATTCGGCCTTTGTGAGTAGTATATAAATCCTATATTTTTTTATTAATTTCCAATGAGGTAGTTGAGAACTGTAGATTCAAGAAATATGTAAAGGAGTTGTTTAATTTTTTTTATAAATCACATGGCCATGTGTATTGGGACTTTTTATATGGGGTAGAATTTCTAACATATGATACAATATACCTTTTACGTGAAAGTTATCTTAAAATTCTATTTGTATACTTAAATGATTTGGTCCTAAGTTTGGAGCAAAGCCTTCAAAGTTTTGCTGGATTCTCTGTAGAAAACACTTGTTCGTTATCCGTGTACCGATCGTGCGAATAGTTTTTTAGACTTCGATACTCGTGTAACTTCTCACTAGACTTTTTACCTTTTACAAACTTGTGAAAAAACTTATAAATTTTTTCCTCATTAGAGCTGTCATCAAACTACATGGCGATACATTGATGAACTTTTTATACAATAAAAATTTTTCCATATCAAAAGCTCCATTATCTACACATAAAATGGTATGGTTTCCCATTATTTGATGAAAGATATATATTGTCATATTTTTTATTTCATCTTATTGCTTATGTTTACACAATCTTTAGATTACTCATTGGTATCTCGATATATTTGCTAATGTGTGATTGGAAAACATATACAAGTGGTCTTTGAAGGTTATTTGATCATTTGGTATCATTTGATCCTTGTAAATGTTATTTATATCATATGTGCCTTTAGTCGAAAAAGTTATGTACGTGATAGATTTATTTCATTTGCTTTTAATATTTTATTTTGTGCATTTTGTCACGGAACAGACAAAAGGGGAGACTGGAAGAGCATATATATGCTAATGTGCCCTCAGTTTTGATATTGTCTTATTACGTTGCCAAAATCCCTTTTGAGTCTCAGTCCAAGAGATTTCGAGAAAGCTTCACATTCACGATAACAAGGTCGTACTTCACTAAAGCTTTATCATGATAGTTTCCAAGAGTAAGCCAAATCTTAAGATTCTTAAGGTGATGGTAAAAGTGTCTTAGCGGACTTGAATTTTACCCTTTTGGTTAAATATTCTCTTAAAATTGAAAATTATTTTAATTCAACCTTTTGGTATTTGAGGTTCTCAAATATATGATGCAATATATTTTTCATATATTAAACTTATGTTTTAAAACTCATATTTTGTATTTAGAATTTAGTTGGTAATAGGTTCGACGGTGAAATTATGTGTTTTGTGAAAATTTGCAGAATAAAAAAAATCTAGTTGCATGTGCGACCTTTATCGCTAGTCCTCGTCAACGAAGCAAGTACTCGCATCCGTGAAGCCTTATCTTTATTGGTTGCGATATGTTGAATCCTTCATACAAAATATATATTTTTATAGTGTGACCTTGTTCTCTGAGTGTCCGCGGTCCTGTTGCGCCCATGAAAAGGTCTTCGCATCCCGAATGACCTGCTAGCCTATAGGATTTTTGTATCGTTTTGAGATCCTTCCATAAGATCTCTTTGGAAATTATATCAAGACACAAAAAGTTGGGCATCCAAATGAGATTGTTTCTTAACCTTTGATGAGAAACACTTGAGTTTTTTCATCCACTTGCCTATCAATCTTAAGGGTTGTCCATTGATCCATTAAAGAGAAGATAATAAGAGAAAATATTGAGAGAATATATTTTTTACTTTTAGCAGCAATATCTTATTCCTTCATCCTTATGTTCGTCAAGATTTTTTATTCATTCTTAAATCTATAAAGTAAGACTTTCATACTCGAGATAGTCTAGACAAAATTGTTTGTTAAAATATGTTTTTCTTATGTATGAGTTTCTTTTAAGCTAAAAAATTACTTTGTGAGATTTTATGATTTACTTGAAGCACCGTTCATCTTCAAATTTAAAAGAAGATTTCTTGAAAGTTTCAAACACGAAATTATCAATGAGGTTGATACCCGTGACATAACTATTGACCGAAGAACAATCTGTACTTGATCTTACTACTACATGGTTGGAATGGTTGGTTATGGAGGTTGTGCATTATTATCTATGAGAGGTTCGAAATTGTGAGTCATTTCTCCTTTCTTGTAACACTTTACCTATTCCAATGAAAGGTGTCAGTTTGGCTCGTTGGTTTTTTCCATTGTGGGTTTTCCTTTTATAATCTTCCTCCAACGTATGATTTACTATTCCACATTTTGATTTCTTTATAATATATTAACAAAATAATCAATTTGGTAAGTCACATTTTTGTCACTTAGACATTATGATTAATATTTATATGAATCTGGATTAAAATAAAATATTTCTTTTTAATTAGAAATAATTTTAATTAGGTAGCTATCGCCGAGAGCTGCACATTGTCACTATGTCCACCCAAGTTGTTATAACGTCCATTATGGACTCCTCCCTATTTTAAGTATAATTTAAATCCAATTTTGAATTCTTCCAAACCGATTCCAACTAATTTCCATGTTTTTCTCACTTTAAGCCCACCAAGCGTTCCAACTAAGTCACGTCTAAAGCTATAACCAACACTAATATTTTAATCCCAACCCAACATCAATTCAAACCAATCCTAAATCCCCAACTTAGGCTTAAAATCCAATTAAACATAATATCTTAATCTAATTGATTATAAAACAAGTCTAATATAAAAATAAGGGTTTAGTCGACTAAAAGTTTCCCCAAACCCCACTAGAATAGGCCATCTCAATATGCTTTTGAGGAAAATTGTTTTAGGTGACTAAAATAATTTGAAAATTCCAAATCCCCAATAACGGCTAGTTTTCAAATTTGAATTCCACTCGTATGTGTTCGCTTTCTATGAATGAATATAATAGAGTCTCTTGTCGCACTTCCGCTAAACAAATGTGGGACACTTTTAAATCACACACGAAAGCACACAAATTGTAAGAGAAGATAAAATTAGCATAATCATACATAATTTTGAATTGTTTCAAATGAAAGGGGAAAAATAAATTATTAAATGTATGATAGATTCAATGTGATTATAAATAAACTTCATAATCTTCGTAGAAAATCTTCTAACAATGTAAAAGACAGAAATCTCCTCAGGTGCATGCTAAAGAAGTGAGATTCTAATAAGATAGTTATATAATATCAAATTTAAACAAAAGACATGTCTTTAGAAGAACTCATTGGATCTCTGATCACATATGAAATGGAGATCAAAAAGAGAGGAAAATGAGACAAAAATAATTAAAGGAAAAGTTTGACCCTCCTTCGTAATCAAGAAAAAGAAGATTGCTCCACAATTGAAATGATGGCTCTATTTACAAGAAACTTTCAGATCTTTATCAAGTACCAATGAAATGATGGTCACAGAAAGTGAAATTATAACAGACAACCCTTCGACGAGCATCAATCCAAAGAAAAACCCAAATATTTTAGATGAAATAATGAATATGAACATTTTGTTGTGGATTCCCAAATCGATTAATAGAAAAAATAAAAGAAAGAATGGAGCGTCGTAAAACACATGGAAAGAAATCCATGAAAGCATATTGGAGTGACTCAGATGATTCTCACTCGAGTAGTGGATCTAGCGGATCCGATGAAGCAAACATGTGCCTTGTGGGACTAAACGATGAGATACATTCTTTTGACTATAAAAAATCTTATTATAATTCTCAAAACCTTTTTAAAACTCTTCGTGAAGACTGCAAACGTTCGGGAAGCAAATATAAACAATATAAAAAAGAACAACACAAATCTTTTCTCAAACATAAGTCGACGTTAAAGGACATAAAAAGAATGAAAAGATAAATGAACAAATTGAAAAGACCTCACATGTATTAAAAATATAAAGGAACATAAGATACTTCTTCTTGAAGAGGAAACTAATAAACTAAAAGAGGGAGTTAAATTTTTAAAGGCTTCTATAAACAATTCAAGGTTGAATCTACTTTTTGAAAAATAAAGATCTTTTTTGATAAAATTAATCTTAAGGAAGTATATTATAAAAAGATAAGATGCAAGCCACATTATTTTCATAACAATGTAAGATCCCCATAATTTAAATACTCAAATCAACTTTTTGATAAAATATCCTCTTGGGATCCTAGTGGTTTATCACCACATGATAACCTCTACGACCCTTATATTTCAAGGGTACCAAAAATAAAACTATTTTGTTAATTAATATAGGTATTCATGAAGGCATATGCTAAAGAAGGAAAGTTGTATCTTGATAGTGAATTCTCGCATCACATGACTGGTGATTAATCAAAATTTACTAACTTAGTTCCTAAAAAAGGAGGAAAAGTCACTTTCGAAGATAACTCTAAAGGAAGAATCATCGGTCAAGGCAAAATTGGTACGTCAACTTCTACCTTCATTAATGATGTTCTACTTATTGATGGACTTAAACATAACTTGATTAGCATTAGTTAACTCTGTGATGAAGGATACCAAGTCATCTTTGATTTAAAACACTTCCTAGTTAAAGGAGCCTCCGATGATGAAATATGTTTTGTTTCTTTTAGAACCTCAAATATTTACACATTAGATATAGACGATATAACCCATCATAAACTAAAATGTATCATCGATATAGATGATTGCTCTTGGTTATGGCATAGAAGACTCGGTCATTCTAATATGGAAATCAATTATAATTTATGCAGTAAAGTTCTCTTAAGAGGACTCACTACACCAAAATTGGATCTTTGTCACTTTATACCCGGCCAGCGTTGTCATGGTCAAAACTCGTGACAACAAAACACGTGTTTGTTATCACGATCATTGACCATGATACGACCGTGATAAGATGTTGTCACGGTCGTGTCACAGACTTTGACCGTGACAAGGTCAAAATTCGTGACACAATCGTGATAACTCTTTTAAATAAACCCCCTGCTAACCCCATTTCACCTTTACCGACTACACCTCTCTCTCTCTTTCCTGTGCGATTTCTCCCTCTCTCTCTTGTGCCACTCCTCTCTCTCTCTACTAGTAAATCTCTCTCTCTCTCTCTCCTTCACACCATAGACACACACCACAAAAACACACGTACACCACACCACAAACAGAAACACACACAACACCACATACATACTTAGAAAAAACTAGAAATATTTTTGCAAATGAAAACTCTAAAATGATTTCAAATGAAAACCCCTAAAAAAACCTTGAAAACCTTAGAAAGATTTTTGCAAATGAAATTAATTTGAAACATTAAAAATGATTTCCAGCACACACACAAACACATGCACTCATTTAATTTTTGTTATTTTTATAATTTCTGACATTATTATTTATTGTGCTAATTTTAAAATGATGTCACTTTATTATTTATTGTGCTAATTTAAAAATGATGTCACCTTATTGCGCTAAGATGTTTCTCATTTATTGAATATTTCACATTATTATATGAATTGTTGTTTGGAATTCTTGAATTGTTGTTGATTGGTGAATTTGAACATTTAGGTGGCCATTAAGTTGGTTGGCCCTAGGTATTTTTAATATTTTGCATTATTGTTTGAATTGTTATTTAGGATTCTTGAATTGTTGTTGACTGGTGAATTTGAACATTTAGATGGCCATTGAGTTGGTTGGTCCTAGGAATTTCTAACATTTAGGGTTATGATTCTACCGATTATAAATAAGACAGAAATGAAACATATTACCATGGAAATATAAATAAGACAAAAATGAAACATACTATAAATTTTAAAATCTTGCGGTTAAACAATCAATAATGCGAACTGAAACATAACTATGTATAAATCATCACAATAAACATTACTATCGAATAGAAATGAAACATACTTACCATGGAAATATAAATAAAATAGTGCGTGTGGATACTAGCCTTATAGTTCTTATGCATATGAATTCAATAGCCCTTAGACCCGCTCGAAAGTCATTACCCTTGTAATGAGATCTCTCGAATTGTCCGGTTTGGACAGTTTAGTACAACATAGTTTCTGTATAATAATGTTCTTAGCGGCTTAAACTTTTTACTTTTGGGGGAATTTCTGATGTCGTCTCTTAATGCTCTCCGGGTACATATTAGATGATGTGGTGTTAAGTGTTATTTCAATTGATAAATTAATATAACATTTACACTTGCAAATCTATGTCGTGTACTTGGAGAACTATAGAGATATGCTGCCGAATTTTCCTCAAATTAGAACAATGTGGACGAGATGCTAAGTATATTATAGAAATATACGGTCTTGAATGGGATAGGACCACTCACCCTTTAGAGGAGATGGTGGAAATAGTATTCATATTGTTTTATAATACAACGTCGAAAGATGAAATGTCAATCTTCTAGTAAATCATTTATTGGAAACTAAATTTTCACACTTTTGTTTATACTAATCCATGAATATACGCTTCTTACCTATAATAGGTGATTATTTGTAGTATCTGTGATGGGATATCCTTTATACAAAGCGTGGATGGGTGAGACAAATAAATTAGGGGATGTTTTTCACAGAGGTGCTAATGAATTTGTGAAATACGCAAAGAGATATCGTAATGATGAAGAGTTACTGTGTTCCTGTGCTAAGTATAGGAATGATGAGCTGTTTGAGTGGAAAACAGTTGAACTACATTGGTTAAGATTGGGTATGCAAGATAGTTATCGATTTCTATTTTTTCATGGGGAATTGCATGTTCCTTTTATCCCAAAGCAGCTTTCACAATAATCAATAACTAGGATAGATGTACAAGGGAAGGAGGATAATGTAGATCATAATATGCTAGAGGATTTAGTTGATGACGCATATGGAATTCATGAAGTGGAAGAAAATGAGGTCACTGACGATGTACAAGTTTCAGGTGCTCATGAAGATATCAGGATAAACCTTGATGATGACTATCAAAGTTTAAAATTTAAGGTGACCCAACCATTGTGCCCTGGCTGTGATAAAGATCAAATAACTTTACATGCCATAGTTAGTTTGCATAGTTTGAAGACCCGATATGGTTTGTCTGGCAATAGCGTGATAACAATTTTAAATTGGGTGAAGGTCTTGCTACCCACGCATAATATACTTCTAAATAACTATCCTACTATAACGAACAGTTTGAAAGGTTTGGGAATTGAGTATAAATCAATTCATGCTTGTGTGTATGAATGCGTACTATATTGAAAGGAGTATGAAAATCTCTATCAGTGTCCCGTATGCGAGGAACCTAGATATGTGTAATCTACTGGCAAGGAAGGCACAAGCTTAAAAGTGCCTCAAAAAGTATTGAAATATTTTTTCGTTGGGCCTAGATTGAAGCGATTTTTCACAGTACCATGGATAGCGGAGGCAATAACTTGGCATGATAGGGTAGAATTTGGGCATAATCTAATGCGTTATCCTATTGATTCTACATCTTGGAAGAGGGTGAATTATGGGTATCCTGATTTTTCTCGAGAACAACATAACATTCGTTTGGCAATATCAACATATAGTTTCAATCCATTTGGAAATATAAAAAACAATCAGAGAGTATGTTCAGTGATCCTAACACCACTCAACCTCCCTCCTTCATAGTGTATGAGACCTAAATTTTTGATGTTGTCTTTACTGATATGTGGGACAAAGTCACCAAGTGAGGACATCAATGTCTATTTGGCTCCTTTGGTAGAAGAATTAAATGCATTGTGGGAAGAGGGTGTGCAAGCATTTAACTCTTTTAAAAAAGAAGAGTTTACATTGAAAGTTATACTGATGCGAGGAATTCATAATTTTCCAGCTTATGGGACATTATCTGGTTGTGTAGTACATGGTTATTTAGGATGTCCTATTTGTGGAGAGGAGATTGAATCTCTGCGTCTCACTGCTAGCAAAAAAAATATATACCATTGCCATAGGAGGTTCTTACCACATGCTCATTGTTTTAAATTTGAGAACGGTTCCAATTTTTTATAGGGCGTGGTTGAACATAAACTACCTCCAAGAAAATTTTTAGGTTTAGAAATTGAAATTAAAACTTCCAATTATGGTTGTAATATGCTAGGTAAGAATCCTAAATTAAAGAATGTCAAGCATAAGAAGACCCTAATTGGGAGTGAAATTAAAACAAGAAAGGCATGGTCTAGGAGGTCAATTTTATTTGACTTGCCTTATTAGAAAAATAACCCGGTGCGCCATGTATTGGATGTGATGCATGCATATAAGAACATCACTGAACATATCGTGGGCACATGCCTTAGGGGAGTCATTCAAATGATGGAGAAAATGTACGAAAATACCTTAAATCGTTGAAAATTAAGCCACAACTACGGATGAAAGAAGATAGTAAAGGAAGGATAATAATTCCCCCTAGTGCATTTACTTTAACGAGTGAGGAAAGAAAGTGGCTTTTAGACGCAATATATAATTTGAAGGTTCCATATAATTTTTCATCCAACTTGCAAAGGATTATGAATTAAGTTACCTATGATTTACATAAGTGTAAGTCCCACGATTGGCATGTGATCATGGAATTGGTTCCTTTGTTGTTCATTCATTGTTTCTCCAAGCACAAGGATTTGGGGAGGAGAATTATGCAAATTACCATCTTCTTCACACTTTTATGTGAGAAGATAGTCAATCGAGATCACATAGTGGCCACAAAAGTAGCTATAACTGAAGCGATTTGTGTGTTGGAGAAGTACTTTTCCCAATCATTTTTTGACATAAGTATTCACTTGTTAGTACACCTATGCGATGAGGCACTTCTTCGCAGCCCAGTTAAATATTTGTGGATGTATCCGTTTGAAAGATTGATGAAAGTTTTCAAAGATTATGTCAAGAATACACGATATATTAAGGGATCAATTGCAGAGGAATACATCGTCGTGGAGTCATCAATCTACACTCAGGAATATATGCATGACACAAGCAGCGTGGATAACAGTGATGAGTTCATCGATGAGGGTGGTTAGGTGATGGGAAATCGAGTGAAATTAACGATTTTACAACATGGACAAGTAGCTCGTTATCTATTTTACACATATGAAGATGTCGAAGAATGGAAAAAGTAAGTTTATATTATTTTATTTTATATATGATCAGTTTTTGTAATACATTCGTCACGGTCAATGCAGGAAGTATGATGCTGTGGGAATAATAAAAGACGATGAACGATGGCATAATCAGACAACGAATTTAGGCTGTGGGTGTCACGCGAGGGTAATTACAATGCGAATGTCTCTTATTAAATGTCACATTACAATAAAGCTTTAAAACTAACCTAACTAATTTATCTATAATCTTATCTCTTAAGACGAGCTATGCGACATCAAGGCTTGCTCGTTAGCCATTGGACCCTTGTTCATGGCACACGAGTACAAAAAGTATCGATTGAATGGTTACATATTCGGTGCAAGGGTGTACAAGGAAAATACAAATGAATAAAACTCGGGCATTTCATACAAGGCACTTACTTATTTTCGAGCGAGCGCGAAACATAAAAACCTCGTTGAATATGAAATGACTTACTATGGTGTCATTTGGAATATATTTGAATTGGACTATATAATCTTCAAATAGGTTGTGTTTTATTGTGATTGGGTAAGAGTTGAGGATAAAAATTCTTATAAAGTTAATCCTGATGCCAATTTGATCATAGTTGACTTGTCCAAATTGAAGAGCAACAAGCACGTGAGCGATGGGCCGTTTGTTTCTGCTTTTTAAAAGGTCAATAAAGTGTTTTACTTGGAGTATATCAACAACGAGCCGTGATCAATTTTCCTACACGCGTCAAAGCGTTTGACCAGTAGTGTGTATGACTTGGCTTCTCCTACCGAATCAATCCATTTTAGATGATAACCCGAATTTAAAACAATTTTTAGATTTGTATTAAGTATTCCAATTATTTGAAATAATTTTTAGATTTGTAATAAGTATTCCAATTATTTGTAATAACCAGTAGCGTGTATTCTTCTAGTGCTTTATTATTATCAGACGACAGTTTAATGCTTTTAATTCATTTGGACTTGATCACTTTTTGTGGATTTGAATCAAAATTGGTTTTTTTGTTAGTGAATATGTTAACTTGGATTTTAATCAATTTAAGCATTAAATCAAAGTCCGTGAAATGATCCGAATTTGAAACAATATTTAGATTTGTAATAAGTATTCCAATTATTTGTATTCTCATAATGTCGTTAACTTGTATTCTTCTAGTGATTTTTTATTATCGGATGACAGTTTAATATATTTATTCATTTGGATTTGATCATTTTCTCATATACATGTTTCTACTAATAACAAAAATTTTTGGAGGAAATGTCTTCATCAGGGCGACAGGGTAGCAGAGGCGAAGAAGGTGTAATACCTTGTACTTTTACAGAGATTTAAATTGCATAAGTGGGAGTAATTTGGAGAATTGAGGAATTTCTCTGAAAAATATTTTTGGAGTTTACGAGGGTTGGATGATTTTCGATGTGTGTTACATTCACTTTTGGGATCAAGTAAATGAGTTGGATAATTTTATTACAAGTCACAGTTGGGTAAAGTGATAAAAGATAATATTTTAATTGGAAAACCCGTATCTAGATGTGTTGGCACTGAAGGTATATTTTTGGCACTAAAGGTTATTTTTGAGGAAAATAAATAAATTAAGGAATTAGACAATTGGGATTATCAAAAATAGAAGAGGGGACTTCTAAACTATTATTGGAGTGAGATGTATACCTTGGGTCAATTGAGTAAAAATCCAGGACTTATTTAATTATGAATATTTGGGACGAGTAACGCCCGAGGGAGTATTTTAGAAAGCGATTATACATAAATAATTGTGCGCGTAGAAAAAGTAATTGTATGATGATTAAGTGAGAAAGTCCTTTGAGGCGATTAGGATGAAATTTGGAATACAGGATAAAGAGTCTTTAGCGGGTACTGTACGCCTTTTGACAACAATTATTAGAAGAGGCGCGATACCTATGGGATTTAAATAAGTTTAGGGTATGCTTATTTAATTATTACGAATTGGTAAATTCGGTGAGTATATAAATCCTTAACAGTTATTAAGGTGAAAGATATATATCAAGTGAGAGAGTACTTTTGGGTTTAGTATTGTAAGTGTGTGAATACTTAAATATTATTACGAATGAGAACATTCAAGGTTATTGGCTATCACTATGTGAGATTGGCAATTATAGCCATATGTATGTATATATATATATATATATATATAAGGGAGTGGTTATAGTATATACATATGATATATTTATGTATATATATCTGTGTGTGAATGGTATATTTACGTGAAGCATACCCCTTCTAATAATATCATGGGAAGTTGCGTGATGTGGGTGAGGCCCCTGGCTTGAGGAGCAGGAAGCGTATAGTACCAAGGTCATAGAGTCCATTTTATTTTGTGTGATTTTTATTAGGGATGAGACGTGGTGGGTATGTTTCTTCTCATTTTCGAGGAGGAACTATGACCGCTTCCCATTCATTATGATTTGGTTTTTACCAAGTCAGTGTGAGAGTCCGACCGCTGGTACCCAGGATGGTATATGAGTAATTCCCTAGAAGATGATATTATTGAGAGATTGCATCCTCGAGTTATAGCTCAGTAGGATGATTATTATACTTGTTGTGTACAGTATATTACCTATATATAAGGATCAGATACCATATATAGTGTAAAAAGATAAATGAATAAGGATTTATTCTCATTCCGAGAGATTTTATCCGGACTTAAATTGTGATTTGTATATTAAAGTGATTATTATATGTATGGATTTATATGAGTATATATATACGTTATGTACCGAGGGCCTAATGGATCTCGGCGATCAACATTGCCAGGTAGTAGTGTATCGGGAGGGTTCCTTATTTGGATTTCGCTTCGCGAGACACACCACGCACGAACGTAGCTCAATGTTGGAAATGGGGAGAAGTTTAGCCCTTAGTACTCGAGTTTATAGGGATCTTATTAGAGGATGGGTGGTATAGATTAGTTAGGCACGATAGTTTAATTAGAGGGTTTAAAAGGTATGCGATAGGTTTGCACTCATAGAAGAGGGGTTAGGGGTATTTTATAGGAGTGCGATATCAACTTAAATATGAGATAAATCATATTTTTTAAAATATGGCATTTATTTACTTGCAATATATTTTAAACTCGGTCTCTGACCCGTTTCTATATTTTCCCTCTCTTGCTATATATTATATATATAGACGCAGGGACGCCTGGATGATGATCCTTTCGAGTCAGACATTGCTGCAGCAGCTGTGGATGCATGCAGGATTATTTTTAGACGCTTTTATTCTTGTGATCTAGATAGGAAGCAATGTAGTAACATTCGGGCCAAAAGACCAATTGTACTTATTTATTCTTTTACCGCCTTTTAGAGCGACATTCAATTTGGTTGTATTATGTTGACCCGAGTGTTCGATTATTTTATTTCATTTCAGTTATATATATAAATTGTATGAATGTTTTAGTTGAATGGTTTGATTAAAAAGATTAGTTAATTAAAATTTTGACGCCAATCTAATAGGTTGTTGATGTAAAAAATTGGATTATATCTAATTATTTAATCACAGATAAAATAAAATGAGACAAAGAAATTTTAAAGTGGTTCAGCCTTATAAGAATGGCCTACGTCCACTGTTTCTATTATTGCTGACTGTTTGGGAATTCTTGATTACCAGTTTAGTCAAGAAATTCCCGGTCCCCTTACAATGAGGATGATACAATGTATTTATAGCCCTCAGGCTGTACATGTGAAAGGGTAATACATAGCTATCCATTAGGCGTATACATCTGTATGATAATAATAAGCATTTAATGCGCAGTCAATCTGTTGGTTATCCTGCTATTAATGCTCTGTTCGAGGTGCAACTCGGACCGCCTAAGCTGCTCGGACCGCCTAAGTAGCTCGGTACTCATAAGTTGCTCGGTGTATTAAAGTTCCTCGGAGAACTCTTGTTGGTCGGAGCGTCTGAGTTGATCGGGGAAGCAGAGTTCCTCATTGCAGTATGGTTCCTCGGAGAGCATCTATTGCTCGGAGTATCTGAGTGGGTCGGGGAAGTTGAGTTCCTCTAAGTCAAGGTGTTGTTCGGAAGTGTTTGTTATTGCCACGCAGATTGCCACGTGTCTTCACTCAATTGAGCCATGTCAGCAGACTAAATTTGGTATCAACAGAAGCCCTCAATGTTTCACAGTTCGAAATTTGAGGAGTGTGGAACATTCTTTCTCGAAATATGGCGGTTTTAAATGGTCATCCTGAAATTTAGGAGTATTTTCTTTTGTATTTATTTCTCCTTTCAAATTCGTAGAATCGGACTTTTTGAATTTTTATAACCGCTTTGATTCCCGCGCCCTTTTTGTCTTTTTAGCCGCTGGTAACGTAACCGTCTCTTTTTGTAATCATTATCTTTACCCATTCCCAAGACAGGGTATTTAAGCGTTGCAGAAAATCCCCTCGTCTTCTACTTTTTCAAATTTGTCTCTTTGAGTTTTCCATTGTCTCTCTCTCCAAGCGTTATCCCTTTCATCATTCGTTGTCAACAGACTCATCCTTTTTCCTGTAAGATATTCTTCTTTCTCTTTGATTTCCTTTACTCATCATGGTTTACCCTGTAGAGTCGCTTGATAAGTTTCGTTCTGATTTCTCTATTCCTTCCAAAATTAATATGCTGATGTGGACGAATAGTATGAAGACACGTGTCAATCTACGTGGCACAATAACAGCGAGGAAGATCATTTACTGAACAACCATGGTCGGTACCGAGCAACGAGAATACACCGAGGAGCTCTATCATGCCGAGGAACTCCATCCGAGGAACTCTTTCATCCCGAGATACTCTAAGCACTCCGAGGAACTCTTGATCAACGAGCAACTAAGGCGGTCCGAACTGCACCTCGGCCGTGTCATCAATTATCAGACGGACAACTGTTCAACTATTCATTAGATTCTTGACGCACACGCCGCATTAAATGTATTACCCATTCATATGTATATCATTTAATGTATTGGACCTTTCATGTACAGCCTTGAGGCTATAAATACCTTGTATCAATCCCATTCAAAGGGACCGGAATTTCTTGAGAGAACTTGTAATCAAGAATTCCACAAACACTCAGCAATAACATAACAGTGGACGTAGGCTTTATTCCTAGCCGAACCACTTTAAAAATCTTTGTCTTATTTAATTTTGGAGGAACTTTCTGAGCCTTCAGATTATTTTCGTTTGGCTGAGGGACATTGGTTCCCCAGTCTCTTTGTCGCTGAATGTGGCTTTTCTTGTCCCCCGAACCCTTTATGTCTGGAATTCTGTCAATATTTTGACGTGGTTCCTGCAAGAATAGCCCCCAATACGTGGAGAATAGTTAACGGAGTTCATAGATTAAATCAAATTCATGGAACTCGTATAGGAATTCCAGAAATTATGTTCTGTTATAGATGGGCTGTTGGTGACAATACTTTTTATTTAAAAACTAGGTTTTTAAATAGGGCTTTAGTGGTCAATCTCCCAGATGCCAATAGGGACTACTTCGAGCACGGGGTTGTTATGAAAAATTGGCAACACCCTCCACTTACTGGAAATGATGTGTACGAGGGTCCTAGATGTCCTCCCTATGGCAATGGGATAGGTTGTTTTTATTTTATTTTTGAAATTATGCTTCCTTTGTGTTTGATAAAATGTGTCACTGATATTTTAATTTTCATTTATTTGCAGTTGACAACAAAAGAAGGTCTCCAAAAGAGACATAAGTTAATTTAAAACATCAAAAACTTATCTGGGGTTTGCATCAGACTGTTGCTGACGAGCATATCAGGTCAGCTTCATATTTGTTGCAGTATAAGAGTTACACCTCATTTTTTACTGCTCGTCCGGTTATAAGTGAGGTAGAACCAGTACCTGCTTCTGCAAGTTCTTCACCTGAGTCTCATATCCCTCTGAGTGAAAGAATGAAGAAAAGAAGAGCTCCTGCCATCTTTGAGAAATCTGCCTCTGTTGCTGGAGAGGCAAAGATAAGTAAACATGATGTTCCAGAGGAGGGGACAAAGAAGATTGATGCACCCCCTACGGCTACTACTATGAAGGTTGCCGAGAAGCCCCCAGTGGCTCCGAGCAAGACCGCTGTTCCAAGCGAGGTGATTGTAATCTCTCCGACTAAGACTACATCGTTAGTCGAGACCATTCCTGTTCCCCCGAGGAAGCTGAAGAAGAGCTCCTCGGTCAATTTAGCTGAATCCATCTCTCAGCCCCCGATTACTGGAAGTGGTGTTCCCACTTTTATTTCCCCGAGCTCTGCCATGAGCTCGGTGAAGTCTTGGATCATTCCCGAGATCCAAGGTATGGAAGAAAATCTTTCTCGGGATATGGTTACCTCATTAGCTGCTCGTCATATAGCTTCTGTTAGTATCATTGTCCTCAACTTTCATTTTTTCCTTGTTACATCTGTGTACTGACTTGATATCATTTTCTTTTCCCAGTTGGTGACCTGTTTTAATACCATTTTAAAGAAAGATGAAGCTATTAAAGCTTCAAGCTCCTCGTCTGGTGTAGAGGAAGCTTTGGTGGGCCTAACGCAGTCTTTGAAAGATTCTCGTCAGAAGTATGATGATGATAAGGCTACTTGGGAGGAGAAACTTGATTCCACCGAGCAGGAGAGAAACCAAGTTGTTGAAGTCTCCAAAGGTTTGGAGAAGAAAATAAAAAACTTGAAAGAGAAGAATAAAGAGCTCGATGAGAAGCTCAAAAATGCTAGGGAGCTTGAAAGTAAGCTAAAAAATACTGAAGAAGAGTTGGGTCGACTTCGTGAAGTAGGTCGTCAAAAGGAAGAAATAGAGAATAAGCTGAAGGTTGCCGAGGATCTTGTTTCCGAGAAGCTTTCCTTGGAGAAAGCGAAAAGGAAGTTGGCTATAAAAAAGTCTTTCAGCACTGGCTTGGATAAGGGGTGGAATAAAGGTATGGCTTCCATGATGTCGCAAGTGGAATATGGTAGCCATAAATACTTTAGGGATGGCTGGGTTGCTGCTCTGTAAGAGATGAAGGTCGATGAAAATTCTGACCTGTTTCAGCGACACATCCCGGGCCCCCTCCAACTCATGAAGAAGAAGAAGAGGACGAAGCCGACTATGAGGAATCCTCCATGGTGATGGGAGATCAAATTCCTCATTCCCCAGCTATCCAGTCCACCAGCGAGCAACTTCAACCATACATTGTTTCAAATGAGCAACTTCCAGCACTCCATGAGCAACCATATGTACCATCCGAGCAACCTACCTCCTCGTCCCAGCCTCACGAGAAAGTTTTGGGAGACAAGGAAAAGGTGTAGAGTTGTTCGGATTTTTCTCTCTGTTTATTTTTCTTTATCAAATGTAACTCTGAATTTTGTACTTCTCCTTTATGGTGTAATAAAATTTAAAGTTTCGCCTATTCATACTGTTGTTTCTCTTCTTCATGCTCTGTTTGAACTCTTATTGATTCTTCCTTTCTCTTCCTTTACTAGTTTATGGCCAGGATGGAGTTATTGTCTGCTCATGATACAAAATTATTGAGGCAATGCAATGAGTACTTCAAAGCTGGTCATACAGATAAGAGTGCAACACAAATCGTTGACATCCTCGGTCAAGGTGCTTCAGAGCAAGCAACTTTAGCCTATCAGTATTTAAAGTGCCTGCTTGACCGTGCAGTGGCTAACAATGTTGCATATTATGAAATGATTGAAGATCTCCAAGGAACTCTTGAAGAGCTTCAAGAATAATATAAGGAATCTACAACCCTTTTGCACGAAGGATACGAGAAGAAGTATCAGCAACTCAGTGCTGATAAGGGATACGATAAACTGTTTTCTGCTTACGATGTGAGGGAGAGAACTTTGAAGGCTGAGGTCGAAGAGCACAGACAGATAGCTGAGTTGTTAGAGCAAGAAATAAAAACCTGCAAAGAGAGGTGTCTCAGTTGAAGTCTGCATCTTCCACCTCAAACGATTTGGTCCCTATGAACGACGAGGGATTCTCTTTCTTGGAGGTCGAAAATGCCAACATGAGGGATGAATTAGAAACCTTGAAGAGAGCTGGCCCTTCTACATCTACTCGGGGACGAGCAAGAGCTCCTCTGGGACGAGTAAGAGCTGCTCGGATTACTGTCGAGGAACAGAGAACTCAATCTGTTCTGGAGAACCAGGCCTTCCAACTGATGGCAAAGAACCAGGCATTGGCTGAGATGTCTAAGAAGATCAGGAATCTGGACGAGCAGCTTTCTGCACAGAAGTCTGCCTTGGATAATAAAGAACTCTTAATAAAAAGTCTTCACGAGCAGTTAGAAAGGTTGACTTATCAGTTCCACAAGCAGCCCAGAGAATTTTGGATGGCTGGCTACAATGAGGCTCTTTACCATTTGGATGATAGGATCCAAAATGCGAATAATGAAGGTTACAAACAAGGGTGGTTGAATGCCCTAGGTGTACTGCAACTGGAATAAGGTCACTACTTGTGGGATTATCATAATCCTGGGTTGCTCGACTTGCCAGTGCCCCCCTTCAAACTCGACATGAGCTGGATCCCTGCCCGGGCAATCCCTCAGTGTTTGATTTCCAAATACCTTGGCGATTATAGTCTCCATTCTAATGCTGAAATATCTTGCCCCGAGCACCTACTCGATCGACCATCTGTGATGAACATCAGGATGCTTAAAGATCTTAATTTTATAAACTCCCCTTATACTTTAGACGATCCTCCTGCTGGCGAGGATCCTGTTTCAAACGCAGAGGGGAAGAAACCAATAGGATAGGAATCTTGATTTAATAATTAATTTGTATTTCATTCTCAATGTATTATGTTTTTGGATTTAATGAAAGACTTTTATTTTTGTTCGCAATCTTGATTGCCATTGTCTTGTGGTTGTAAAACACTTTATATATGTATATCTGTTAAAAATATAACAACATTGTGTTATTTGTCGATCAACTTAGAGTTGATTAAAACTTATTGTCGACTAGTTTGAATTTGTGGTAATCATTTGACAACTAACCAAACTTAATGATGTTTTGTTTCTTGACCAACTTGGTAGTAATTTAAAAAGTTACGAGTATCAAAACTTTTGCTCGATCACTTTCTCGTACTCATAAAATGTTTCCGACCAACCAAGGTCGGTAAATTTTCCTTCTCGACCAACTACAGTTGGTGGGTTTTTATTCCCGATCAACCATAGTTAGTGGATTTTTTCTTACCGACTAACTTGGTACTTTTTGGAATTGTTTTTCTTCCTAACCAACTTAGTTGGCATTTTTAGGAATAGTTTTTCTTCCTAACCAACCTTAGTTGGCATTTTTAGGAATAGTTTTTCTTCCTAACCAACCTTAGTTGGCATTTTTAGGAAAAGTTTTACTTCCTAACCAACCTTAGTTGGCATTTTTAGGAATAGTTTTTTCTTCCTAACCAACCTTAGTTGGCATTTTTAGGAATAGTTTTACTTCCTAACCAACCTTAGTTGGCATTTTTAGGAATAGTTTTGAGTAGTCTGAGTTTTGCTGAGTAGTGTGTAGCATTAGTATTCCGCAAAAAATTTCCAACAAAAGGAGAGAACTGGGCAGAACATTGTTACTTTATTCATACTAACGAAAATGTATTACATGAGAGTTTACATCACTGATAATACTTGCGCAAGTGTTCTGCATTCCATGCATTCTTAACTCTTACCCTTCTAAAGTTGCTATTCTGTAGGTTCCTGGTCGAACAACTTCTGTAACTCGGTAAGGTCCATGCCAGTTTGCTTCCAATTTGTTGTGCTTTTGAATCACTTTCTTTAGCACATAGTCTCCTTCTTTCAGGTCGCACTTCTTTACTCTCTTGTTGCAGAACAAAGCTGTTCGTTATTGGTAAGCAGCATTCCTGATGACTGCTTCTTCTCTAACTTCCTCGAGCATGTCTAAATCCAATCTTCTCATTAAGTCGCTGACAGGGGAATTGAAATTCAATACTCTGTGTGTCGGGAGACCCAACTCGGCAGTTATAACGGCTTTACTTCCAAATGCCAGCATATACGGAGATTCCCCTGTTGCTGCTCGGGGAGTAGTTCGGTAAGCCCATAGTACTGATTGTAGCTCGTTGATCCAATTTGCTTTCGCGTCATTCAGTCTTTTCTTCAAGCCATTCAGTAGCGTTCTATTTGTTACTTCAGTTTGTCCATTGCTTTGGGGATGGCCTGGTGCCGAGTGGATCTTCAAGATATTTGACTGATGACAATAGGCAGCGAACTCCTCGTTGTCAAAGTATGTTCCATGGTTGGTAATGAATGCATGGGGAAGACCATATCTACAGATGATATTTTTCCAAATAAATTAACACACCTTCTCGTACGTTATGTCGACAAGAGGCTCAGCTTCTACCCACTTGGTAAAATAATCCACTGCGACGACGAGATATTTAATTCTTCCTCTAGTCGTTGGAAGTGGTCCGACCAAGTCAATTCCCCACATAGCAAATGGCCAAGGGGAAGTAATGGGTGTCAACAACGCTTGGGTATTTCTTCGGATGGAGGAGAAGCACTGACACTTGTCACATTTCTTAGTATAGGCTATACAATCAGCCCTCATCATTGGCCAGTAGTATCCTTGCGTCATAACCCTTTACAAAAGCGTCTGACCTGCTACATGGGCTCCACAAGACCCTTCATGGATCTTTTCAATTAAGTCTTTCACCTCGGTGGGATGCACACATCTTTGCAAACCTGCTATAATTCCTCGTCTGTATAGATTACCATTATTCAGTACATAACGAGCAGCTTTAAACTTCAGTTTTTTGGCGCAAGTTTGTCAGTTGGTAATTCCCCCTCCTCAATATAAGCCCTGATGGAATCCATCCAAGATGGTCCTAAATTAAAGGTAATAAAATTCATCATCAAATCTTCATCTATACTCCGACCAGCTAAAACTTCAATTGGGATTGTTCTTCGTAGCTCGGTACGAGTAGCTGATGCTAATCGAGCTAAGGCGTCTGCCCTCGCATTCTCCATTCTTGGTATTCTGACCAGCTGAATAGCAGCAAATTCTGATACCAATTCCCTTGCCTTTGCATGATACCTGATCATTAATTCTCCTTTGGCTGCATATACTCCCATCATTTGATTTATGATCAATTGCGAGTCACTGAAGATAATAACCTGCTCTGCCCCCATGGTTTTTGCCAAACTAAGACCTGAAATCATGGCTTCATATTCAGCCTCATTATTCGAAGCTTTGAATTGGAAGCGTAGGTCATATTCCATGTCGATCTCGTCTGGACTATTAAGAACAATCCCTGCCCCACAGCCTATTGTGCAAGATGAGCCATCCATATATAAACTCCATATAGGTAACTCGTCTTCAAATTTCTGATGTGATAGAGTTCCTCGGTGGAAAATTTGTTGCTTCCTTTCACCCTCTCCTAATATTTCTTGCTGTTCGTCGATCATCACTTCTTGCCCTTTTACCAACCTAAGTTGGTCTGGGCTTGAGTTTGATGATTTTGTAACATCTACTTGCCCTTTTACCAACCTAAGTTGGTCTGGGCTTGGGTTTGATGATTCTGTAACATCCACAGGTTGATCGATGAGCAGCTTTTGCTCCTCGGTGGTATCGGGATAGGTGAACTATGCTATAAAATTTGCTACTGCTTGCCCTTTAAGCGATGATCTGGGTTCATAAATTATGTCATATTCACCGAGCTCTATTGCCCAATACATCAATCTTCCTGATTTTTCTGGTTTATGAAGAGCTTGCCTCAATGGCATATCGGTATATACGACTATAGTATGAGCCTGGAAGTATGGCTTCATTCTTCTACTTGCCTCGATCAATGCTAGTGCCAATTTTTCCAGCTTTGGATATCTGATCTCTGCTCTTCGGAAGGCTTTGCTAGTGTAATAAATTGGTTTTTGCACTCCATTCTCCACTCTTATTAATGCCGAGCTAACTGCATTATCTGACACTGCCAGATACAAGTACAATTTTTCTCCCATCACTGGCCTGGACAATAGTGGAGGTGCTCCAAGATATTTCTTCAAGTCTTGAAAAGCCTTCTCACATTCATCATTCCACTCAAAAGTCTTTCGGAGCGTTTTGAAGAATGGGAGACATCTATCAGTTGCTCGCGATACAAATCTGTTGAGTGCTGCTACTCGTCCTGTAAGACTTTGCACTTCTTTCTTCGTCATTGGAGATCGCAGCTCTAACAGAACTTTGATCTTTTCAGGGTTTGCTTCAATGCCTCGTTGATTGACAATGTACCCGAGAAATATGACTTCTCGTACTCCAAATATGCACTTCGTCGGGTTCAGCTTCATTTGATATTTATCTAGTTGATCAAAGGTCTAGCCTAAGTCAACTAGATGATCAGCAGCTTTCTTGCTCTTTTTCAGCATATCATCAACATAGACTTCCATATTGCAACTGATTTGTTCTGCAAACACCTTGTTCATCAGCCGCTGATATGTTGCACCTGCATTTTTCAAACCAAAAGGCATAACATTATAACAGTAAGTTCCCCTAGGGGTAATGAAAGAAGTACTCTCCCTGTCTTCAGGTTTCATCTTACTCTGGTTGTATCCAGAATAAGCATCCATGAAGCTCAACAGGTCGTGTCCTGAGGTAGCATCTACTAATTGATCAATTTGGGGCAAGGGAAAATGGTCCTTTGGGCATGCTTTGTTGAGGTCGGTGAAATCTATACACATCCTCCATTTGTTGTTCTTTTTCTTTACCATCACCACATTTGCTAACCAGTCTGGATATTTAGCATCTTCAATAAAGCAAGCTTTCTGGATCTTCTCGACCTCTTCCTGTATAGCTTGATTCTTCTCGGGACTGAATACTCTTCTTCTCTGCTTTACTGTCTTGATCTCCTTATTCACGTTGAGTTCGTGACATAAGAAATTTAGGTTTATTTCGGGCATATCCGCATGACTCCATGCAAAAGTTTGCTTTCTGCTTCTTAGGAAAGTTATCAATTTCTATTTTAGTGAGGCCTCCAATGACGAACCTATTTGAGTTGTTCGTTCAGGGTGCTCGTCGTCCAGAATGATGTTTTCAGTAGCTTCCACCACCTGGCCTTTCACGAGTTGGGACTCATCTCTAGGATCCAATGTTTCAATTTATGCACCTTCCTCCACTTGATAGGTAGTAGTCTTTTTCCTTGATTCCTCCAGTTCCTCTTGCTCGGTATATGAATAGTAACATTCCCGAGTTACTTTTTGATCACCCTTCAAAACTCCTACTCTAAATTTTTTTAGAAATTTTAGGCATTTATGTACCGTAGATGGCACTGCCTCAAACTTCTTCAATCCTACCCTTCCCATGATGATATTGTAGGCTGATTGAACATTTTTATCCATCACGAAGAAGCTTATTCTTTCTGTTCGACAAGCAGGCCATGTACCAATGAATATATCCAATTTGATCGTCCCAAGTGGAAAAACTTTCTCGCCAGCAAAACCGAGGAGGGGTCTACGATAAGGCTCCAGTTGAGATAGCTTTAGATTTAAACTGTCGAAGCACGAGTAGAACATGATGTCTGCCGAGCTACCATTATCTACCAGTACTCTTGAAATCATTACTTCCTTCATCCTCATTTTGATCACCAATGGATCATCATGAGGATATAGAACACCTGCGAGGCCGTTCTTTGAGAAACCAATGACCAATTTCTCTTTGTTTACCTTTCTCGGGTGATCCTCCTCAGCTAGATTTATTCGTTGAATGTATGAGCAAGCTTGAGCCTCACAAAGGTAAGCTTTTCTCTCTGCAGTAAGGTCTCCTCCTCCTGCATCTCCACCTGTAATAACATTACAATCAAATGACCCAAAGCGTATTGAAAATACCTCACGTTCTGGCTGCCTTGGTCTCTTGGGAAGATCGGGGTCGTCTTCTGGATCAACTTCATGGTCTCTTTTCTTGTTCTCCTCTGCTCGACGAGGAGATCTAGACCTCTCTCTTGTTCGATCGCTGTTTCTTCTTTCATTTCTACGATCAACATACTTTGCCAATTTTCCTCGTCTAATAAGTGTTTTAATCTCATTCTGAAGAGCTATGCAATTTTTGGTCATATGGCCATGATCTTTGTGAAAATCGCAATATTTTGCCTTATTCCTCCTGTCAGGGTCTGTCTTCATTTTCTCTGGCCAGTTTAATTCCTCGTTGTTCTTGATTTCTTCTAGAACATGGTTGATGTCTATCTTCAAAGGAGTATAATTATCAAATTTCTTCAATACCTCCCATGACGACCTTATTTTTGATTGTTTGTCACCACCATTATTCTTATGCTCTTTCTTCTTAACTTTATCACCTTCCACCTTGATTTCTTTAGCGTTCATATTCTTCTTCACAGCCATAGCCTCCTCGGCATTCATGATCTTGGCCTCTTTTGCCATCATTTCTGACATGGTTCTGGGTGGATCTTTGGCCAAAGTGTAGCAACTTGTTGGGCAGCAGCCCACTCATCAAGGAGGTAATCGCTGTCTTTTCTTCATAATCAATGACTTCAAGTTTCTCATTATTAAAGCGAGTTATATAATCTCTGGTACTCTCACCAGCTTTCTGTCTAACACTTAACAAATGTGCTACTCGTTTAGCTGGCTTTGCCCCAAAACAGAAATTTCCAATGAATAACTCGGCCAGTTGAACGAAAGTTGAGATCTTACCCCGAGGAAGATTATTATACCATATTTGAGCAGATCCGGTAAGAGTTCCTGAGAATGCTTTGCATCTCATCTCATCTGGAACAGCATAGATGTCGGCTGCAGCTTGGTATTATTCTACATGAAGAACAGGGTCGGTCTTTCCATCATATTTGGGAGTCACAACAGGTGCTTTGAACTTTGACGGTGTGGGAAAATCCACAATGGTATGGACAAAGGGTGTCCCTTGAACAAAAGTTCGTTGTAGGGGGTTCTTGGCCTTAGCTATTTCCCCTAGTCTGTCTTCCAGCCTCTGAATGGAGCCTTTCCACGCATCATTTCCTTCCTTGGGCCTGTTGGTTCGAGCAACTGATCGCGTTGAGGTGGCTTCCTGTGATTTATCTTGACGAGCAGCTGGTCGCGACTGGGCAGATCCTTCCCTTAAGTCTGATGATCGTCGAAAGCTCCTCGACGCAGCCTTAGGAGGACTTTTGTTCCTCCTAGGACCTAATCGATCAAAAGGAGATACCCTGCTTAACCTTTCTAGCGCACTAGTCCTTTCTGGAGAGAGAGTGATATGTTGTTCAGTATCTGTGGCTCGTACTAATGAAGTTCGTCCAGGTTGATGAGAAAAATCTTCAGACTCCTCAGTAGGCTATGAATCGGTACGCCTAGTACTCAAAGAAAGTAAACGGGTATTTCTTTGAACACTTCGATATCCTGAATGGGTCGGTACTCCGCCATGAAGGGTTTGTATGAGTTATCGCATAGTTTCTTGCATGGCTGTATGGCCCTAGTCTAGATTTGTCATTATTCCAGCCAGATCTGGAATGTTTGGCGGAGCAGATGGATTTGGAGGGCTTCCAGCGTTTCGATTGCTGGGTTCTGGATTATCATCCATTTGTAATGAATTATTTTTGATGAAAAACGATATTACCAGTCGTTTCCCACAGACGACGCCAATCTGTTGATGTAAAAAATGAGATTATATCTAATTATTTAATCACAGATAAAATAAAATGAGACAAAGAAATTTTAAAGTTGTTCAGCCTTATAAGAATGGCCTACGTCTACTGTTTCTATTATTACTGACTGTTTGGGAATTCTTGATTACCATTTAGTCAAGAAATTCTCGGTCCCTTTACAATGAGGATGATACAATGTATTTGTAGCCCTCAGGCTGTACATGTGAAAGGGTAATACATAGCTGTCCATTAGGCGTATACATCTGTATGATAATAATAAGCATTTAATGCGCAGTTAATCTGTTGGTTATCCTGTTATTAATGCTCTGTTCGAGGTGCAGCTCGGACCGCCTAAGTAGCTCGGTACTCATAAGTTGCTCGGTGTATTAAAGTTCCTCAGAGAACTCTTGTTGGTCGGAGCGTCTGAGTTGATCGGGGAAGCAGAGTTCCTCGTTGCGGTATGGTTCCTCGGAGAGCATCTATTGCTCGGAGTATCTGAATGGGTCGGGGAAGTTGAGTTCCTCTAAGTCAAGGTGTTGTTCGGAAGTGTTTGTTATTGCCACGCAGATTGCCACGTGTCTTCACTCAATTGAGCCATGTCAGCAGACTAAATTTGGTATCAACATAGGTTATTAGTAATTAAATTGGTTTTCGACAGTGATGCTAAGAATGAACCATGTGAGACTCCTATTTTAATTTGGTACAAGATTGATCGCCCAGTATTTTATTAGGCGGGGTGTCACAGAAGGAACGTCTACCACTAGGACCCCCAAATGGGAAAAATTGGGGTCCCTCATCGAAAACATGACGGCCTTACAAGCTAGGGCCCTGGAGTTGCTCGAGATGATCATCTGACCCGGGTACACGGATTGGAGGAAGGTGCCCTACGATCTCAAGATGGCCATCTGGGGGGCATTACAGGTAGTTACTCACTTTATTTTTATTTTGTATTTCTATTTCTATTTCTATTTCTATTTTTTAATTTAAATACAACAAACACTTACTTTCCTTTTGTTTTGTATATATTTGATAGGAACAATTTGGCCTGCCCCCACATGTCCGCGATACCACGTACGAACAATTGAAAGATCAATACAAAATGTGGAAGAAAAATATGTGGGCACATTACTTTGGCCAGGACCGGAAGTCCATCTTGAGGCTTAGGGACACGGTACAGCCGAAGGAGCCAATCTCATTATCAAGATGACAGTAGTTTATCGATAATGAGATCTGAGATTGGTAGTTATCCTCTGGTCAAACGGGGAGGACAAACCGGAACAAAAAGGTCGACGTGCACTACTCCAGGCGTACGTCTTACGCCGAGGTGGAGCACAAGATGGTAAGTTTTTAATTTTCTTTCATTTAATTTTATGTTATTCTAATTTAGTATTATTTTGCATTACTTACAAATTTTGCATTATTTTATTTCAAGAGATGGGGAGTGGCCTTGGGGGTAGGCCACATAGTCTCGATGCCTACGTGGAAATTCGAACGAAGAAGGGCAAAGATAAGTAGGTGTCCCCGAGCGTGGCAACCACAATTGTTATTTATAAAAATATCTTACAACTGTGTACTTTTTTTAATTACGTTATAATTTTTTTATTAACTTATGTAATCGTGTACTTTTTTGTCATTTCAGGCAAACCTTAAAGAAGTTCACAACTCCCAGTCTGATGTCGAAAAGTCATCTTTAGCTAATGACGCACTATGCCAAGTGCTAAGGGAGGATCACAAGGGGCGAACAAGGGGGTGAGCTCTCGGGTGGAAAATTCGAGCCTCACCGGGATTGAAACGAGCAACACCGAGTTGGCTCATAAGGTGGACACCCACGGTAATAAGTTAGAAATGTTGGAGGCGAATATCCAAAATATGTTCAATTACATGAAGCGTCAATTGGGGTCCAGCTCATGTAAGGGCAAGGGGAAAGCGGTAGACGAGGACGCCACTGCTCCATCTCTCTCACCCTCATCGCTAATATGCATCCCCTTACAAATGCTCACCTACTCGTCGCCTTAATATGATCCATTGGCCACCTTTACCCCCATCAAATGGCATATGTCAACAATTGATTGGCCGAGTATGTATATAATGGTGGCGCGCCCATAGCTCAGGGGTTAAGGGACCCGTACACACACCCAGGTAGTTTGGTGCATGGACGTCCGTTGCAACCAATTGAGGCAAGGGTTTGCGTCACACATATTATGCCCAAAAAAGAGAATGAACACTTGTGGTTGGAAACACAATGCGTCGTTCGGAAAATTGAGGGTTGTCTCAATTCGTTTGTAGTGTTACCTACCTTCCGCCTTAGACTTGCGAAAAACCCAACCCCGTGACAATTATTTGTAATAATTTTATTTGTATTTGTTGGTTATGAACATTGAATGTTGAATATTATTTTTCTGATTATTGTTTGATAATATGATTAAATTAATGTGTATGGCTTTAGTTTTTATGAATAGATGAATGTTGCTTGAGATATATACAACTTTAACAAATTAAAACATATTGTAACATGTTATAATATACTGTTGGGCAGTGGTAGTGGACATACTGCCCAACAGTTTTTATTGTCATGGACTTTGATGATGGTCCCTTTTAATTTCTTATGCGGAAAGTGTTTTAAGGATGACAAAGCAATTTCTATTTGTGTGAAAAACCTTTTTCCAATTTTTTAATCCGCACCAAGTTGTGAACAATTTTAACTTAACCAAATTTTATCTTCTTTAATCCTAAACATCCATCTAGTGATTAAAGTAGGTAAAATAAAGTAAAGAATACTCACAACGCCGGATGTACGAGGAAAACCACAACGCGAAAAACCTCGGACGGGCCAAGCCAGATAGTCACCGTGAATATGGTTTTATAAAGGTATAAATGATAGTCTTACTCAACGATTCGTTCCACCCACGAGACTTGACACTCATCTGATTTTCAACCACTCATCTCACAATGCCCACGTAGAAATTAACCTTCTTTCACGATGCCTGTCCACAATACACGCGCCCACGTATGTCTCGGTATCCACCGATATGGTTTGTAACGTCTACGATGTTGAAACCGGACTCCTCCGAATCTTCATCGCAAAACCAATAATGTTCAAGTGTAGAACATCTCTTTTTGGTGCCACAAATATCATTATAGCATATATTAATGAATACTCGGATCTTTGAAACTCTAAGGATACATTAACTTTGGAAAACCTTAGAAAACTTGTGTGCAGAAATGTTCTGGACGAATACTGATTTTCACAGAATGTACACTTACAAAATCTGATGGAAAACATGCCTTATATAATTTTCTTGAGGCGGCGCGACGTTCAAGTGACATTGGTCTGTCGTTCGAACGAGATAGCAATGTCGCTTGAACAACATAACATCTCGCTCGAACGACTGGTCAAGTCGTTTGAACGACCAGCGAATTAGAATTTGTTTTTAAACCAACTTTTAAGAAGTAATTCCACTTAAATCCAGTAGCTAAACTAAGAAAGCTAAAAAATAACCAAATGTGAGTTACATGCTAACATAGTCTCGATGTGCTCAAACATGAACATGAAATTTATGGCCGTGAACTACAACAAATGAGTCACAATTTCAACACATCAAAATGATCAAGAAGCTCTAATTGATAACGATAAATCATCAAACTTTATTTTAGCCATATATGACATTTAAAGTGTGAGCTACATGAACTAAACAATAAAACATGCACATAAATCCGGAATTTTGACGATTCTACAAATAAAAGCGTCATCATACGATTTTTCAATGTTGGGATTCGTGGTGCAAACCCATTTAATTTATCCATCCAAACTCCCTCAAATACATATCATATTTTCTTTTGGAATGAACATTAACTAAATGGGCCATATTTGGCATATGATTCTTTTTATTGCCTTTATTTTTTCGGGGCTCTTTTAAACGGTGGCTTTCTCAACGAGTCAATTTTACACTCTCACGACCCTTTCCTGTTAATACTAATCATTTTTTCAATTATTATCCTCACGGTAAACAGTTCTTACATGCACACCTCCTCCTTATGTCTAATTAGCATAGATGATAAAATTGAGATAAGAATGTCTCACAAAACTCAAATATGTGACAAATGTCAAACATTCATATAAACTCGTGCATGTGTAAAAAGATGGCATATATACAAAGTCGAATCAAAATGCAAATCAACTTCAAAACAACCCCATATTACAATTGTTAAGATCATTAAAACTATACAACAGACTCAATTGGAAATTTTGTCCTTATAAATCTCCGCCTTTGACTATTCCGGGACAAAACCAATAGTGAAATGCTTGTGCCGAGCCGTCAAGCCGTATGATGCCTAAATCCCATCCCATAAACTCAAAATAAAAAATTACACGACAAGACTAGTAAACAATGGTCTGACAAGTATGAAACTGTCTCTGAATATCTGAATGTGATCTAGTCTTGAAATCTCAAATCTCTTAAGCATACCTACACACGTGAAATAAACAAATACCTAGTGAAGTGTAGAGGAACAAATGATATAAATCACAATGAAATATGTGAGCAAAATATTTTGATATTAATTTGAAACAAAAACAACTGTTAAATCAGGATATCAAATATGCACATAAATAAGATACCAATGTAGATATAAATGAGTGCAATAAATAAACACAATGCTCAACCAATAATCTCCCCCTACATCACATACATCTCTCCCCCTTTTTGTCTCTAACAGACATTTTTGTGAAAAGATAAACAATCTAGCGATGGTAAATTATCTCATGCTAGATATACATAAACAACCAGCTATTTAAGATCAAGAATATCAAATCCATAGCTAGCAAACAATAATCACACAAAAGAATTAATCAAACAAAGCAGGTGTGATTAAACGAAACAATGCAGCAATATATGTGATCAATATGAATCTGCATATAACAAAACTATTCAGAAGCAATCCAACAGTACCAAAAAATATGATCAAAAGCAGCAGGGTATTGAAACAGAATAAACCAGAAAACAAAATAGGTCGCTCGAATGAAAAGGATAAGTTGCTCGAACTATAAAACGTTGTTGTTAAAACGACGACTTTGCGCGATAAGTATATCTCGCTCGAACGAGAAACCAAAAATCCCAAATCCACTTCAGAAAATTAAACTGTGTTGCCCAGTGAAAAAATTTCGTAAAAAATCTAACTGGAAGGGGCTCAAAACTGCAAAATAGTACCAAAACAGTAGCTAAACTAAGAAATCTAACAAACAACCAAATGTGAGTTACATGCTAACATAGTATTGATGTGCTCAAACATGAACATGAAATGTATGGCCGTGAACTACAACAAATGAGTCACAATTTCAACATATCAAAATGATCAAGAAGCTCTAATTGATAGCGATAAATCATCAAACTTTATTTTAGCCATGTAACATTTAAAGTGTGAGCTAAATGAACTAAACAATCAAACATGGACACAAATCCGTAATTTTGACGATTCTATAAACAATAGCGTCATCATACGATTTTTCAATGTTGGGATTTGTGGTGCAAACACATTTAATTTTATCCATCCAAACTCCCTCAAATACATATCATATTTTCTTTTGGAATGAACATAAACTAAATGGACTATATTTGGCATATGATTCTTTTTATTGCCTTTGTTTTTTCGGGGATCTTTTAAACAGTGGCTTTCACGATGAGTCAATTTTACACCCTCACAGCTCTTTCCCGTTAACACTCATCATTTTTTCAATTATTATCCTCACGGTAAACAGTTCTTACATGCACACCTCCTCCTTACGTCTAATTACACATAGATGACAAAATTGAGATAAGAATGTCTCACCAAACTCAAATATGAAAGAGATGTCAAACATTCATATAAACTCCTGCATGTGTAAAAAGATGGCATATATACAAAGTCGAATCAAAATGCATATCAACTTCGAAATAACCCCATAATACAATGGTTAAGATCATTCTAAGCATCAATAATTATGACCAAATGTCCTAGCCACATGGATAGTGAAAGGAAGGGTGTCCAAGCACACCAATATGCCACATCAAACTTGTAAACTTAAAGACAAAAAAAAACTAAAATCTTTTTGGTTTTTCAACATATTTTGACTCAAATAAAAGAAAAATCTTTTTATATTTTTCAAAAATATAATAAACCAAAAATCTTTTTGTATTTTTGAAATAAGACTCAATAAATGAAAAATAATACAAAATGATACACATGTCATAACACTAGCAAGATATAAATCATGATGCAAAGACTAGCATATGACGAACATGATAACACAATCATCTTTTAGATTTAGCATGGGAAGAATCAAGTGCAACCAAATGAGAACCATGAAGTTTTAGTCCTAAAGACACAAAATCCGATTTCCTAACCCAAGTAGGTGTAACATGACGGGTGGGGTTTTTGGGAATCGAAATGACTTTATTTCTAAACTTCCTAGGAGCATTCCTAAGGTCATAGCAAAAACGTCTAAGGTGACCTTTCTTACTGTAATGTGTGCAAGTGTAAAGAAGGCGGGAATGGTTACCAAAATGTCGACCGCTCCTCACATTCCTAGTGGGCTCTCTCATACGGTTTGTATTGTCTTTGGGAATGGGAACAACTCTTTCATCGTAGCCTATACCACACCTATAACTTTTGACTTGGATGGTGCCTAAAATCCTATCCAACTTTTCTGATCTAGATTCCAATTCAAACTTAACCTTACTCGAATCTTTCAACTTCTCCTCCAACTCACAAATTCTAGTCTCAAGCACACGCCTAGCTTCTCAAACTCTAGCAACTCCTTTTTCAAAGTCTCCATCAAACCATGAAGACTATCTCTCTCTTTCTCATCATACTCTAGATTTCCCTAAGCTTCTTCTCCCATGCCTTAAGATCCTCGATCAAAGCATCATTATATTCTATGACACGCTCATTCAACCTAGCTTGCAATTTAGAGTTAGCCTTTTTCACTTTCACCGCTTCGGCATATAACTCATTAAATGCAACTTGAAATTATTTCACATCAACCTACTCATCCTCCCTAACTTCTCCCTCACTCACTTGGGATTCAACGTCCTCGAAAGTTTCATGCACATGAGAATCTTAGTGGGAAGATTTATCGTCGCCGCTCACATGACATGCCAAGAAAGAAAGAAAATTGCTCTCCATCTTCCGTATCACTACCACTTAATGTGGCATTATAAGTTATCATTTTCTTGCCCTCTTTGTTAAATCTAGTGGGATACTCGGTAACTTTTTGACCATACCCATCACACCCAAAACACCTATCCGACTCAACCCTATTAAGTTTCTCAATTTTATCTTTAGGGGTGGACTCAACTTTGTTATTCTTGAATTTCTCAAACTTTTTGTCATCTTTCGATTACTTTTGAAACTTAAGAATTTTTTTGAACTTTTTAGCCAACAAGGAGACATCCTCAAAATCGGAATCGGAATCTGAAACTTTAGTTTCCTCCTTCCGGACTTTCAAATCAATGCCATTTTCTTTCTTTGGCACTTGCTTGGATGTAAACGTATTGAGTTCATAGGTTTATAAGTCACCTACAATCTCTTTAAGTTTCATCGAATCAAGCATTCCTAAGGAGTTTAAAACAGTCACTTTTGCATCAAACCTACTAGGCAAAGATCTCAAAATTTTCTTTATGACATGATTATCGGGATCCTCTCTCCTAAGTTAAACGACGTGTTGACAATATTAGATATCTTAGCGTAAAACTCATCAAACGACTCACTATCTAACCTCTTAATCATCTCAAATTGTGTAGTGAGGTTTTGTAACTTAGACTCCCTAACCGTGCTAGTGCCCTAGTGTGTAAGTGCAAGTGTATCCCAAGACTCTTTTGAAGTTTCATAAGTCATAATTCTATTATACTCTTCAGGTGTGACATGTGAGTAAATTACGTTCAGACCTTTAGAGTTGTACAGTGCAAGCCTATGTTCAGCATCAGTCCACGACTCAACGGATTTCAAACTAGTGACCTCACTTTCTTGTGTGACTGGTGGTGTCCAACCTTTTTCAATTGCTAACCACACACGCTCATTAATAGATTTTAAATCACTTCTCATTTGCATTTTCCAATAAGCATAATTTTTTCCATAAAAATAGGAGCACAAAAACTTTCAATACCTCCAAAGTTCATCTCGAAAAACACAAGGGAATAAACACAAAAAATATGTTTCTAGATCTGATACCAATTTGACGGTCCCTTTAATTTCTTATGCAAAAAGTGTTTTAAGGATGACAAAACAATTTCTATTTTTATGAAAAACCTTTTTCCAATTTTTTAATCCCATCAAGTTGTGAATAATTTTAACTTAACGAAATTTTAGCTTGATTAATCCTAAACATCCATCTAGTGATTAAAGCAAGTAAAATAAAGTAAAGAATACTCACAACGCCGGATGTACGAGGAAAACCACAACGGGAAAAACCTTGGATGGACCAAGCTAGACAATCACTATGAATATGGTTTTACAAAGGTATAAACGGTAGTCTTACCCAACGACTCGATCCACCCACGAGACTTGATGCTCCTCTGATCTTCAACCACTCCTTTCAAAGTGCCCACGTAGAATATTAACCTTCTTTCACGATGCTTGTTCATAACACGCGCGTCCTCGTATGTCTCGGTGTCCACCGATATGGCTTGTAACGTCTACGATGTTGAACCGGACTCCGCCGAATCTTCATCGCAAAACCAGTAATGTTCAAGTGTAGAACATCTCTTCTTGGTGCCACAAAGATCACTATAACATATATATTAATGAATATTCGAATATTTGAAACTCTAAGGATGCATTAAGTTTGGAAAACTTTAGAAAACTTGTGTGCAGAAACGTTCTGGACGAATACTAATTTTCGCAGAATGCACACTTACGAAATCTGATGGAAAAGTAGACTTATATAATTTTCTTGAGGCGGCGTGTCGTTTAAGCGACATTGACCTGTCGCTCGAAAGAGATAACAATGTCGCTCGAACGACAGAGCATCTCGCTCGAACGACTGCTCAAGTCGTTTGAGCGACCAGCGAATAAGAATTTATTTTTACACCAATTCTTAAGAAAGACTTCCACTTAAATCCATTTCTAATACGTCCTCATTAGATTAAAACGAAGTGTAAACCTTTTCAAATACTTATAAAACATTATAAAAATATTTATTTATTAAAATAACATCCTTATACTTATAAAAATTAATTTCGTGTCCCATTAAATAATGTGCATTCATACCTGAGTGATCTCGGACATCAATTGATCTTGAAGACGAATAAACTTGCACCAATTAAACTTCGGCACAATTAATTCCTTTAAGCTTTACCGCAACATCTTCAATTAATCTTTAAACACGTCATAGTCTGTGTGTGATCGTGACAATAAAAGTTCGACCTATGACTCAAATGTGTTTTGTTTCGGGAATATTTCAAAACTATATAATAGACTCAATTGGAAATTTTGTCCTTATATTTGACTGTGACAAAGACAAACTTATCACGATCAATATCCGTGACAAGTTTGTCTTTGTCACAAACTTTGACCGTGACAAGTCCGTGACAAAGAAGTTGTCACCCCAAAACTTGTCACGGTCTTTGATCGTGATAAGGGCGCCTTGTCAAGGTTTTTGACCGTGAAAATTTGCTAGTTTTGGTGTAGTGACTCTCAAAAGCCAAATACAAAAAGCAATGCATGTTAGTAAGGTAAGCAACACAAAATATATTTTAAAAGGAAAAAAGATAATACTTCCACAAGAACTATAGAACTTATCCATCTCGATTTATTTAGTCGAAACCCTATTACCAAACTAAACAAAAAGGTATATGCATTTGTCATTATTGATGACTTCTCTAGATTTTGTTGGGTATTGATTTTATCAAACAAAACTAAACCTATGGTGTTTTCATAAAAGTTTGTAAAAGATCTTAAGATAAAAAAAAGTGTCACCCTCAAACATATTTGGAGTGATAGAGGAAAAGAATCCAATAATAGATATATCAAAGAATATTGCAACAATGAATGATATAATTTTAACTTCTCATCTATAAGACCCCTCAACAAGAAATGTCTCGCACTACGCTTAATGAGCACAAACTTCCTAAATAATTTTGGGCAGAAATCATTAACATCGTTTGTAATGTACTCAATAAAATATTTATTCAAAAAAATATCAACACAGCATCATATGAAATATGGAATGCAAAGAAACTTAACATCAGGTATTTTAAGGTATTCAGTTGTAAATGTTTTATTCACAATGACTGGGAAAACTTAAGTAAATTTGATCCAAAATCTGATGAAGGAATCTTTTTGGGATACAACACTAATAACAAAGCCTATAGGATTTTCAACAAATGAACCTTAGTCATTTAAAAATCTATCCATATCCCTTTCGATGAAATCAATCATTTTCTTCCACGACAAATAGATGATGATGAAGGCAACTACAACATTATAAGACAAAAGATGCAAATTATATCCATTAACACTCCTGAAACTCCTTTAAAAGATAACTTTGATCCAAATAATGAAACTCTTCAAAATCTACCCAAAATATGGAAATTCATCATCGATCACCCTAAAGACCAAATCATTGGAGAACCCTTCCATAATATAGTCACTCGCTCTAAATTAAAAAAATGCGTGCAATATTTTTGCCTTCGTTTCACAAATGAAACCTAAAATTATAACCGAAGCATAACAAGATGAAATATCATACCATCATAGGCATAAAATGGATTTTTAAAAATAAAAGGGATGAATTCGGTTCTATCGTTCGTAATAAAAAATGTTTAGTGGCTTAAGGTTTCTGAGAGCTCGTGTGCTCGAAACTGAGATGGACGAAAGGTACCCAATTAAAGTCTCTTATTAAGATTTGACAAGGTTTTCCTTTCACGTTCAAGTTAGGACAACAAATAAAAAGGACTAGGTCCATGTGCCAAATTAATTACCAAGTAGATTACACCAAATTCTATCTCCAATATTTAGGTGACTTAATCTAAGTACAGAATGATAAATAATGCTGCATAACACCAAGGCATGTAAGGAAAAACCCACAACGGGAAAAAACCTCAAGCCAACAAAATGACAAATGTATTATGGTTGAGTTTTATAATTAGATGAAGAATACTTATAGCCTCCCGATGCAATGACCAACTAGACACTCTTTCCCACCATATCCACCATAGAGAGCGCCAACAGCTAGAGAATTCCATACAACCGCTATCGATTTTGGTCCATGACCAATGTCGTCAAGTCATTTTCCATAAATTCTTCATTTAGAGTTTGAAGAAAACTTTTTATTATTCAAATGGAAAAGTGAGAATCCACTAATGAGTATATATACTTCCTCGGATGTGAGAGTCCTAAAGGTTAAGGTAAGTGCATAAAAGTGTTTGGCAACTCAAAATAAACTCACATGTATTTTTGAGATATAAAAAATATTTAAAGTCTCTCAAGAACAAATTTTAGAAATCTTTGTTCAAGTCTTGAAAGGAAATAATCAACTTCAAATGACTTGGAAATAAAAATGATAATAATTGATATCTCAAAACTACAATGAAGATTTTATTCTCTGTAAAATATTATGATAAAAGCTTGAGGCAAAAAACTTTCAAAAAACCTTAACTTGTTTGTCGGAAGAAGAAGAGTTAAATATCCATTTCAAACATGTGGTCACAAGTCTAAGAGGACCTAATATATTCTTATCCACGCAAAAAGTTTCTTTCCCAAAACACTAAAAGATATGTTAGAAAAAGATCATCTTCACATTTTCCCATGCAATATTTTGAAAAGATTTGCTTTTTGCAGCAGATCTGATGTTGTCGCTACAGTGAGAAAGTGAGACGATGGAGCGAACTTGCGGTGGGCTAGGTCACGTGAAGTTCCAGAGAATTTTGGAGTTTTGACAGTATATATCGTTATAGCGAGGAAAATCTTCGTTGCAGTAAAAATATTCCCTGCGGCAGAATGGCTAAAAGCAAAGCCAAAAACTAAGAAAATTCGTTGAACTAGACAAAATATTTTCTCGTTTTTGCATAGATAAAAAACATAAAAGGAGCCATTTATATTTTAAAATGTCTAGTAAAAAATACATAATGCCCATTTTAACATATGTTTATGTAAGTTAAAGTATATGGCATATGTATAGGGAAATTTTCCAAAATCTCCAAAGCACATACACATAATTTTAACACATTTTTTCAATTTAAGAAAATCCATTTTGAGTTATGTTGAACCATGGGTATACTATGTCATCTAAGTCCATTATCTTTCCCTAAAGTGGAATTCTCATGGATGTGAAAGTGAATGATGTCAGGATGAAGTTGATGAAGTCTGATGAATAAGTCTCGACTTGAAGCTTTCTAGAACGAACTCTTGATCTAGAGACACAAAGTGGGTTTTGGTTAACATAATAAGACAACCTAATCCTATACCCCCAACCCCATTTGTCTATTGTGACACCCCGTCTAATTAAATACTGGGTAGCTACTCCTTTATTAAATTAATACAAAATATCAAGTTGGTTTAGTCTTAGAATCATTGTCAAAAAATATTTAATTAATTACTAGCCACCTAATAGTTAAAAAGAGAGATGTCAAATTTTATTAATTAAGTTATCCAATAACCAAGAATTAACTCATTAACCATCAAATCGCATAAACAATCTCATATGAATAACCAACGAAATGAAATCAACTGAGTCTGGAGTACGCACTCCAATGATAATAATGTCAGAGTAAATAAAGTCCCAATACAAGAGTTTGAATAAATAAACCAATAACCGAAATAATGATAGACTTTAACTACAACCTTTAAATAAGAATGGGCGATATGCCCTAACTGATACAAATGACTCTGAAGGAACCAAGAATAAATAAGAAGTCGTTTAATACCAAGATCATGTAGCTTCCACAGCAGCTACAACACGACATCAGAATGGAACTCCTATGCTTGGCGTCCCAGTGACAGGGCACCTAAAATGTTTTTACAAAACAAAATAGATTTGGAGGAAAACGGTCAGAGCCCGAGGTGAAAACAGTTTAAAACTTTAGCAAGTGTTTAAATTACAATTAAACAACACATATTATAAACATGTTAGTTGCGTACTCTCACATGAGTTTCTCACCTCTTAACTAATGTGCACGCCTAACGTATCACCTTAACCCATCCTAATTATGTCACTAACTAACTAGTATGTGCCTCTTCCGCTTCCGCATTCTACCATAGGATGTCTACTCTTAGTACCCAAAATAGTATATTCATAACCCATATGCGCATTGATTAAAATTACTTATCTAAAGTGTTAATTAAATTCTCATTCTTAGCCCATTCAAATATCTTAGTTATTCACATCTACTAAGAAACAATGAACCAGTCACAAGTACATAAGTATATCACTCTCAGTACATAAATACGTATATGACACCCCTAGGCTAAGTTGCGGTGCACGCATACTCTGCTATCGAATCTCGATACATCACGTACATAGGGACTATGAGTTTCGAATCTCTCAAGAACCGTTTCAATAAGCAAAATCACACATATTGGAGGCAAACATAGTTCACATACCCATGGGTCATGCACATACCTACGTTCCCATGGTTAGATGACTGATCAACTCATAAATAAGTCATTCGCAGTCCTATGTCCTTAAGGTACCAGTCTAAATCCCCCTAAAGGCACACAAGGATAAGAGGGTCCTTTACAAAAAAAACTAACCTCCCGTGATGGCAAGTATGGTAGGTATGTCATACACATAAGAAATCCATTCACTAGGAATTCACACAACCTTAGTAATCATATTTCAATATAGACATTCACATTCTATCTAGTAAGTCTCGTACGTAGTAAGATTATCCTGGACATCATACATAATTATATATTTAACTTGATAACTTTCTCTTGTTGTGCCAATTTGAGTACCTAAACCTACCACAAAAGGTTACTAGGCCTCCTATTAGTTTCTAATGCTATCTCAGTAACTTAAATCCCCTCCATTACTGTTATTATCCTTACCTCAGCGTTTATTCCCATTATAGTTTCAATTTGAATGATTTCTAACCGTAACTCACTCGGTAGTCCCTCGTAAGCAATAGTATTCAAATCCCTTAGGTAATTCATTTTTCCGGGCGTCAACTAAGACCCTACTGACCTTAACTAAGTCCCAAAATGTCAATTTAAACATCCTGAGAATCATCATCGCCCTTGAGATTTTTATTAAGCCTTAAGGGAAAACAATTGCCAAAAATCAAAAGGGGTCGATCGATCGATCAAGCAGATATCAGCCCAGATTTTCTTAAACAGTTACGGGTTTTCCTCTTTTTACACCTCTAATTCTTCATTACAATGTCTTAAACTCCCAACCAAGTATACTAATTATCATACCAACATTTTTGCATCATTTCCCACGTTTTAGAATCATCAAATCAAAATAAAACCTCAAATTCTTGGATCAATTTACCTAATTTTCATATAAAAACCCTAGTTCTCCTATTTCTTCAAGAACACTATATAATTCAATACAATTTCATAATTCTCTACCCATACATCATAATTTCATGGCTGCTATTATCACCAACATTAAACTACGTGCAAGACGTACCCAGATTATGATTTAAATTCTTCAAATCTATTCAATTTTCATTATTTAAGGTTATTCTTCAATTCTAACCTAACATGAATGATATATGAGCTAAATTATTGCAAGTTAAATCACTTGCCTGATAACGACGATTCTGATCCGATGAAGTAGACGATATGTGGATGATCCTTGCTTTCCGATCTATCCGGTGGTGCAAAAGCCTTTAATTGGTGATTCTCCTTTGGAAACTCCATTTTCTTCCACTCTAATGGCCGTTCATGATTTTTGGTTGAGAAACCCTAAGGTACTCAAGTGTTGGCTGATATTAATTGTCTAAAATTTATGAGTTACTATTCACCCAAAAATAGGAATGACTAAAATACCCTCAGGGGTTGCCGGTTATGCCTAAAAATGCCCCGGGACCCATACTAAACCCCTGGCTAGTGTTTTCTGATTATCTCGAACCTTTCGGACACGTTGGTGCACTCAAAATGCTCATACGGATGACATAAAAATAAAATACTTTTAAATCCATTAAATTGGGTCCTGACACGACTGACACGCGCGTCCCATCTTAATTACCGAAACTGTCGTATTTTCAACTCACGACAATTTTAATAATTTCAATAATCACATATTACCATAATCACTCAGTAATATTCAACAACATTATAATAATCAAATACTAACTCTCGTCTCGCTAGCATTTAAATTCGGATTATTTTTCAATTAATTATCCCAAATTAATTTTAATAAATCTCATATTTAAAAGCCATAAAAATACGGGGTATTACATACCTCCCCCCTAATAACGGAATTTCGTCCCAAAATTCGGAAAATAGGAATATGTGGAAAAATTGGTAATCCTCCAGTACTCAAAGTAAAATACAAAGAAAGGCTCAATCACTACAGCCCTCGCTTCACAACAAGCTTGTTGAACAGTCTCAATACTTTATCAGTTATAGGGTTACACCTCAATAAATGCTCCTCACATTGTGCTCTTACTAAACAATACTCGAATAAGAATAGCCTATACCTCATTGGCCGCATTCTCTCAATATTATTGTGAGTTCACACCTCACTACGTATCAATTCCTGCGTTTATCTAGACAAAAACTCCCATCCTGGGGGAAACCATAGAACATCTGACTACTATTGTCCGTTCTTTGAATATTTGTTCCCGACGTTTTGATTTTTACACAAGGGAAATCCACTCACGACTGATCTAACTCTAACTCCTGACTGATCTAAAACTCTGATAATTCGCTCACCTCTAAACATCCAGAGAAAGAATGATAAGGTTTATCCACACAAAACCTCAGTAAGAACCTTGTCCACTATGAATAGGTACGGGTGTTTTCACCCAACTTTACCATTAGGTAATATCTTTTCCCCATTACCACAATATATCTCACTTACTATCTATACCCGTTTTGGAAATGAAATGATCGCAATGGATCTAAAATTTCTTTCATACAGTTCCACCAGTCGTCAATCACCTTCCGCCTACTCCTCGGGCTATCGGTGAGGCAACCTTATCAGAACGAAATGTTATCTCCACTACTTCCTGATACCCCACGTTGAATGTGGATTTTGGGGATCTCATTCTAGTTCTTAATAATACTGTGTAGGGCTATGTACTGACGTGTTCATTATCTAATAGTGTAATTTACCTAAGGATATAACAATTACTTTCCTTCCGAACAACCTGTCCCACATATTCGAATGAACTCGTTATTTATCTATAAGCTGGCAACCCCTCAAGGAAATTTACCAACTTGAATCCTCCATCACTGGAATGTTGGCTTGACACCAAGTTTCTGGTTGATACCCTTACTCTAACCGATTTCTATCTATAAGTGGTGCTCGGGAGGACTACACATTATGTCCTGCTCAACACCGACTCCCACTTATAACTCCTCCCATTAAGTGGTACTTAATAACCCTCTTCTTCCTTCGATGTATACCAAATGTTTTGGCCCGTGCACTATTCACCACGTTGTGCACATCTGGACTCTTTATACATTATTGACATCCTTATTATATTTACGTGTAAGCCACCCTTAACCTTCGCTTGGGTGGGACTCCGCTTCAAATTGCCCATAATAGTAAAATATTTATCTTCTCAAGGGATACCCCCTTTTAAATGGCTTCCCATTGCTCTTCAACTAATTTTGGGCGTGCTACTTTGATTGCACCTGAATCTATAGATTGTCATCCTTCTCACGACGCTTAATCCATCTACCACTACTATTTTGTAATATCAGTCTTACAAGCATAAATTTTCACCCATCTCTGTCTCTTCTTTCGGCTATTCTGACACTATCAAACCAAGGTGTCCATACACCTTATACAATGCGCAAACGGTTTTAAACATTAAATACACTTCATAAGTCAAACTCTATATTGTCCCTGCATTTGCAATGTGGCTATACCACTTGGACGTTCTCAATCACCCCCGAATTTGAAATTTAAATCTTCCTAAACATCATTTCATCCTTTAACTCACCAAAATAAAGTAAAATTATCAATACTTCCTCATCACACAACCGACTCTACTGGCCTTATATCGTAATTTCTTCTTTAACTTCCCGTTATAACTATATACTTTCCTAACGATCGAGGTACCCAAATCATTGACGAATGGCCAAACATCTCCGTACTACCAACCTTACACTAAGTTTCATGCGTGGGGTGTCTCACAAAGCGAAATCCAAACAAGGAACCCCCCTGATACACTACTTCCTAGCATTGTCGGTCATCGGAATTTGTTGGCCCTCGGTCCATAACATGTACCCCTATATTCCCGCTTCTTGATAATAAAGTTACATCTCCTTCCGCAATTTCACTTAAATAAGGAACTCCTTCTGAAAGACACTATCTCTTAACATTGATGGAAATTACCTTCCATAAAGATCATGCAAATATATTGGGGTTCTCAAAATCCCATCCCCAGACTTACAACTATGAGTATTAACTCCCACGTCTCTAAAGGGTGATATAACAATGCACTCTTCTTATTACTACATCCTGAGCGTTAATTATAATAACCAGCTAAATCTTTCCGTTGAACGGTAAACCAAATACACTCCGATTTATATCAATAAAGTCCCTACACATACCAGGAACAAATATCTCAGACCATTGTAATTTTTGAAGTCTCAACAATATATATATATATATATGATCGCGAGGCCGACCCTCTCACAGATGGGGCCTCGCCAGAACAAAACATTCTACACCAAGGTAGTAACCTCGATAAACTTGCAATAATCCCACACTATCGATTTAAACATTATAATAAAACTATAATTAGGATAATATCTGATGATGCTAAGATTCAGCACCACCAGATAATTGATGATGAGCTCAAACAGTAACGACAATGGCGGCCATAGAGATGTATATGTATGTAATGTATATAAGGGGATGAGTATAAGAGGAATAAGACAATAATGTATAGTGGTTCAGCCAATTAGGCCTACATCCACTGTGAGTGTGTGATCCACTAAGTATGGGCACTAATGGCCTTGGATACATTGCACATAGGCTCACTCTCTCTCTATTGTGTACAAGCAGAGTTTTAGCCGGGGTTACCAAATTATCGATCCCCTTGCAGGGTTATAGGTGACAAGTATATATAGGTCTTGGAGGGAGTAGTGTACCCCCCAAGCATGCATGGTGCATGTGAGTTATGATCTAGCTAATCCCCTGCTGACACCTGGAGGTGCCACATGTGATTAATGATGACATAATATTCCCTCACGTGAGGGGATGATATTATTATAACGGTCTTACTCACGTGCTAAAGGAGTCCCACGCGCACTATTGCACACGTCTCCCAAATCACGCGCTGTGATGATGTCACCCTCGACCTATGATGTGAGGCTGAGGGAAAAGTTCCTGCTAGAAGCGAGCCTACCCTAGTTTGGGCCTCGTATTGTCGTACCCTCATAGGGTCGTCTGGGCCATGATAAGGGGTTGTCCCCATAAAGGGCCGTCTGGGCCATGATGAGGGATCGACCCCTTATAGGGTCGTCTGGGCCATGATGAGGGGTCATCCACTTAGATGGTCGTCTGGTCCATGATGAGGGGTCAACCCCTTATAGGGTCGTTTGGGCCATGATGACACTACACCAAATCCTGCGAATGGTCACGCCCAGTGGGTCACGGACCAAGTCCGCGACCAGCTGGTCGCGGACTTGGGCCGTGACCCACTCAATATTTGGCGTGACCAATTTTATTACCACACTAAATTATCCATGCTCTGGAAGTGGTCACGGACTAAATCCCTGACCATAGTGGGTCACGGACTTGGGCCGTGACCCGGTCGTGACCAGCTTGGCGCCAAAATTCCCTCCAAACAGGTCGCGAATGGGTCACGGACTTGGGCCGTGACCAGGTCGTGACCAGCTTGGCACCAAAATTCCCTCCAAACTGTTCGCGGATGGGTCACGAACTTGGGCCGTGACCAAAGGTGCGACGAAGCATAAAACACACACATTAAGGGTCACGGCTTAGGGCCGTGACCATTTGTTGGTCTGGGTCACGGCTGTAGGCCGTGACCATACATCATTCAAGCACCAAGGCTGCTGGAAAACGGTCACGCATTATGGGTCACGATCCTAAGCCGTGACCAAATCAAAATCGCCATTTTCCTGTAAGTAAGTAAAGGGTCGCGCGCATGGGTCACGTCTCTTGGCCGTGACCAATTTGAAATCGCCATTGTCCAAGTATGTAATGGGTCACGTCTCTAGGTCGTGACTAGGTCGAAATCGCCAGCCTCATGGTCATTAATGGGTCACGCACATCGGGTCACGTCTCTAGGCCGTGACCATAGTCTGGTCTTAAAAAGAAATATTCCCAGCTTCTCATTTATTACGTGCGTCTTCGTTTGCTGTTAGGGTTCGTGCGATTTTGAGCTCCTGCGATTTCGGTTGGATTTCAGTTGGATTTGCATTTGGATTTCAGTTGGATTTGCATTTGGCTAATCGATTTCAGTTGGTATGTATTGATTCATTTGGATTTCGTGATTTCTATCTAAAGCCCTTTTTGTGTATGTATGTGTAGATTTATGTTTGTATGTGTGTATCTATAGATTGTATGTGTGTGTATGTATAGATTTATGTCAAAAAAAATATTAGGGTTTAGTAAACCTTAAATAGTATGTGTGTGTATGTATAGATTATGTCAATAAATCCTAGATTGTATGTGTGTGTATGTATAGATTATGTCAACAAACCCTAGATTGTATATGTGTGTATTTTTTTTCGACAAAATATGCGTGTCTTGTTTGTTTTTTTGAGAAAATATAATTAAATGATTTTTTTTGACATACGAGTCGCAAACACGTGTGCACATTACTATAGTGAGATATTGTTGGCTTGGTTGTTGGATACTATGTTGAATTTATTGAATTGATACTAGTGTCGATAAATGTATATGTTATTAAATTTGTTGGATGTGCTCTTGATTTGCCTATGAAAAAGTATATCACATATCTTGCGATTAATGTGCATTTTTTGTCATAGCCAGTGGGTCGCGGACTTGGGCCAACAAATAAATTGTGTATAGATTTAGACCTGTCAAAATACACGATAACCCGTTAACACGACACGACCCGACACGAAATTATAAGTTAATGGGTTTACCCTTATTGGGTTTGGGTAATTAACGGGTTGACACGGTAGACCCGTTAACACTAACGGTTCGGGTTTGAAAATTTACCTGTACCCGTTTTAACCCGTTTCTACCCGTTAACACCCGTTAACACTAACGGGTACTATAGGGTCACCCAACCCGTACCCAATAACAATAACCATTAAAACCCATTATTTCTAAATCTTCAAAGACTAACGGGTGCTATAGGGTCACCCAATCTATACCCAATAAAAATTACAATTAAAACCCATTATTTTTAAAGTATTGAAGACTAACGGGTATTATAGGGTCACCCAACCCGTTACCCATTTCGACCCAAAATGATTCGTTAATATTAACGGGTGTTAACGGTTTGGGTCGTGTACCCGTTAATATTAACGGGTCGTGTTTGGGTATTGTTATTAGACCCGTTAGGCTTAACGGGTCGTGTATGGGTTAGGGTGTTTTGACCCGTAACCCGTAACCCGTACACGACCCAAACCGACCCGTTGACAGGTCTAGATTTATGTGTATATGTATGTTTATGTGTGTAATTATGAACAAATTGTTTATGTGTATATGTATGTTTAAACTCTCATAACTTTCAAACCTAAACCTTAATAGCAGGACTCGTATTCATGCCCTCGTATACTTTTCTCAGGAAAAATGAGGCACGTTGATAAATACTGTCAACAAGAGTGGTAGAGGTTGCAATTAGACCGCACACATAACTCTTTTATTAGCGTGTGTCATATAGCGGGTACTCCTATTTATAGGTACAGAAATAAAAAGATCGAACAATTTAACTACCTTGTAAATCATGGATTTGATATCCAACAAGATTACTTGTTCGATCGTATTTTATTTTCTCTACCAGAAAACTGGGATGACGTTATACAAAATATATTTCACACACGTAATCCCGACATAGCCCTGACCTTGGTTACGTTGTTGGAGAAGGCGGAAAAAAAATCCACCCGTTATGGATACAACTGCGTACAAAGAGCATTGATATAGACTGTGATGTCTCGCGCCACATGCACGTAAAATTGAATATTGCCAACAAGTTGAGAAATAGGGGATTCCGAGTTCATGTCACTGACATCTACACATCAATCATAGATACCCTTCCTTCTAGTTGGCCACGTGCAAAAATTCATAGGTTCTTAAAAACTAATACCGAATGGATGGAGATCAGACACATTGAACTTATTCTAAAGTCTTACTTTGAAAAGGTATATATCTATCTATATATATAAAACTAATTAAACTTGATTAATTAGTTATAATTTCATATTACTATAATTATTTAGTCACTTATATTTTTTAATTTTTGTAGATAATGTCGAGAGGAAACAACCCAAGGGTACCAAGTGCCGATGTGACACCATAACGAGGTTCACCATCTCGTGCAGAACCCGAATTCTCAACACCAATGGCTGAGCAATTCACAACTCCACCAATGGTTCACTCCTCACCAAGTCCAACTCCGAGTGCTCCTACGCCCCAATCCAGCACTCCGGTTGCTTTAACGCCCCCATCCAACACTCATGATGCCACCCGCTCAAATGAAAAGAAGACTATTGGCTTCTCCCTTCTCGGGAATAACCCGACGGGTGATAGGAATGACGTGCTGAACTTTAAAGCCCGGTGTTTGTCGCTGGGAAAAATGAACGTGGGAGTCGGTAGACCAGATGATTGGAACCTTGTTGATCAAGCTGTCAAAGATGACATACATGACCAACTTTGCAAGCGTTTCTCATTTCCTGACCGTTCCAAGAATAAGGTTCTATCTGGGGTTGCTGAAGGATTGAGGACATACAGGAGAAACCTTCAGAAGAAACATTTCCCGAAAGAGGCAGCGAGCTCAGATATTTTGGCTTTGAAAGAGAAAGTGCCTCCCAATGTTGAAATGCCGGTGGATCAGTGGAATAAGTTTTTGGAGAATGAGGCGAAGGAAAAAAAGTTGGTCCAGAGGGAGCAAAACAAAAAAAATAGGGCACAAAAAAATGATATCCATAGGCTGGGATCCAAATCATATGAGGATTTGAAGAACGAATGGGAGAGTAGGACAAAAGATGGTCCAGATGCCGGTAAAAACCCAAATCGGTCCAACTTATTCCTTCATGCTCGACGGGACAAAGATAATAAATTCCCGCTGCACTTGGCTAAGACACTGGAATCAATAGAGGCCATCAGCAGTCAATCAGATTCGAGCCCTACTGATGACTTTGACCTTGAAAATAATGCCCTGACTAAGACCTTTGGAAAGGACAAAAGGGGGAGGATGAGAGGTGTTGGCTCACATATGCCAAAAACAAAACTTCAACACATTTCACCTCTTGTGGACGAGCTTTCTTCGATCAAGAATTGTATCTCATCCCAAAAGGAGCACCAGTTGAGGACCTATGGGGATGTCCATGAGATTTAAAATTCCCTGGGATTATTAACAAATCAAATTGGGAAACTTGTGAATCTTTGGGAAATTTATAGGCCCCCAATGCCTCCTCAAGGTTACCCTTACCCTACTCCTACTCAAGGTTTCACACATCCTTCCCCTCCAACATTCCCCTCTCAAATGCCTCATCCTCCAACATTCCCCCCCCCCTGCACCTCCGCCAATCACGGGGCTCGGATCATCGTCAACAACTCACAGTGACTATGGCGAAGAGTACTATATCAAGGACATGAGCAATTCGAGGTTTGTTGGCGTGTGCATACTCATCTCCAGGGTTCCTGAAACTCTAGTACATCACCGACCTTTGGAGAAGGGTGAGGCTAAAATAATGGTCGATGAAATATACAACGGCTGCGGAGATGTACCTGTGTACATTAACAACGGGGATGGGATGGAATTGAGGAATTATGCAAAATCTTTTATTACTTGGCCACTTTATCTGTTGGCCAATATTTAATAATATTTTCATTCGTTTTAGTTGTAATAATTTTTTTTTGTTTTAGTTGTAAGAATATTGGTTTTGCTTCAGTTGGAATGATATTTTTTTTTGTTTCAGTTGTAAGAATATTGGTTTTGTTTCGTTTGGAATGATATTTTTTTTGTTTCAGTCGTAAGAATATTCTTTTTGTTTCAATTGTAATAATATTTTTTAACCTATTACCACAGGACTGAAATTTGAAGATTATTACATGGATTTCCCACAATACAAAGAGTGGATGGGAGAGACTAACCGGATATCAATTAATCATGTAAAGGGCGTTTATGAATTTGTTAAATACGCTTCCAAAAATCTTAAAAGTGAGAAGATTTCGTGTCCGTGCACTCATTGTATTAACGAAAAATATAAGTCATTGGAAGTTGTTGAGTTGCATTTACTAAAGTGGAGAATCTGTCAAGACTATATAATATGGACATACCATGGTGAAAAAGTTGTACCTTATGTTCCAGAAGAATTACCGGGAGCCGACCGTGTAACGGAACCTCAAGGAGTAGAAGTGGTACATGATTCACCAACACATCGTCCATTGACCGACTTAATTGATGATGCTTACGGACTCCACAACCAATAAAACCACCAACCTATGGATATAAATAATGCGCATTATGACCAAGTAAATGAACAAATTGATGCTGAACTACTAGGAGATCGGGAATACATACGGTTGAAAGCCGATGCGGCTAGATCGTTATATAAAGATTGCGATGAAGATCACTCGGTATTATATGCAATGATTGGTTTGCATAATTTGAAGAGTCAATTTGGTTTGTCTGGAAACAGCGTAACCGGAATTCTTAAGTGGGTTAAAGAAATTCTCCCAAAGAGAACATGTTACCAGACAATTATCCTACCATGAAGAAGAGTTTGAAGGGTTTAGGTTTGAAATACAAATCTATTCATGCTTGCAAGTATGATTGCATATTGTACCGGAATGAGCACGAAGAGAAGGATGAATGTCCTGTATGCAGTGAGCCTAGATATATGGTTTTTGAGAATGGAAATGGAAAACATGCAAAAAATCGCAAGTGCTCGCAAGTCCCACAAAAGGTTTTGAAGTATTTTCCACTTGGGCCACGGTTAAAACGTTTTTTACTGTACCGTGGATAGCGGAGGCCATGACATGGCATGCTCGATGCGAGGTAGGTGGGAATTTGATGCGTCATCCGATTGATTCACTCATCTGGCAAATTTTAAATGCACAACACCATGAATTTGCAAAGGAACCGCACAACGTTCGTCTTGCAATCTCAACCGATGGGTTTAACCCTTTCGGTAATTTAAGTACTAGTCAGAGTTATTGGCCAGTTCTTATGGCGCCTTTAAGTCTTCCTCCGACATTATGCATGAGAAAGGAGTTCACATTGTTATCTCTGTTGATACCCGGGCCGAAGGCTCTCAGTAATGATATTGATATATTCTTAGCACCATTAATCGAAGAACTTAAAGAGTTGTGGGATAAAGGCGTGGCGGCGTTCGATTCTCATAAGGGTGAAGAGTTCACACTTAAAGAAATGGTGATGTGGGCGATCCACGATCTTCCTGCTTACGGGACCTTGTCCGGTTGTAATGTTCATGGTTATTATGGATGTCCCATTTATGGGGAGGAAACTGAAGCCTGTTGGTTAAAACATAGTGGTAAGTTGAGTTACACGGGTCATCGTAGATTTCTGTTGACCAGTCACCCTTTTAGGAACGACAAGTCTAAATTTTTTCCTGTCAGTCACGAGCGAAGAACGACCCTATTCGACTTTCTGGTCAGCAAATTGAGGAGAAGTCGGTGGCTGCGACTGCGAGGAATAGGTACGTAGGCAAACACCCCCAGTTTGTAAACCTGAAGCGTAAAGCTATGGAGGATCCGAACGACCCTAGTAAAGCGAAGCCATGGTCGAGGCAATCAATATTTTTTGATTTGCCGTATTAGAAAGATCATCGTGTAAGGCATATAATTAATGTGATGCACACAGAGAAGAATGTTGCAGAACATTTGATAGGAACATGTCTGGGTGGATCTCATTCCAAAGATGGAGAGCGTGCCCGCCGAGATCTACAGGATATGAAAATAAAGAAGAGACTGTGGTTAAAAAATGATCCAATGACAGGAAGAATTTCTATCCCCCCGACTGCTTTCACTTTGACTACTAGTGAGAAGAAGATCCTCTTAGACACGTTGTTCAACTTGAAGACTCCAACCGGTTATTCTGGTAATTTACGTAGGGTAGTAAGCTACCAAGCAAATGACTTGAAACAGTGCAAGTCTCACGACTGGCACATAATCATCCAATTAATCCCGTTGTTATTTCGGCATTGCTTCTCTGAACACAAAGATCTCCTTCGGGCAATTATGCAAATCAGTTTGTGTTTTACCCTACTTTGTGCAAAAGTGGTAAACAGAAGGCACATTAAAGCTGCTAAATCAACTTTAGCCGAGGCAGTTTGTGTATTAGAGAAATATTTTCCTCCGTCATTCTTCGATATCAGTATCCACCTGCTTCTGCATTTATGTGATGAAGCTTTATTATGTGGTCCCGTGAGGTATCGTTGGATGTATCCTTTTCAGCGCTTGATGAAAACCTTCAAAGATTATGTAAAGAATACACGGTATATTGGAGGGTTAATTGCTGAAGAATACGTAACGGTGGAATCATTGCTATACGGTAGGGAACATATGCCAGAACAAGAGGTGAGGAGGTTTAATCCTCGTGGAGAATGAGTGATAGAGGAACCTGACAAGTTTGAGGACGAATTATCGTTTGGGAACCCTAAAGAGGTGAAACTCACAAACCTACAATACGAGCAAGCAACTCGTCATGTCTTCGAATCGCAAGATGAAGTCCAAGACTGGAGAGAGTGAGTATCTACTGAATTCTTCTTCTTTGATTATATGTATTTTTTATTTTATGATCTAAACTCTATAATTTTTCGGTAGGAAGTACGAGAACGAAATTATCCAAAATCAAAGGAGAAATTGGACGACAACTGACTTTAGGGCATGTGTGTCAAAAGAGGTACTTTTCACATCTTATGTGTGCGGTTATTTATTCATGTGTGGTAAAAACATGCCCTAATACAAATTCATTAATAAATGCAGCTTCTAAAAAGAGGTGATGTCTCTTCCAGACTTGCACGCCTAGCAAAAGGTCCTAGTTTTCGTGCAAAAGAGTTTAAGAAATTCCTCACCAACGGTTTTGATTTCATTTCATATCCATATGAGGAAAAGATTTTGACGCAAAACAGTGGAATATCAATTTTCGCCTTGACCACCTGTATCGCTTGCAAAAGTGATAAAAATCCAAAGAATATGGTGCTAACCTATTATGGGATAATTCAACAAATCCTAGAACTTGATTACTTGGATTTCACAGAAATCGTATTCTATTGTGATTGGGTAAAGGTGGAGGATACAACGAATGCTTGCAAAGTTGATCCCGACTCCAAACTTATTATGGTAGATTTATCAAAGCTGAAGACGAAAGACCGCATAGTCGACGAGCCTTTTATTTGTGCCTTTCAGAATGTAAATAAGGTATTCTACTCGAAGTGCATAAACGATGGCAATTGGTCTATTGTTGTGCATGCACCAAAGGGTATGACTACTGAAGTAGACGCATTAAAGGCTCCAAAAGAGTTCCAGTCAGCTCTTGATGACAACCCTAATTTGAAGGATCTTTTAGTTGATTTAGAGGAAGATTGAGTATCAAAATATTATTTTATCCTCATCAATCTTATTTGTATCCTATTATGATATTGACATTGTATTAGCACTTTACATTAATTTATGAATTTCATCTACTTTTAAGTGTAATGTCCCGCTATTTGTGCAAATGTTAGGTGATTTATCGGTTCTTTTGTTTAGAATAGATATGTTTTCATTTATTTATCTCTATCGTTTGGCTTTAGAGGGAGAAAACTCGAAACAGCCCCCGAACGGCCCCGTGAGGCCCCGTGGGTGGTACCAACACCTCTCACAGGACCAATGTAACTCGTAGGGACAGTGAGTGACGAAAGAACTAGCCCTGGTTTTCTTCCTTTGGTTTTGAATTTGATTTTTTGGTTCTACCATTTTTTTAATTGAACATAACTGTTTGCAAAAAATTCATTATTTTTTCACTGTCATAGGATACATTGATGTTGGGGTCGAACTACTATCAAACATAATCTGAAATTGCATCGCTGCTATCATAGAGAAGGTTTTGATTGGCGTTGGGTGTAACAAAATATCCAGGTAATGGATAGACCTATGATGAACTTTATTTTAAGGTTAAATATGCATTGATTTAATTTTTTTTAATTATTTTGGGTTTGGATCCTATTTATGTCTAAACCCCGTAATTTTAAGTTTTTTGTGCCCCCTATAGCTTGGGTATTGTTGGCGCATTTGTTTCTTATCACTTCCAGTGGGGGGGGGGGAGAACATAACTTTTGAACAAAGAATAGTTAGGGTGAACACTAGAAAAAGAAGTCATTATCCAACGGATTGCCACTTTCTAGGTTTAACCCGATTTGATTGTACGACGTAAATTTGCAAAAAATTAGATTTAAGCATAAAAACATGCCATCGAATGGTGAAAACGTAAAATAGCCACAAAACAGTCCCGTAAGAGTCATGAACACCTCGCACGAGACCAATGTAAATCGCAGAAACTGACCGTGTAGTCACGGCGCTCCCGAGTTGAGTGTATGACGTAAATTTGCAAAAAAATAAACTTAAGCATAAAAACATGCCATCGAAGGGTGAAAACATAAAACAGCCTTAAAACGGTCCCATAAGAGTCATGAAACCCTCGCACGGGACTAATGTGACTCGTAAGAACCGACCGCGTAGTCACGGGGCTCCCGGTTTGAGTGTTGACGTAAATTTGTAAAAAGTTAGACTTAAGCATAAAAACATGCCATTGAAGGGTGAAAACGTAAAATAGCCATAAAACGGTTCGGTAAGAGTCACGAACACCTCGCACGGGATTAATGTAACTCATAGAAACCGACCGCGTAGTCACGGGGCTCCCGGTCAGAGTGTACGACGTAAATTTGCCAAAAAAATAGACTTGAGCATAAAAACATGCCATCGAAGGGTGAAAACGTACAACAAGCACAAAACGGTCCCGTAAGAGTCCCGAACACCTCGCACGGGACCAATGTGACTCGTAGGAACCGACCGCATAGTAACGGGGCTTCCGGATTGAGTGTACGACGTAAATTAGCAAAAAGTTAGACTTGCATGTCATCGAAGGGTGAAAACATAAAACAACCTTAAAACGGTCCCGTAAGAGTCACGAACACCTCGCACGGGACCAATGTAACTTGTAGGAACCGACCGCGTAGTCACGGCGCTCCCGGTTGGAGTGTACGACATAAATTTGCAAAAAATTAGACTAAAGCATAAAAGCATGCCTTAGAAGGGTGAAAACATAAAAAAGCCACAAAACGGTACCGTAAGAGTCACGAACACCTCGTACGGGACCAATGTTAATAGTAGGAACCAAACGGGTAGTCACAAGGATCCCGGTTTGAGTATACGGCGTAAATTTGCATAAAGTTATACTTGAGAATAAAGAAGATGCCATCGAAGGGTGAAAACGTAAAACACCCACAAAACGGTCCCGCAAGAGTCACGAACATCTCGCACGGGACCAATGTAAGTCGTAGGAATCGACCGTGTAGTCACGGTGCTCCCGGCTTGTGTGTGTGCGCGTGTGCGTGTGAGTGGGAAAGGGGGGAGGGGATGGGCAGGGGGCGCGTGTGTGCGTGTGTGCATGTTTGTGTGTGTGCGCGTGTGCCAGTGGGGAAGGGGGGAGGGGATGGGCAGGGGGCGCGTGTGTGCGTGTGTTTGTGTGTGTGTGTGTGTGTGTGTGAGTGGGGAAGGGGGGAGGGGACGGGGAATGTATGCATATATGTAGTGAGAGTGTGTGCGTGTGTGCGTGCGTGCGTGCGTGCGTGTGTTTGTGTGCGCGTGTGAGTGTGTGCATATTGGTGATAAAATTCAATAAAATAGAGAGTATACCTGATCTAGGGTGAATCCAAGAGTGGGATCTACAAAACAAACCTCCTAACACTCATATTCAGTCATCTGATCCGTTACGGTTGCCTCCGGTTCCGGTATCACGTAGGACTTTAAATAATTGTCACCTGAAAGAGAAATAACATATCAGAATTATATAATTATTAATATGAAACTAAATGAGAGATTTAGAAATAAAACATACCATATGCTCAGTGCATCCTACTTATCAGGCCATCCATTACAACAGTGATGAGAAGCTTCACAGTGATAAATCATACTTGCTGAAACAAAAGATTCAACAAAAATATATTAAAACAAATTCGTGAGGTATACCTCGTTTTTGGTAGCAACGTGAAACCCCCAATCCAAAAACTTAACAGATATGCCAGTGTATACATGTTTGTGTGTGTGTTTGTGTGCACATGTGTGCGTGTGTGAGTGGGAAAAGGGGGGAGGCGACGGGGCAGGGGCGGGGCAGTGTTGCATATATATGCAGTTGCATCTGCATATATATGCAACTGCTGCATATATATGCAGTGCATATATATATGCAACTGCTGCATATATAGTGCATATATATGCATATATATAGTCCATATATATGCAATATATATATATATATATATATATATATATATATATATATATATATATATATATATATATATATATATATGCAGTGTACTGCAGAGTAGCATACCAGTATATATACTGCATATATATACTATATATACAATATATATAATGGTATATATATGCATATATAATGGCCTGCAACCCTTCCTCTGGAATTTGAATAATGCCAGATGGCAACATCTGTAACTCTTTGACAAATGGATTTATTCACAAACCTAGCACTTGCTATAATGCAGTAATCAGTACTTGCATTTTGATCCATGCTGGCCAAAAATGAGTAAGATTGGCCAACATGGATATCTATACTGGTATAATTTTGTTGAGATGTGTATTATCCCTCTGTTTCTGCTAGCAGCAGGTTGGTTTATTAGGTTCAGAATCTTGGATCTCTTAGCTAAACTCTGTATCTAATTTGTGTTTTAGCTTTTTAGGGTTTTGGATATGATAATTTTCGATTGAAATGTATATTAGAGATTTCCAATAAAACCTTTATATGGTTGTTTTGCAGATATTTGGTGTAATAATGCACTGTACTTTGGTGTAAACATTTGGATTTGCAGATATTTGGTGTAATTTTGCAAAAATCAAAAGTACAGTGCATTATTATTCAATATAGAGATTGTATGGTTGTTATGATTATTCTATACATAAACTATTATTTGTATTTTCAGATTTACTGAACATCGGATCTCGAAATAAGTGCATTGGCGCCAGACGTGAGCTAAGATGTCACTTCAATATGGGCTTTCATTTGTGTTTGTATAGGTAAATTCCATTCACTCATACGATCAACGCTATGGTTTATGTTAGTTAGGTAAATTACCAATTTTGATCATATCACATGTTAAAGAGTGGACTGGATGGAGTATTAACAAATCATCAATACAATAGTTTAATATAACCACACTTACTCTTATGTTTTTAAAGTATATCATCTTAAATCATTACTTTATTTGAAAAAATGTCTAAACAAAATGTCATGGTTGACAGTTATAGCATCTTAAATCATTACTTTGTTTGAGAGTAGATACAATACATACATTTGAGCAGTTCGGTATGCATCAATTTTGTATATAAACGTCAGTTTTGTATACAATATATACCATATAAACAACAGTGGTTCTCCCGTCTATCTTTATATAGATTACTGGTACATATTTTTTGTTTATATAGATTGTTGGTATAAAAAATGTAAACTCAAAACAATGTATTGAGAACACCTATCTGCTATGCGGGGACTGATTTATTCAGGTTGTGATTTTACGTGGACTGAAAACACCTCTAAGTGGTATATAGCTTTGTTTTTTCAGGATGTGGTTATTTGTGGACTGATTTTACATTCACAACACTTAGAACATGTATATTTTAACCCTCTCTTTATTTATCTCAAGATTCCGCATGTCAAAGTTAGTATTTGGGGTCTGTTTAGGCCAATCCTTGAATAAAACAAAGCTATCTAACTAATCATTTGAAATGTCCCACGGGACCAATATAACTCGTTAGAGGGTGAAAACTCGAAACAACCCCCCAACGGCCCCGTGGGTGGCACCAACACCTCCCACGGGACCAATGTAACTCGTAGGAACTGACCCCGCAGCCGTGGGTCTCCCGGTTTGAGAATACGATGATAATTTGCATATTTCTAGACTTAGGCTTAAAAACATGGCGTTAGAGGGTGAAAACTCGAAACAACCCCCGAACTGCCCCGTGGGTGGAACCAACACCTCCCACGGGACCAATTTAACTCGTAGGAACTTACCGCGCAACCGCGAGACTCCCGGTTTGAGAATACGACGATAATTTGCATATTTCTAGACTCAAGCAAAACAGAGCATTAGAGGGTGAAAACTCGAAACAACCCCCGAACGGCCTCGTGGGTGGCACCAACACCTCCCACGGGACAAATGTAACTCGTAAGAACTGATCCCGCAGCCGCGGGTCTCCCGGTTTGAGAATACGACGATAATTTGCATATTTCTGGACTTAGGCTTAAAAAATGGCGTTAGAGGGTGAAAACCCAAAACAGCCCCCGAACGGCACCGTGGGTGGCAAAAACACCTCCCACGGGACCAATGTAACTCGTAGGAACTGAACACGCAGCCGCGGGTCTCCCGGTTTGAGAATACGACGATAATTTACATATTTCTAGACTTAGGCTTCAAAATATGGCGTTAAAGGGTGAAAACCCAAACAGCCCCCGAACGGCCCCGTGGGTGGCGCCAACACCTCCCACATGACCAATGTTACTCGTAGGAACTGACCGTGTAGCCGCGAGACTTTCGGTTTGAGAATACGATGATAATATGCATATTTCTAGATTTAAGCAAAACATGGCGTTAGAGGGTGAAAACTCGAAACAACCCCCGAACGGCCCCGTGAGTGGCACCAACACTTCACATGGGACCAATGTAACTCGTAGGAACTGACCCCGCAGCCGCGGGTCTCCCGATTTAAGAATACGACGATAATTTGCATATTTCTAGACTTAGGCTTAAAAACATGGCGTTAGAGGGCGAAAACCCAAAACAGCCCCCGAACTGCCCCGTGGGTGGCACCAACACCTCCCACGGGACCAATGTAACTCGTAGGAACTGACCCCGCAGCCACGGGTCTCCCGGTTTGAGAATACGATTATAATTTGCATATTTCTAGACTCAAGCAAAATATGGCGTTAGAGGGTGAAAACTCGAAACAACCCCCGAACTGCCCCGTAGGTGGAACCAATACCTCCCACAGGATCAATGTAACTCGTAGGAACTTACCGCTCAGCCGCGAGACTCCCGATTTGAGAATACGACGATAATTTGCATATTTCTAGACTCAAGCAAAACATGACGTTAGAGGGTGAAAACTCGAAATAACCCCCGAACGGCCTCGTGGGTGGCACCAACACCTCCCACGGGACCAATGTAACTCATAGGAACTAATCCCGCAGCCGCGGGTCTCTCGGTTTGAGAATACGATGATAATTTGCATATTTCTGGACTTAGGCTTAAAAACATGGCGTTAGATGGTGAAAACCCAAAACAGCCCCCGAACGGCCCCGTGGGTGGCACCATCACCTCCCACGAGACCAATGTAACTCGTAGGAACTTACCACGCAATCGCGGGACTCCCGGTTTGAGAATACAACGATAATTTGCATATTTCTAGACTTAGGCTTCAAAATATGGCGTTAAAGGGTGAAAACTCAAAACAGCACCCGAACGACCCCGTGGGTGGCGCCAACACCTCCCACGGGACCAATGTTACTCGTAGGAACTGATCGCGCATCCGCGAGACTCCCGGTTTGAGAATACGATGATAGTTTGCATATTTTTAGATTTAAGCAAAACATGGCGTTAGAGGGTGAAAACTTGAAACAACCCCCGAACGGCCCCATGGGTGGCACCAACACCTCCCACGGGATCAATGTAACTCGTAGGAACTGACCCGCAGCCGCGGGTCTCCCGGTTTGAGAATACGACGATAATTTGCATATTTCTAGACTTAGGCTTAAAAATATGGCGTTAGAGGGCGAAAACCCAAAACGCCCCCCGAACGGCCCCGTGGGTGGCACCAACACCTCCCACGGGACCAATGTAACTCGTAGGAACTGACCCCGCAGCCGCGGGTCTCCAGTTTTGAGAATACGGTGATAATTTGCATATTTCTAGACTTAGGCTTAAAAACATGGCGTTAGAGAGCGAAAACTCGAAACAACCCTCGAACTGTCCCGTGGGTGGAACCAACACCTCCCACGGGACCAATGTAACTCGTAGGAACTTATCGTGCAACTGCGAGACTCCCGGTTTGAGAATACGACGATAATTTACATATTTTTAGACTCAAGCAAAACATGGCGTTAGAGGGTGAAAACTCGAAACAGCCCCAGAACGGCCCCGTGGGTGGCACCAACGCCTCCCACGGGACCAATGTAACTCGTAGGAGCTGACCCCGCAGCCGCGGGTCTCACGATTTGAGAATACGATGATAATTTGCATATTTCTAGAGTTAGGCTTAAAAACATGGCGTTAGAGGGTGAAAACCCAAAACAGCCCCCGAACGGCCCCGTGGGTGGCACCAACACCTCCCACGGGACCAATGTAACTCATAGGAACTGACCCCGCAGTCGCGGGTCTCCCGGTTTGAGAATACGACAATAATTTGCATATTTATAAACTTACGCTTAAAAATATGGCGTTAGAGGGTGAAAACTCGAAACAACCCCCGAACGGCCCCGTGGGTGGCACCATCACCTCCCACGAGACCAATATAACTCATAGGAACTGACCACGCAGTCGCGGGACTCTCGGATTGAGAATACAACGGTAATTTGCATATTTTTAGGCTCAGGCTTAAAAACATGGCGTTAGAGGGTGAAAATCCAAAACAGCCCCCGAACGACGCCGTGGGTGGCGCCGACACCTCCCACGGGACCAATGTAACTCGTAGGAACTGACCCCACAGCCGCGGGACTCCCGGTTTGAGAATACGACGATAATTTGCATATTTCTACTTGGTTACTGATAATTTTAACTCGTATATGCAATTTTTCAGCTTGGTTAAATTTTTGGTAAAACTACTTGGTTACTAATATTTTTTTTATGTATCCTATCATTTGTAGGATTTTTGCACGCGGATCAAACGAAGGAGGCAATGGTCTACAGCATGAAGATTGTTTATATGTTGTGGACAATCAGGATTTTGTCAGCCATGCGGGCTTTTATTGTTTAGTTTTATGGCCGTGCAGGCTTTTATAATTGATTATTAAATTTTATGGTCGTGCAGGCTTTATAATAAGTAGGTTTTACATTTACAGGTTTTGGAGTGTCAAGAAAATAGAGGAAACTCTGCCCAATTTTTTTTTTTTGGTCTGTGAATTATTAAGATGTGTAATATTTATAAGTTTGTATATATATTTGTTTATTAACAACGTTCTCGATTCGCAATTTGTGATTTTTTTTATTGTTTTCCCAATAATAAATATTTGTAACACCTCGTACGCGTCAAACGTTACACGTAGCAACTGATGGTGCACTCGCAGGACCCCCAGTTTTAGGATTGGACAAAAAAAATACATTTTTTTTAAATTATAGTTAAATATGGTCATGGACTTTGTCCATGACCATTTTTATTTTTTCGTCACGGTTGTGGGTCACGGACTTGGGTAGCGACCATTTTTTTTAATTTTTTTTGTCACGGTTGTGGGTCGTGGCCAAAGTCCGCGACCAATTTGTCACGGTTGTGGGTCACGGATTAGGACCGCGACCAGTTTTTTTATATATTTTTTGTCACGGTAATGAGTCGCGGACTTTGGCCGCGACCAATTTGTCACGGTTGTGGGTCACGGATCAGGGCCGCGACCAATTTTTTTAATTTTTTTGTCACGATCGTGGGTCGCGGACTTTGGCCGCGACCAATTTGTCACGGTTATGGGTCACGGATAAGGGACGCAACCCGTCACGACATGGGTCACAGCCTAAGTCCGCGACCATCTGCCGTGACCCCTCTCGGCCGTGACCATTTTTTGGTCACAGACTTGGGCCGCGACCCACGAAAATGGTCACGCCAGAAATGGTCACGACCCAAGTCCGCGACCCACAGGTTTGGTCAGGGATTTTGGCCATGACCAATCGCCAGTTTTGGTGTAGTGTGAGGGGTCGGCCACTTGGATGGTCGTCTGTGCCGAGCTGAGGGGGTCGGCCCCTTGGAGGGTCGTCTGGGCTATGATGAGGGGTCGACCCCTTGAAGGGTCCTCTGGGCCATGATGATGGGTCAGCCCCTTGGAGGGTCGTATGGGCCATGATGATGGGTCGGCCCCTTGGAGGGTCGTCTGGACACGATGAGGGGTCGTCCTGGGTCTGAGCCCTAGTCTGGGTGGAGGACATTCTCGGCCTGGCGAGGGTATATATGGGCATATCAATCACCCCTAGCCCTTAGCCATCGATATTTGTTGAGATGGCTTCGGGGTAAGTGAGAGCTGTCAAGCTGCTTATTGTCATACATCCATCGTTGTTTCAGTTTCCCAGGTCTGGCGGCTGCACACTCAACTTGGGACTTTGTTCCCTAATGATGTCTTGTCTCGTGGGCTGTGCACAACCTCGATTACTGGGCCCACTAATTAACAAAGTATATAAAGGATTTTTGAAACATTTTCTTTTCTCCTCCTTCTTCTTCGCGCCCAGGCTTTCTCTTTCTAGTTTCTCAACAGTCTCAAATCGCCATTTCTGCAACTTCAGTGTCTTAAGCTTGGCAGTCTCGCTGTTCTTTCTCAGGTAATCTTTCTTCCCTAATGCTTTCTTTATCTTCTATTGCTGTTTGCTTTCTTGCTTTAGGCTTGTAGGACTCAATTTTTCTTTGGTTGTTTTATACGCTTCCGACGTTCTTCTCCGGCGAGCTGTTCTGGAGTGTTCAAACCTAAAAATCTTTTCATTTCCTTAGGTTTGATCTAAGAGTCAAACTTAGTCAACTGTAAACTTATTTGTAGTTAGCTTAGCCAAATTCCTTTAAGTGTAAGGTCTTCCCCTTAATGCTTAGGAGGCTTTATGATTTAGCCGAGGAGTTCCCATCCTTAAGGGAGAAGTTCTTTGCTGAGATCAGACGAATAGAGGAAGAGGATAAAAGAAGACGAGGGGCCGACCCTAATTGGGTACGACCCATCTTCCCAGTTCCTTTTGCCACAATAATACCCCCTGAGTCCTGTGGATCATCTTGTCGTCCAGCCGAGAGTCAATCATACGAGGGAGAAATGAGTGAGAGAGCATCATCACAAACGGGTGCCGATCCTTCTGGGAGAAAAGAGATATCAAATCTCAGCCCAGGCCGACAGGCCGAGGGGACATATCATGCAGAGGTTGTCCCTATGACAGCCCTGTCCCCTTTTGCTTTTTAAGTAGCCTTTCTAGATGGCCCTCCAATAGGCGACGAGGTTGAGGGATCTGGGGGCGATAATGAGAGCTCTGATGATGATGGTCTAGTTTACACTTCTAGCGCCTCAGCTTACGTGTCGTGACCTCTTACTATGGAGGCATCTCTGTGGCATATATTCCAATATAAATATGAGGGTCCCAACTAAAGATGAGAGGGTCTTCCAGGAGGACGAGGGAGAGATTACTATTTATGAGAAGATGTTAAGGGTAGGCGTTAGGTTCCCTCTACACCTTGTTATAGTCGACATCTTGTCTGCCCTTGGGTTTGCGCCCTCTCAACGTCCTCCCAACTCGTGGAGGACTATCCTCGGCTATATCTCGTTTTAGAAGAATTTGTTTATCAATAAGCCCTCGGCTAATTTATTCATTGCCTACTACAAGATCACCTCGTCATCCAAATAGCCTGGGTATTTCCATTTGAGAGCTAAGAAGTCTGATAAGAAGCTTCTTCACATGGATTAGACTTCCAATCATGACTGGAAAAAGAGGTTTTTCTTTATCTCTGGGGATTGGGAATTCCCCGCCGAGGGTGAGCCCATGGAAGACTGCCCGAGGGTACCAAGGGTATGGTCTAAACCTTCAATGAAAGCGCGATCAGACCCTAGACTCAACTTGGAGGAGCGGGTCATTGTTGACTACCTGAGGGAGCGAGGGAAGGAGGGAAAACTTGTCAAATTTAAAGATTTGATGACCCCTCGCTTCCTCAAAGAAGTTGGTATGAGGGTCGCCCCTGACAGAACTATGTGAGTAGTTTTTTGCTCAATTTTTAATTTTTTCCAAGTGTTTCATCTTTGTCTTTGTACCTTTTTAATATGCCATCCCCTTTTTAGGTCGTCTTGCAAACATATCTGATAAACTTTGGGATATGACTGCTCCAAGTTTACTGTCTAGCCTGGGCAAGAAAAAAGGCAAAGAGCCTCAATAAGCTCAGAAGAAGACAAAGGCTGTGGGTCCGTCACATGCTGAGCCGACCGTTGATGGTAATAAATGGAAAGAGCCAGAAGTTCCCGTTGACCCTCGGCTGGATTCTAGGATGAGGGCGAGGGTGGAGGCGTCTGAGGGGACCGGCTCCTCTTCCAGTATGGGGGCCTATTGGTCTCAAAATTTGACATTCTTAAGGGCTGAACCCTCTTCCCTCATAGCCAACCTGAGGGCAGCCAAGGCCTCGATGTTTTCTGCTCCCTCGGCCGCGGATTATAACTTCCTGTCAAAGATTCCCCCGTCTAAGGTCTATGATTACGGTCTGCACACTTTGGCCCAGGTACCTCTCTCGACCTTACTCTTTTTGATTTATCAATATTTCATGAACTGTTCCCTCGACCCCTCTTAACATGTGTGCCTCCATGCAGTCTGTCTGCGCCTTTTCCTCGGCCACCAAGTGGATGGCTGAAAATTAATAAAACTTCTATGAGGCCGAGAGAGCTACTTAGTATGAGGCCTATTTAAAGATCGAGCTTGAGACTATAAAGGCCAAGTTAGAGAGTGCAAGGACCGAACATGCAAGGGTCCTGGATGAGATCATGAAGCAGCACGAGGCCGACTTGAAGGCAAAGGATTCTCTTATCAAAGAAAAGGATGAGGCCTTGATCAATTAGGGGGCTCAATTCAAGGCTGAGATTGAAGGGGCAGTGAAGAAGGCCGAGGCCGATGCTGTGGAGGCCTACAAACGCTCAGACGAGTTTGAAGGCTTCGACCTTGAGTACCTGGAGCGGGGGATTAAGACGATCTGTCGATGGGTCGTCCTTAAATTTATTGATGCCGTATCGTCCATCCGCCCCTCTCTCGAAGCGATGGAGATGGAATACCCCCTTATAGCTGAGGCCCTATCCCACGTGGAGTCTCAAGTATAAATCGAAGGCATCAGCACCTCTGAAGATCGACCCATTTTGGTCGTCGAAGAGACTCCTGTTGTTAATCTTGAAGCCTTGCCCTCTGATGCTGCCCAATAGGGTGGCTGCCTGTAGCCAATACTGTCACGACCCCGTCCCAAAATAGTATTGGGGAACGAGTGTCTTGACATGACACCAAGGCATTCAATATTCTGGCCTTAAAATTTTCTCTTAATATAAATGCAACAGAATACATTCTTATGGTTATGAGTTGTAACTAGCTGAAAAGGTAACACATCATCAAAGCTTCTAAAACATAACTTCTTATTCTCATAGATAAATAAATTCTATTACAAGTCATGCCAGAATCACTTAAAGAGAAATAAATCCTCAAACATCTCATTCTACACTAGCATCTAGCCACACAACAAATCTCAAAATATAATCTTCAATTCAATCTTCACATATCCATCCTCATCTCTAACTATAACCTGGAAAAGACTTATTTATACAACATTAGCTAAAAGCTTAATGAGATTTAATCTCCTGGAATTCCAAGGTTTTCAGAAAATAGATACCTATTCAAGTCAAAAGAGAAGGCATATAGATATATGGATAGGAACTTGCAGTAAATAGATATATATTTTGAAATGATAGTATATATATCATAATTAGATAGCTCAGAATAAGAAGAATGCAACAAATCAAATGTGATATATTTTTCTTTCAATCATATCATTTTAATGGCCAAGTACACTCTAATACCGTGTTCTTATACCGTATTATACCCCGATAGTTGAGGGTCAATCGAACTAGTTCATCACAACGCCTTATTTAGGGCACACCAGCGATAACCCAGCTGGGAAGGTCAGTCAGTAAAGAGGTCCCTTAGGCCGAATCTTATTTTTAATAATCAATATCATTTTCAATTCTCATTTTAATAGGTATGTCTATATGGCAAAAATATAAACATATCACAATGGACCAATCATCGGTATCAGATGCATTTTGAGAATAAAAGCAGTTCACAAAAGATATACAATTGGCATACTATCATATAATTGAAATGCGCAAGGAATGTCATAGAGTACTCACCTAAAATAGAAGCTCAAAAATACAGATATTGAGTCTTGGATCACTAAGATAAAACTTCTTCTTAAACTTACAGAACTCATTCTTGAGATATCACTCTTTCTTACTAGAATTATCGAGGAAATGGTATGAGTTTAAATGATCCTAAAGGCTGTATTTATAGTTTCCCAAAGATAACACGGCGTCGACACGTGTCTAGCTGACCAGGATTTTAGAAAATCAAGTCAGCATTTATGTGTCACACAACGAAGGGGTCTTGCAGCCTTATTTCACCGAGCAGTGACACGTGTTAGCACGAGGTGGAAAGGTGTTAGGGGTATAATGGTCATTTTACACATGAAGGGCATTTTGGTAATTTCACACGATATATTTTCAATATTTCTTAGCGGTCCTTGAAAATATTTTATTTATAAAATGACCCTTTTTATGTTTATATTTTAGTCCCTAGAGTTTTATAAAATTATATTTTCTACCCCAAAACTTATAATTTACCTTAAGATGTGTCATAAAACTTCAATTTGATCCAATTTACAGTTGATTCTTTAAATTTAGAAATAGGCTTTTTCATATTAAGAACCTATAATATTACATTATTAGATAATAAGTAAGACGCAATTGTAAAAACAATTATATATATTGGCATATAAAAGTGGGGTCATTACATCCTACCCTCCTTATAAAAAGTTTGGTCCCCAAACTTGACTTACATAATTTTATTTTATTTTCACTAACATCTTTCTTTAATCTAATCTGTGAAAAAATACATTAATTTATATAACACGATTTGATAAAATAGTTATCCGTGTCGACTTAGAATTTAACTTTCAACTTTATTTTATGTGTTGTAGCTAACTTTTCTTAGAATCTATAAAAAAATTCAAAGATTGCCTTAGAGTCTACCTCTAATAATCTTATCTTAGTCACTATCTAATGCATCACCAAATTGAATATGATCAACATTCTCTTATATCTTCAAACAAAGTATCAATCACTAAGTAATCCTCTAGCACAAGCAGTTCTGACATGATCTAGTCTTATAATTCTAGGTTAGGAACAATCTAACCGATCTCATCTTCAGCTAATATACAAGTTCATAACCTATGCTCTGATACCACCTCTGTCATGACCCCATCCCAAAATAGTAGTGGGGGAACGAATGTCTTGACATGCCACCAAGGCATTCAATATTCTGGCCCTAAAATTTTCTCTTAAAATAAATGCAACGAAATACATTCACATGGTTATGAGTTATAACTAGCTGAAAAGGTAACACATCATCAGAGCTTCTAAAACATAACTTCTTATTCTCATAGATAAATAAATTCTATTACAAGCCGTGCCAGAATAACTTAAAGAGAAATAAATCCTCAAACATCTCATTCTACACTAGCATCTAGCCACACAACAAATCTTAAAATATAATCTTCAATCCAATCTTCACATATCCATCCTCATCTCTAAATATAACCTGAAAAAGGCTTATTTATACAACATCATCTAAAAGCTGAATGAGATTTAATCTCCCGACATTCCAAGGTTTTCAGAAAATAGATACATATTCAAGTCAAAAGAGAAGGCGTATAGATATATGGATAGGAACTTGCACTAAATAGATATATATTTTGAAATGATAGTATATATATCCCAATTAGATAGCTCAGAATAAGAAGAATGCAACAAATCAAATGTGATATCTTTTTCTTTCAATCATATCATTTTAATGGCCAAGTACACTCTAATGTCGTGTTCTTATACCGTATTATACCCCGATAGTTGAGGGTCAATAGAACTAGTTCGTCACAACGCCTTATTTAGGGCACACCAGCGATAACCCAGCTGGGAATGTCAGTCACTAAAGAGGTCCCTTAGGCCGAATCTTATTTTCAATATTCAATATCATTTTCAATACTCATTTTAATAGGTATGTCTTTATGGACAAATATAAACATATCACAATGGATCAATCATCGGTATTAGATACATTTTGAGAATAAAAGCAGTTCAAAAAATATATACAATTTGCATACTATCATATAATTGAAATGCGCAAGGAATGTCATAGAGTACTCACCTAAAATAGAGGCTCGAAAATACAGATATTGAGTCTTGGATCAGTAATATGAAGCTTCTTCTTAAATTTACAGAACTCATTCTTGAGATATCACTCTTTCTTACTAGAATTATCGAGGAAATGGTATGAGTTTAAATGATCCTAAAGGCTGTATTTATAGTTTTTCAAAGATAACACGGCGTTGACACGTGTCTAGCTGACCAGGCTTTTAGAACGGCGAGTCAGCATTTACGTGTCACGCAACGGAGGGGTCTTGCAGCCTTATTTCACCGAGCAGTGACACGTGTTAGCACGAGGTGGAAAGGTGTTAGGGGTATAATGGTCATTTTACACATGAAGGGCATTTTGGTAATTTCACACGATATATTTTTAATATTTCTTAGCGGTCCTTGAAAATATTTTATTTACAAAATGGTCTTTTTTATGTTTTTATTTTAGTCCCTAAAGTTCCATAAAATTATATTTTCTACCCCAAAACTTATTATTTACCTTAAGATGTGTCATAAAACTTCGATTTGATCCAATTTACAGTTGATTCTTCAAATTTAGAAATAGGCTTTTTCATATTAAGAACCTATAATATTACATTATTAGATAATAAGTAAGACGTAATTGTAAAAACAATTATATATATTGGCATATAAAAGTGGGGTCATTACAAATACCCTCTTCTTGTAAAAGCATTTTTGTACTCTATTTTTGTTGGACAAACATGTGTGACAATTTATAATAGAATCTCTCTTCCTATCTTCTATGCTTCTCTTGTATGATTTGACTTGGCAGTTATGTGTGTTCACTCATTTTACAAGTCCCCCCTCGTCCTTCTTGAGGGTGAATGGGGGGTCGTCCCCACCATTGACCCTCATTATAGCCGAGGGTGGTTACCATCAACTTATATCATTAAGTCCCCACTCATCTTTCTTGAGGGTGAATGGGGGGTCGTCCCCACCATTGACCCTCATCATAGCTGAGGGTGGTTTCCACCAATATAATTATGTTTCCGATAAAGTCCCCCCTCGTCTTTCTTGAGGGTGAATGGGGGGTTGTCCCCACCATTGACCCTCGTCATAGCCGAGGGTAGTTACCACCAACTTAATGATGTTTTCAATCAAGTTCCACCTCGTCTTTCTTGAGGGTGAATGGGGGGTCGTCCCCACCATTGACCCTCATCATAGCCGAGGGTAGTTACCACTAACTTAATGATGTTTTCAATCAAGTCCCCCCTCGTATTTCTTGAGGGTGAATGGGGGGTCATCCCCCCATTTACCCTCATTATAGCCGAGGGTGGTTTATACCAAATTAATGATGCTTTTAAATTTCAAGTCCCCCTCCGTCTTTCTTGAGGGTGAATGGGGGGTCGTCCCCCCCCCCCCACCCCCACCCATTTACCCTCATTATAGCCGAGGGTGATTTTCACCAAATTAATGATGTTTTTAAATTTCAAGTCCCCCCTCGTCTTTCTTGAGGGTGAATGGGGGGTCGTCCCCACCATTGACCCTTATTATAGCCGAGGGTGGTTACCACCAACTTAATGATATTTTCAATCAAGTCCCCCCTCGTCTTTCTTGAGGGTGAATGAGGGGTCGTCCCCACCATTTACCCTCATTATAGCCGAGGGTGGTTTCCACCAATATAATGATGTTTCCAATAAAATCCCCCTCATCTTTCTTGAGGGTAAATGGGGGTTCGTCCCCACCATTGACCCTCATTATAGCAGAGGGTGGTTTTCACCAAATTAATGATGTTTTTAAATTTCAAGTCCCCCCTCGTCTTTCTTGAGGGTGAATGGGGGGTCGTCCCCACCATTGACCCTCATTATATCCGAAGGTGATGTTTTCAATCAAGTCTCCCCTCGTCTTTCTTGAGGGTGAATGAGGGGTCGTCCCCACCATTTACCCTCATTATAGCCGAGGGTGGTTTCCACCAACATAATGATGTTTCCAATAAAATCCCCCCTCGTCTTTCTTAAGGGTAAATGGGGGGTCGTCCCCACCATTGACCCTCATTATAGCCGAGGGTGGTTTCGCGAAGATTATCCCAATAATACTAAAATTAACAAACATAAGATGAGGGGCCAATATGATATTCTCATTAACATTCCAAGTGTTCTGTTGGAGCAATACATCCATTACAATTGTGGTCCGATAGGACTTTACATTATTGATAGTATTTCTTCAAATGATCTGCATTCCAGGGTTCGAAAAGGGTTCCCCTTCAAGGTTTTCTAGTCTATAGGTTCCAGGGATAACTTCATCGATGACCCTGTATGGGCCATGCCAGTTTGGGTGGAGCTTGTTATACTTTTGCCAAGTCTTTTTGAGGACTAGGTCCCCCACGGATATTGGCCTTTGCCTCACCCTTTGGTTGTAAAACCTGGCGGTCCTTTGCTGATAGGTTGCTTGTCTTATCTCAGCGTCTTCCCTCCTTTCCTCGATCAAGTCTAAGTCAAGTCTCCTTTCTTCCATATTTCTCTGGGGGTCATACATTTAGACCCTATGAGTAGGAAACCCAATCTCGGTGGGGATGAAGGCCTCTGAACCATACGCCAGCATGAACGGGATTTCTCCGGTAGGAGTCTTTGTCGTCGTCCTGTAGGCCCACAGTACAGCGTACAACTCCTCGACCCATCTTTCTTTTTCCTCCTCGAGCTTCTTCTTGATCCCGTCTAGGATTGTCCTATTTGTAACTTCCGTTTTCCCATTAGCCTGAGGTCGGCCTGGGGATGAGAAGAATTGTTTGACATCGACCCTCTCGTAGTATTTCTCTAGAGACGTATTTTTGAATTGAGTCCCATTATCCGAGATGAGGGTGTTGGGGAGACCATATCTGCATATAATGTTTTTCCAGATAAACTGGAAGGTCTTCTGCTCGGTGATCGTTACCATCGGCTCTACCTCCACCCATTTTGAAAAATAGTCAATTTCCACGATCAAGTATCGATAGGTATTGACGGCCCTGGGCAAAGCCCCTACTAGATCGATTCCCCACACTATGAATGGCCATGGGGACGTGATGTAGGTAAGAGGTTGATGGGGCTGGTGAGGGATGGTGGCAAACCTTTGACATTTATCGCACTTTTTTACGTACGCCGTGGCGTCTTTCCCCAAGGTCGGCCACCAGTATCCATGGGTTACTATCCTCTTTTCTAATGACCTACCACTAATATGGCTTGAACATGTCCCCTTATGCACATCTTGCAAGATGTGAGGGACTTCATACGGGTGCACACATTTGATTAAGGGGAGCAAAAACCCCTTTTTGTACAAGGTGTCCCCGATGACAGTGAATTTCGCAGCTTTATATCTCAACTTCTTCCTTTCTTATTTGGTCTCTGGCATCTCCCCCTCTTTAATGTACCTGACAAGGGGGTCAATCCATGAAGGTTCCCTGTTAATGTTTAAGCAAGAGCAAAGTGTTCCCTCTTCTTTTTCAATCATGGGTCGAAGCAAAATTTCTACTGGGACTGTCCTCCTAATTTCTATCCTAGTTGCTGAGGTCAGCCTAGAAAGTGAATCGACTCGGCCATTGTCATGCCTAGGTATCCTCTTCAACTTTACCTCTCTGAAGCTCTTCAATAATTCCCTTACCCTTTCAAGATATTTGACCATTCTCTCATCCTTAGCCTCATAGGTTCCTAGTATCTGATTCACCACTAGTCTTAATACACTATGGAGCACAATATGGTCGACACTAAGAGACTTAGCTAATGAGAGGCCTACTATCAGGGCCTCATATTTAGACTCGTTGTTGGAGGCTTTGAAGTTGAACCTTAGGGCGTACTCAATGTCTGTGCCATCAGGTGCTGTTATAATTAATCCAGCCCCACTTTCGCTTTCGCAAGAGGAACCATCAATGAAGAGATTCCATAAGGTCTTTTCCTCTGAGAAACTTCCCTCGATGAGGGAACCTTGTTTAAAGAGATATCTTCCCTCTTCATTTTCTACCACTTTTTCTCTAGCGGTGCTTGTCTCAGCCTTGTTTGTGGATGGATAAATAATTCTGCCTTGCTGGGTATCTGTCTTCTCGAGGATTTCCTCTTCATCCTCATCATCTTCCCAAGTAAATGTAGCCACGAAATCAGCTAACGCTTGCCCCTTAATGGCCATCCTTGGTTGATATACAATGTCAAACTCTCCCAACTCTATAGCCCAGGCCATTAGCCTTCTCAATTTTTTAGGCTTGTGTAAGACCTGTCTGAGAGGAGAGTCGATGAGGATGACCATTATATGGGATTAGAAGTATGGATTCATCTTTCTCGATGCATGGATCAAGGCATAGGTTAACTTCTCCATCCTTAGGTATCTTTGCTCTGCCCCCTGGAGTGCCTTACTGTTAAAATATATGGGCTTTTGTACCCCGTCCTCTTCTCTCACAATGGCTATGCTGATGGATGATTCTGAGATGACTAGGTACACATGTAGTCGTTCACCCTGTACTGGCCGTGACAACAGCAATGGAGACCCTAAGTATGACTTTAGCTCTTTGAAAGCCTGATCACACTCTTCGCTCCATTCAAAGGCCTTTTTTGAGAATTTTGAAGAATGGTAAACACTTGTCTGTGGCTCTAGACACGAACCTATTCAAAGCAACCACTCGCCCTGTGAGCCTTTGAACATCTTTGATGGTCTTGGGGGTCTTCATTTCTATGAGGGCCTTTATCTTTTCAGGATTGGCCTCGATGCCCCTTTGGTTGACAATGAACCCCAAGAACTTCCCTGCTCTGACCCCGAAGACACATTTAGCTGGGTTGAGCTTCATTCGGTACTTATTTATTGTGTTAAAGGTCCTCTCGAGGTCGTCTACATGATCCTCCACCTTCAAAATCTTGGTCAGCATGTCATCTACATAGACCTCCATGGACTTCCCGATTTGGTCTTCAAACGTTTTATTTATAAGGCGTTGATACGTTGCCCCCGCATTCTTTAGGCCAAAGGGCATGACCCTATAACAGTATGTCCCCTTTTCGGCAATGAAAGCCATTTTTTTAATCTTCAGGGTTTATGAAGATCTGGTTATACCCTGAATAGGCATCTATGAAGCTCATGAGCTCATGGCCTGCGATACCGTCTACCATCTGATCGATGCGGGGGATAGGGAAGCTATCTTTAGGATAATATTTATTGAGGTCTGTGAAGTCTACGCACATCCTCCACTTCTCGTTGGCTTTTTGGAGTATGACTGCGTTGGACAGCCATTCGGGTTAAATGACCTCTCTGATAAACTCAGCATCTTCTAGCTTCTTGACCTCGTCCCTTATGACCTCATATTTTTCTCGAGAATAAATTCTCCTCTTCTGCTTTACTGGCTTTGCACCCTTAACCACGTTAAACTTGTGGCACATAATTTTGGGGTTGACTCCCGGCATGTCTACATGACTCCACACAAAGATGTTTTGTCTTCTCCTTAACAACTTGAGGAGGTCTTCTTTGATGTCTGCCTTTATAGACTTACCTATTTGGACGGTTTTTTTTAGCTCATCCTCATTGAGGATGATGGATTCTACCTCTTCCGCGGCTTCTCCTTTCTTCAACTTTGTCTCATCCCTAGGGTCGAGGGTATCAATATTATAAATAACTGTTGCCTTATTGTGCGCCTCTCTTTCTTTGGCAGAGTTGAAGTAACATTCCCGTGTTGTCGTCTGGTCTCCCTGAACTTCCCCTACCCCATAAGGGGTCGGGAATTTTATCATCTGGTGAACAGTGGATGGCACGGCCTCAAATTCCTTGAGGGCTACTCGCCCCAGTATAAAGTTGTAGGCTGAGAGGACTTGTTCATCCATCATGAAAAATTTGACCTTCTTGGTTAGCCATCTCGACCACTCGTCCCCCATTCTAATATCAGACTCATAAACTCCTAAGGGATGAACCTTTTCCCCACTAAAACCAATCAAGGGATAATGGTATGGGATGAGCCTTGCACGGTTGAGGCCCAAGGCTTTAAATCACGGCCAGAACATCACATCTGTAGAATTACCCCCATCTACCAGGATCCTCGACACCTCACACCCGTGTACCCTGGTAGTGATGATGAGAGGGTCATCATGTGGGGCTAAGAGGCCTTTGAAGTCCATTCTTGAGAACCCCACTATCAGAGTATCCATATCAACCTTCTTCCTCTTGTCTGACTTTGCTTCTATAGAGGTTTAATGCAGAACTTTTTCCACGGCCTTGGCTTCGGCCACATGGTCCTTCCTGTATGTGACCTCTAACCCTCCTCCTGATAGTCCCTCGGAGATCATCCCAATAACGAGTGAGATCATATTGAGTCTCTTGACAGGGCCGTGGTAATCTCTCGGTGGGAGGTTAGGGTCGTCCTCATCATCTGAAGGGTCATCTTTTCTGTTTGGAGGATCTTCTCTGCACGTATCACCCCTCTTCTTCCTGGGGTCATCCCCTCAGCCCATCTTGACGGCACTCTTGTCAATGTACTTTATTAACTTCCCTTCTTTTAACATTTTTTCAATTTCGTCTTTCAGAGCAAAACACTTGTCCATCACATGGCCATGGTCTTGGTGAAATTAACACCACAGGTTTTTATTCCTCTTGTGAGGGGCTTCCCTCAACTTCTCAGGCCACTTAAAGGATCGATCACTCTTTATCTCATTCAGAATGTGCTCGTAACTGACCGTCAGAGGGGTATAGTCGACAAATTTGTCATCTGCCAGCCTCTTCTTCCTCTCTTTGTTCCTTTTCTGGTACTTACCCCCACTAATACCTCCTTTTTCATCTTCGTATTTTGTGGCCATCGCCTCTTCGGAATTTATCACCTTTCCTGCTGTCGACAGTAATTCAGCTATTGTCCTCGAAGGGTCTTCAACAAGCTTCCATAATAGTTTTCCCTTCTGGAGTCCTCCAATGAGGGTTGTCATGGTAATGCTTTCCTCATAGTCTTCGACCTCTAACTTTTCTTTATTAAATCTGGCTATGTAGTCTCTCAGACTCTCATTCTTCCCCTTCTTAACATAGAGAAGTTGTGTGGTCTTCTTCTATGGCCTCACTCCAAAGAAAAAGTTATGGATAAATCGGTATGCTAACTGCTAGAAGTTTTCAATGGAGTTCTTTAGAAGAGACATATAACAGACATGTGCAGCCCCAGTCAGAGTGCCAGAAAAGGCACATCACCTCATCTCATATGAGATAGAGTATATGTATGTCGCTGATTGGTATATCTTAATATGGTGGACAGGGTTGGTGCTCCCGTCGTACCGAGGGGTGACCACTGGTAGCTTGAACTTGGATGGCGTGGGGAAGTTGACTATTTTCGCTACAAAGGGTGAGCCTATAGAGTATCCTCTTTGAAGAGGGTCCCGACTCTTCAGAATATCACCAATCTTATCCTTCAGCCTTTGGATCGAGTCGTTCCAAGGCCTCGTAGGGTCGGTCTGGCAGATGTTATCCCCTGCCGCCTCTTTGAGGTGGACGGAGGGTTCTGCAGCGATAGGCATGTGTCGGCTATTTACTTCCCCTTGACTGTCGTCCTGTCCGTGGGGTCGGCCCCCGTGGGGTCGGCCATCTACTGCCTCCCTTTTGGACCTCGCAACATTGCTTGATCTGGATAATTTTTCCCGCAGGTCATTTACTGGGCCCAGCCTCTCAAAGGCTGACCCCCTACTCAGACGATCAAAAGCAGAGCCCCTCAAGTGATCGTCTAGATTTTGCCTTTCACACTTCCTTCTGCTCTCCTGAATAGGTCGCACAGTATTGTTGGAGACCTCATACGGTTCCCAGCACTCTATGGGGGCCTCCTCCTCCTCCAGATCGTCATACCTGTCTTCAGGGCAAGGGTTTCCTTGCCTCCCCAGGCGTAAACGTCGGGGGTCAGCAACATCCCTCTGCCGTTGTGGAGGTGGAAAGTCTTTGCGTGGTACTTGGGGTGGTCCTCTGGCCTCGTGCTGCCCTGGAACATCTGCCGGAGTAATCATCTCTGGTGAGACTCCTGGAGGTGTTAGTATGTTTTGGCTAAGAGCTGTAAATTGCTCTTGCATAATCCGTTGGCTTGCTGCAAAAGATTTCAAGGCGGCAACCACATCATCCATCTCAGACTGAGGTGGTGCATGAATGGAACTAGGTCCCACTCCACTATCTGGTGAAGGAAGTGGTGGTGGTGGTGGCATCTCCGGTGCCATGTGTTTGAGCTATAGAGAGCTGAATGATCAAAATACTGATGAGCTTGAGAACCTTAATGGGTCTCTTTCAATGGTGAAACAACTCCAAAAAAAGGGGAGAACTGGTTCACCACCAGAGTGCCCAGTGAGGTCAAGTTGTATAAAATAAGAGATGTCTTCTCGTTCCCACAGACGGTGCCAAACTGATGATGCTAAGATTCAGCACCACCAGATAAGTGATGATGAACTCAAACAGTAACAACAATGGTGGCCATAAAGATGTATATGTGTGTAATGTATAGATGGGGATGAGTATAAGAGGAATAAGACAATGATGTATAGTGGTTCAGCCAATTAGGCCTACATCCACTGTGAGTGTGTGATCCACTAAGTATGGGCACTAATGGCCTTGGATACAATGCACATAATCTCACTCTCTCTCTATTGTGTATAATCAGAGTTTTAGCTAGGGTTACCAAATTATCGATCCCCTTGTAGGGTTATAGGTGAAGTATATATAAGTATTGGGGGGAGTAGTGTACCCCCCAAGCATGCATGGTGCATGTGAGTTATGATCTAGCCAATCCCCTGCTGACACCTGGAGGTGCCACATGTGATTAATGATGACATAATATTCCCTCACGTGAAGGGGTGATATTGTTATAATGGTCTTACCCACGTGTCGTAGGAGTCCCACGCGTACTATTCCACGCATATCCTAAATCACGCGCTGTGATGATGTTACCCTCGGCCTATGATGTGAGGCCGAGGGCAAAGTTCCTGCTGGCAGCGAGCCTGGCCTAGTTTGGGCCTCGTATTGTCGTACCCTCATAGGGTCGTCTGCGACATAATGAGGGGTCGGCCCCTTCTAGGGTCGTCTAGGCCATGATGAGGGGTCGACCACTTGGATGGTCATCTGGGACATGATGAGGGGTCCGCCCCTTATACGTCTGGGCCATGATGAGGGGTCGGCCACTTGGATGGTCGTCCGTGCCAAGCTGAGGGGGTCGGCCCCTTGGAGGGTCGTCTAGGCCATGATGATGGGTCATCCCCTTGAAGGGTCGTCCGGGCCATGATGATGGGTCAGCCCCTTGGAGGGTCGTCTGGGCTATGCTGAGGGGTCGGCCCCTTGAAAGGTCGTCTAGATATGATGAGGGGTCATCCTGGGCCTGAGCCCTCGTCTGGGTGGAGGACACTCTCTTCCTGGACGAGGGTATATATGGGCATATCAATATCATACTCGTATAACACAACACTAAAACGAGTGATTTCAATAACATATATACCACTATCAATATACCCTTTAATCCTCCGCGGATAACACTAAAGGTAACCCCCTTATACCAGGGATAAATATCCACATAATTAATAACATTGCCGAGATACTCACTAAACTCGACTCTTATGCGAATATAGCAGTAATAAAAATGTATTAACTCGTCCCTGACACATACAACAAGCAACATCGTCTGAGGATATAACTCATACTTTTATCTTGTCAATTGCCCTGGCTGCTCAAATGGTTCCTGGACTTTACACACCTGTCCGTACCAAACCGAAAATTTCAATAACTATTGCCCTTGCTAGGCACCTTACCCTTATCCCTCTACTTGCTGCGGGGAATACTTTAACGCACGGGTTTTACTCCCAACAAAATACCTCTACACATACTTCACTTATCTCTGGTCACACCGACCATGTTAAGGTTGTCCTTCTCTTGGACGTTAGTAGTCTCGACTCTGATGACTATATTCGTTGTTCCCTTAGCTTTGATGGCCCTAAGGAACACGCTACTGGTTTCCTCATCTCTTTCTGAAATCACCATCACTTGGTAACAATTCAGCTATTCGAATCTTTTAAGTGGGCTCCCTGATGGGTCTCCCCCTTGTGGTGATTCCCCCAGTCTCACTCTATCTAAATTCTTGTAGCTCCCCTCACAAATAAGCGCTTACCTCCATATTAACAAAACGCAACTTAATTACGATCTGCATTGACCATCCAAGCAGAATTTCCCAAAAATGCTAACAATTCTTTTTCTATGCAATTTCTCTTTTTAATGTCCTCTTCTCCATTTCACCTTCTTCACCCGGTGTAAGGTTCCCCAAATAATGAAATTTCTCCTCACAAAGTGACCTCTGTCCGACCGTCTTGTGTGAGTTCAAAATAACATTCGCATCTCACTCTAAACATCTAATGAAGGAACTTATGGTCAAACCATATTTATGCGCCTTCTCTCGATGACACATTCCACTTCTAAGTGTGGTAGTTTCCTCTCATCATTGTAACTCCGCTCTTACTAGTCAAGAAAAATTTTACCCTAAATTTTCACTCCAGATTAGCCATACCCTGTCATATGTCCATGCCTTTGGATATTTTACGTTAGTTGGCTAGTACACGCCATCTACGCATTTCTAGTATTTCCACTGCTGGTTCTTTTCAATGTTTAGTCTGACTCTCTCCCAATCCAACCTTGTTGGGTGATTCTAATTTCACCCCACTTTCTACTATAGTTGTACTTGGAAGTCACAAGTCGCGCCTTAGCTGTCTTTACCGTCCTAGACTTCTGTGCCATAATATGGGTGACTTCAACTAATGTCATCCTTCTTTAATAAATCAAGTAACCTCAACTGATCTTTGCCTCCTGTTGTCCGCCCAACTGTCTTCGCCTGACGTACTGCATTGTTCGGCACATGAACACACTCGAATGCAAATAAGATTCACTATCATATACATCATAGTAGGAGAACGTAATCTCACCAAAGAAATGAACATTCCTAAACATAGGGCTCTATATCAAAGAAAGCTACGCTGGAAGCATAATAAGCCGCACAGATCCTAAAGGACACTAGTTACTGATGCTCTGATAGCACCTGCGACACCCCGTTTAATTAAATATCAGGTAGCTACTCCTTTATTAAATTAATACAGAATATCAAGTTGGTTCAGTCTTAGCATCATTGTCGAAAAATATTTAATTAATTACTAGCCACCTAATATTTAAAAAGAGAGATGTCAAATTTTATTAATTAAGTTATCCAATAACCAAGAATTAAATCATTAACCATCAATCGCATAAAAAATCTCATATGAATAACTAACGAAATGAAATCAACTGAGTCTGGAGTAAACACTCCAATAATAATAATGCCAGAGTAAATAAAGTCCCAATACAAGAGTTTGAATAAATAAACCAATAACCGAAATAATGATAGACTGTAACTACAACCTTTAAATAAGAATGGGCGATATGCCCTAACTGATACAAATGACTCTGAAGGAACCAAGGATAAATATGAAGGCGTCTAATACCAAGATCCTGTAGCTTCCACAGCAGCTACAGCACGTCATCAGAATGGAACTCCTATGCTTGGCGTCCCTGTGGCTGGGCACCTAAAATATTTTTACAAAATAAAATAGATTTGGAGGAAAATGGGTCAGAGCCCGAGGTGAAAACAGTTTAAAACTTTAGCAAGTATTTAAATTACAATTAAACAACACATATTATAAACATTTTAGTTGCGTACTCTCACATGAGTTTCTCACCTCTTAACTAATGTGCACGCCTAACGTATGACCTTAACCCATCCTAGTTATGTCACTAACTAACTAGTCTGTAACTCTTCCGCTTCTGCATTCTACCATAGGATGTCTACTCTTAGTACCCAAAACATTTATATTCATAACTCATATGCTCATTCATTAAAATTACTTATCTCAAGTGTTAATTAAATTCTCATTCTTAGCCTATTCAAATATCTTAGTTATTCACATCTACTAAGCAACAATGAATAAGTCACAAGTACATAAGTATATCACTCTCAGTACATAAATACATATATAGCACCCCTAGGCTAAGTTGTGATGCACGCATACTCTGCTATCGAATCCCGGTACATCACGTACATAGGGACTATGAGTTTCGAATCTCTCAAGAACCGTTTCAATAAGTAAAATCACACATATTGGAGGCGAACATAGTTCACATACCCATGGATCACGCACATACCTACGCTCCCATGGTCAGCTGACTTATCAACTCACAAATAAGTCATTCACAGTCCTATATCCTTAAGGTACCAGTCTAAATCCCCCTGAAGGCACACAAGGATAAGAGGGTCTTTTAAAAAAAAACTAACCTCCCGTGATAAAAAGTATGGTAGGTATGTCATACACATAAGAAATCCATTCACTAGGCATTCACACAACCTTAGTAATCATATTTCAATATGGACATTCACATTCTATCTAGTAAGTCTTGTACGTAGTAAGATTATCCCGGACATCATACGTAATTATATATTTAACTTGATAACTTTCTCTCGTCGTGTGAATTTGAGTACCTAAACCTACCGCAAAAGGTTACTAGGCCTCCTATTAGTTTCTAATGCTATCTCAGTAACTTAAATCCCCTCCATTACTATTCTTATCCTTACCTCAGCGTTTATTCCCATTATAGTTTCAATTTGAACGATTTCTAACCGTAACTCACTCGGTAGTCCCTCGTAATCAATAGTATTCAAATCCCTAAGGTAATTCATTTTTTCGGGCGTCAACTAAGACCCTACTGACCTTAACTAAGTCCCAAAATGTCAATTTAAACATCCTAAGAATCATCATCGTCCTTGAGATTTTTATTAAGCCTTAAGGGAAAACAATTGCCAAAAATCAGAAGGGGTCGATCGATCGAAGAAAAGGGGTCCTGACATAAATTGGATCGAAGAAAAGGGATCGATCGACATAAAAATAAAATACTTTTAAATCCATTAAATTGGGTACTGAAACGACTGACACGCGCGTCCCATCTTAATTACCGAAACTGTCGTATTTTCAACTCACAACAATTTTAATAATTTCAATAATCACATATTATCATAATCACTCAGTAATATTCAAAAACATTATAATAATAAAATACTGACTCTCGTCTAGCTAGCATTTAAATCTGGATTGTTTTCCAATTAATTATCCCAAATTAGTTTTAATAAATCTCATAATTAAAAGCCATCAAAATGCGGGGTATTACATCTATTTCGTGACTAAACACAAAAAGTAAATATTACAAACAAATGAATCAATTTATCACCTATGGCACGACTCGCCCGACCAAAGGCATAAAGAGATCGAAAGATACATGTAATACCCCGTAATTTTAAATGACTTTTAAAATGGGTTATATTTTAAATTAATGGATTAATTAGATTTTATTATTAATTAATTCATTCGGGTTTATCCGGACGGTGGATATTAAAATGGATGGTTCTGAATATTACTTAAAGATATTTAGGTAATATATGAAATGCGATGTCATTGATATGACTGTATGATATAAATTCGGTAATTTGTATTTTTAGTCAGACGCGGTATGGGACGTGTCGGGACTAGTTTATTAAATTAAAAAGAAAATTATTTTCTATCGATCTAATAGTCATTTCGACTACGTCGTTGCGTCCGGAAGGTTCGAAATAGTCAGAAAAGTCTATTTGGATGTCAATTTTGAGTCTCGGGTCATTTGGGAATGAATAGACAACCCGAAAGGGCATTTTGGTCATTTTTCTAGGGGGGATGAATAGTGATTTCGGATTTGGCACTATTATAAGAATAGGTAGATTAAGTGAATGGGAGTTATTCGTCTCCTCTTCACAAATAAGAGCATCCATCTTCTTAGAGTGAGAGTAAGAGTGCTTGGGAAGGGAAAAGTCACTTGGGAAGGAGAAGAACTAGAACCAAGGTTCACCACCACCAACCACCACCAGCCACCACCGGAGTTTGACCGGAGAAGGGACAACCAACTGAGATAAACTACACCAAAGGATCAGACCTACACTAAAGGCAAGTGTTTAATAATAGCAATTTAAGTTTGTATATTGTCCATGTTATAATAGTATGAAAAGAGAAGATTATTCATGTTTGGAAGAGATAATGGATCATTAAATGGATTTCTGGAAAACTGAAATGATATAGGAATTTAACTCATGTGTTAGGATATTAATAATCCACGAATTAGTCATGAATCTGTTGAAGAAATGATGGAAACCATTGATGTGTTCTTGAAGAGGTTATGTTAATAAATTTCTGGGAATAAGGAGATAAACATGCTTTTTAATCCAATCCTTTGATGATTCTAGGATGTTTAGAGTATTGAAAATCGTTCATATATGTTGATATATCATGTAGTAAAGTTTATAAGTCATTTGGGATGTTTAGATGAAGGTTTAAATGATCAAAAGTTGTTAAACCCGTAGTTGCAGAAAATGCAGAAAATCAGTCCTGGACCTGAGGGATCGATCGATCGACCCCTACCTTCGATCGATCGACCTCCCCTGATTAAGTAAAGTTGTTTCTTTTTAAATGTTGATTCTTATCCCGAAACATTTATGGATCTTTGGTGATTATTATTTGAATATTTTGGGACTTAGAAAATATCAGTAAACCCTTGTTAAGATTTGAATTAATTGGATTTAGATTCAAATGATTTAAATGATGAAAATTATATCGAATGGAATTTCGGTTTCTAGATTCGTTTGTTAATTTCCGAATGGTGATGTATGAGGATTTAAGATAGGACCAGTAGGGGTGATTTATTATAACACCTGGTATCCTTAAGTTTACAAGAGAGTTTAATCCTAAGTGAAAGTATATGTGTTTATAAGAGAATTGAAACTATCGGTTTTAACCTTAATTAAAAGGAGAACTAAACTCGTAGTAGTTCGGGAGAAATAATGTTATGGACCAGTAGGATATTAGTAATTTCTTACTGAATATAAGATGAGGAAAAACCTATTTGAATCTTATGAGATGGGAGCTTAGAATACATTTGTTTTAAAGAGGGTATGAGGTTATCCCGATCGCATAGTTTAAGTTTTCAGACCTCCTCGATCGACAAAGTTAAGTAGTAGTGTATTGGAGGGGTTCCTTGTTTGGATTTCGCTTTGCGAGACGCTCCGCGCATGAACCTTAACGACGTCGGTAGTGGAGAGATGTTATAGGATGCGAGGATAATTAATTTATGAAGTATAGATATGATATTTTAAAAGAAATATAATGCTACGTATGGGAAGTATCTTAGGGTAGTGATAATTACCTTATTGATATTATATTATAGGTATGATAATACCTATTTGATTGATTGATGATTATGTGTATGACATACCTAGCTTACTTGCTATCGGTGGGAGGTTTACGCGTGAGGACAGTCATATCCTGATGAATCCATGGGATCTTTGATTTGTCGCTCGAGAACATAGGTCTATGAAAGACTTATCGGGGAGTTGATAAGTCCGCTGACTGTGGGTACGTAGGTATGTGCGTGACCCATGGATACGAGAACTATGTTCGCCTCCTATTTGTTTGTTGGTTGTGGTTCGTGGAATCTTACAGAACCTGTTGTCCCCTATTCAGCGACATGCGATGATGGGACATGATAGCAGAGTAATGCATTGCACCACAGCTGTGACTCGGGGTGCTGTATTATATATGAATATATATATAATGGATTAAATGGTTACATAATTATATATTGTGTTTAAATCTATCTACGGTGATAATTGTAGATAACGGTGAATAGAGAAAGATAATGGAATTAAGTTAATGAATGTTTATTCTTAAAGAATTGAAAAGCTTAACTCATATTAATGAGTAATGATTCATAATTATGAGAAACTAATCATATAAAGGAGTTATGAATAATAATGTGACGTATGGTATGGGACATACGGGGATTATGATATGGGAATGGAATTATAATATGGAGACTAGAAAAGAGGAACCATTAACTAGGAGGTTAATAGGAAACGTTAAGTGTGCACTCTAGTTGAGAGGTGAGAATTGCAAGTGAGAGTGGGATCTAACATGTACATAATAAATGCTTTATTGCACTTGTTAAATACTTGCTGTTTTAAAAATACTCTACACATTCGGGCTCTGACCCGTTTCCTTGCATATTTTTTCTCTTCTATTGTATCTCTATATCAGGTGTCCAGCAACAGGGACGTCAACCTTAGATGATTTTGACGAGCTATGGAGCTATGGAAGTTTTGCTTAGACGCTTATCATCTTTTTGATTCACAGTATTCTTAGTTAGGGCATGTCGCCCAAAAGGATTCAGTTATCATTTTCTGTTGGAGTAAAATATTGTTGTATTCTGATTTTTAATACATTTAACATTGTTGGGATTATTGTAAAGGATTTATATTACTTGGGAATGTTTATTCCAGTTGCATTTAAATTATTTTGTGATACTTATGGTGTTATCAGTGTTGTAAAATAAATGTGTTGTGTTATTCTTAAAAATGGAAAAAGGTTTTGTTGAAATTTAAATTGGAAAGTTTTTAACACCAGCTTATTTGAGTATTGGGTGAGTTGTAAATGTTTTCGACAGTGATGCTAAGAATGAGCCAACTGTATATTCTGTTTTAATTTGGTATGGGACTGGCCACCCGGTATTTAATTAGGCGGGGTGTTACAATACACTCGAATGAATCGCAAGAGACTCCACAACCATTTGGAATTATTGTACCTATTTTATGTTAAACACTTAATAAAGATATCAAAATACCAATGTGTAATAAAATAACAGAGAAATATGAGTAATAAGATGAAACAATTTATAGAACAATATTCAAGCAATTTATTTAATTACTAAAAAGGAACATATACTAAGTTTATCAAATATCTCAACGTGATACGATATATAAACTTCATTTCTTAATATTATTCTCATACAATTTCATTTCCATATAAATTATTCCATGATATATCAATGATATTCCCCCTTGATTCATTCGTCTCCCCCGTTTTGTCATGGAATTGACGAAGGAAATATGATAGAAATAAAATATGGTGTGATTAAGAACATAATGAAACATTTTATAAATACATAAACATGAATAGTCAAAAGGATTGAAAAAAATATACCAAAATATCCCATTAAGAAAAAGCTCAAATCAGATATAAGGAAACAATAATGACCAAGATAAGTAATGGATAAATATATGTCACCTAAAATTATAGAAATTTATTATCCCCAACTAAATTATCCCAAACATATTATAGCAAAAAGTATAAACTAAGAATACAAATTTTCTCTCTTTTAATTCTATTGCTAAATTTCTTTTGTTACAAATTAAATCCGCTCCTTAATCAAGTCTTCTCTCCCTTCAGAAAATTTATCCTCATTTAGGAAATATGAAGAAAATTAAGAGACCGAATCAATAACAAAACAAGGAATACATAACTAGAGCAAATAAGCTTAGAGTGTGAAAACATGTTATATAACACAATAAGTACAAGGATATTAGTAATACAAGATATGGATCGCATGATATATCATATAATAGGCACAAATGGTCAATATTGATATAATAAGCCAAGTATATAAATTATCATTAAGCTTTTAGCATAAACACTCAAAATGTACTAAACACAAAGTACGCACAACGAGAAAAGAGTATAGGATATACAACATACTAAATGAGAAATCAAAGTTTCTAATCCTAACTCATGAAATATAAAAATAGAAAGCATATTAGTAGAAACTAGATGATAAACCATGATACATCAAACGTGTATGAGATATGTTCAAAATTATTAACAAGTAAAATATTGGTCAAAAAAATATTCAAAGGTGAAGCATGGGTAAAACGATGATTAACATCCACCTATGATATAAGATGCAGTAAGTGATAATGACATTTCATTCTAGCATCCTATCAAATATGATCAAAATAAAGAATGACCAAAATGACATTTGGATGTAGCTTATTTATCCCAAATATAAAAACTACGATATCACATATGAAAGTATTGTATCAATATCAAAGTCAATGGTAATATAATATACTCTGAGAATATGAATAAACAACAAGTCTAAATCCAATTAAGATTATATAATAGAAAGTATATACCAAAAATTTATTATTCAACAAACATGCAATTTAAATGAATCTTTTAAGAAATGCATAAGAAACACTACATGGGGAAACGAGCATGAGATGCAAAGAAAATCATAAAAATAGAGCCTCAAGCAACTTATCTAAAAAATATTTTGATAAGAAAAAAAAATATAGGCAATATTATCACACTTACCAAAATTCGAGTACTATGTCCAATGTTCATAATCAAGAAAAGATTATCCATTAAAGGCTCATAGCATGATGAGGGATTTAACCAAAACTATAAAATGATATCTCTATTGTGAAAAACAAAAATAAAGAACACTATAGAAAGAGTAAAACCGAGCTCGAGTTCAAATAAGAATAATAATTCAAGAACAAATTACTCAAAGCTTCAATAGTAGTGAAAATTTCCAACACCATTTTAGATATTTTCAACTAACACTTCTCTCTTCCTAAATGAGCGAGTTGGTTAAAACCCTTACTTTCACATCCTTAATGTTACTCAATTTTGGATGGATACATATCTTTGAAACATCGCTTTGTTCAAAAATATTTTTGCATGTGACGAATTTCATTCATTAATTACTAATATGGGATACTATTTCCAATTTTCAAAGGTAGCATCAATTAATCAAAGTTTTAGTCCTAACCACATCATCTCTCATAATTTTTTTAGTATAACATCTAACATCTCAGCTCCTTAAAATCATGAATAAATCTCACACATACATATTTGAGGATAATTAACTTTATCTCACAAATATTCAAAGCCTTGAACCGCTTGTAAAAGATTTTATAACTTTGTCATTCCTCATAAAGTGGCATCTATACAATGTGTAGTGCAGTGTAAAGTACAACAAGATATGATAATGTATTATCAAAGTATAATTTTTCTCAGAGTTTATAAGACTTAAAAGAAAGTCGAATTCATCTCATGAAGGACATGTCAAATTCCCAAACTAAAGGAAAAATAATCAAGTAAGGATATACAAAAATTTGTTATGGATTATATCATCTAAAAAGGCATAAACGTGATTGTATGAAAAATCATTTTGAACTTTATAGATAAACATATGTACAACTAAAAAGAGCATGAGTATAGGACTTAACGATATACATGAAGCACATAATCCTAAACATGTCCAACAAGATCAATTAATCATGAGAATAACTAATGAAATCCTAAGATAATCAATCTAGAGAAATCACAAAGTTAAGACTATGAGAGCATGTAAAGCCTAAGTACAAACTAGGGAAAATCTAAGGATAATAAGCATATGCAAATAGTACACATCCAACGTAAACTTAAAACAGTTTTAATATGCATAAGAATAAAACATACATGGATCAAATAAAAATATCAACTAAATGTGACAATACTAAACATATTTTTTGGAAAACCAAAGCAAAGTATTCTAAAAAATAAAATATTTTTGAATTACCCAAGATATGAGGTAAGACTAAGAATAAATCAAGAAGATAAAGACTTCGCATATGAGCTATCAAGGATGATACAAATGATATATAAACTCAAAAGTAGCATAAGATATATGAAAAGAAATGCTAACAAAGTCTATGACCAAAAACAAAACAACCTCTAGCATTTAGAGGTGGAGGGGACTAAACTCGGATTCTTTTTATTCTCAATTTTAATTTCTTCTGAAATATGTTTCCTAACCCATAGATTATTCACATAAGGGGCTTTAAGTTTGGGTGACATTTGAGATGTATTTTTTCAATTAGCCTCTCTTTCTAAGGCCATATTTCTTAAAAACATTTTAATTCATCTTAACTCACATTATTCTTTCAAATGGTTGAGGTAAAAAAAATTCTAGAATCAAAAGCCTTTTTGTCTTTGTTGTTCTTGACAAAAATATTACCATTCTTACCATGATGCAAAGGTAAGTTTGGTTTGATTAAAAATCATAAATCCTTCAAATGACCAAATTTATGATAATGATCACATTTGAAACTTTTTGTTCTGGTCATTTGGGTTTTTAGTTTAGGAACGAACTTTTTAAAATGTTGAATATTATTCAACTCGTAACAAAAAATTCTAAAGTGACCTTTGTTATTACAATAAGAACAAATAAAATCCTTCTTAAGTCTCTTATGATTAATCATGTTATTTTTATTATTAAACTTGGAGTTTACAAAATCGTTATTCTTTTCAAAATGATTGGCAACATTTTTTTTTCTTTACCTTGAAATGTTAAGGGTTCTTTTCTAATGTTTATTGTCGCATTTTGAGAAGAAGCTTTACAAAAATGTTTTCCTTTCTGGAAGTTAAAACATCAAATTTGTTCAAATCTAACCCTCTTTTATTAGTTCCTCTCCGGGTTGGTATCAAAGTAATATCTCCAAGATTTTGTGATCTCGTCACTAGATTCACTTCTACATTTTTGGTCAAGATCAAATCATTTTGAAGATTTTTAATTTTCTTCTCCAAAACAACTTTGGACTCTTCTCACAAAAGAATATCCTTTTAACTTTTTCAAGAGATAAAATAAAATATTTTCTTTCATCTTGAAAGTTAGTAAAACCTCCATCATCTTCTTTTGAAACAATGCTCTTATATTTTAATTCATTAAAAAGTCTACAAGATTCGAAAAAGATACATCAACAACTTTAGGCCAAATTGGATAGGTCCTTGAGCTTCCAAATCATATAAAAATACATTTTCATCCTTAACAAGTGTTAGCTCGTTTAAAACTCTACTTTTTTTTTATTCAAGAGTTTTGACCTTTTGAAAAAGAGTTCCATTTTCTTCTTTCAAAAAATTCGTTGAATCCAAATAAACTTTTAAAGACTCCTTTTTCCACAACTTAATCTTCTTACACATTTTAGTACGGTAAACTTGAAGTTGATCAACAAAGGTAAATTAAGTTGTAAATCATTATTCTCCTTTTTATAACTTTTAACTTTGAGGACAACAATAAAATTTCTTTTACAAGTCTCAATTATCCTTCATAAATTCATTATACTTAGTTTTAAGATTCAAAAAGACTCGATCGTCAAATTCCTCACTATATTCATAATGGCTAACAAAATTGGATGGAAAAATAGATCCGGTAAAATCACAACCAATATTACTAATATAAGTATCTTCAAATATATCATTTTTCTATTCAGAAAGGTGACTACAAGTGAAATCAGGTGGAGTAACAAGTCCGATAAAATTCTAGTTTTCTCAAATGGAAAATCTTCAAAAGTCTCAAATGCATACTCCATTTCTACACAAACACGATCTACCTCAAGGTGATTAAATCTACACAAATGAGGTCTAGATTTGATATTAGTTCAGAGTGCGTGTTCTCGAAACTGAGTTGGATGAAAGGTACCCAATTAAAATCTCTTATCAAGATATGACAAGGTTTTCTTTTAAGGTTCAAATTAGGGCGATAAATACAGGGCCTAGGTCTATGCGATAAATTATTTACCGAGTAGATTCCACCAGTTGGGAGTGAGTGAGCTCGTTTTCTCACGGATGCAAAACTTAAAATGAGTTATTTATATTTTAAAATATTTTATAAAATTACATAACGCCATTTTTAAAATAAGTTTATATAAGTGAAAGTATGTGGAATATGTATAGAGAAAATTTCCAAAATCTCCAAAAGCGCGCACACACAAGTTTAACACATTTTTTCAATTTAAGAAAATTCATTTTGAGTTTTGTTAAACCATGGGTGTACTATCTCATCCAAGTCCATTACCTTTACCTAAAGTGGCATTATCTTGAATGTGGAAGTGAATGATGTCAGGATAAAGTTGATGAAGTCTGATGAATAAGTCTTGACTCGAAGCTTTTCGGAACGACCTCTTGGACTAGAGACATAAAGTAGGTTTTCGTAAACGGAATAAGACAAACTAATCATATGGGAAACTTTGAGTATTATGCATACTCTTACAGTTTCGAACAACAAGAAGGTATTGACTACAAAAGAACATCTACACCAGTAGCGCGACTAGAAGCCATATGTATGTCACATGCTTTTGCGAGTTTCAAAGACTTCAAATTATTTCTAATGGATGTAAAAAACACTTTTTAAAACGGTTACATTGATAAAGAAAGTTTATGTAAAACAATCTCCTAGTTTTGAAAACCACAAGTTCCCTAACCATGTCTTCAACTTATAAATCACTTTATGATTTAAAGCGATCCCCGCGATCATCGTACGAACGTCTAAGCAATTTCCTCATCTCACACGATTTATGAGAGGATTGGTTTATACTACTTTATTTATTAAAACCCCAAAACACGATATTCTCCTCATACAAATCTGCATTTATGATATTATACTTGGGTCTACGAACAATTAAATGTGTGAAGATTTTGCCTCATGCATGCACAAAGAATTTAAAATGATCCTAATGGGCAAACTAAACTTTTTCTTAGACATCCAAGATAAACAAACCAACACAAGAATTTTCATAAATCAATCCAAATACATCAAAGATCTAACCCAAAAATTTAACATTAGTCATGCAAAATCCCTTAACACACCAATGAGTACTTCTACCAAAATTGAGATCGATGAATCTGGAAAAGATGTTGATGAAAAAATGTTTTGTAATATGATTGTAAGTTTAATTTATTTAACTACTAGCCATCCTAACATTACGTGTAGTATTTTCCTTTGCTCTAGATTTTCACCTCAACCAAAAGAGTCTTATCTTATTGCTGTTGAAAGAATATTTTGTTACCTCTTGGTAACCATTAATTTAGGACTTTGGTATCCTAAACATATTGATGCAATAATTTACTCATATGCTGATTGGGTCGGCTATCAAGTATGTCAAAAAGGTACAAATGGGTCATGCCACCTTCTCGGGCATTCCTTTGTGTCTTGGGCAAGTAAAAAACAAAAATTTTCTTCTTTATCTACTGTTGAAGCCGAATACATTTCCGCTGGATATTTTTGTGCTCAAAGTTTGTACATTAAATAACAACTGAGGGACTTTCAAATTACATTTTTCCAATATACCAATCCTTTGTGATAACACAAGTCAAATTTCTATCACCAAAAATACTGGTCAATATTCAAGAACCAAACACATTTATATCAAACATCATCTTTATGGGATCATGTTAAAAAAGTGGATGTGGAACTTCAATTTATCTCTGAAGAGGATCGTTTGATCCCCGATTTTTAATTTTATTTGATCCCCGATTTTTAATTTTAATCTCAATTAAAAATATTATTTCCTTTTATATATATATCAAGATGCAGAAGCGTAAAGAAGTGTGATGGTTCACAAACAAACTAATTACCAAATTTTAATTTTCTTAAACAAATTAAAATTAAACCGAGTGAAATTAAATTAACGCATTAAAATCATTTTCACTTAAACCAAGTTAACTACACATTGCCCAAATTAAACACATAGAGATTAAATTAAATCATTTTTTATCTTTTTACCTAAGCATGTGTTCTAGGTGATTTAGAAAAAGATAAAATAAACAATCAATCCACTACGCCGCGATATACGAGGAAAAACCCAAGATGGGAAACAACCTCGGATGGCTCTAGCCACAAATCCATTAAGTACGGAATTTACAAATACAAGACAGAAAGGCTTACAACACACGACTCGATCCCTCTCAATCCCCGAAGCTTCTTCTTGTAGGTACCTCTTCCTAGCGGATAACCTTGGAGCTCCACCGCGGTCTTGGAATCCACCGATCGGACTTTATATGGTCACCGTCACCCGAGCAAGGAGCCTTTCTCCAAGTGGGTAATGCTGCAACAAACTCTTCTTCTTTATTTATGGGATGTAGAAGAAAAACCCGAAACCTCTCTTTGAATGGAAGAGATGAACCCGGTGCTAATCTCCAAGTAAGATATATGAATATGGGAACTTGGAAGAAACTAATTTGGGTGTACACTAGAGTGGTGTATATTTTTCTCTTTGATAAAAACTCACTCAAAACATGATCTTTTTCCCTCTTTGATTTTACTCTCAAAACACTCTCTAGGAGTTAGTAAGATATGAAAAAGATTGATAGAAAAATGTTATTCCCGCACATAATAAAGTCTGAGAAAAGTTGGTTAAGAAACAAGTGGGGAAGTGGGAGAAAAACTGCTTAAACTGCCAAAAACTGTTCCCGCCTGGCATCTCGTTCGAACGACATTTCGTTCGAACGACATTCTCGTTCGAACGAGTCTTCTAACGAAGTTTCAGTATGAACTCGTTAGAAACTCGTTGGAAATCTCGTTAGAACGACAATCTCGTTCGAACGACATTTCGAACGAAGTTCCAGTATGCCTTAATGGGAAGTCGCTGGTAATCTCGTTCGATTATAAACTTATTTTAAAGTTTTAATTAATTCTTTCTGAAAATAAAACACAGTTTTAATTAAACCTAACACCCAATAAACAAGTTTCAAGCTCCTATATATATAATTGCATTCATACCTTGGGAGCATGGAACTATGGTTGATGACGTATAAATGAGGCACGAAACCGGCATGATGATGAAGCTTTATACTCTTTGCCGCTACGTCTTCAACAAACTTTTCATAGGCTTGAGAATATTACAATTAAATACAATCCTATGAATAAATATTTTGTCCGGAATTGAGCCAAAACAATATATGGACTCAATTGGAAATTTATGTCCTTACAATCTCCATCGAAAAAAAACTTGTGGATAGTTTTACCAAAACACTTTTTGTAGATAGATTTTGCGTAATCCACTGCGAACTTGGAATGACCAGTATTCAAGATATAAGCTAAACAAATTTAGAACACTTCTTCTGACATTTGTCCTTCCTCTGTCCCTCTATAGTTACGACTGCTCATCCCATTCTCGTTATAATTCTGAATATTATCCAAGATATATTGGATTTTCACACACATTCTCTTTCAAACTCCCCACCCTTTTTGATAATGATAAAGGGGAAGAAATAATGATATGAGAAAAAAATGCTACAACAAAGGGGCGAAAAATTATTTTCAAAAACCTAGTCTTAAAGCAAGGGGGAGACTTCCAAAATTTTTCTCAAACTATATCAATTGTGTTATCAGCATAAAAAAAGAGGAAGATTGTGAAATAAAATGTATTTCAACCAAAAGAATTTTCTATGATGACAACACAATTAATAGATGATCACACTTCATTATATTCTCTATAATATGTTTGAGATTAAAACAAATTCTTAATACATTATGGGATATGTTACAAGAAAAATTCCATCCATGAAACCATAAAACATGACCAAGCAATACAATGAAGATCCCAAGAAGTACAATGAAGATTCAAAGCATTCATAGACCCTAATAATTTCATCTCTCAAGCATCACGAGAAGTTCTATATCAACCATTCGTACAAGCAAGATCATTATCACATCATACAAAGCAACAAACCAAGCAAGATCATGATCATCTCAACATATATGACCTATGAAGATCAAGTGCAAGCAGGCATGCTCTCAAACATATCATAAAGAAACATCACATATCTCAAACAACTCAGAATAATGTTCAAAAGACCATATGTACTTTAGAAACTATTGTACAAAGGTAAAGAAACTTGTTTGATCTTGTATATGATAAAAAAAAACTTCCTTGCACCTACCTAAAACCATCCCAAACCTACCCAAATGATAGATCCAAAACCCAACTTCATAGTGGCTTAGCCCTGGGAGTTTTAGGTGACTAAAAGTATTTTTAGTCTGCTAACACTAATGGTTTAGGCAACTAAAAGTTTCCCCATGCCCACTAAGATAGGCCTTCTCAACCTTCTTCTGAGAAAAAAGATTTTCGACGACTAAAAGCATTTGAAAACTCCAAATCCAATAACGTCTAGTTTTCATATTTGAATTCCAAGTGAACCCTTAATTACCTTACTACCTTCTAATGTTTAGTTGCTCATTTGAAGCCTATAAAAGGATACATTGGGTTCCTTCATTAAACACATAATCATACAACAATAATCCCATTGAGTAAAGTTCCAATACAAACTTATGTCAATATCCCATAGTCTCTTCGAGACAGAAACTAAGTCCCAAACCCATTTCAACCAAGAAACTCCATTGAAGCCAAGAGTTTCCCCAAAACCATTTATGTTTCAATCAACATCATCAATCATTATTTAGCAAAGTTATAAACCTAATACCCACTTGTGCTAAAGATTTAATCAAAAATCCATTTGAGCATTATACTTGTGATTCTTGTTTGTTTACTTTTACACAGAGAGAAAGTAAATCCATTTAACCATTATTTTAAGTAAATCTAATTTGCTTTATGTTTTGGTTATGGATCTCATTATTGTGACTTACACTAAATTTTATCGTATCTTTTCGGTAGGTAGTGCCGTTGTTACGGGGAGTCAAGGAATTTAAAGACCTTGGGATCTTGCATGCATATAGCATGGGCAAGGATGAGTTTAGCATCTTGTTTGTTTCGGTTTGCAAGGTATTGTTCCTTGTAAAGATTTTGATTCCGCCTTAAGTGAATCGAAGATAGTGAAGTTTTTGAGTACTGTTTGAGCATGAGCATGAGCATAGGCAATGGCGAACCACGTTAATTTAAACTCTCTCTTAACTACATATGTTCTTGTTGATTAATTGTTTATTCTTGATTTGATTTATCATATTGCAATTAATATTTACACAAAGTTAAGAAAGTTTGAAAATTTTCATTAACCCCATATACCCAATTCACCCCCACCCTCCCACCCCGAGCCCGTCTTAGGTATATTTATGGGATAAAACTTAGCATCCCATAATATGAAATATAGTTTCTAAATGACTAAATTTTAAAAAAAAAAATTGAGTACAAGATGCTTGTAAATTTCTTAAAACAACAATGTTTCTTCGGTGTAAAAAAACTTGTTTCTACAAGTCTTTATAACATAACCACAATATAACAAAATGTTCTATAAATATGCATTTAAAAATTCAAAGAAAATAAACACTATAAATGCTCTAAAAAATAAGATACACTAATGGAAGGAAACAAACACACAATAATTTGTTTGATTTTATAAACTCGTGAGAAATATAACATAACTTTTATTAATATAAAATAATGTTAAAAATTGTCTACACATTTCTAATAGATTCAACAATTATATCCAAATTAAGCATACACAAATAGGCCCCAAAATTGATGCGAGAAATTTAAAACATAGAAGATAAAATGACAAAAATTTCAATTAACATATGATCCACAAATCAATAATAGGGACAATTTAAAATGTATTTATACCGTATAAATATAAATGGGTGGTTCGATTGATAATCTAGTAAAAGGGAGAGACGAAACTATTTTTAGGGACTAAGTGGGCTGTGAATTTTGTACTCACTCTACCATCCTCACTATTGATCCAAGAATTCTGAACAGAATGTCTATGTTTATCTAATGGAGGAGTTAGTTGATCACCTAACAAGTTTAAAGTATCACCTGTAACAAACGTTGCGTTTTCAGTGCTTGGCTTGCTATCTTATATGCATGAGAAATTTTTAATGATTACGCAAATTTCTCGAATTTGAAATCATAACAGGAACTCGTGGACTGTGATCTTCAGATTCACTAGTTAGAGCATGGTCGATGCTCATCGGATTGCTCCTGGTGCTATTTAAAGATAGAATCATGTGAGCGGTTTATGTTGCAAAGGAAATGCACATTGGAACGATTTTTGTGGAATTTTCGAACTATTTTTATGGGTTAACTAGAACTATTTTTAGTGACAAACAATAATATTTCTAAAGAGAATATTATATTATCTTTTTAGCCATATAAATTTCACAGTCCACTCATCCCCAATTAAGATTCTCTGTCTATTTTTTGAATGAATTAATGATATACTCAATTAATAGTCATGATCAACACTTACTCACAACCGTGGAATATACTTTGTTGATTATGTTCACAAAAAGAAAATGAATTATTATTTCGAGATACTCAAAAAAAAATTAGTTTACTCTTATGTTAGAATTATTTTTAATAATAATTCTTCCATAATGTGTTCCATAATTAAGTAATATTATAAGTCAAATTGATTAATACGAGGGTACTTCTAATACCAAGAGTCATTGTTGCTTAAGATGATTAATCAAAAGACATCTTTGATTAATTAAGGATTTATGGACTCTTATGTATCTATCGTGATGGAAGGTTCAGATTAAGTAATTATTGAAGATTTGGGTCCCCTCCCCGCCTATGAATATGTAACTGTTTTTCATCGTCCAGACACACTAAAAGACAACATAACAGAACTATAGGCTAAGGGAGATAAATCCAAAATTCTCATAGACCGGTTTAATTGTGGTGAAGAAAATATCAAGGAACAATTTTATGGCACTAGGATTCAAGACTTATTCAACCTCTCACTCAATCTCAAGAATGTTATTAGTCTCAAGAATTTTATTAGTATGGATGACTCTAAGTGTTCTTGCTCTCTTATATAGGTAAAAAATGTGATTTTCATGATGATTCAAGATCCTATAATATAAAAAAGAATTGCATGATTAATCAATTAATCGGTTAATATTTGGAATAATTAAATCATTTTTACTAGTTTGTGTTATCTAATTAAAGTATATAGATCATGTGGTATCATAACATTATGTTAAAATCTCATGATTTTTCATTATGTCTGCCTATGAAATAGTTAAGGTCATTAAATTTTACATACGTCATGGAATGCATGTGATTGTTTATTCTATGAAAGTATGATATTTTGCATACTTATTGTGGCCATCTCGAGGGATCCGGGGAGAATGTGTCTCCCGAGGTGGATCCCTCCTTCCTTCCCCTTTTTTCGGTGTGCACGCGGGATTGCGTCCTTTAGCGGGGCGCTCGATCGTCGTCAATGCGGGGTGATATGTAGAGATAGAGTTGTCAGCTTATTTTGCACAAAACAGGCAAAATAAATGTTGTCGCCTCCAGAGAACGACATAAGGACAATACGGATGCTTGCGAAACCAAGTAGTTCAAGGGTCCGGGGACTAAATTACCAAATGAAAAGATGTTAGGCACCCATTCCGCCCTTTCGATCTCTTATGGTCATGTGTTAATCTTCTCATGTAGAAATCCTTGATGTGTGTGATTATGTGCGTAATATAAATGGATAAAGGAGGAGCGAGGTCATCCTTAGGAGTGTTCGCAAAATAATAATAAAAATATTATGCCAGTGTTTGTCAATTCACAAATCATTATAGAAGAGCGATCGTGTATATCTGACAAGACACAAGCAAGCAAGCATATTATATATATATATATATATATATATATATATATATATATATATATAGAGAGAGAGAGAGAGAGAGAGAGAGAGGATCACAAGTGGACCAAAAGAATGGACTTTTTAATGGACTTAACAAAATGATCGAAAGGAAGCTACTGTCCCTTTAGTTGAAGTTACCGACCTAAAGGAAGCTACTGTCCCTTTAGTTGGCTTCGCTGAGAAAATAACTATGCCCTTGGGAAAGATTGTACTACCGGTGCGCGTTGGAAACGTCTCCAAGATGATCGAATTTTTGGTAGTCGACAGCGACTCGCCATACCAGGATATCCTCGACAGAGGATGGTTTCATGCGATGAAGGCAATCTCCTCGACCTACCATAAAAAACTCAAGTATGTAATCGAGCGGGGAGTAATGGAGATCCACGGCGACCAAGCGATGGCAAGAAGGTGTTTCATAGCAGCCATCCAACCAAAGTCAGAGAAGAAGGCCGAGCAGCCCAGCGAGAAAGTTGAAGAAGGTCTGACACCTTCTAAATAGCAATTAAAGTACGGAAGACCTGGAGTAGAGGAGACCAGGATCCTCCCCTCCGAGCGGGTCGTCGAGGACCTGGTAGAAGTTACGACTGGAGATGGCGACATTAACAGAGTCTTCTTGATTGGAGCATCTCTCACCAACCAAGAACGGAAGGAATTGACAACCTTGCTGAGGTGCAACGTAGATGTTTTCGCGTGGGAACCATACGAGCTGCCTGGAATCGATCCTAGTATGGTCTGTCATCAGCTGCACATCAACCCCACCTTCAAGCCAATCACGCAGAAGGCACGGCGAACTGCACCCGAGAAGGCTAAAGCGGTCGAAAAAAAAGTTGAAAAACTGTTGGATGCAGGATCCATACGGGAGGTACAATTCCCCAAGTGGTTATCCAACCCAGTAGTAGTTCCGAAGAGCAATTGGAAGTGGAGAGTTTGCATCGACTTCACTGACCTCAACAAAGCATGCCCTAAAGATAGTTTCCCCCTCCCAAAAATAGACCAATTAGTAGACGCCACTGCAGCTCACGAACGAATGAGTTTCCTGGACGCATACTCAGGGTATCACCAGATCCCCTTATATGCCCCAGACCAGGAAAAAACGGCGTTCATCACGACAGTTGGGTTATACTGCTACAAGGTCATGCCTTTTGGGCTCAAGAATGCAGGGGCAACCTATCAGCGGCTGGCTACCAAAATATTCAAGGGTCGGATGGGAGACACCATGGAGGTCTACATAGATGACATGCTCGTTAAAAGTAAGAAGAAGGAAAATCACCTCTTCGACCTGTCAAACACCTTCGAAATCCTCAGGAAGTACCAAATGAAACTTAACGCGAGCAAGTGTTCCTTCGGTGTCCAGTCAGGAGAATTTCTTGGGTACTTGGTCAGTAAGAGAGGCATAGAGGCTAAACCAGACCAGATCGATGAAATCAATAGGGTACAACCCCCTCGCACAATCCGGGACGTACAGAAGCTCACTGGTATGCTCGCTGCCCTAAATCGCTTCATCTCTAAATCCTTCGAGAAGTGCAAGCCTTTTTTCCAGCTTCTAAAGGGGAGCAAAACAGTAAAATGGAGCCCAGATTGCTCGCGAGCATTGGTCGAGCTCAAGTCTTACTTAAGCTCTCCACCACTGCTCGTCATACCACAGGAAACAGATTCTTTGTACCTGTACCTCTCCGTTTCCGATCACACTATCAGCTCTGTGTTAATATGTGAGGTTTCAGGAGTCCAGCACCCCGTTTACTACGCGAGCAAGACCTTACTAGACGCCGAGAAAAGGTACCTACCATTGGAGAAGCTCGCCTTTGCACTACTAGTAGCCTCGAGGAAGCTGAAGCATTATTTCGAAGCTCACACTATCATCGTCCTTACATCGCATCCCCTTAAGGCAATCCTAAGGAAAGCGAATTTATCGGGCAGACTGTCTAAGTGGTCAGTCGAGATCGATCGATTTGACATCCAATTTTAACTAAGGACAGCTATCAAGGGTCAGATCCTTGCTGATTTCATAGCCGAATTCACGGGCGAGGAACCCTCCGACCAAACCTCAACGAACAAGGCAAAAGAAGAACCAAGTAACAAAGGAAACCTGGAAACTGTTTGTTGATGGAGCCTCCAACTCAAAGGGGGCAGGGGTAGGCATTGTCCTTATTACTCCAAAAAATACAATCCTTGAACAAGGAATCAGGCTTGGATTTTTAGCCTCCAACAACGAAGCAGAGTACGAAGCCTTAATAGCCGACCTCCAAAAGGTGCACACTTTGGGAGCAAAATATTGACAGGTGTTCGACGATTCCCAACTAGTTTCCAATCAGATAAGTGGAGATTACAATGCAAAATATGAAAGAATGGCAGCTTACCTCGCCTTAGTGAGAAAACTAATGTCAAGCTTTGAAGAGATCAACATCCAGCAGTTTCCCAGGGGGCAAAACAGTCATGCTGACGCCCTAGCAGCCCTGAGCTCGGCAGTTGACTCCGATCTAAAAAGAACCATCCCTATCGATTTCCTCACTCATCTGAGCATTAACCGCAACAGCAAGCCACCAAACATGGAACAGGCACTCCAGGTGGGATCAGCCCCCAGCTGGATGGATCCCTTAAGAGACTATTTAAAGGATGGCACACTCCCGAATGATAAGAAGACTGCCCACCAGATAAGAGTCAAAGCTGCTCGCTTTCACTTATCTTCAGAAGGCAACTTGTATAATGTAATACCCCGTATTTTTATGGATTTTAAATTTAGGGATTTATTAAATTTAATTGAGATAAATTAATTTAATTTTAATCCGGAATGTTGTTTTAAATATTTACTAGCGTGACGAGAGTTAGTAATTATTGGAAATTTGTTATTTGTTGAATGTTACTGGATGAGTATAGTAATATATGAAGTTTATTTTTTATAAAATTGTCACGTGTGAATGAAATGGCAATTATGCAAATTTAAGTCGGGACGCGCCCGTATTGCGTCGGGACTAAATATTGATGAATAAAAGTGAATAAATTATAAGTTACCCGTATGGTCATTTCGAGTGCGTCAAAGTGCCCGAAAGGGTCGAGATAGTCAAAAAAGTGTACCTGGGGGTTTAGTTTGGACCTCGGGGCGTTTTTAAGTTTAATTAGTACCTCGGGAGGGCATTTTGGTCATTTTGTATTTTTGGGTAATTAAACCCACGAAAATTATTAGGCTATATCATCCATTTGGAAGAGTCCTTTAGGGTGTGCAGACTCAAAACATTAGAATGGCCATAGGAGAGGGAAGGAGAAAGCTTTCCAAGCAAACCAAGTCCAAAAATCCATCCGGTTGCACCGCCATCACCACCAACGCGTAGATCGCGCGACGGGGAACGCAACAACACCAAATTCGTTCACAAATCAGAACGCTAAAAATCCCAGACAAGTATTTATCTTGCTTATTTTCGTCATTGCATCGTTCATATTAGTCTAGGGTGATTAGGACGAGTTTGGTAGAAGAAAATCCATGTTGGAGATAGGAAAATCGTATGTAGAATTGATTTGAATGTAAATATGGTAACTCCTTCATATGTAGAGGCTTAACCACGAAATCATGATGAATTAGGAGTAGAAATTTCTGGAAAAAAACTGATTAGAACCATGTTAAAGAAATTCTAGGGTTCTTGAGATTTTTATGAAGTTTTGGCCCATTAATCCATGGTTATTGATGAAAAATTTCATGCTTTACGTAGAAGATGAATAATATGGATGTATACTGATTATAGTACGAATTTTAGGGACTTTGGGTGTGAAAAATTTGGATTTGATTGAGGTTGTGTGATAGAACCCGTAACTGGTTAACTGCAGAATTCGCCATACCTGCTTGATCGATCGATCGATCCAGGAGCTTCGATCGATCGAAGGTTCGATCGATCGAGCCCCTGACCTCGATCGATCGACCCCTTCTGGCAGACTTATATTTTCCCTTTTAAAATAGTTGAATTAATTCTAAATGAAGAATACTCCTTAGACACCCTTATTAAAATATTTTGAGAGATAAATATGACTAGTAGGATTTATTAATGATTAAGAGACCTTTAATGTAAGGCGAAATTTACATTTTTGGGGTGTTTATATAAGGGACGATGGAATTTCGTATCCAGAGGGAGAGATACGTAAGATGGTTACGATGGAAAATAGATGAATACCTACTAAATTCTACACTTGGGAGGATAGAGTCCATGAGTGTTACGCAACAAATTGGAATGATCCCTCAAATTAAAGTAAGAAATGAACGGTTATACGTGAGAACTAAATAATGAGAAATAAGGACAAATGTCATAATTATGGGATTAGAGATGTACCTAATTTGATATGGTAATAATAGTATAGTTATATGACTGTGTTTATGCCTATACTATCTATGTGTGAAAATCGTGCCCGCGCTACTTGCTATCCCTGAGGTTATCGCGCTGGGACAGTCTTATCTCGATGGGACCTTTATGGGGGATATTGACTCGTACCCTAGAAGATAGGAATCCTTGGTACAGGCTATCGAATCGATAGTTCAGACGGTTCTAAGAGACGTGGGGGCATGTGTTATCCTCTTAGAGACTTGGAATCTATGCTTCGCCTCAATATTGTTTTTGTATGTGTTAATACAGTTCGAGAGTGATTCTGAACTTGTATTTCCCTTAGTACAAGTTATACGGGGATTGGATAGCAGAGTATGCACGCACCATAATTTTTATGTGGGGTGCTGTTAGAATATATATATTATATGAGTATTTAATATATATATGAATTTCTGAAATTTGGAACTACCTACTGTGCTATGGTAGGTAGGAAATGAATAATGACTTCAAATTAGAAATACTTGTTTTGAAAAGTATAATATGACACTGAGAAACTTTATTAATAAATAAAGTTAAAATGAGAGCTTTGTTACTGAATGAAATTTTCCTCTTAAACAATTATATTGTTCAGTTTTAAATCTTACGAGTAACCTAAGATAAGTTAAACCATTGGGAAGTTTAGTGCGATATAAGATAAGTTAAACCGTTAGGAAGATTAGTGCGATAGGTGTGCACATTAGAAGAGAGGTGAGAATTTCTCAAGAGAGTGTCGCACTAATATGTTGATGCATTGGCCTGTAAACATTTTAAATACTTGCTAAACAAATTTTAAATCATTTACACTATCAGGCTCTGACCCGTTTCTATTTTCCCTTCTCTCTTGTATATATATGTATATATTACAGGTGCCCAGCCACAGGGGTGTCTTGCATAGGATCCTTTGGAAGGAATGCACTGCAGCTTAGGTGGGAGTTGCAGGCCTCTTGCTTAGACGACTTCACCTATTTGATTCCACTCCTAGCATATTTATTCAGTTGGGCATGTGTCGCCCGTTTTCATTATTCAGTTGTTTTATGGGATATTATAATTCATTTATTTCTAGTATTGTCAATTTGGGATTTATTACTATCTGGATGTTTTACTTTAAGTTTTAAATGTTGGGATTCAATTAGTTGAATGTTTAATTATTTGGATTGTATGTTCCAGGATGGTTGTGGTGTGACTATTAAATTGTGATTTATGCAAAGATTTAAATCTTGGTTTATAAAATAAAATTTGGAAAGTAATGTCTAAAAATGGTTTTAACACTTAGCTTAATTAATTAGGGTGTTTAAATTGGAAAAGTTATTTTCACGACAGTGATGCTAAGAATGAACCAACTGTTCACCTTGATTTTAATTTAATAAAGGAGTGATCGCCCGGTATTTAATTAGGCGGGGTGTCACATATAAGAGATCCTTCTCCGGTCCCTACCTCCAATGCGTTCACCCAGGGGATGTCGAGCAAGTGCTACACGAGCTTCACGAAGGAGTCTGTGGAAGCCATATCGGAGGAAGGTTTCTAGCTTTTTGAGCAATGAAGGAAGGCTATTGGTGGCCATATATGCAAAGGGACTCTGCGGTGTATGTCCGCAAATGCCTGAAATGCCAACTTCACGCTCCTATGGTCCACCAACCCGCCAGCAATCTAAAATCACTGTCCAGCCCATGGTCATTCGCCCAATAGGGAATGCACATCGTGGGACCACTGCCTACCGCCACCGGTAATCGCAAATATCTGTTGGTTACGACTGACTACTTCACCAAATGGATCGAGGCAGAACCCCTGGCAAACATCCGAGATGCTGATATGATAAGGTTCATATGGAGGAATATAATCACTCGTTTCGGCATCCCCAGAACCATCATCACCGACAATGGAACACAGTTCGAAAGCGGCTCCTTTCAGGATTTCTGTAACGAACACGGTATCAGACACCACTTCAGTTCGGTGGCTTACCCTCAGAGCAATGGCCAAGCTGAGGCTTCCAACAAAATTGTGATCGATGGATTGAAGAAGCGATTGGAGCGAGCCAAAGGCGCATGGGTAAATGAACTACCCCATATCCTATGGGCATACCGAACCACTCCTCGGCGAGCAACAAGAGAAACCCCATTTTCGCTGACATATGGCATGGAAGCAGTGATTAGGCAGGGTTTTGCCGCGGCGCGAGAGTCACCTACGCGTCGATCGTTTTGAATTCGGCTCACCTGAACTATACAAAAACCTAAACTATGACTACACTCTTTTAAGGGAGTATAGCGGCTAGTCCGGGAATCGAAAATCCACAGAGACGAGTTGCTAGAATTTAATTGGTTTAATATTCCTATAATAAAACTGTAAAATATATTTTTCTAGCTAAAAATAAATAAAAGATAAACTAGGCATGAGTGTATTTAAACTAAAATTAACAAAGCGAACAAAAATTATAGGATGCGACTAATATCCCTCAAATTGAGTTAACGCGTATAAATAGTTACATGGGACTGCGAATTATTAGGATTGCATCTCGTTTCGTCAATTAATTAAATTAAGAGTTGTCACACCCCTAAATTTGCATAAAAGACTAATAAGATTTTTGCGTCAACAAATACCCCAAAAATTACGCACGCAAGGTCGTAAAAACGGCGCATAGATGATATACACCGTTAAATTTCCTAGGCGTAAAAACTAGGACAACACACTCGAAATAAATACGTAAATCTTCATCACCAAAGCGAAGCAACAAATCAACCCTATGTGAGTTCCATTAATCGCACCCTAATTTAAATTAGCCCCTACACATATTAAATGACATAAATAAATTAGCTAATTAATTAAAGCACACCACTAATTAATTTAGCAACTAAAATTATCTAGGCATGAAAATTAATTAATCATGGGAAATAAAGCAAATACAACTTAAAGGAGACAATGAATAGTGACACTTACGTTAATGGTGGAAAATGAACACAAAATGAGGAGAGGGGTGTCTCCACAAATAAACCCCAATATTGAGCTCTCAAACCCTAACCTAGAAACTAACTACAAAATATTTTATGTGTCTCTTTTAAATAAACACTAAATAAGGTATTTATACTATGTTACAAACAAGAAATAAAAGAAAAGGAAAAAGAAATAAAAAAAAGGGATAAGTTTCTAATTATGGAACAATAGAAAAATAGAAAAAGAAATAAAAAAGGAAAAAGAAAGTGGGCAACAACAATAAACGCACAAAACAGGGGACCGGTCGACCTGTAGCCAAAACGCGGTCGACCGGTGAATAAGGGAGGAGCACACTGTCTCGGACCAAAGGCAAAAATTGAATTACCGGTCGACCGTCGGAGCGTGGCCGGTCGACCTACTGCGCTGCAACTTCAATTCAGCTCACAACTTCGCATAGCCACGCTCATGTCCAAAAATGGTCAAAAAGCTCCGTGTCCATTAATGGTGACAAACACCAAATCAAGGCCCATTTCCAAAAAATGCCAACAAAATCCTACTCCATATATGCCAAAAACTATTTTTGGAAGAAAAAACCGAGACCAACTAGTCTTCCACCATTAAAAGGCCAAAACCCACTTCAAAGCTCCACATTCTCCATAGCCATAAATGGCCAAAATCCAAGCTCCAAAAAATGGCCAAAGAGACCCATTTGCATGTGTGGTCCCAAATCAAGCTCCAATTTTGGATGAAAGGCTCGAATTTATCGCACATCTTTTCCAACCCAAGCAAAACCTGAGCCTAGGGCCAAATCGCCATCTTCATTTGCTGAAAAAATGTTTTGGGGACATAGATGGAATTAATGAATTTGTTATTAAAGAAGAAAAGGGACATGGATGGAATTATTTAAATTGTTAATGAATCTTTTATAATTCTTTCCGATTAAATGTCCGTGTTTCCTTCGTTCGGACTCCGATTCGAGCACCGTTCACTGCCACGCGAAGATTGTCCCGAGGGCTACAACTTCCGTGAAGATTTTGGGCAAAAATTCCAAAGTATAAAATTATAAAAATGCCCCTGAACGTGTGAATCGCGACGAAACTTAATCGGAACGTGTCCAAACTTCATACTAAGCACTTTAACACCTATAAAAGCTCAATTATACCTCAAATCATATTTTAGCATATAAAACGAAAGTTGTCTGATTAAGGAGCATAATTATAGTCATTAAAGTACCCGAGGGGGCTAAAATGCATAAGCTTCGAGGGTATATATGTGCAATATTCGATACGAATCAAGCAGTCATCCCACTAGAAGCAGGTTTGGCAACAATGAGGTCCAACCTTGTCGACCAGGGCCATAATGATGCAGCATTGCTCGCTGAGCTCGACCTAGCCGACGAGCGCCGGGAGCTAGCCCTAGTGAAACTAGCGAGCTATCAGCAACAGCTTGCGAGGCATTACAACAAAAGGGTTAACCCGAGGACATTCCGAGTTGGGGACTACGCTCTAAGGAAAGTCCTGGGCAGTGCAGTGAAACCATCAGACGGCAAGCTAGGCCCAAACTGGGAAAGACCCTTTAAGATAACAAGAGACGATCTGTAGGGCGCCTATCACTTGGAAACGATGGAAGGAAGAGATATACCACGAGAATGTAACGCAACCAATCTCAAGAGATTCTATTTTTAGATCTTTCTTTTGTTCTTTTGTTATGAAACTAGAAGTTCATTTCCCTTATCATTAATGAAAGTTATTTAATTAGTTACATTCTGATAAGTAACAGCTGCATTTATCGCACATCTTTTCCAAGAAACAGGCACATTGATCACTACACTATAGCAGGGGAATATCCCTCCTCAGGTCATCGTTATGAAACACGAAGAACCTCTTAGCATTGCCCCTGGCAATATATGAAGCCCTACAGGGGATCCTTAGGCAATATGACCAAATTTTATACTGGTCATCAAACCTTCTTTGGTTGAATAAAATCCTGATCGGATAAAGCATCCAACACCAGGTGTGTCCTCGCCAATTACCCCACTTAGGCCTAAGGGAGTGTGACGACACAACCTAAAAGGTAAAATGGTGCACAATGGTATCTCGGTATTATACTGGACTGGGAGGACACTTGCATGACAAAAAAAACTTAGAGGATCACAGAGCAGCAAGAATATGAAGAATATGACGCACTTGCTTAGTCGGAAAAATTGCACAAAACACAAACTTTTCATTAATTCATCATAATTACAACAATGGTGATACATGTTTAGTCAGTGAGCTCGCCCAAAGCATTTACATTGTCAAAAATACAAAAAACAACAACTGGCAAAATCTCAATGGGGGTGAGGCCTCTGAGCGAGATAATCATCCACTCGAGCTCTTCGTCCGTCATCAGGAGCAGGAGCGAACTCTTCCTCAACCTCATTCGCATCCGACTCCAATAATTGCCGAGGGATGGCATCGATGGGGATCCATCGATCATCCCTCCGAAAGGGGTTAGGCATCAGGGTTGAGGGAGAAATTTCATAGCGATACCAGAGCATCGAGTTCCTCGGGACTTGCATCTCTTTCATATCACTCAGCCAACCCCTAACAAAGGAAATCTTTTCGAACTCTGATAACCTTGTTGGAGCATCTGACCAACCCTGGTCATAGCCATCAGCCCACACTTGTCGAGGACCTTTCTTAAACAAGTGTCGTAACTGAGTGACATCCCTCTGAAGCCCGGCAGCGATCACATACGCCCGTTGAACATCATCACGGAGCTCCTCCATTTATCTTGATGAACCCCTGGTGTTCCTGCGAGCTCGCAGAACGATCGAAAGAGAAGGACCTTACAATGCAGGAGGCACATCACTCTGACCAGCTCTAGCTCGCGATGATGAGGAACCCTGTAATACTGCTAGAACAGTGCTCGGCGCATGCTCCCTAAGTCGTGAGACCTCTCTCCTCATAGCCTCATTCTCCTGCTGGAGAACCTCCCCAACTTGATTGATCTCAGAGGCCTCTAATAGCCTCGTCCTCAGCGTGTTGACCTCCTCTTAGACTGAGGCACCAATGTCCTCCATCTCTTGAAGCCTGTCCTTCAGCTTGACGACGAGCTCAATTTGCTCTATAAAGCGCTTGTCCCTCAGTCGTAGAGACTTGTAGATCCTCATAAAAGTGTGACGAACCTCGGAGCTCACATTGGGCCCCGACATCCTTCCCAATTGGGAAGTAGCAGGAATATAATCATCCACATTAATTAACTACAAGCAGTAGAAAGATAAGGAGAGAAGAAGACAAATCAGTGCGATGAGAAAAAGAAGCCTTTTCATTAATAAAGGTTGAAGTTACATCGAACAGTAAAAAGAAAGTTTACAGACAGAAAAAAGTGAAAATACAAAGTAATCCTAGCAGGTAACTAGTTAGCGAGGTTTCCCAGAGGTTGATGGCCCTTTCCCCTTGTCGGCATCAGCAGGAGCACCGCCCTCGGTCGGAATAATCTCAATCGCGACAACCAGAGAAGCATCAGCAGGGGTCATCTGGGGGACAGGGTCAGCACCTTCAGCAGCTGGGGTAGGGACTTCATCCACGGTTAGTTTCGGACCTGGGTCATGCTCGTCAAACAGGGGAAAGTCGATATCGACGACAGCAGCCATAAGGGCCTTATTCCAGCCCTTCTTGAAGTTCAGACGACTAATATAGCCTATCTGAACTTCAGCATCCTCGTATGCTGCAACCCAACCAGAATTGTATGAGTCCTCCTTGGCAGTGATAGCCTCAGACTCCTTCTTCTTCAGCTCTTCAGAGAGCACCCTGTTCTCTTTGACAACGGCCAGCTTACTCGAGCAAACCAAGTCATAGGCTTATCACAGCTCCTTCAGATCTTTAACTGATGCGTCCCTCTCCTGGTTGGATGTGGCAAGAGCAAGGTCGGATAAAATCCGAGCAGCGTTAACGACTTTAAAACTAGCCTCGAGCTCTTTACCCTTCAACTTCAAGGCAGCGTTCTCCTTCTCCAGCTCGCTATTTTTCTTC